>WFKH01011801.1:16022608-16098260 GCA_016163765.1 Magallana hongkongensis
AAAACTAGATTTACAGTATCATAAATATAGTGTAATTAAAATTTCAACACATACCGATGAGTCGTATGACACCATTTTTTAATTACTCATACTTTTAATTGTATCAAGTAAAAATAGTAGCATTGGTATGTGACACGCTAATTGGTATTACATGACAAAGACTGATACTTTCTTTTGAAATTACTTAAGAGATAGACTTAGATGTATATAACATATCTTACATATTTTGAGATTCATTTTTATTACATTGTCCTAAGTATAATGATTCAGAAGAAACCTTTTCGAAAACACTGAATTTATTCAAATTCTAAAATGGTCAGATGCGGATGCATTAGATTTACTTATATCATACTATCTTTGTTAGGTTGCAAAATACTTATATTCATCTTTTATGCGCAGACAGTCATAATTGTTCAGGAAATAAATATATCTTTGTTTACCTCTTATGGTTTTTTCATTTATAATGTGTTAAAAAAGGCATATACATGGGCCTAATGTTGAACTTAAACATATGTACTTATTGTTGTTGATATAATGTATGAGAATTTATGTACACGTTACTATTAATAAATAAATATACTACTACTACTACTACTACTATTACTACTTCTGGTACTACTTCTACTACTACAATTCTTATTTTAGCGAATTTTGTTATATTTTTGGGTATTTAATGATGCTGAAATTCTTTCATAGAACGTTTCTAGAAAGTAAGGTGCATGACCTTCACATGTTAAAAAAAAAACTCCAGCGGTTGATGGTACAGGATAGTACAGGAAATCATATATTTACAAATAAGTATATTGGAATAAACAAACGAGGTATTTTTCGAAATAGGTTTTTAAAAAGAAAGTACTTATTTAAAAAAATTCTACTGGAATTTGAATTTCCACAGGAAGTAATTGAAGTCCAGGTAGAATTTTTTACAAAGTAAAACTTACCAAATTATCACCTGGGTATGGAATATTATCATTTAGTGTCACACTGACATATAGGTCCAAAGAGCTGTTGAACTCATAAATTGTGTTGTTGATATTCTCGATGTAAACGACAAATAATAAATTATTTACTTGCCAAATAATCAGGGCAATCAAGCCAATTTTTAAATACGTTTGTTACTTGAATATTGGTTTTAATTAATTATGATTTTTCAGAAATTAGTTGTATGTGCAAGTATTTATTATTACAAGAATTCCAGATGTTTTGCCACCGAAGAAGGATGAGTTTATCTTCGCTTAACAAAGTAATTGAATAATTGGTCTAGGGGTCGTTAAGAACTTTGTATGGGATATGTGTTATAATACGCTAACAATACAACAGTGTTTATCATTTTATTACTATGTTTAATCAGTTTATTTAGTACAATTTTGAAAAAGAAATTCAATAAATCACTCTAGGTGAAAGGAAAACAATGATAAATGATTATTTTAACACATTTGTTAATTAATGGTTTTTCACTTACAATGATTGTATATATCATTTTGAATTGTGATTACCTACAACGCTTTTACCACACGACAGATATACCACCGGCAGCTTTTGTTCTATTTTTGATATATTGAAAAAATATTTAAAAGACGTCGTAAAGGTTATTAAAAGTTTAATTGATAATAGAAATGTATATATATATACAAACAGTATGATATGCCAAGCACGAATATGAGTTATTTATTGGTCGTTATCGTCATTTGTCTAATCAAAATTAATTTCCCTTGATAACTTATTTAGGATAAACCCATTGATTCTTTTTTTTTAACTCCAAAAATAAAAAAAAAATTGACGGATTCTTGAAAGCAACATACTGTTCGAAAGAGTTAAAGGTATAGCCACAAGTTATTCAATGTTTAGGAGAATTTATTAGATATATAAGCAAACTGTGTTTGAATATTAAATTTTTTTTCTTTTATCTACCATATTTGTATTAATGAAAACTAAATCTTATTCGATTTAAACGACTATTTAATCAGAAGTTACAACTTTTGCTTTCATGTACGTGAGATGCATAGTATTGCGGTCAAATTTCTGGTTCAAAACGAAATACCTAATTGATACTGTAGACAATTGTGGTTCAAATAAACAAACACAATAACCAGCTTAATACAGTTTGTTATAACAGTGTTAATTGAAGCATTGTTTTAAGATATCCGATCCATAATAGCCCTAGATTCAATGAATCTGGATGCATAACAGATATGTATGGGCTTAATACTCGGTATACTTAGACATAATTTTCATGTTTAAGTATCAGTATGTAAGAGTAAAATGTGTCCTAATATGTGACATTTTCCTGTTCTTGAATAGTTGCCCCCTTTACTTTTAATCTATATAAATCAATTCTAAAAAATATATCCGGTATAACATTTGTTTTCAATCGTTTTTCTATTCCTAATGATTAAATATATCTTTCCACCAAAGCATTTATTGATATTCTAAGTATTAACTTTTTCATTTTAAAAAATTTGCTTGTCCCCATGGACCTAAATGCAATCTTAATTAATTAATTAATTACTGTTTAGTTAATAACATTTTTTAAAATTTCTCTTAGTAAATCCTTTTCTACTCTAAAATGTTTCGAATTTATATCAGAGTATTTATTAATACATGATGGATATTAAATAGAAAATAAGGTCCTAATATGGATTGGATACCTTAAAATCAACCCAGGACAAAGTCTTTGTACTACTCTTAGAATTAAATTTTGTATATTAACTTCAGATATGAAGTGTCTAATCTAAACGAAATCAAGGAAACTTTTTTTTTAAAAATTGGAATAATTGCAATTATCTTCATTTCACATTTATTTTCTTTCAGTATTTATTACCCTTGCGGCAGTTCTATAAATTATTTTTTTTTTCATCTTCGATAAAAGTTGAAATAGAGTATACGTGTATATGAAGTACATTATAAAGTAAAACAATTCTGCACTACTTGAAATTTGAACTGTATCAACACCTAAAGCTGCAGACTGCAACACTCATTCTCCCACCTGTACGTTGAAACTGAATATATTATATCAAACATGTTATAGCTTTACATGTACATAGCAATGCTTGAATTGAAAAAAAATGATACCATTGATTCTTTTTGTCTAACAATTTGATTAGCATTGGCAGTACACCTAAACAGATGTTGCCGATAAGTCATCGTTTTTTCACGAACTGTAATAAATTATAACACAAAAACACGATGAACCTTTAGTCAGCTAAGTTTTTAAGTATTCGCCTCAAACCGCCCTTTATTCTATTTTCAGCTATCATTGAAATAAAGTATATTGAAAGTTTTGATTTAGAATAGATACCGAAGTAGTGCCAAAGTCTAGGCGTACTGAAATCTCTGTAAATTTTGGTAATGGTAATGAGGTTTGCATTTTTATCAGACAAAAGGCGTCAATAATGATTAGGAGCAACGATTTTTATAGTATTTAATTTATCGATGATCAAAGATTTTTTTCTTACAATTAATTTTGACACCAGACTTTTTAGATAAAAACTCTAATTGCTACTAATTTGTAATAATTACTCTGCCAATCTTGCTTTACAAAAAATGCAGCTTTCGGGGTCTTTTTTGCTTCCTTTTGTAAAGCCCTTAACATTTGTTGATGATAATGCAGATTTTAAATTGATTTTCATATACGTTTTGTTACTTAACAAAAACCGTATACACCCAAAAAGCACTCATTATTACTTATTTGGTAAAGAAAATTCTATTCTGTGTAAAAGTATATTTTAATTATATTTTATGCTTCTTATACATTACTATACACCTAATCTTAATGCCTCTAAAACACGGATAATTCAAACAGGTTATAAAAGAAGGCGACAAATCAGAATTTCTTGATGAGTGTCGTTCTCGCCAATATTTGAGACACCAAATATTTTGTATGAGCAACGGTCATCTTACGATCTTAACCGTATGAAACTAAGTGCGCTCATCATATAAAAAAACCTGAAAAAAGGTATTTTAACGGTCTGAACAAACAAGTGTGTATTGGTCATGTCTGACCAAGTCCTATATATCGTTTTACCAGCCGGAATCTATTCGGTTGAGACTCGTGATAATCAACGGAAACAGGTCATATAAGGAGACTGGATGGTCAACAAAATATCATTTAGATCTACCTTAAAATTTTAGACATGATTAATTTAGCAATAAATTATTATTTAGTAAAGAAAATTACACATATTTTAAATTTAGACTTTCCTATATCTTTATACAAAGCTGTTTTTCTAATGGTGAGTATTAGTCTTAAAATGAGCATGCTCATCGTACCATCTTAAGTACAGCAAATGGGTACAAAACACATGCCTGCAAACAAATACTAGTAGATCGTAGCTTACTAAGCGGAAACCGTAGTCTGTGTTGGTGTTCGTGTCAAGTTTTAAACATGATAAAACTTTCTACCGGATGAAACAAACTTTACTGGACCTCTACGGACATTGAACGCATCTAATGAACAAATAAATGGGAAAATATGCAAGCAAACCTCGACAAAAGTATTAAATGAACTGTTATCTATTAGATACGTCCTTCAGCATTATCAGATTTATTTGTCTTCAGATTAAGTGAGTTATAAAGAGGAAAAACCCGTATCTGAACTACTCTTTTTTAATTGGTCAAACTAAATCAATCATTTGCCGGTAAACCAACATCCGGTATTCAACACCTGACGTTTGATATTATAAAGACTATTAATGATGTAATATATTCACATAGAACATTAAAAAGTTTAAGCTAAGATGATTTACTGCCTGTTAGTTATTATGAATGCATGCATTTCAAATATTTATATATATAAATATAAATATTTATATATATATAAAACATTAACAATATAACAGTGACTTATCGGTGACATGCACATTTATAATCTCTGAAATAATGTCCCAAGAAATTAACCCAATTTTTCTCCAACCATCGTACCATGTGTAATGGATAGACAATATAAGAACTTTTTCTCTCTGTCTATTTTCCCCCCTAAAAATAGAAATGTTTTTCAATTTAAAATCACGTTATAACCAATACAAATGATATTCTTTTCGATAATTTATCATTTAATTTTACTTACATACAGCAATTATAAATCACAATTATATTAAATCCACTCTGTTTATAAGCTTAATACACTAATATTGGCACACGTAAGTCATTACGGATTGATTGATGACAAACTGGTTAAAGTCACATGAACGGAAATAGTTTATTCTACTACAAAGAAAAGTATTTTAATTCAGTTATTCGCTGACGTGTAGTTAACTGATTAAAAGTTTATTCAACCATCTCAACTGTGGTTTCCTTATTATCTTTAATTTAGATTTCAAGTAAATACTAATAAGGACTTTAATCCCATCGGTGCCATTTTTCGATAACTTAGTAGTAAAATATAGGTGATGTGACCTTGGCTTTTGTTTTAAAAGGCCTTAAAGTTGCAATACCTCTGATAAAAATCACCCAATCATTATGAATATATTAGGTGAACAACTTTATATCGAGAATTATATAATATTCAAATCAGAGAAATTAATGCCCTGTTTTTTTAAAAACCAAAATGGACAAAACCATGACCCCAGATGTACGCATATACGGTTTGTTTCCGTTTTTGCACACATTTGAAAATCTAATATAGAAAAAATGTGTGCAAAACGAGAATTCATCCAGGTAAGATAATAAATTAATTGCTACAGTCTGTATCACAATTAATGCTTAGATTTTAGTTCATACCTAGCTCCAAAAATTTGATATGTCAATATTTTATATGATAATAATACAGTATCCACAAATAATAGAAAGTTGAATTAATGGTCAGAATCCTGACCATTAAATATATAATTTTATCGATAACGAACTACCTAGCCATCCATTAATTATACAATTTCAAAATTATGACATTAATGGTCAACATTCACATCTAAAGATGATATGAAAGAAAAACGCAAAATAAGTTCATCGTTGACCATTAATGATATAATTTTTATTGCATTTAGAAGTGGAAGAACTTCAACTATTAAAGATACAATTGTGAATGAAATAGTACAGTTTTGAACTTTGCATTTTTTGTATCTACATGTTCCTCTTCATATATATTTGTATCATTAATGGTTGAGGTCCATCTATTAGGCAAGACCATCCACTAGGACTAATGCAATACACAGATATATCATTATCCGTTAACGATGTACTTATTATTATTTTTTTTGTTTATTTTGTTTTTTGTTGTTGATAATCTATCTTATACTCTTCATAGCTTACAGAGAGAAAATAAGAGTGGCACGCAAAAATACATGACCTGTCCATCCACTAGGCAAGACCATCCACTAGGCCTAATGCAATATTAAGATTGATCATTATTGGTGAACGACGTACTTATTTTTAATTGTCTATTTTGTTGATAGTCTATCTAATATACTCTTCTTAGCCAACAAACAAATTAACAAAGGGGTATTTAAAAAGCATGTCTTGTCCACAACTTGTTCAAAACAGTACTATTTCATAATAATTGTTGCAGTCAATCCACTAATATAATAAAATTGTATCGTTAATGCTCAACGATGTACATGCACTCATTTTGCGTTTTTATTTTATATCATTAGTTGATGTGATCTTTTACCATTAGTGATATAATTTTGAAATTGTATTATTAATGGACGACTAGGTAGTTCGTTAATGATTTAATTATATCACTAATGGTCAGGATTCTGACCACTAATGCAACTTTATATCATTAGTGGATACTGTATCATTAGAGGTTGCTAGAGAGCCAGATACTCTGAGATTGATTCAACACAGTATCAATCGTTTTTTCGACAGAAAAAGACGTACCGTCGACACTTTAGAAGATAGAGGATTCAAACATTCTGTATAATGTTGAAAAGGAAAAGTTGAGGCAAACCAAGGCAAAGGTAGCAAAGAGAGAAGAGCGGATTCCTTGAATCAGTGTGAAACTGTCATCTTTTATTCCAATAATTTTCTCTTTGGAGGAATGTAATCATATTTTCTTTTTTACTAATTCAAGCAAGAATAGGAAACTCTTTTAAAAGGAACATAAAAATATCAATGTGTTATATAAATCAAACCCGATAGCTTTGGGCAACAGTGTTATTTAAACAGCACAATATATTTTTGAGTGCGGTCCGGAACAAAACATGTTAATATAAAATGAAGAGACATAGAATTATTGGACACACCAACAGGTGAATTTTTTTTTAAAGCTGTTGGAAAGAGCTACAAGAATCCGCACAGGTGTGACCGGAAAGACAAGTCTTTAGAGTTTTCCCCAATGATTCATTGAAGACAAAGGTAAAACATCTATTACAGAATTTTGAATTTACTCATCCTTGCAAATATTAACTTTGAAATTCAATCGAAAGCATCAATAACTTTTTGTAACCCTAGATGTCCAGTGGTGATTTACGTATTGTACAGGAGGAAAAGGCTCGAAAAATGCTAGTCTAAGACCCACCTTTCTACATTTCGGCATTAACAAAAAACCGACGTTGGTTGCATGATTTGTTCAAAGCCCATTGGTTGTTAAAATTAATTTTAGTCTTGGAAAAATTTCAAAGCCAATGTGTGAAGGAGCTGGTATATGACGTTAAAGCTGAAAGAAAGGTCAAAGATTCTTTGGTTGAAATAGATTGATAAAGGCATCGTGTAGCTAAAGGTATCATCGGGGAAAATGACGCAAGGTGGTTATCTTTGCATCGGGCTTCATAGTTTGTAAAAATCAAAACGCAGTTGTTGTCTTTGATGATTACACCTGCCAATCAGGCACCAAAGACATGGTCCATCTAATGAGATTAACAGAACTGCATGTCACTAAGGTTTTCTTTGATACTTCATCATTCAGTTCTTCAAAAAATTGTTCAATACAAACGCGTCAGACAAACACCTGTTTGAGGTAAATTTCGAGAAACTGCGCGTGATATTTTGATATTACATTTAATGATCTGAAAATAATAAAATGATACTATCATCGCAATCACAAGGTGAATCTAAAATCAATTCATTTAGTTGAAAACATTACTTAACAAGGGTATTTAAGTTATTGCTACTCTTTATTTAAAGAGACCTTTTTAATAAAAGGTTGCATTTCAAAAACTGGGACGGAAATTTTATCTGGGCCGGGTATATCTCTATTGTCATGAATCGACAGATGCCATATCTTTCCCTGGAATGAAAGTATATCACCAATCACCTGTATGTAGAAGACATATAACCTGCAACCATCAGGCTATGGATTGTATCTACCATAATTAATTAAAATCAACATAGTTCCGGCAATTGAAGTATTGAGGTCCAGCTTCCACTCGGAATAAAGATTCGTTCTCAACGATGCCACAGACTTTGACAATTATTGATGCGTATGCAAATAAAAACTAAAATAAAATAAAACAAAAACTAAAAAACACAAACTATGATCTACCATATGGGTTTTTTGGGGGTTAATTAACATACCTATGAATCTATGGTCATCTGTTTTACGCAGCTGTTAAGTTATTCAAAATACAAATGTCTTACATATTAGAATGTAGAGGTCTGGTTATTTTTTGATACCTTAATGAATCTTTACATGTGAATTGATTAAAGAACTGTATATTGCATTTTTCAACTGCAACCGTAGTTTTATTGTATTGTACAGCTACGCGTCCTTTATCGAAAGCAGAGCCTTGTAAGATTGTGACTATCTCAGCAATGTCTATTTTGGGTCTAATATACTGTTTAGTAAACTTGTATGTCCTTGGAAACATATGTGTTGACAGTAAAATAAACCTTAATTTTTTAACCAAAAAATACGTTCTCAAATTTGCATCAACAGTGTATTGAGGATCAGGTGTTAGTATTATTTAGTGAAATTAATTTGATCAGATTGAAGATAATGGAATGTACACAATCGGTATCTTCGTAAGATACACCATTAATTTTAAGGAAAGAATGTAATAAAGAGTCTTACTTTAAATCCTCATGATATAAAGAGCACTTAACAAACGTAATATTTTATTGTGACAATTCTAATTCTATAATTTTACATTTTAACATAGCAATGAAAATATATATATTTTTTAATTGAAGGGTCTTTATGGTTATATTTTCAAAGCCTCAAAGTAAATGTTAAAGTAATACTATGTACATTGTACCCCAGTAACAGTTAATATATATTCTAAAGCGAAATATTTTAAAATATTTTCATGCACATTAAAATCATTGTTACCTTTGGAGATTCATGCCATTTTGACATAAAACATATTGAATAAAACAAAAACTAAAAAACACACCAATCAAGGATTTCTGAAGAGTTTTTAATATGATAAAAATTGTTATGTATCCATTTATGTCTGAAATAAACATGTTTATATGCATTTAAATTGCAATTATTTTGCAATAATTACATAATGTTTTGCAGAAAAATGAAAATAAGTCTGCCAAGATGAATGATCGTAAATGATGACTAACTCCCATTTTAACTCTAATGCACATAGGGAGACAGGGAGACATTAATGTTAATGAGGAAAACTTCGAGATAACCTGGATATCAAACTATTTTTCTTGACAATATTTCCACAAAATGTTATAATTAGAACTAAACATCACATTTAAGTGTATCATTACTAATTGTCTTGTATCCTCGTAATGAAGAAGGTCCGGTGATTAACTGCGTGCCAAGCGCGGGAAAATGACAGTGTCTTCTGAGGAGAATTTAATGTCATTGTATCCAGACTGCTGTGAAGTATCTAGCAAATGTGTCATTTTAAAGAAAAATTACATAACATCATTTGGGTCTTTAAAGAAACGTATATATTATACCATTTATAAACACTCCAAACCCCCACAAAAACATTTTGTGATCTGTAAAATTTGTTTTTTACCCATTTTTCGTAATTTTGAATTATTTCTTAATAAAAGATTGAGAAAAAGAATTATTTTCATAAATTACCCTATTGTGGTATACATGTATAAACAAACGATTTTTTAAAAAAATTTCTTTATATAAAAATCTTTAATTGTACACATTTCATTAAGGTAATGATTTATAAAGTATTTTTAATTTCGAGAAAGACTAATTAGCTGATGATTACCAGTGTTGCACCCAAATTCCCCGATTTTGTAGCTATTTAGTCACAATTTTAAGTCGTATTTCCAAGAAATGATAATGGATCATTAACAATCAAACTATGGTGGGCGCACGACACAAATCGTTAATTTAAATGACAACAGATTTCTTCAGAATATCAATCTATGTTTACATAGGTAAATATGCTAAAATATTTGACACACAGTTTGAAATTGTGGTTATTTTGAGGATGTGTGATCATAATGGTTTTGTCCTTTAATGTGCAGCACGTATCAAAATCTGTTATGAAATATTTCCAAATACAAAGGTCAATGATATATAGAATACAGAACTGGATATAAATGAGTCCTACTTTTGATTACCTTCTCAAAATTACACTTAAATTCATCAAATAAGATGTGTGTCAGTACTGATATATTCAAAATTTAAGTTTTTTATCTTTAGGCCTGCCGTTAAATCAACTGTAGAACGCAACCATGCTTTTCAAAGTCCAAAGTTAGGAGTCGCTTAAGGAGAAACTGTGCGCCAAAAGTGGAAAACCATGCTTCGAAAACACATTCTTGTGTACGATACATTAAATGAGTATGCTTTTTGTTTGTGACATTTCACATGATTTTGGTAATCATTTTACACTAGGAAATGGATTATTTTTTAATGAACATAAGTTTAAATTGAGTGCATTGGCAATGAGACTAGTAGGTTTATACTTTTTAAATTACCACTGTTTAGACAGTTTGTATGCAGATTTTCAGGTTTCCTTGTGCATTTTTCCGACAATGCCAACATTTGTACATAAATGAAAGTCAAATTGTTGATGAATGCCAGAGCTCTATGTATTTATCATTAAGACAATTGTTTGGTGGTGGTGAAACCAACAATTCAAAACCCGAATAATTGATGTGAATGAGTTTATTTTTGTATATTCTAAAGTAAAGCCGATATGGTCACATTTAATTTTCACAAAACCATAATAAGATAAATAACATTTAAAATTAATGTACGCTTTTAAGTAATCAAGTTTACACAGTACAAAGTTTCTATAAATGTTGTCAAAGAGTTATGCTTTTTTCACGAAATGATATATTTTTCAAATAAGTTTATACAGTACAAAATGTTCAATGAATGTTGTCAAGAGTCTTATTTTGAAAATTTAAGACATTATTTGTGGTGTAAAATTGATAAACGACTGAAAAATGACACGGACATCTTGTGGATAACCACGCTCATCAAGACAAAGGTATCCAGGAGCTAAATTAAGCCCGGTCTTCTCGTTTCATTACACCAGCCATGGACACAATGCTGTTGTTAATAACAAACGTATTCTCGGCCACGAAGAAATTAAGTGTTGAAACAATGGTTAATAAAAAATATTGCGCCGTTTGGAAGAAGACATCAGCTTATTTGTAAATAATGATGTATTAATCATCGTGTCGTAATTAAGGTTCCCATCTCAAAATTTATCATTATTAAAATGTCGGATGAAAACAATCGCTGTTTTATTCCTTTCTTGTTTTTTTTCTGTTTATAACGCTTATATCGCGGTCTGAATGATGTGTCGGTGAGCATTTGTTTGTGAAGGCGATCATTAGACTATACATGATAACAATTAAAATGATATGAATTCAGAAAGATGGTTTATTAAGGGAAAAAAGCTTGATTTTTAAAAAAAATATGAATTAACTTGTTTACACATTTATTAATACAGAAAAATAGATGTAATACGTAGTTGTCAAAACATGCAAATTTTTGTTTATCAATAAGATGCAAATGATTTCAAGGTGGCATACTCTGCACTGAGTCCGCATAACGATTGTTTTCAAAGCAGTTGATTTATGATCGAGTTCAAGAATATACCTTGTCAGAAACATTTATGTTCAATTTATATTACGTACATGTATTCGTTACTCCTCTAAAAACTCCTTATTTCTAAGTTTAAAAAAAAGAATACATAGATTTTAATTTTTCCGTATTATGGTTTTGGCATCCAGAAGCATTCTTCGAATATGTTTTTTTGTAAAGGATTCATGTCGAACAACAGTACCTTAAAGAAGTTTTCAATAACCCCCCCCCCCCTTTTTGAAGCTTAATAACTATTTTGACCAACATTAATAATAATTTCGACGACAAAAAATGCATATTATGAATCATGTATTTGATTATTACATAGTATTAAATTGAGAGGAGACACAAAATCAAAATATTTGGCTGTTGTTCATTGTAGAGTTTTTGCAATAAAGTTTTTATCAATATATATGAAAATGACTGCGTATACAATGATAAGATACAGAAAAATCACTTTATTATCAGAGTACAGACACTTACATTGTATATTATGATAGCCAGCTGGTAGAATATAGTTAAGTATAACAAATCAATTACATACATTTAATTAAGGAATCAAAATTTCAGTCCTTAGAGAAACAAAACATTCAACATTTCACTAAGGCAGTTGAAGTTTTCTAAGGTTTCTATATTTTTCCCTCCATCTTTATTAGTGATACATATACGTCTCTGTCCAACTTTCACACGATTTCCTTCAAGGAAGAAAACGTCCGCAAATCCATCTCAAGGTTGTCAGAAACTGCTTCGTCCACCTCTATATCATCAGAAATAATTGACCAAAATGAGCCATAAAAGTCCACTCGTGGTTCTGCCTTAGCACGAAATGACCTATTATTACAGAATTAATATTCAATTAATTCATGTAGCCTGTCACGGTCGTTACTAAAGGACAGGGGATTTGTCACTTCTGTATGGTCCGAGAGCCTGAAAACAGCGCCAACTGTTTCTTTGTGATCTGTCAAGTGGGGATTGACTTCTCACACAGGTACAGGATGGACTGTGTATATACAATATGAACTTTCAATACGACGTATCAATAAAATCAGCTAACAAATACTTTAATAGATTTAACTGACTGCAGTTTAAACTATTTAAGCCCGAAAAATTAAAAACAAAAATCGCTTTCTTTGATACATGTTTCATGCCGTTATGAAGGCAGCGAGCACAGCAGATTAATACATTACCGGCGTATGTAATTTTTTTCTGCTATGATCGCACCTTCATAGCCCGTATGAAACATCAAAGAAAGCATTTATATTACTGTTTGTAAGTACATCTCTCTTCAAATAACTCTTTGATCAATATAAAGTAAAATAAAAATGGTAAATTATCGTAATTTTTTTCTCAGTAAAATAGTAAAATCAGTGAAATAAATAAGGTAAATTATCGTATTTCTCTATCAGTATGTTGCGTATAGAATGAACAGTACATTGTTCCATATCTATGGAATGTTAAGTAGACACATCTCGGCCGATTCGAAACTCATAGACCGATATCAGCCGAGGTTTGCCGAATGATGGTAAATTTTCACCTTTTTGCACTCTGAATGCAGTGAAGCTAATTTTTTCGATCTTTGATAAAATAATCGTGAAGTAACTGCCAAAACCTAAAGAATAAAATAAGACACTATTGAACAATGTTAAATTTATATATTGTAGGTATTTGAAAAATGCTGCCACTAAGTGAAATGAACACTGCTTAGTAATGCGTTTAAACACAGTTTAAAAAGTTTAAGGTATCTAATATTAGATTTTATAACTAAATTTAAAAAACACCATCATTCATAAAACTCCATTTAAAAGTTATAAACGGGGTGAATGCAGATCTAGGACGTGTTGAAAGTTACGACTCGGCCTTGCTCCGACGCCTAGGGTTTAAAAAAGCCATGTTTACCAACCTAATTTTTAATAAAACAGATATTTTGTCGTTGACAAATGGATCATAATGACTCTGCTTGCTTCCTCCAAGTTTTTTCCCTGTAATTTAGAGGAATCTTTATTAATGAACAGTCTTGCCATCCATCATCTCCCAAAATAGTACATGTACGTGTTTTGTACCCTTTGCACCTGTTGGAACCAGCCACTGTTATGATTTGACGACAACCACTTTTACCACCAAATACGCTCTACTCTTAGATACACTGGCAGTATGTGATAAACGGATACTTTAACGGAATTTCAATCATTAGTAATCCTTTCTATTATTACCTCAAACTTTCAAACGGGTTAATTTTATGTATTCATTTAATTTTGACTTTTTCCAATTGTAATGTTAAATTTAAAAATATTGTATAGTTGTATACGTTTAGCCAAGACTGGTTCATTCCTTCCATTGTATTTGTGCTGTCTGTAGCTCGTTATAAATGCATGTATTTTACTACTTATTCAAAATTAGTTCACCTAAAAGAGGAAATACATCAATGATACCAATGGTAAAATCATTGCCACACGTTAGTCACGAACAGCCTTTATCGTGCAAGCCCCTACTCCTGTACAGAGCCTTGTTTGAAACTTTCGTGTATCTCTCTACCTACGGCAAATATTAGAAGGCACTGGCATGGCTGTTGCAAGTATACCTGCAGGCCTGTAGCTCTCAGTCTGAAAAATTCGGATGGACGACCTGGGAGCTACAGTTCCGTACGTGTTAAAAAGTTGCAATTGACGGCGCACAAAAACTGCGCTAGTTTTGGATTGATTAACCTTATTCCCACACAAATTTTGTACAAAGATTTGATCCCAAAAAATTCCTCGGACATTTAACTATAGATATCGTCACTTCACTTGCCTCTGATATTCTTTTATACGCCATCACCAGCCTCGTAAATTGAAGTGGTTCACTTTGTTTTCGTGTAAAAACGGCGACTTTCGTTCTGCACGTGAATTTAACATATTTCATTTCGTGAGGTCGGTTTAGCGTGTTTAAGAGAAAGTCCAAGGCAAGTAAAGTGAAGATATCGGTAGTAAGTTGCCTGAAGAATTTAATGATACTAATTTTTCCACAGAATTTGTGTGAAAACGATGAATTAGTCCAAAACTTGCGTAATTTTTTGTTGCCCGTAAATTACAACATTTTAACACATAGGGAACTGTAGTTCCCAAGTCGTCCATCCGAATTTTTTCAGACCGTGAGCTTCAGACCTGCAGCTATATATTGCACGTAGTACTTACAAGATTATGAAGAGATCGTGAAACCTAGTTATTGCTGCAGAGAACGGCAACTATGTCATTGTTAGGTGATAGCAAAAAAGGGTGGATGAAACTTGAACTGTAGCTCTATGGGAGAACTCGGGTTGATCATGAAAAACTGTTGACGGTTGAACTACATTGCGTTCTGTATATCCAATATACTTGGAATGCGCAATAAAACTTTTAACTTTTTTTGACCTATTTTCCAAATTTTCTCTACTGAACGAAGGTTTATAAGGTTTAAAAAAAGATTGTTCGTAGATAGTTATACTTAACCTGCATCAAGTATTAAGCACTATGGATCACTGATACAAATACTTTACCTAAATATTATTTAAAATATTATTTATTAATAACCTCCCCTTACCCCTTACATCCGGGTTCCTCAGTTTATGTCTTTTTTAGCATTGTTCTTGTTACTGTGGCAGTTGTCTTGCCTTTTTGATCGTGTACCCAAGATGATGCATCTAATCTTGCCATGTTTTTTCGTTTGACAAAGCTCCATAGATCTTGCAAGGAATGGTGTCTGAGCATGAACAATCCAGATAACTTTCTTCATGCTCGTCAATACAAGACATCTATCTACCTGCATTATCTCTTGACATGCGCCGATCTAGAAATTTGTTCCCGGGGGGGGGGGGGGGGGGGGGGGTTCCGAGGCATATTTCCAGTAAATTTACTATGTGAATTTAATAGTATTTAGTATTTCCCCCGACCCTTCTCCCTCTAGATCGGCGCATGCTTATATTCTTTGTAAGATTAGATTCATCTGCCATGCTTATCACACGTGGTTAACCTAATTGGTAAGATACACTAAAGTAAAATAAACTGAAAACTGTTGTAGAATGCTCAAAATACATTAAAATACTCGGATCAAAACTGTTAACCAAAAAACTGAGAGATACATGCACAAATTACACAGTAGTAGGTCAAAAAGCTTTTGATTTTTCACCGGTAATGCCCGAACATAAATTAAAATACCCGGATGTTGGGTAATGACAAAATGGCTAAAAAATTTTGAGCATTGTATTGGGAGTCCGTATAACCAATTATATATTCGTGATGCAGGTAGGTTAAGCTAACCAACTTTGAAAAAATCACATGCCGATCGACAATCGTCATCTTTATTTGTACATAAAATCACATTTATTTATGGGTTGGGGCGTCAACAAGAATTTCTGAGCAGAGTGAAGTAGCTACAGATATGTTCATCAGATGCTTAATGTTAATGTCTTGAAAATTTTTGGTTATAATTTCCCGCAGAACGTATTTAGAAATTTCGATAGAAGTCCAGAAACTAGCGAGAACTTTCTGCAGGTTTTCTGCACCTGCAGAACTGTATTAACCTAATTAAAAAACTCTCTTAGAGCTACAATTCGGTATCTTGTAATTCCATTATTCCATTAACTAATTATTTTTTAAAATAATATTTAAATTCGTTGCATTTCTTAACTAAATAAATTGTACTCCTCTACTTATAATATGAACTGTTATCAAAATAATCCGTTTGATCTAAATCTTTCATTTGCAATAATTTCTATTTCCCCAATGATGAATATTACATAATATTATGACTTATAATGAATTGTTTGATTGAACTCGTTGCCCTCATGTAATGATCCTCACCTCGTCGTAATCGCTTCAATTGTGAGAGGAGCGGATCGTTTAATTAACCTTAAATAACAGAAACGCCATTTTATGAGATCAGAATAAATAGTTTTCTTCATCTTTCATCTTAATTACCAAGTACAATAATTTATGTTTTAAATTTTTATATATTTTGAGAAAGAATCAACGTTTTTTTTTGTAAATTATAGTAGTTGCAAATTAATATAAGATTAATTTGGATTTTGCCTCTACTTACGAAAAATAACACAGGAAATAGAAGAAAGCTTCATTAGTAAACAAAACAAAATTGTGTGTGGTAATCTTTATTACTTGAAATTTGCATATGATCTTGAAACATTGCATCACATGTGACTGTCACCCCCTTCACCACCAGATAAAAAAAACTTCAAAAACTCGTTATGGTCTCGTCTAGACTTCACCTTGTTTACAGTTTCTCTCATTTCAGACACCTTCAATTTGTAAATTTGAGGTATTCCTGTTATTTTAAGAGAAAATGATTTAGTAAGGCGACATGGATCCAGAATAATTATTAAACTTGCAATATTATAGCTATTAAGATCAAAAACACAAGTCCACTTAATGCATACTTAATTGTTGTCAAGTTCAGTTTGATTTCGTGTTATCAGGTTAAAAATTCAACTTCAAACCAATTATATGCTCATCACTTCAACATGAATCTAGAGGAGCGAAAATAAAGCGGTATTAATTGTAATTAAAATAATGATGGATGAACTGAATTTCAAAGATTTTTTAAAATTATGATGAATTAAAAAAATTACCCTTGATCGGTCATGTCACTGATTACTAGTATATACATGTATACTGGATACACACCACTTTACAGTGAACGGAGTTTTGATAGTGATACGATTTTCTGCCATCATTTTCTGTCATAAATGGCAATTGGTAAACGAACCCACATCGATTAAAAACTGGAGCATCTAAACTCATTAAAACAAAGTCGTATATGACCTACGCACGTGCTTTGTCTTTGACCGTCAATTTGGTTGCCAGGTTCAAGTTTAGTGAGATGATAAGGTTTGACAGTTGTAGCTTTCTATATCTAATTATAAGCCTTGTACATTTATCTTCAAGACAAATCAACATTTTACCTGTTCATTCATACAAGAGAAATATTTTATGGATAAATTTGTTTATCGAAGTGGACTGCGATATATAGATCTTGACAATTAAACCACGCATATCATGATCATTAGGTATATTAGAGTAATCATTGCGGAAATTTGTCATAGCAAACGCGCATTTAGTTAGGAAAATTCCTTAAATTAGATAAACGGTAAAAGTATCCCAGAAAACCCCCATTGATGTACCATCTGTCAATGAGTTTCAGGATATATTTAATGATAAGATTGCAAAACAATGCATAATGAATATTCTAAAAAGGCATGATAAAGTTACATTGCAATTTATTAATGTTTTATGCTTTCTGATGATAAAAGTTTAAGATTTCTTTTAGAACAGTTTATAGCAAAATGCAAATTAATGCTTCCAAAATGATATTTTGTAATTATGTTTAGTAATAAATTGTGATTATGTTTAGTAGGCAAACACAAAAAGAACTCTTTAATTATTATTTTTTTATATGTTAAATAATATCTGCTATAAAAAAGGTATCACTTTTTGCTCTTCTTTTAGCACTTTTTGTGAATTTTAATTTTAAATTTTATCTCGTGATTTTTCTTTATGCATGTTTTGCCAAGCCTTGATTGTGATGTAACATGTTAATTTCTTTGAATCTGGTTTTTCTAATCGCCGAAAATTATTACAATTGACTCAGATATGCATACATTACACTTAAATGAAATATAAAAATAAACGTTAATAATAATATTATAATACGTACCCAGTCAAAAAAGATAAACTGTGACAAAATATCAAGCATTATTAGCATATCATAGCAACTTCATATTAATATAGATTTATTTTTACCACTTAAAGCTGTACTCTTATAATCATTATCAGAATCGTTTTGTTTTAAAATATGAATATATTCATCAGCTCAAATTCTAAAGATAAAAAATATAGACAATCTATTAACATACGAAATGAAACTAGGCGATTTAAATAGACAAAAGCGAATTATTTGCAAAATAAATATTAATCTATATAATTTTTATCAACATACATCAGGTATGCAAAAAATGAAGGCACATGATGTGGGAATTATAATTTGTAACAATGGGTGTTCCGGAAACTTTTGAATAATTTGTCTACTTAACGCTGCCAATTCCCATCACTTTATTATCAGTCAGGCGACAGAGAGAAAAACTTTGACACGCGTGGTTTTGAGCTGGGCAATAATATATAAAAAGTTGTTAAGTTTGCCAGCAAATTCCAGTTTTCCGATCTTTCAGCAAAGCATAAGCTAAGTGTCTGTTAAGACTTTGTGTTAAGAATTTGATAGAAATTCACGTTCTTAAAAACCTGATGAGCAAGACGTTTGGTTTTGCATTGTTCAAACTACCATATAGAGTAGAATAGCCGAATTAGTAGTAGCAAGGACAGTCCAGCAATCCATGTTCAACTTTAGTATTGAGTGCATATACATTTGTTACACATAGGACAACTAAAAGCTTCTTTTTTTCGAACTACTGTATATAGATTTTTTTTTCAGCATAACAGTTTAAAAATTTCTCGTTTATTTGTATGTGAAAATATCCAATGAAAAAAGGATAACAGCTTTAAAGCGATTGTGTCATCCATTAGTAATTTGTAATTCGATTCAGTAATCTGAATTGTAACACTTATAAAATTGGCCTGAGGTACATGGTCAAGCAAAAAGCATTAAACTTGTTTTTTGAAATACAAAATTTAGGTAAGGAGAAACCTTGCGCTAAAAAGATATAAAACAAGTTCATCAAATGTCAAAGGATTTTGGTATAAAAATGATCGCTACGCCAATTTTTTTTATGAAAAAAGAAACGACAATCACTGATACATGTAATATAACTTTTTTCGATCCGATAATCTTTTTTTCGGTACAAGAAAAACCCCAACTGAACACAATTTTTAGTTTCCATTGTTATCATTTGTTTAAATTACCTTAAAATTAACTGTTTAAGATATAAACTATTTTGAAAGCTATTGAAACCAAAAGATTAAGACCAAATGATCATATTGAGTATAAATATTCCATCAAACCGGAAGGGGCCTCTCAGTACCTTTAATAAAAACATAGCAAAAAAAGTGGTCAAATAATTTTATATGCATTTAACACAAAATCTTCAAGGTACAAATGAATTGTAAAGAATCCGTGAATGGGCAATCATATAGCCAATGCATGCAACTCGACACTTAGCAATAGAACAACAAAGCTATATAACAAATGTAAAATTCTGATTGCATTCCCTATATCCGGGATGTTGTCTTCATCTGGTTTTGTCCAATAAAATCCGTTTAAGTTAATATAATCATAGGAGACGAATTTTACCCCCTGAATATTCAAATATGTCACTTCAAGGAAATGTTAAAAGTAGGATTTTTTTCATATGTTATATGTACATATCTTAATTGTTTCTATTTATGTCTCTCAATTATTGTACTAATTTGTTAGAAATAATAAAAATATATAGCTTTCTATATTTAGAGAAATGGCGCCTTGGTTTTTGAATTCTTCATACACAGAGAGACCTGGCAATAAATGTTTTCATAAGTTCTCTCTATTTCGTTAAGTAGTATAAAATAGTAGCTTTATTTTTTTCTTCAACTGTAAGGTTTTTTTAATTGAAAAAATGACTGATTTTATGAACATATCAATATTCATTAGTAACATGCAATATATAATATAATGGTGTTAATAACTATTCAATTTATAAAAATAATCAATTACGTAGCACAGAATATTAAGAGAAGGTATGTGGAATTTCCAGTTTGTGGTACGAAGTGTGATTGTCAGATAATTATACCAGATTTGATTAATTTGTTTACGCAAAGACATGGCCTTAGATTTTAGATTGTCTCAATGTCATATTGATAAGTATTTGTATCTTATCAATAGCCGAAAAGCTTGCAATAGCAATTAGCATAATCAAGAGAGTGGGTTACAATGTTTGGTATGTTAAAAACCTGGTACTTTAACAACGTAATTTCATTGATCATATTCATAAATCTAATGATATTCATTAATCTTTAAATATAGTGCTATGCAAATGAAGATCAATTGTCATCGGATGTCTTAGCACATATTTCAGTCTGTAACGTTTCATTTGTAAACATATGAAATGAATGGGTTTCCAGAAATACTTCTCGTGCTCTAAAACCCTAATTTTGATTGCGATACATAATACAGGATTTATTATTAAACATAACATATATTCTAAGCTGCCATGATAATTTCTGACAAAGGCATTGAAATCAGTAATCGTGCATTTGTCATTTGAATCTTTCACAAGCGCCATTCTGTCTATAATGTAATTCTTATATTCATTCAAATAAGCAACGATTACGTTATTCACTTGGTACAAGATCGTTGACTTTCATAATTTAGAACATGTTTTTGTTACAGTGTGGGTCAGCTCGATGTTGCATTATGGTTCGATAAATAAGTTTCGAATGTTTTGATTTCAATTAAGCTCAATATTAGGCTTGTCTAATAATTCAATTTCATTGTCCTCGCACATTTCAATTTTAATACCCATGTGATAGGCAGTAGATGTGTGAATGTATTGACACTGTCCAACTGTACAATGCATCTACTGAAAGCAATATTTGGTTCTACTTGCATATTAATGTTGAGTCTACTACATATATATAAATAGTCCTACATTGAAACATCGAATGCATGCAATGGTAATGAATACTTGTTAACATTGTAACGTACAATTACTCAGTCACATGTAAGCGTGCATGCGACGTCGACGATTAGCATTGATTGAAAGAGAAATTTGAATTCATTTTCCCGCCATCATGACTGAATCATGATGAATAACTCTTGATGTGATACTAAGGACTATATATTCCTTTTTATTCTTAAAATTGCTCTAATTAATTACCACATCCAATTTACATTTTTTATTGAAGTTTATAATCAAAGAAAGTGTGCAGCATTATTTCCTAACGTATTGTTTGTCCCATATTAAGATCTATCTACGCAGTGAACCTAATAATTGTTTTTATTCTTCTTTATTCGGTCCTTTAGCCTCCTTTCCATTTAGCAACTTGTTAAATGAATGTTGAAAAGTTTTATTCTTTATTTTACAAAAATATATTAGCTAAAGAATTATCTACCCAACCCAAACCTTTTAGAATGGATTTTTCGTGGTTTTTTTTCTATTTCAGCTCACAGCATACTGGGATAAAAGCGGCAATCTGCTTGTAAGAATTACTTGAATGTTTTTTTTAACTTTGACCTTTGAATTTGGCCTTAAATTTATTGCTAACGATGTATATGAACATGTTTTTAGGACATGTTCTTTACTTGGCGGTCCATTTCTCATGTTGATATTTGATTTGTACTTGTACAACAGCCGTACCCACAATATCGCCATGTTACTTAAATTGAATAGAATATAATCCATTTTGTCTTTGTTGCAAACTTTTTTAATCAAAAAGACTTTTTATAACGCGTCAAATTCGAAGCTTCTTCTAATGTTTGATTGCAATCTCTGAATACCTCTATTTCTTGTAGTTAAGTAGGTATTGTTTTTATAAATTGTGTTATAGTTTTGATCTAGAGAAAGGGTATCACAAATAACAGAAATTGTATATAGGGCGATGGATGACAACAATGACACTTTTAATGCATTTAGGACAGATGACTTGAAGTGACCGAAGACTGATGAGCCCCTTTTTGCACAGTCATGTTGTGTTGTATATCCTTCAAAAACACAATGCTGGGTAAGCAATTTAGTGCTAATTTGGACCGATCAAAGATGCAGTTTCCTAAACATTTAAATATGTAAAATGAGGGACCATTGCTTAAGGTGGTATGAGACACCTTTCGATATTGATGTGGATAAAAGTATATTATTAATAAAATACTTTTACCAGTTCAGAATTTTTAAATTTTACAATATATGACAAAAAAAATGTTTTAACAATTTTTAGAAAGGTTAAAAAAAAAAAGGTAAAAAGCCCCAGCGGGATTCGAACTCATGACTTACAGATTCGTAGTTAATGTTCTAGCCCATTGCGCTTCGCTGTTAGGTAACAATTTTGAGAAAGAAAAAGAATTACAGAATAATACTTGATTTTATTGTTTATTTCGAAAGGAAGTACAGTATGATGCAATATATATTCGTACAAAATGGCGGCGTGTTTACACTCGCGCTTCACCTCACAAATTTAACGTCGAATAAAAGGGTTTATAAATAGCATCGGAATTTCGTTAGTTATTTATAACAATTTTTGGTCACGTGACATTTCATATGTCACATGATTTTATTGTCGTCTGCTTTGTAAACAAATCTGAATGGACGGAAACAAGATGGGGCGCAAAGCGAAAGAGTTGAGTAATGAGGTAAAAGAAATGGTATGGAAAATGTTACAAGATGGTAAAACTATTACCTACGTATCAGAAACTTTCGGAATACCCAGATCTACAATTTCAAGTTTTAAGAAGCGTGTAGAACGACGAGGTTCCATAGAAAACATCCCCAGACGAGGCAGGAAATCTGCTTTGACATCCCGAGATTATCGGACACTGGAAAGGCTTGTGAAAACCCACAGAAAGAGAGAGTTTGAAAGATATTACGGACCAATTTAATGAAAACAGAGAACGGCCAGTATCTAAACGAACTGTGAAATTGCATCTGCATAAAAATGGATTCGTGAGACGGGTGGCAAAGAAGAAACTAGTGATTAGAGAAGTGAATAGAAAAAAGCGCTTGTCTTGGTGTAGAGAAAATAGAAAATTGACTGTTGAGAACTACTGGAGAAAAGTTATTTTCTCAGACGAGTCAAAAATTGTTGTAGGACGGAATTCTCGTGTCTATATTTGGAGAAAACGGGGCGAGGGCTGGAGACCGGATTTGGTTGAGGCACGTCGGGCGAAGCCATCATACGAAGTTATGATCTGGGGATGCATTTCATGGCACGGTGTAGGTACTATTACAGCTGTTAATGGCAACATCAATGCAGAGAAATACCAGCAAGTACTGAATGACAATTTGTGGCCGGTTATAGCCCGACATTTTCCCAATGAACAGTACATCTTCCAGGATGACAATGCGCCGGTACACCGTGCCCGTTCAACGCAAGAATTTATCCATAGAAATGGAATAAGAACCATGAGCTGGCCTGCACAAAGCCCCGACTTAAATATAATTGAAAATTTATGGTTGTTACTGAAAAGAAAGCTGCAAGCACGTGTTGGTCGTATTGAAAACAAGGACGACCTATTCCGAGAGATACAGCGGGTATGGACATCTATCACGCCTCAGTACGTACAGAACCTTTATAACACAATCCCCCGACGATTACAAAGTGTAATTCGGCTAAAAGGTCATCTTACAAAGTATTAGGTAAGTTTAGGTTATTAAGAATATTTATTAAAGATGAAAACTAGAGTTTGAAGTTTGACCTAATTCTGTCGCGAATGTAAACACGCCGCCATTTTGTACGAATATATATTGCATCATACTGTACGTCACAATATTGAGGTGTCACATACCACCTTAATTAAATACCCACTTTTGATCTCGATGTTTCCCCCTTTAAAGTTATTAATCATTCTTGAAAATATCTTAAAAGAAAATAATGACATACAAACGCTATACAATAATGATTTTTTAAAAAGAAATTTTATTAAATAAAGGTGTATAATCTTGAGTTAATCTCTTTCATTTTCAACATCCAAAACATGTCATTTTGACAGAAGTTTTTATTAAAGCCAATATGTACGGACTATACGTTATCGTGTTTACTTACATAGTTTTCGGTTTCTTAATCTTGGTCCAATCTTATGTTCAGATAACTTGAACTGCATGGTTGCAAATTGTGACAAAAACTGTATTTTACAGGTTTTTTTCTCTTTTACATCAATCGCAAAGGTCAATTTACATGTAATTACTTAAAAATACCTTGAAATCAATGTATAAGGGGTTCTTAAATCAATCTAATAAACACATATTTTTAATATTGCATAAATATTATGCTGATTGCTTTTCATTGCCTACGGAATCTTTCGGTCCACACACATACATTTCTTTAGGGAAAATGGCTAAGTTCATGCGATGACCTTATGTATTACCTTCCATAGCACATCACAGATAACCCAGATCAATACGTGGAATATTAAATAAATGAAAGCCTTTAAACACATTAAACCATAACAAACAATACCTACGATACAATACAAACAAAATATTATACAATACAAATAAAAGTCGTATATTGCAAATGGAAAATCATTCAATACAAATGGAAATCATACAGTAGAAATGGAAAACTATACATAACAAGTTGTACAACAATTATTATTAAATTATACAAATCAAAAAGAAAAGATCATATATTTTAAAAACGTTTGACATCTCATAAATTAGAGCAGCTCTAGGGTACTTAGCATTACCACTCAGAGTAATCGATGCAATATTACGAGACAAATCGCAACAAAATATAGTAGTACAAGTTCCCCAATTCATTTTACTTATACATGTATTCATGGTAAATTAGCACTGTAATAAAGAAGATTTTAAATTAATTCGTTGGAGAATATGTTTAAATTTAATTTTGGAGTATCATAATGCCCCTCCCAAATGATTTTCAGAATTCATATAATAAGGAAATGTATGCCGATTATGAAAAATAAATTGTTTTTGCATGTTGAAATGTTGAAATATATTTCGTTAAAATTGAAATTTAAAACTGAGCAATAAAGAAGAAATTCTAATTAATTGTAGCAAATGTTTCATAAAAACGATAGAGTAATCGGTACAAATGTGAAATATTAATATTTTGCAGCAGAAGGCCTCTTCTGAATACAGCTACTATTAGAACAAGAGTACAGAAATATGGCAGAAGTCGTGACAAGTGATGACGTATGTAAAATAGATACTCTCTTTCAATGCTATTGGATACATGAGAGGATCATCTTCAAAACCCGTAAAGAAATTTAAATCTGATATACATATAAATCAAATGAAGGTTGAAATTTATTAGCATAATTAGAAGTTTTTGAAAGGATATAATGATACGTGAGTAAAAGATGACAGGAAGATGGTTCTGTTTTTAAACAGTATTTATATGAAGATTAATTAAGATTGGAAAAAGGAAGAGGGGATTTGTTAATTTTTGATTAATACGATGTCAGAATTTTCTGATTTTTGTTGCAGAATATATGATAGGGGAAATAATTTTAACGCAAATCTAGCCAAACCACCTCTTTCATCGGCCATTTTTTTAGGTGATAGGGAATATATATTAAATGCAAATTGTTTGTCAAAGATATGTAAAACTCTAAAGTTAAACTTGACAAATGTTCAATGCTAGAAATATTAAGACAGTTATATATATATATATATATGTATAAAAGTATGTATAAAAGTCAATACTCATTTTGAATGTGTTCACAAATATAAGTGATTTATATATTTTATGTGCATGCATCTCCTGAAAAGTTTAATATTTATATAATAGTTTTTAATCGGTTTGATAAACTGTTTAAATTGATTCAAATAATTGTATTATATCCCACGGTATCATTTCAAATTAAAAAAAAAAACACACACACACACCCACGACTACCATTAATTTAAAAGGTTTTATCTGTGATATTTTGATTGGCAACTAAGGATATCTAACCACTATTATACAATGTTTTCCCCATTTCACCAAAAACATCCACAGGTGTTAGTAAAATGTATTAGTATTAACAAGGCAGCATATACAGGTGTATTTTATTGTAGTCAAGATTTGAATGTAAGAATTTTTATATTGTAGGCTATGGCATTAACAGAAGATAAGGCCTAAGAAATTATGAGAGAGTAAGATGTTAATTATGTATTGGTTATAGTTGATTATAGTTGGTAAATGATAGTTTAAACCAACATAGGAGCCTATAAAGGTTAAAGAATAAGGTAAAGATTTTCAATAGACAATCCTAAAGTGGATGGATGTGTAGAAATAAAATGCAAATAATGTGCTCATATATAAACATACAGGTATACTTAAACCCAGTACATTGTTGGGGAAAATATTTACAAAATTAAATTGATGTCAACATTGGGATCGAATGACCAGTGTAGATTTACTAAACAGTACAGTAAGCTTGATAGTATTATATTCCTGTGCGGCTAGATTCACTAAGATGTTCATGAGGGCCAATGGTATCAGCTTTGAGGGAATAAATACATATTTTAGAAAAACAAATCACGCGGTCTGTTACAAATTCCAAAAAAACTGGTCCTCATTATCTTTACTAACTCAAGAAATTGTAATTATCATCATAATAACCAGGAAAAACATTTTTAATATCTTAATTTTTATGATTATTCACTGCATAATATTTTGTTAAGTAAAGCAATTTGCAAAATCTTACATTATGATAGTCATCTGAATTGCAGATTTTATCCTAAACTGTCATTTAGTTTGTTATTCTATTTCCAAATTCTACACAGCTAGATTTGCACGAAGTTTAAAAAAACCCATATTGAAATCATATTTTGATCTCGTTTCTATCAAGATATATATAAATAATTATTGATCTTGATCATTATTGTTTATTTGGAAAATAAACCACAACCCCTTCAAAAATCCTAGAAATATCTGCAGTTAACTTTAAAACAAAATGATGAGCATCCTTTCTTTTCACCTTTTCATCAAATCAGCTCTACGACTTTCAAATAATAATACATACGAATCTTTTTCATTAGTCCCCTACCAGTAAGACCCAATTTCGTCCAGACTTTTTCTGTTTTGGTTTGATAAATTGATTTAAAACTTGTTGTGTATCTTTATGATAAGAAACGACAGATGAAATTTGAGTTTTATTAAGACTGATCGAATTATGATAAAGAAAATATTTTTAAACAACTCGTTTTTCACTCATCAGGTTTGTCCTTTATAAAAAACTTTCATCAAATTTTATCGAAACCTATTTAGCACATAAAACAACAATTGAGGGTGCCGGTAGGGGACATGCATTGCTTCAGCAATACTCTCAAATTGCTTGTTTTAGTTGCTAATCAATGCTTAATAGAAAAATTTCTCTACTATATATCAATCTGACCGAATGTTGAACACTATATTGAAAGCTATTTTTCAAAACTATGTAATACAGACTTCAAACAGCAGTAACTTTTTTTGCAATTAGATGTTAACACATGCAAAAGGACTAATCAATTTTGTTTTGTATTGTATTTGTAAGATATATATATAATTATATTGTTTATTGAAAAGTATAGTTTGGGTCTTTCAGTCGTTTCAATGGATTTTATATTTTTTATTGCTTGTTTTATCACAGACTTTCAATTATTTATTGAAAAAGAAAAAACAATAAATAAAAGTCTGTATTCTTAAACCGAAACGCACACTTAAATATTCAAAACAGCTTTGAATTAACGAGAGCAGTTCCTTGCACTTTTCGGCAGGTATACATTAATTTGCCTTTATCAGTTTCCCCATCGGATAATTAATTCGTTTCTATTTGGTTTTATTACAGAATTTTGACATGTACTTGAAAAAAGCATTAAATAGAAAGATAATCCATGGGACAGAATCTTATTAACTCAGATTAAAAACCACAACAATTTTTCATTGCTTTTTGTTTCCTGCATACAACAGGTGTATAACGCTGCATATTTTACCCATAATTCATTTTGATTCCGGCAAATTATCAAATAATATTAGGAGCACTATGTGTACATATATGTTATTTTGTATTCAGGTTATGTAATATAAACAAGTTTTAATTTGTGAGTATGACATTTCTTTAAAATATATTTCAATATTCCCAGTTAACAAAGTTAATTTTCATAATCAAATAACTAAAATTCCAGAATACTAATCTTTCCTTTTTTCATTCTCTCTTTTCAGAATTCTCCATCATCTACACTTAACTAACTTTATAAAAGATATAATAGAAATGTGCACACCTGAGAAATAGAACAGGATAAAGAAAGGGTTAATGATCTGAAAATATTTCATTAATTCAAAAAATACCTCTTAATGTCAGAAGAAAGGGTGGACATTAACGATTTGCATTCCCTCCAATATTACTCCCAGCATGCTTTGGGATTTGTGATTGTGTCAGTAATTGGGTGCTTTTGATGTGGATAATATTCACGTCTACTTTGATCTGGCTATAAATCGCGTTGTCCGGTACTAAATGACCAGGACACGTGGCCAGAAGAATGTTGTTGTTGAGATGGAATTCATTTCAATACCCCCATAACCTTGTGTTGCATTTCCAAAAGAATAATTTAACTAAGAATATTAGATATACATGGAACTACTTTAATAATCAACATTATACATATATACGTAACTTTCAATATCATCATTTAATTTTGATCTGTGTGTTAATGTCAGCCGGTTTCACTTTCACTTTGATAAAAGTTGAGGTGTCCCACATTTGAATTTGAGTTATTTTGGTTGGGGTATGAAATAGGATTCAACAGAAAAAAATGTAAGTCTCGAGTTACCTCGCCGTGAAAAATGTTTACACCTTGAAATGTGAAGGTTGAACGTACTTCCGCTTTGAAATTATAAGATGGAAAGAAGTCGTGATTAACAAAATGGGTAAACATTTTTTTTTCAATTATCTTTTTATACAATGAAGTGTTCTTTATCAGTTCTTCTAAAAGTTAATACATGGTAGGTATTTTTTCAATATCCTCAGATGTCCTGCTTATAGCAATGTATCAGTAACAGCAAACCTAATAGAAATGTAATGATACGTGAACATATTTTGAGTTTGTGTAGAAAATAGATATCATCGTTTCCTGAATTTTTCTTACAGGTGACGTAGCTTGTGACTGTTCTTCGAACTTTACAGAAGGAATCGGGATCGGAGTCGGTGTAGTACTTGGACTAGATTTGATTGTTTTCCTTCTAGTTTTGGGAATCGTGTGTTACAGATCAAGTCATCCGAGAGCATTAAACTTCGAGAAAGATCGAGGGAGAAACCCTAGTCCAAAACTGAAATTTGATTCACTCGGGTTTACAACTCTCGACAAGAAAAGTAAAATGCCGGAGGAGGCTATAAATACAGACTCCGAAACCAGAGAAAACGAAACTATAAAGGACAATAGATACTCACAACTAGCTCAACCTGAGACGAACTCAAAGAATACACATAAAACATACCCGCATTCAGCTCTTCCTGAACCCGACTCCAAGAAAAAACTTAGCACGCTGCCATTGAGTGATTATGTTTCTCCAAGATCTTCAAAGGATCACGCCATAATGGGAGACCTGGGAACTGGGAGTGGCTTCTGAACTTTATGCATTTGCTCAAACATTTTGATATTTGTATATTTGAAACTAGTTGTGTGATTCTTTTAAAACTTTGCCATTTAAATTTTGATTGTTTGACGGTACCAGTCCCATTGTAATTGTGACTTCTTTTAATGGAATCACACTTTGAACGAATTATCGCTGCTAGTAAATGTGTACATTTTTGGTTGTGATAATATGGCATGTAAATACAGTTTACATAAAAATGTTGTACAAGTGCAATGCATATTGATTCATATTGATGACATTGTATTTTCGAGATAAAATATGAACCTGGAAAAATTGTAAAAACATATTCGTTGACCTCCCTTATTCCTTAAAGTAATAAAACATGTTACAGTCATGATTCTTTGGATGATTATTCAAAATCTCGTTGCAATGTGAACTACAAAACTCCAACTACTACAAATTGCCAACAAAAATTGCCAATGAAAATGAAAGAATAACAAGAAGCAACAGTTTCTAAAATCAAAAATCATGAGAAACCCGTCACCGCCGTCACCAAAATTTCCCAGTCACTCAACTCAATCCAAATCCTCAAAGAAAAAATGCAGACTTGAGGTTGAGTATTGACTTAAGGAATGTTGGTGATGGTGGGTCAAGAAAACAATCTAAACATTATTCTAATCATCGTACATGAAATAATCATATTGAAAATATTAATTAACCGCTATGATATTGCAAAAACTTCGAATGTGTCTTAGCAACAGTCGGCGTTCCTCGTTTATTAAACCAAAATACTTCTTAAAATCTTAAAAATAATTCAATAAAGGTGCAATTTTCATCGTACTTAACATACTTTAATTAATTTAGAATATTGACTAAGTTGCATATTATCTAAGGTACCACAACTACTAATTACATGCGTATAATTATTAATTTTTCAGTCCATCAAATTCTAGGCGCCTTCCGTTTGGGTAAATAAGATTGGCTGCTTGAAATGTTTTTTATATTGTGTAACTAAATAGATAAATACGCAAAGTTGGTATTTCAGTTGAATTATTTATGTCAAAAATATACAGCACTTAAGCTTGACTGAAGTAGAACGCTGTGAAGCTTATGTTGGTGTTTCATTGCATCTGGTCAATACCAAAGTGAAAGTGTTCGTTTGTGCCTTTTTGGAAAAAAAATATTACGAATTAGACAATATCTCTGCAAAAATATATACATTAGAATCGATTTTAAAATTGCATTAACATGTATAGTGTATACAGCATGTTTAATTCTTAAACCTATAGTTAAAAACATAATTTCGGATCTAAATGGGCGTCCCTTAGTTCAAAAAGTCGAAAAGCACGAGTAGAAAACATATTATATATTTTATATCAGAATAAATATATATTATTTTATTTTGTGTGGTTCCTTTTCAATATTTATTAACAAGGTTTAAGAGAAAGTCAAAATATTAAAAGTTTGTGTTTTTTATAGGAAATCTGGGTAAATAACTATACGATTTACATTGTTAGGGATAGGAAAAGACAGAGAAAGTTATTGCGTTGAACTCTAAATAACTCCACATTTCAACAGATAAAGATTTTAATATGGCGTCCAAATCTCGAATGAACAGTTGAATAGTTGCTATTATATCAATCAAACAGGTGCTGATTTTGAAAATGCAAGGAATATTTTCGCACTTGTTGTTTTTGTGAAATAGTTATGCTTGAATTAAAAGTCACTTCTTATCGGTGATATCTCTATATGTTGGTCACGCTGGGTTTCAGGTGTTTGACTGAAATAAAACACGACTAAATGTTTGCATCGATATACCAACGGTGCAGGTTAGAGGTGAACAGCCTTTGTATCGTTATCTCAAAGTTTCATTTTCCTTATTCAATTCCGATCGTGAAAAATAAGTGAAAAATTAGTTATCTGACAGCAAACACGGACAGGACAAATCAGAAGCACCTAATGAATTTGTTCTTTTACAAGTTATCTAAATAAAACGACTGCTTTAAAAGCCCCACTACAAAGTGAGCCTCATTTTTCAAATTTGTTCCCTAGTCACCTCCCCTTGTTTGACATATGTTCACGTGTCACATTTATCGTTCAACTTTGCGTACTTCGTGCTTCGCTTCCGGTCGGGGCTTGGTACGGATTGATCCAGGTTGATTCGGTGCTTGATTATCATCGTCTTTTTTCAATGAAATATATATCTATGTACTTTTTGATAAAAATACATTTCATTATTAATTAACTACGTCGTAAAAAAATGATTTGAAATCATTATTTTTGACACAGGTACCATTTTAAAAAAGAAGCGTGCATTAGTGTGCAAATGGAAGACTTGAACTTGTTAAAGCCTAAGCAAAGCTATAAATTTCTTAAATTGCATATACATATTATTTAAAGGCGAATTTAGGTAAATATTATCTTAACAGGTCCTACAATGCCCAGTCTATCTGCAGAATGCCCAGTGTCCTACAGGCAAATTCTCTTTCACATTTTAAAACTTGTTTGCTAATTTTTTATTGTATCTTTCCTTGTGTGCAAATGAAATAATTTGCGCATATATCTAGACTTCTAGCATCGATTTGTCGATCGATAATTATATTCTGTCATGCCTCAATCGATAATGTTTCATTCATATTGATCCCGGTATGAGGCGGTAAACTGTCAGAGTGGCTGTTATTTCATAAAAAATAACTAAAAATAGAGAAAAATTTGAGTTGGCGTTTTCAACTTATAAAAAGTTGATAACTTTTCTCAGATCTAGTAAGATTATATGTGTAAAAAACAGTATTTTTGTAGCATTATTTTGAATGTTTGGTTCATTGAATGAATAAAATTTAAATATATATCCAAATATTTCTACCTCCAAGGAAAATGAATTCAGTGCAATTAAAATATCAAAGTGCTTCCATTTGTCCTACAAATGTCTTCCAGATATAGAAGTACTTTAATTATCTTTATGTCATAAATGAATTAAAAATGTGACATTATTGCAAAAATATCTTGCACGAGGTATATGTCATTTTTTTTTGTTGCTAATTACTTTAAAGTGTGTCTCTTTTCAGATGTACCTGTAGCTATCAAGGCACGGGCCGAAATGTCCGTAACGAAACCTTGAGACTTATTTTCTCTGCTTTTCTCAAAACAACCAATAAAATGCTATTTTACTCCCAATGCAAAACAAAACAGGATATAATATAGTTATATAAAGTTACAGTTTTGTCTTAGATTAAGGTAAAGTCTTACACATCCCGTCCAATTAAAGTATATGTACCGGTTAAGCTCTGAAAAATATTTAAAATCACAAATAAGTTTTCACAAATTAAAGCAACATGAAAAGCTTCAATGATAAATGAATGTGTTAATATAATATGTGTTCCTGCCATTAGTGTCGTAAGTTCAATTTACAATATTCTCATCATACTGTGATATTTCAGTGCACACATGTGGTTTTACAAAATGTAACGCGATTAATACCCCTTTCTCAATATTTTATCGTTTGTGTAAAAAATAAGCATGATCAATATTAATTTGTGCTTTATTTTGGAGACATCTTCTGTATCAGAAATAATACTCTGTCTGGTATGTGAAGTTTAAAACCCACGGCCAGTCTCACATACGCTTACTGTAAGCGTACATATATGCGAAACTGGCCGTGGGTTCCGACGATGGTTTGAACCATGTAATATTGCATATCAGATTCTGTATTGTCTTGATTGTTATATGATGAAGAAAATATCTGATTTTAAAATTTGTTTCGGTTTTCCCTACTTTTAGAAACAACTTGGTCAAATCTTCAAATAATCGCGCTGTAAAACAGGTAGCTCCTTCCTACAGGTGCAGATTTATAGGTAATTAAAGCTCCATTGTTTAACCGAGGGGTCATCCTTCAGCCAACATCAATCTAAGCTTTATCATAAATAGAGCACACATATTTATGCCCACGAAAAATAAAAGACCCTTGCATAGCTATGGCGCACATAAAATACATTATCAAATAAGAGGACTTGGGAAAAGTGTCAAGGTTTCCCCAGGTATGACCATTTGTAATTAAGCGGAGAGCTTGTGGTCAGAGGAAGGTCAAGCACTTTGAAATTAACATCATTGTACCATGATGGAGTCAACAAAGCGGAGAAGAATGATAAGCTGTCTTGATCTGTTGTCTGTTTATTGAATTCCTTTTTTGTGGTGGTTGGACTTAGAGCCATGGAGGTTCTTTTTTATTGTTGCATGGCCGCTTTATGGAAATAATAGCCCAAAAAGATGATTTTTGTTGTCTTGAAAAAAAAACCCGCCAAACATTTGCTTTAACTCTTGCAAAAATGACATGTAGCATATATCATAAATTTAATTAAATAAAATTCAATTAATATTTTTACAGGAGAGTATAAGCACAGTAACACACTAAGCGTTTTAATATTATTAATTGCTTTACTGGCTAATAAGTTACTGCTGAAGGAAAGTCATTTTGACGTTTTAACAAAAAGATACACTTATACGCATACTTCATACATATTTTGCATATTAAATGTGCAGTGTCTTAACTAAAATCTGTATACACTTTATTATTAGCTCATGTCAAAACAGTTTAATAGAAGCGAAAAGTTTTCGATTCAAAAACGAAGCAATTGTGTGCAAGTGTTCAAAAGCATTTTATAAATTAAATTAATATGTTCCCTGCACTATGTTGTGCGTACGACGCAATGCAATAGGGCGATGAATTTGCACGTATTTTTTTTTATAAGATATATTTTACAAAAGTACAAACATGGCTCAAGTTCTTAAAATGGGGAACGCCTTGTTTTTAGGTATATTACATTTTTCCCAGAAATCATAATAACCACGATACAAAATACGAAGTCAGGTGTAAATGGTAAAATATAGCTAAATAAAATGTACTGATTACATAATATACATATATTTATATGTATATTATTATATATTTTATCAACAATGTAACAAATGTTAACCTCTGTAAAAATTAGCATTTTAAAAAACCAAGTTATTCGCGGTTGATATGCCATTTATAAGCATGATCCTGTGTCTCAATATATATGTTGTTGGATAAAATACCTTCGCATTGGTAAAACTTTTACACTGCGTCAAAGGTTTTATCTTCTTATTGAAATCAATTCGAAACAATGTTGGGAGTTGGTTATATCAAAAACTTGCAAATATCCATTTTTTTTTAATATTAAAAATCCATATTTGAATAACTTCATTGTTTTCCATTTCACGAACTGTTATTAAGTATGCAAAGATCTATTAATTTTAAAACAAAACTAATTTGTAAAAACTTTTTATAATTTTAAGTAACATCTGTCCATTGCAAAAGTGTTACCTCACAATCAAAAGCTTTCTTTAATAGATAAATTCCTTATTTAGACATAACAATTGAAAATAAAACATTTTCCAATACATTTTGCCTCATATTTTTATAGTATGCAATAAATTGATGAATTTAGTTGAATTTTCTCATTTTAATTATGAATGTCACAAGTTTAAAATCAAAATTTACCTTTGGCAAAGCATAAAAGTTGATACAGGCAATTTCGTTGGCTTATTATTCTGATGAAAATTTTGATTCAATTGGAAAAGCTGGCTAGCTATGTAGGCACACCCCATTGACAAAGAGTTTCCATATTTCTCCACCCAGTCTTATGTTTGCTATTGGTTTAATTGGCTAATTGTTTTGCTATTCCGGAACTCTATAGTGCATGAATAACCAAGATGGCTGCCGTTTTGTCCGCAGATACTTTGCATCATAGTGGCGTCAAACAGTGGTGTGTATCTGATCGGTGCAACGTGATGCACAAGTCACATGCACAATCTGCAGGTTTCTGATATTCCATTTGAAAAATAAATGAAAAATGATTGCTTTCAATTTGTTGGGAGGTTGTTTCAACATAAATAATCTGGTATGATCGGTGTAGCATTTTTAATACAACATTATTAGTAATATTACTCATACTGCATCATAGTTTTTAATAGAAATAACAATTTCTTCCCCAATAAAGAGTACCTCGCTTTTTAAAGAATAGTTTGCTTTAAACCGACCACTTTTTCCTTAAAAGGAAAAAGTGGTCTTTGTTACAAAACAGTTTATAAGAATGCCAAAGAGGGAGTTTGTCTTTACACAGTGCAGTATATCAAGTTCAGACTGACATATTTTGGTTTCATCTGGTTGTCAAAAATTCAAAAGAACATAAAGATACTCATTCAGAGACCGTCAAATTCTGCATATGATTGTTTTGATATCAATTGTCCAAAAGCCAATTGGAAGCACTCTATCTCCAAGCTTTGATCTTAGCAAAATGTGGGTCATATGTAAATATTAATATTATTTTAAGTGACAGGTATTCTTTTTTACTCCATTTCAAGGTAAGTTTTTAAAATAAATTTTGACACCAACTGACTTGTCTATCCCATCTTGGAGTCCCACCTTTACCGTTAAACTTTACGCGAATCATCTATTACAATTGGCGGCATAGAACTGTCAACGAAATAGAATCTAAGCACCACAAAATCGTCTGAATATCAAAACTCTCTACTTCTTAGCAAAGATGATTGTGTTCTTCGTATTTGTACAAGGTCGTGAAGGAATCAGTAACAAAAGAGTGGTGACATTTGTTAAAATCTTGTCCGTAAATCTACCATTGCTACTAAACCATATACTCATGTATGGTACATGTAGGAGGTAGAAAGCTCCAAAACAACAATAGAGATCCTCCACACCACTGGGAAAAGTTTTGCAAACAAGCATAAACTGGTAAATTTTTAAAATGTGAGAAAACTGTCCCGCTTATTTCGATTATCTTATTCCTTTTTATTTTTGTGTGTGTTTTTGGTTTGTTGAAATCGTTATTTATTTTATTCTTATCGACATTGTTAATAATATTTCAAATGAGAATGTTTATTAAAAAAAATTTCTTCGCGGTTATTTCATCCATATGTATGTCTCCAGTCATGTTAGTTTAACATAGATGGTAATGAAAGGTGAAATTCTAATGTCCTTTGCAGTTACAGATATAACACAGAGGTAAGCGGGTGTAGTTGCACTGTACTATATGCATTTACATATTTTAGTGAAATGCATGCATAATAGTTAAAATAATCAAATTAAATGAAGTCATCCGCAGTTCTGATTTTATTTTCCCCAAAACCAAATGTCAGGAACTTCAAAAATCATAGCGGTAATACTGTGTTAGATTCGTTAAAAATATATCATCTTGATTTTTGCAAAAAAGTTGATATTTTCGAAAAATGTTATTTAGGTCATGCACAATTAATTAGTTAAACGATTATCTTCTGTATAATTAAAAGTATTCCCACTCCCTAAAATTATTATCATATCATGTCGAACAACACTTGTGGTCATCCAAACATATTTTAGAAGCTTCATTGATGGAGCAATTATTTTCACCTTTCAAACTCTGACATCGAGTCTTGATTAATATTACCATAATTTTACGTCTTGTTTCAAACACAAATGCTTCTCATTATTCAATAATTAGCATTGAAGGTTATTATCACTTCTAACGTGACTTGACGGATGACAAGACAATGAAACACAGCTCTGTGCATTCTATTTACATTCTTACAATGATTCATTCTACAACAAGCTTGTCAGGGATAAGATTAATTACTTCATTGTTTATGTTTTTAATGTGCTCTCATTGGCATAATCCACCTCTGCAGCTACCTTTTGCATCAATTTCCTTCGTTATTCCTCACCTTTTGCAACAATTACTTTCGTTATTTCCATCTTTCGCAACAATTTCCTTTGTTTTTGTCCACCTTTTGCAACAATTTCCTTCTTTATTTATTGCCCACCTTTTGCAACAATTTCCTTCGTTATTGTCCACCTTTTGCAACTGTTAAATTTTCTTCGTTATTGCCCACCTTTTGCATCTATTACCTTCGTTATTGTCCACCTTTTGCATCAATTTCCTTCGTTATTGTCCACCTTTTGCAACAATTTCCTTCGTTTTTGTCCACTTTTTTCAACAATTTCGTTCGCTATTGTCCACCTTTTGCAACAATTTTCTTAGCTTTTTTGTCCTGTGCATGGTTTAGAATAAACTTTTTTGATTTAATGCGCATATATACGTAACTCGACAGATGGAAATAATTTTCATTTTTGACTTGATGTTCAAATAATTCAGTTTTGTAAATAGAGTATGAACGAAAATCACAAAAATTACAACGAACAACTTGTAACAGTTGCGAAGAATAAAAAAAAAAAAAAAATAAACAAAAGGAAACCCCACAAATTGATTTTGTAATCATAATCATATACGTTATAAATCTATTACGTTTGAATTTCAGCTTTTACATTAATTTTAACATTTTTGTTGTTATTTTGTTTGTTACTTCAAATGTTAACTGACTGTTAAACTAGAAGAAAATGTTTTGATCTAGTTTCGTTCCTTTCAACTAATCGAGATTTGTGTTCTTAAATCATTTTATGAATGACGCAATTCATTTAGGTATGTATACAGAATCAAAAGTACACCAATTTTAAGCAAAATACGATTTTATAGACCAAATGAATAATAAACGAAGATTATGATAACAAATTGAAAAATATATGCATGTAAAAACAACAGCGGTAAGAATAAATTTTAATGAAAAAATGCAGATAATGAAAAAAAGCTTTGTTTAATTCTTTTATCATTGACATCATCATACGCGACCAATCCCTTGATAACTTATGATCAGGAATTTCATAATTAAGTATGACCAGGTGTTTTACTTTCATAAGAAAAATAATACGGATACATTATCATATCTTTAGGTATTTATCAACTTTTTAAAGTATGAAATAACATGTTTTGGCATAAATTTATAACATACTCATATTTTTTAAAGTATATTTTATGAAGGTCACAAAAAGTTCAGAATTTGTAAGATTAACAGTATATCCATTTGTTTTTTAAAACAAGTAATATGCTTTATGCATCATATATTCTGAGATATGTATTAGCAAAGAACGATCATATTAGAAAAAAAAAGACACACAAATTTTTTATCTTCAACAATATAAAACTTTTTGGTTCTTTCATCAATGAAAATGATTACAATTTGCTCAACAAAATGCTTTTCTATTTTTGATGAAAAGACCATGCGAAAAATTCACCAGATGTATTTTTCACGTAAAGCAACTGAATGAACATAATTCATCATGTATAAGGTTCATTCGCATATCAATAAAAATTTTGAGATAGCTTGATGAACTTTAGTTTGTCACAATTCAAAAATAACATAATCATGAATTTGGGTGGCCTATTACTCAAATAATGTTTTTTGCGTACTAATTTGAGAAAATAGCCCTATATTTGTTATTTCCTGCTCCAAAGACTAAATATATCTATTTTTCAATGTAAAAGAGAGTATGATATATCAATTGGTTTGTTTAAAATATTAAACTCAAGCTAAACGAATAACGATTGGATATGGAATTTACATAATTAAAGAATAAATGTTGTAAAAGTATGAATCACATTTTAGAATTAATCGTTGGACTCTCATACATTAAACATTACCTCAAGGTACCTTTTTTTTCAAGGTCGTATGTTCTTTTAATTCTGGTAGAGGAGACAGATCAGTAATTATATAAAGAATAATAACGCAATATACAATTGAACTTACAATCCATGAATATGATGGTACAACATAATCCACAATCATACACTACATACACGAAACGCAATATACAAAACTAAAATCCATTATAATCCAACTAAATCCACCATTCTACTTTCAAATCCTTCATTCATATTATATTTTTATTGTATTTGTATATATTTTGAAATTTAATATAAACTTGTTGTAATATAATGAGCTAATTTTTTTTATAATTAGCAAAACAGCGGTTTTATGATAATTTTCTATGTAATTTAAATTGTTAAGATAAATTTTCAAAGACTAAAATAAAGCACTGGATTGTTATTTCTTATCATGGGATACATAGCAAATCAACTTTATTTACAGAATTATACGATTACATTAATTAATTATCCTTCAATGGCAGCTTTTAAAAGCTTTCCTGAACAGAATCTTAAGACAAGAAGTTAAAAATCAATGACTTTTTTGTGTCTTTTGAATACTAGTAGTTGATTTAAAGTAAACAAATAAGTTCCGACCTGAAATTGAAGCTCATGAACTGCTTCAAGCAAAAATCTTCAAGAGGTTTTTTTCACCTACATGTATATATAAGTACCGCTGTTAAATAATAGATTTTTAATAAGTAGACGTCTTTCTCGTTATTATGTTTTCAGTCTTATCCACGTAAAACCTTTCAATTTACGTATTTTTAAATCTTGAGCGAGTTGCAAATAATCAACTAGCAAAATGCAAATCCATTTTACATTAATGTCTCCAATAAAGTTGTAATTTATGTTTAACATTACCGTAAACATTTACGTCATCTTATTAGGGACGTCATCAAGACATGAAACCATGAAGTTCTTCATTAAGGTTATAGAGAGAAGCAATCTAGACGTGTTTTGATGTGATGAAATAAACGTCAGGGCGTGAGATGATGACGTTTGCCACGACATAACCTTCAGAGATTTTGACATCTGTAATTCAATAGAATACTCATTTGTAATTCAAAATTGAAATGAAATCATTTGCTTGTGCTTAATTAGTATCAAATAATCCCACACAATTGTTAAATTAGTCTCCAATTAAAGCAAGGGTTACATTTTCGTATTTTATTGGTGAATGCTTGAAAAAAACATCTCTTTCCATCATTTCAAAAATTAGTTAGAAGATTTACATAAGAAAATAATTTTAAGCAAATTTGTTCATTATAATGAATTTTGCATTTTTACAAAATTTACATTTTGATAATAAAACCAGAATTAGTAACGTTTAATTTATACATGTAGTGTTGAATTGACAGTTATTAATATTGTTATATTTTTTAAATACATTCATATTTCTGCTTAGGTTAAAAGTTGAAAACACTTTTTTCTGACTTGAATTACATTAAAGTAAAATTCTATCTTTATTTTCATAAAAGTTTTTGTTACCTTTACAAAATATAATACTTCATTATAAGAACATGACTGTCTGTAAGCCAATTTGTAATCAAAATCTCTTCATATGATATATAATTTCTTTTTGTGGTGTGCGTTGAGTATGCGATAGGCAGCAACTTTCTTTATATATAGCGCAGTATAATTATGTATTTCTCCTTTCAAAGGACTTTCAATAATCTGTAATTAATAAATTCATTTTTCATTAAATGATAACGACAGCGATGGCTTTTTATTTTAAAACACACATGCTAAAAGAATCAAGTTCTTGCCAATTCGAAACTTGGTCAATTTGTCCACCAAAGTTTGTCAGTGTGACACAGGACATAACGATAAACAGATTTAGCAAGTCAGGTATATTAACCATGCACATCTATTCCATGTAAAACAATTTGTTTTGTTACTCAAAACAGCTCTATAAAAGAAATTTATACTTGGTCGGTGTCAATGGCAGAAGTGAGTATAGAAGGCACGTGTAGGATTGTCAAGGGTAAGGAAATACAAGGAAAAAATGATTCATTGATATTCTATATGTAAATATGCTAAAATTATGGTACATTTATAGTATCGTTTTTATATTCGTGGCCCTTAGTTGAGATTGCAAAATTTCCTGTATGTAAAATAGAAAAATAATGTTATATAAGATGAGACGTCAGCTAAAACATGCAAAATATGAAAATTAACACTATATTAAGGGAAATTTACAAACAAAGGATACGTTTTAAAGGCAAAAATTAAATGATTACCGACCTTAATAGTAGATTAAGAGAATATAAAGAGCGTTATTCATAAAACATATTTTATTTAAATTATTTCATAGAGAATTTTGATTCTGGGATACCCTAACACGCAATTTTGTCCATCATAATGGCATGAACATCACTTCAGTATTTGATTTTTTCGCTTGTGATGGATGATATCTGTATTTCATACATTGAATAATGATTTGAATATTTTCTTTTCATTTTCGATTTTTTTATTCCTGTGAAACAAGACCAATTAGCATTCTCCATCAACCAACACTTTGTTCTCTGAAATGGAAACTCTTTAAATCCTATTTATACCCAAATTTATAATAATCACCTAACAAATATGCATGAATCTCAAAATTCTGACACATAATAAATGCTCTTTAATTTCTGTGGGTGACAAAGAACCGGTGGAGACTTGTCAAGGCCAATCTGTTCTCTTGTCATCATTTTAAATTCGGGGATTATTTGATAAAAAATCAAAACTTAATTGTATAAAGTGTCTTTTCTGGTGTTAAATTCAGATTTCTACATTATTAGCCGAAGAAACTGACAGTCGACATTGGCGCCAAACTGTAAAAAAACAGATGTCGCTTGGCTTTAATTTAATTCTATATACACATCACCTCAGACAGTAGAGTGGGGCATTATTGTGGCATTAGAAACGATTCAATTTTTAAAAGTTTTTAATGCATGAAATTATCCCTAAATTGTGAGAAGGTCGTGAGCAATATTAGTTAATATGTGCAGTTTTTTTGTTGTTGTCCCCCCCCCCTTTTTTTTTACCGAAATATTAACAAGTGACCATGAGTAGACACTGCTGAATTCTGTGAAATTATAAGGACCTATCCATGTTTAAAATCCGTCGATTTCTTGATTACCTCTTACCTACACTGTACGAATTTACCTGCCACGCGATTAGGAAATCCTAAATAAAAGTCGTTTTCATAAGTTAAAAAACTCGTTAAAACGTCATAACTATCTTGTTACATAAACGAGTATAATGGGGTTTTTTTTACTTCCTCAAAAATTTGGTAATAAGCCGTATTTTAAACAAAAATAATAAAGGAAAAAGACTAAAGGTATAGCGACATGCTCAATCAATGTTGCAGAATAGCTTACCATGGACATTTTGTGACGACTGCACTTGCTCAATTTAATAAGTCGTTTTGCAAAAATTTTTCGGATCCCATATAATTAATGATCGGAATGTTTTCCATGACTTTAGCATATGAAGTCGTATATAGAGTAATAAATATAAAATTTAGATAACGAACAGCTGGTTATTTTTAAATCAGCAATATATTCGTAATTCAACCATGTTGATCTTGTTTTAGGTACGAACTGTCAAACTATTAACTTAAATACTATCCAAATCTTCATAATGATAACAAGTTTTAACAAAATACTCATATGTAGTCATTTTGAGAAGTTTTCCTTTCTCGTGGGTTTCTATTTTCTCTGGCTCGGCACACACGTTTGACCTAAATTCTTACTAAGTAGCATCTAGAAATCCATTATCTCCAAACAAGCTTAGCAATTCAAGATTTCATAAATAGAATGAATTTACCTACCTTATGGAAGGAAGTTTGTGGATACACCTGATAAAAATTCTCATGAAACAGTTTTTAATTCTTTTAAAAGATGAACCAAGTAATCAATTATTTTGTTTTAAACATTAGTATGTGCACAAATAATAAAAATAAAAATCCCATTACCAAGAATAGATAAAATGCGTATCAGTGATTATGACCTGAGTAATTTGGAAAAACCTTGATATTTATTATAGTTTCTTGACATTGTGCCTTAATTTATCATAAATCCTCTATGTGCATTCTTGTATAAGAGCCATTAGAAACAAATTAAAAAATAAAAATTAATAGTTGTTCAAATTGATATACGGCACATATACCCATCATCTTTTCAGATATATACTATTAATAAAGCAGTTAATGTGTCTATCATATAAAAATGTATTGTAATAATGTCGACGATATGAGTTACTAAGTAGACAAATGTATGAGTTCGGCAAATCGTTTTGTACTAACACATAACGATGTGCAAATGATTTACATAAAGTGTACATGCACCAACGTCTGCAATCTTTTAATTTCTTAAATATTTAAAGCAATGATTAAGACACTAGAGATGCTGTATCTGTTTTCACATGTAAAGTGTTCCTCCTTTGACTTTGATGATCGATATGTCAAATGAATTGTCATTTTTGAAGCATTTAGGCAACCGACTTTTACAAAAATTAGAATTATAAAGATTTCAATTAAGACTGATCTAAATTTTTGAAAGGACAAAGTGATGATAGTCAAAACGGCTGAAACGTAATTTTCCAGAGCGGAAGAGATTCAATTCTATATACTGATACAAAGTTGCTTCTTTTATGTTTTAGTTGAAAAACAAATACAAGATACATGTAGTGTCCTTTACAAAAATTTTGATTATTGGAAATCAAAATTTGTTGTACAAACTTTGATTCTTAATAATTTAATTTTTTTGTAAAGGACAATAGGAAAGGAAACGGGATTTTGTTGACGTTTCACAATATCAGCTGGTTCGTTTTTATGATAGTTTGCTTAATTAAGTAGAGCTCATTTATGTCTGCATTTGTTTGATTGTTTCAGACCAGTTCTGTTCGTTATATCCGTCATTTTGTCGGAAGTATATGCACAATACACTCAGTTGACAGTCATCATATACAGTAAGAACACACTTCCTATCTGCATGAAAAATATATTCAACTTTTAAAGTGACGAAAGGTATTTTCAAAAATCCGTTAACAAATGATTTGTTCTTCTCATCTGATAATATATTACACGCATTTTAATACATTTAAATCACCATCATAGAGCAGAAACGGCCAACTGCTGGGAATTTTTCTGATCTGAATCGTGATAGGATATATTTGTGTTTTCCGGTAAAGCACAAAACAGAATATCATTCATTTACCCATTTCTTAAAACCCAAATTTTGCATCCAAGCTCCCATTTTGAAACACTTGAAATTGCCTTAATTATTCAGTAAGCAGAATGAGGAAGGGTAGAGAACGGGCCTTTATCACACAGTCTCAGTAACAATAGAACCACATTGTTTCGTAAAACAGAACTGTATCTAGGCATCTGGATTGAAATTTGTGAAACTCACGTTACGTCTTAACATCTAATCTTATTCTTTTTATGTAAAATGTAAATATGGAAAAGTTTTCCCTTGTTTTAATTGGGTACAATATTTCATACGAAAATTATTTACAGATTATGTCTATATGTATTAAAGGTACATGTATGGAGAACACTTTCCAGATTACCCTAGAATCAATGTTAGTACAAAAATGTCTTACCGCTATGTTCATTAACAGTATAAATTTATTACATCCTTTGGTTAAACAGGGAATTGATATTAAAAACAGAGTGTTTTATATACAAATTAGGTTAATGAGCATGAATGATTAAGAATCGCCAGGACGTGGTAGGACTAACACAAATAAAACTCGTACTGGTCCCAGATTTATGACCGTAATTGCCTAAAAATATTAAAAAATAGCAATTATGGACTTCTGCCAAATTATTTCATAATATTTACAGCTTTCTTAATTTTCTTAATGATCTCATTTAAATACTCGTTAATGCCTCTTTTATAGTGTGGTAATATTTAAGGACCGCATTACCGGTCTGACGTTTTCAATAGATTTATTGTATATTTTTCTTCGTTTTTTAAATTTCAAATCAATTTTTTTTTTAAATCTTGGTATTCTTTATAACAAAGTTCGGGGTTTGTTTTCATCCTGAAGGACAAATAATGAAAAAAAAGAACATACTTTTACATATGTGAAAAATATTGTTGTTGCATTTTTTTCTATAGGTACTAGTATCTCGTGAGGGAATTTCTCGAAGGATTTTTTATTCCTGGGGATATCACTAGAAACGGTGTTCATCTACATAGGATTCCTCAAATGTTCATTTTGGTTAAATGAAAAATTCAAAAGTCAAATCACAGGTAAATTAGAATGGTTTACATGTTCAAAAAATGGGATTTTAATTAAGCTTCAGATTTTTCATTTTTTTTTTTTTGTGAATGTAATTTAGAAATGCGTGTCTTATTCATAGTAATTCTACTGCGTAAGTATCTCGTAGTTATCACATATGAATTGTTTTGAAATTATCTTTATATGAAAAAAATCAAGCAAACATTTGTTTTTAATTTAAAATATATTTATTCAGCTTTTGAATAAATTGTCTGTGTTAAATTTCTTAATGAACACCACAGATAAAACAAATCAAACAAACAAACAAAAACAAACCGAACTTTACAAATATACATACTCTTACAGCGTTGAAAACTTTTATATCATTCTTTATATCGCCATAAAATGGTACGTATAGAAGTAATAGGCATTTCGCGCATTATGTTGCATTCGATCGATGTTTCTAAAGTAACTTCTTGTATTTATAGTCGTGAAAACCTGGTTCATAGCAGGCTTGTTTTTTCTCAGCCACTTAGTTTGTAGTAGTAAATGATGAACATTAACTGCGTACATGATAAAATGTTGGGTTAAACTGAAATATGCACTCTTATACTATGTAATCAAGTATATATTTATTGTTGATTACTTGTATTATATGCTCAAACTTATATTTCTGATAAACATACAATTACAATACAACATTTGATTTCTAATCATCCAAAAAGGTAAGGTTATAGAATGTTCCAAATAAAAGAAAGACAACTCGGACGTACGAAAAATTGTCTTATTTTTCAAAGATTTTTATTCTTTCGATTATTCATATCGCTATTAAATGTTTACCTTTTTTCCAAGTTCATGTTAAAATAACAAAGTATTACAATACATGATATGTTAGATTTATTAGATTGTTGTCTGTTTGTTGTTATGTAGTAGCGTCTTTACTGTCTAAGTTACATATGTTGTTATGATTATGTTATTGTGTATTTATTGTGTTTTTCCACTTTCGAAAATGAATAGTAAATGAAAGACTTTGTATTATCATGCAATGAAAGTCATTACGTCATGCGCAGCATCACGTCTGTCTTTATGGAATGCGCATCAATGTTCAAAGCGAAATGACCATCATAAACATTACGTCCGAATGAAGGAGATAGCAATTCCTCGATAGCAGAAAATCGCTTATAATCCTTTATCACAGCTTCAAACGACCGGCCTATTGAAGTACCCATCATACTTTCAGGCCAAGAGTTTGGTAAATATTCCCTGGCGAATCGGGAACATCTCGAGCCCGATTTGAAACCCTCCGTGACCAATTGACATAAATTCGTTCCTTATCTAGCCAATGTGCTAATGATTTAATCAAACATCACCGAGGTGCGAAGCTCCTTGCGCAGTGGGCAATTACGAGTTACTAATTAAAAGATTAAACATTCTATTCTACTGAAACAGCCGACCACCATATATCTGCCAGGTTTATATTGATGACATAGCTCGAGTGCTATCAATCTTGTTGCTGCATTGCAATGGATCAGCTTTATTCCTGCTGTTTGTCTTGGTTTCCCCTTTTATTCGTATGTGTGTCGGAATTAAAGATACATACAATTTAAAAAAAGAAATAGATAAAGAAATTAATGAGTAGCATTCTGATCCATTTTCTTTCTTTTTTTTCTTATTCATATAAGAAAACAACAATAACCACTTCAACATATCATGAAGACAATTTTCCTAAAAAATAAAGATTTAGAAGTTTCTTTTTCAACGTTGAACAAATTATTTTTAAAAAAAAAGTAAAGGGGAGATGGAAAGGATCTGCTCGCTCCCTATTCCTGGACGGTCAATAGTGACTTTGACAAATGGCTTCTTACATCACATCATCCGGGCTCTTTTATCCTGGCAAAATCAGCTCTGATCTACAGGTGCCGGGAACAAAGAGGAAGCTATCATGAGCTATTTGTCCGCTTCCATCAATGTCTTTTATTCACATTTCGCCGCCAATGGACCACACGGACAAGATAGGGAGGAAAGTGGGCAACAGTTTAACGACCACTTATAATTACCCGTGTCCCATTAGCAGGGGGGTATTTCGTCAGGCCCGGGTGATAATGACCTAGATTAGTGGTCAGATCAAACGTGCACCGGACGTACCACAACTTTGCTAAAATTCCCCACAGTCCTAATTTTCAATTTACCAGAGACTATCCCTTAAATGTGGGAGATAGATTACATGTATTTCAGCGGTAGGCTTGACTAAATTCATTGAGAAATCATAGATTACTGTTAAAGAAGTAAAAGAGAAACGGGTGTTCTGAGAACAAACTTTATGTTCTTGCCCAACGTTTAATAGCGAAAGATTACAGTGAATTCCAGATATAGCAGGAGAAAGTTGTATCTATTTGAGGAAATTGAATTGAAAATATTTTATTGTGTAAGTTACACAAAAGAATTGGAAACATGTTCTTACAACTTACATGTTCCTCTCCTAATGATAATACATACAATATATACAGTATATACAATTGTCATAGTGATATTACCTGTTACTTATAGTTATTGATTTTATAATAATAATATCCATAAATATGCATTTACAAAGTAATTGCAAATATATATTAAATAGTGTTGATATACAGTATAAAAATAGCAATAACAAAAAGAAAATTAATAATTAAATCTTCCAGACTCCTTAAAAAAGTTTTGAACTGACGAAAAAATAAAGCAGTTTGTATTGTAAGACAAATTGTCACTACCCCAAAGAAGCAAATGTGAATTAATTAAAATTGTTTCTTCAAGCCTATTAAAAAGTAATTCAAATAGATTGTTTCTTGCATTTACATAATTCTTACATACAAAGAAAAAATGATAAACATCCTCCTTTTGACCACAAATACAATTAGGCGATTCAATAATGTTTCTTCTGTACAGATCATAATTCAATATACAGTTGTGTCTCAATTTGGTATGTAAAATATTGATAGTGCGTTTGCCAAATGAAAAAATTGAGGAAATTTGCGTAAGCAATGACTAAATAATATCAATTTATCATCAATCAAATTAAAATTAGATGTTAGATCCACATGAAGCAAATCAGCAAGCGGGTCCAACTTTCAATTTTAATCAAATTACTTTATAATTTAATGGAGAATTTTCCCTTTGAAACGATATTTTGATTTAATTGTGATTAAAATCGAAACGCCATTTTCAAAGTCTATGATCCATTACACCGTTTCATCACTACTTACCGCGTTTCTTGTCACATTGCTGGTATATGTAGTTTCTTACATAGAATATAATCTCTTTACCATCCTAGCACTGATACTGTTAAATGACTATAAGCTTATGTCAGTTTTTAACAAAATAATTTTTATTCATTTTTCTTTTGTTTTACATTCGATTTTCAAACTTGTTTGAATAGTGTATGCCTGTTATTGATGAGAAATTATACCTGTATTTGTCCAATAACTAATGTACTTGTAGACAGATGTGGTTTATTACATATTACCTATCATTGGGGATGAGCTGCAAAACGCCAATCAAGCTCGTTTATAATGCAGAGCAGTAAAACCCTACCCGTACCTGGAGATAATGACGCTCGGCTGCTATTTTATGAATATCATCATGTATACTGATGTCGACTTGATTTCCGAGGGGACGGTTAGTTATGGTCATTAGTCATACCCGCATGCAGTCCGCACCATGTTGGAATCGTTGTTACCGGGGTAATTATATTACTGTAGATACTTTTAACACCCGAGAAAGATAAACAATCATAAAATGGTCTTGCATAATTAATATGTATACTGACCGACACATTATTGGTGTGCTCTAATTATTTATTGCTCCTGAATTTCCAGAAAGTTTATGAGGCTTTTGGCCAAATTTGTTCCAAACAAAATCACGCAAAATGTGAAAGAATTTCGTAGTTCATGACTTACTCGAATTAGTGCAAAGGGATTTATTATCTTTAAATAGAGAAAAATGTCCAGATGATTTGACACATGTTCGTTCAAATGACGAATTTCCTGTTGCTAATGCAAACAAACATATACCCTTAAAAACATGTGTGGCTGTGTCGTAAATTTTACTTCTTGTAATTTAATTTCAAAATGACTATTCTATGATGTTGTAATTATGTGTATCGGAACTCAAGCTCTTCTTTTTACGCAAGCTCCCCGTCTGTAATTACAGTATATTTATAATGTTTTAATTCTTCACATCAAAGAGGTGATTAAAGTTATCGCAGACAACAGTGCGTCCCCATTAACATCCCCCTATCTGTTCACGATTGTAGATTGTCGGGCTGATTTATTCCTGCATTAGGAATACCCTGTGTAAGAATTTTGTTACTTTATTCTTTGTGCTTGATTGCATGACTTCAACGATTCATTTTTTTCCCCTTCGAGATCAGAGTAAAAAACTTTTTCATGAGCTTGGTGTATTTACTCTGAAGAAACCAAAGGTCCAACGTTATTCTGTTTTTGATTTGTCATGCATATTTATATTCGATTTAATTTCATGCAGCTTAGTTATCTTCTTGTTAATGTGATCGTTTTTCTTCAGATTCTTTTCAAAGAAGTCCATTTTGGAGGGAAATAAACAGTTTGCATACATTTGAATAGAAAGGTATAATATCTGTTTGCAATCAACGTTCGTTCAAACACTATAGAGATGCGAAAATGAATTTACGTATAGTTTTTTAGAATTAAATAAAATAACTTTCATTATTTGTAATTCTCGACAACAAATTAAATGCGTATTTGTGGGTGTTTTACGAGATTAAAAGGCATTATGTGTCAGGTTTATTGCTACTCAATATAAAGTAAGAATTTTCAGAAAGAAAAATACCCTAGAGAAAATTTTTTGGAAAGCTTTTATGTGAAACAATTAGTGAATCATTATATTTCACCTTCTTATAAATGATTATTCCTTGTAGATTATAACTTTTAAACAAAATGTTGAAGTGAAATGTACTGTATCGAAACAAGCACAATTTTACGGATCATTGAATGGCTGGGAAAAAAATAGTCTTCGTCATTGCCAAATAATACAAAGCGTGTAGGTTTTGCTTCGTAGGACGTTTTTCAAAAGTGTCATTGGCGATCACAGACGGAAAACATGGATGACGGACGTTTCAACACCACCATTGACGCTAATGTTTCAAATCTCGGAAGAACTCGCGAATATCGCGAGAAGAGATGTCCGCAAAAGATATATGGCGTGTTGGCCTGTCAGTTGTCAATCGTTGCACAGAAAACATTATAATCAATTGCAAAACACGTTGTAGACATTTTAATACATGTAATTGATTCTGACGCGCAATAAAGACCTACCTGGAGGTAACGGTGTATTCTGCATTGTTTTTTGTTAAAACAATTTTGTTGTTCTATCACAAGAAAACATGTATCCTCTTTTTTGTTTGTTTTTAGATATGATTTGAAAATATACTTTGGGGTGATACCGTTTTATCTACCAAATTAAATAATTGTATTTTTTCTTATGTTCAGACATATATTCAAGAAACTAGGAAATTTAGCTGTTGATATTATACTTTATTATATATTACTATAGAAAACTTACGATTGTGCATATTCTCTGTTTTCAATGACGGCTGTGTAATATTACATTTATTTACATTTTAAGGAGAAAAACTCGTAAGATGTTCGGTCTTGTTTCTAATCCTTTTGTATATGTCTTATACAATAAAATATGTTCAATTCATTTGAAAATCAAGAGGAATAAAAACAAAATCTGGTAAAATAATGGTTAAAACCAATAAAGTTGTAGCTTATACATGTGTTTTTCAATGAAAAGTAGGGTTTTTCAATATTATCATACGTGGATTCGTAAATTTCAAATTGTGTCAGATGGCTGCAACAATAAAGCTTGGAAAAATATCAGTAACATATAATGTTTTAAAAGGGAGGTCGAATGGTAAATGGGTTTAACGTTTCAACTGCTGAATAAAGGGATTACAATTTTACGAGATCCCTGTTTTAAGATATTATCTTTAAATTCGAAGTGATGCAGCACAAATGAAATACTGGAAATAAACGAAATCTGCATAATACCTCCGAAATGAGCCAGGCTGTGAAAATCTCAAGAAAAACATAACGGCCTTTTAAATAGGCATCTAAATTATCTAATTCAAATCTGCTTGATACTAAACATATTTTGGTGTTCATTTGAATGAAATTGCTAAAGATCCATTAGTAGCCTACGATATCAATCTAATACCATAAATTCAAGGATAAATTACTCATAATTGGTCATAAAAAGCTTTGCCATAAAATATTCTTGTAACTGGCGTGAGCCAATTTATATTTTAATCTTTTCAAATTTGAATTTTATCTTTTAAAAGCGACACACAATCAAAGCTCTTTTTTTCCTATGTTATTCTTAATGCCCAGATGACTTCTGTGGCGGGAGCTTGGAGCGATAGCTTCTTTATTATTTGTATTGTGCGTAACGTTTCGTTCAATCAGAAATAAATACATTTTGAGTTTCAGGAAAATTAAAACATCTTACTCTCTTTCTCTCTCTCACTATGAAATCCAAATCGAATAAAAAAACATTTTACTGTAATATTAAAATACGGTATATAATACACGAAAAACATTTATCTACAACAAAAAGTCATTGGGATATTTTTTTTAATATACGTATATGTTTATAAAAACACAATGCTGTTTATCAATTTTACGTGAAATAAAATCAGTAAACCAGAGGCACCAGAAGAGGAAGAAAGAATTTTTAGATACAAATACTTAAAAAAAATTAGTGTTACTCACTATTTAATTAACCAATTGCTTTAATTCATTTACTATAAAAAATACTAGTTTATTCTTAAGTGATTTATCCTACATACATAGAGTATATGACATTCATGTACTATGCTTAGCTTTTGTTTTAATTAAATAAAAAAAGTTTGGCATATACTATGCTTGGTACTTTATGTACTTTAAGTCAAATGAAAAAGAATAATCGTTAAGTTTCGATCACATATTTATAAGCAGTGCGCGATTACTTGGTTCAATTGCATTTTGAATAAAAAATATTGAAAATAGTAGTCTCGTAATAATTTTTCTTTAGTAGATCAATAATCAAACGTGATCATTTTTAGATATTTTCAGACATAAAAAGTTGTACAATAAATGTAATGATTAAATAATTGAAAGGTTGTGATCTAGACATGTTATGATCATTACATCAAATTTTATTCATTTGTGTCTTTTTGTTTAATTGAGTAAGAAATTAATGAAAGGATTAAGTCAATTGCTGTCGTGGAGATCTTTCTGCCCTGCAGTCAAGTCATAGTTCGGACTGAAGACGGGCAAATGGCAGGGGCCATCCAAAATAGCCATTTAGAGGATTAAAAGATTAACATGACGAGCATGTTATGTCGTCAGCTACAAGATGCCATTTGTCTTTGGAATCAATTTACTGATAATAGTATTATATCACTTTTACTTGCTTCAAGATCCTTGCCAAAAAAAAAAAGCAAATAAGGCATGTAAAATGCCTGTGATAGGACGGATAAGAAACTCAGAAAAAAATATAGATATCCGTAAAATTTCTATTATAGATGAATATTTAGCAAAATGCCCATTTATTTTAGCGTTTTATAAGTTCAATACTTGTAACACGTTGATATAAAGTCGTCTAAACATACCAAAATATTCAAATAGTATCAATATTTAAAATTAATTCACAAAATGGATCTTTATAGCTACGTTCTCGACAAATTCATGTATTGAATGGCCTGCAATCAATTAATTCCGAGGGTTTTTTTTTTACATATAATAAAATGATGCAAGGTTTTGAACGGAATCGGATTTTTTGACACCTGATATGTACACATTTGGAATTTTTATTTATCATTTGTTTAAAGATCCCTCCGCTGATGTACCTATTAAGTTTAAAGGTAAAAACTAGATTTTTCAACAAAATTTTCAAACCTGTTTATTCAATTATTTATGTATGAATTTGTTTTATCTTCCTAAGTTTTTGTTTGGTTCCAATATACCGAGAGAAAAAACCCAGAAAAATATTCAGATATTTGATTTGAGTCTAAAAATTTTAGATTTCTTTCAACGCAATCCCTGGGAATATTATCATACTATAACAATATTTTATCTATATGTATTACACAAAGAGTGTCTTTCTGAGACCAATATATTCCCTTGTCAATCACCACAGACAAGGCTGTGACGTTTTATGATCTGACTACGTAATGTTAATGTCGGAAAGGGATTAAAATTAACGGTTCCTAATCTTAACAACCATTAATTATCAATCAATCGAACATTTATGGACTCGTGTCACTCAGAAATCACTGCTCGGGATTCTAGACTTAATGGCAGGGAAGCAAATGCTCGTGGACTCGAATTTACTAATCTGCCCCGTGCAGGCATTGAGAAATATCTACATGTTTATCTTTGATTTGCCTTGTTAAAGCGAACTTTGTTACTTTATCTATTAAATTGGTCAAAGTTGAATTAGATGTCAAAGGGAACTTTATATTACATATAGGCAGTAAAACTATTGAAATGTTAATGTAAATTTCTATTTATGAAAGCATCAGTCGATAAAATTCGAGCAACATACATGTAAAACATTTACAAAATACACGTTCTATAGTAGTCAATATATCTTACGTTACAAAAGTGCTTTAAATGACATTGTCTTTGTTTCTGCTTTTGTTAATATAACATCTATTGACCAACACTATTTTGAAAAATAGATTATTACTAGTTCGAAAAAAATTTACGTATTTTTTAAAATGCATGTTTATGTAACCAATAAATAAAAGTAATCGTCATCTCCTGCAATACATTTTTGGTTTAATGGAGAATTTTTTTCTTTCTCTGTTTTTTTTTTTCAAATTCAATAAAATAATGATGGAGTAACTCGAAAACTTTATTTCCATTGTTTAAGGAATCTCCGTAAATAACACATTTTTCATGTCAATCATTCCCGACCTAGCATCTTGTTACGGACATTTATAGTCTATTCTGTGTAATGGTAATGCTTGTAGAGGATTGACTGTATCCAAATTTACATCCAATAATCATTTATTATCAATCAATCGAACATTTATGATCTCGTGTCACTTTCTCTAAAACAAGGCCCAACAATATTCCAGGAGTAGACGTTTGGGCATTCGGTACATTTATTTCAGTCCTGGGGTCAGAATTCAGTTTTTGGTTTGCCCTGAAATAAAATACAAATGGATGGACTCTAGACATGTGTCATATAAATTTTATTAGGTTTTGATGCCTACTTGTCAATATTTTATATATGTAATTTTAGATTGAATTTGGATGCACAAAAAGTCCCAAATAATAAACATAGTCATGTTTGAAAAAAAAATGAAACAAATAAAGTTTTCATAAAAGATAAGACAAAAAAATATACAAACCAATAGTTCATCAATTCGAAAAACTTCCATTTTGTTTTCTGACATAAAGCAATTTTGACCACTTAAGAAACAGCTGAAGAAAGGAACATCACATGTTGCTGAGATAAGGCTGGGCTACTTGGGTACATTGTAACCTCATACCTCTGGGTTTGGCGGAGCGCTACATGATAGGGGGCGTCTATTCCGGGTAATTTGCACCTGTTGACAGGTTCTGTGATTTAGATATTCTCTTCCGTTCTTAATGACCTCTCTTAAGATGTATATTGATTCTTTGTATTAAAAAGAGAAAATAAAAGACTAATGTGTTTCAATAAACTGGCAAATAACCTCTTTTTACCCAATACAGTTTTGAATATCCTTGAAGAATGCTTTTCAATTATAATTGATAAACTTGTCGAATTACTGGATAAGATACCCTTTGCTAAAGTTTAATTTCAAGTATCCGAAATTCTAACGATTTTAAGATAAGATAGCAGAGATATTCTTGGGATCATCAGAGTCATCCGATTTCTGAATATGTGCTGAGAATCAGGCATTATCGATTTAATCAGGACTTTACTCTTTAATTATGAAAATTATTCACATCTGTGTTGCATGGACAACAGGGTCTTTGTGCAAATATTACTTTTTGAAACTGTAATGTGTATATCACGTTTAAAGACTGTTTAACATCTAATAAAGACGGGTGGCTTAAATGATTTTGTTCACGAAACTAGTGCTAATCGCCATCTTTTTCTTTGCAGTATTTGGTTCACTTTAATGTGTTTTGATATAGCTTCGCCATGATTAATGGCATAGACCATTCAAACCGGCTAAAATTCAAACCTGTTATGAAATATAAGTTACTGAGGAGAAAGAAGGATTTATCTGGCCATGTATTTATTTCTTTACGTAAGGTACAAAAGGTACAATGGTTGAAATGGATTCTGCCACGTGAAATTAAAATTCTTTTTGTCGGTTTTATCTTTGAAACAGATTAGTATGCCATACGAACTCGTTAGTTTTTACAAAAGATCGGAGAAGCAGGGGATTTAAAACGAAAGATGTGATATCCTTTACAATTAAAACACAAAGAAAAGTAATTATTCAACTAATTATGCAGAAACGGGAATGAACCGAATATCTTCAGTTACACCTCACCTGGACAAAGATGGGCATTGTTTACTTGTCCCACCAAGATGTTCTGCAGTGAAATAGGAACTTTAATCTTTGAGAAATTAGCGGATTATGTCAGAAAAGCAACGATATCGGACCATGATAAGAAGGAGATGAAAAGTATAAATCACGGATATTAGATATTTGTTAATTTTTCTGATATATCGCTTATATTTCAAAGAGGAAAAATAAAGAGAAATGTGTACATGAAGTTGCAAAATTAGACCTTCCTGGTGCTAATTTACCAATTATGGTTGAAAAGAATTAAATATGTACTGATTAAGAGTGCAACATTTGACATATGATTCAGTTTCAACAACATAGAATAACTTATCATATTCATGGAGAAAAGTTTATTGAATTTGAGGAAACACATATCAGGACTAGCTGATTTTGGACATGAATGTACGAATATTAGTTTGTTTATTTCTGTCACATTCTCATACGTGTTGAAAAGATATGAGTTTCTGTCTATGACTTCATTTACGGTAATCCAAACATTTTTTTTAAAATTTCCCCCCCCCCCCCCCCCCGCCTCTTTGCATTATATTAATTTGATAACAAAATATATACTAGTATGGCCTTTTTCCCATGAGAGAACTAGTCGGGTTCGATACTCAATGTTATCATTTGTTAAATCACTGAATATTCACAGCAATCGGGTCTATATGAAATGTTGAAATTTTTTATGGGATAATGGCCTACTTAGTAAATATCAAATTAAAAGATAATCATACGAAAACTTTCAATTTTTCACAGACTCTAAATAAGCACTAATGGTTATAACTTAATTTCCTTTTTGTTCATGTGGCAGGGAACTTTAAACTTTTAAAAGTTTAATGCACTCTCCCCGCTGGGTTCCAATTATATCATCATTATTTTGCTTTACAACTCAACAGTGCAGGTAAAGTGTTTGTATATATGAACACCTAGATTTAGAAGCGTTTTATCATACCCTTTCATCATCGTAGGAACTATTTTATCTCGCTCATCGGGATACATGCATTTCTTTGTAGATACAAAGTAAAAACAGGTTTTACCACACTTATATACCCTTTTCGCCGAATTGAATATTACAGCTAATATGATAAAAACATTTTCCTGTTTACCCTTGGTGCATGAATCTTGTTTTCAACATACATGGTCCCAAGGCGAAAGCTATGGAGCATAAACAGGCCATGAAACATGTAAAGCGATTTGGGAATTGTTCTTTTTATATTAATTGAAAGTTTAAAAACAATTATATTTTCGCGTGTTTTAACCAAAACTTTGATATTTATTTATTAATACACTGACTATGTTTCAACTTCTGTGTTCCTGTTTTCTGTCTGTAAAACTTTTTTGCCGGCGATGATGGCTCAGCCAAATATGAAACGATATATATTGTCAATACTCTACATAATACGAAATTAATTCTTGAAATAATTCGCTGCATATCAAATATCTTTCTGATTCGAAATAATTTAAACTAAAATTCCACATGTTCTGTTTTTGTTTTTTCTATGTACACTGCAAACTTGTTGAATTAAAGACAAAGTAATGTATTTTGGATTTAAATTGTTTAATAACAATTCGTAGTTAAAACAACATATCAAATAATATATAAATACAACGAAGGGTCACGTGATCACGTGTCTACATTTGTGTCGGCTGCAACAAGGCGTCATCAAAGACTGCCTACTAAGGGTAGTTATATTTACATGGATTTGCTAAAAGATCATTGGCAATATTAAACGACCATTCATCATGAGTATTCAAATTGGTCTTTTCACTCTCATCACTTATAGTCTATTCATTCAATCTAGGTTTCTTTCATTCTCTCACGCACTCAACATTTTAAGCAATAAATTGTCTAAGCGGTTATCGTGACCTCACGACCTTTCTAGCTCGCCCTTCTGTAGGAGTGGATGTTGTGTGGAGCTCAGTGAACTCAGTGGAGAAGTGCGAATTGGAGATGACGTAAAAGGTGGAGGCGGGAAAAGGCCCGACATGGGCGAGGAGATGGACGTGGAAGACAGTCCGAGGGAGCCGGGAGTGGGGCACGTGCAAGGTTTTCCAGACGAAACACCACAAATGGCCGGATTGTGTTCCATCCAAGGGAAATGCATTCTGGGAGGCATGTGGAGTCCGGTGGGTGGAGAAGAGATTTGGGAGAGATGATCCAGTCCCGGCAGGCGATGGAGTGGGCTACTGCTGTGTGCCAGGGAGTTGAGCATATCAAGACGAGACGGGAGCGGACTAGGTACAGACAGCGGAGTAAAAGCTGAACTAGCAGAAGATGGGAGTCCGTGGAGCCCTAGAGAGGGGTACGGAAGGGATGTAGCACTGGGGACTCCATAAGGGTAGGAAGCGGCGGCGGCGGCCAAATAGGCGTAGAGCTGGGGATCTGGGGGGATTCCATAGGGCCAGGTCAAGGCCATTCTCTGGCGCTTGTCCTTCATACGACGGTTCTGGAACCAGACCTGCAATAAAATGATAATCCAAATAAGTACATTGAAATGTGAACAGATAAAAAGAAATGTTATAACATTATTCAATCAAGAAAACAAAGCAAATTTTGGATGAGATACACACCTTGATAGTGCTCTCTGAGAGGTTCAGTTGGGCTGCGAGTTCACATCTTTTGGGGCGAGAGACGTAGTTCTCCTTGAGGAATTCCTTTTCCAGTCTGTTCAGTTGCTCTTTTGTGAAAGCTGTCCTGTATCGCCGAATATCTCTTTCTTGTGCGCTCTCTATGAAAGATAATGAACACATGGTTATTACTCCAGTTGATACTTAAGTGTAATTTTAGTCAAGGATTAATAGTCAATTTAGCGGCCTAACCAGGCTCTATAAAATCACTTTCATTCAAACTTAAGCATTATTATTGCAGGCAGTCAGGAATTTTTGCGCGTGCATTCGCGCGCAATATTTTCCTCATTTGATTTATGACTTGGAACGAATAGAATTATATTATCGATGGAACTCTTTGATTTTCGAAATTGGAAATCGTTTACATCGCTAAGCTATTGATGGCTGCAGGTGTGATTTGGAGGATTTCTGAAGCCTGCTTTTGGTGGCCTGTCGTGTTTATTTGTTTCATTTTATGTTCCCCTCCCCCAATAAGGTTGATTCGGTTCTCAGATTGTCTCGGCCTGTATATAAATATCTTTTAAAAGATTGAGAACAAATAGATTATGACTGTGTCCGAAAACACCCTCCAAGTAAATTATCATTTGTTAAGAGAATCAATACCATGAAACAGTCCCTGTATGATCATTGTTCACTTAAACGTTTCACTAAGTCCCTTCAAGTTTTACCGAAATACATTAAAATTGCACTTCAAAGAAATTGCAAAAGGTTTAACACATACTAAAATATGCTCCTGAATAAAATTGAATTATTTCCCGCACAACTTTTAAAACTATCTAGTTTATGAAACTTTAGTTGTGTTTATTATAGACGATGGGCATGAACCGTCAAATTTAATCTTTAATTTGATTTCATCAAAACCAATTTTTTTTTATCCACTAACAATACCCGAGGTCAGGAATCTTTTGATGAATATATAAAATGTGTTAATTAGCAGACGAGATTAAGTCACGTGACTGTACCTCAAGGAAGCAGACGTTATGATTATAAAACGGTACCGCAGAAAATGAAGAAAAGAGCAATTAACAAAACCCTTCGGACATATAACCCAGGTGAACCGCAATAATTGAATTATTCCCATCTTCTTTGATCCTTCTAATTACCTTAGCATAAACAAATAGTTGTAATTCTATTATTGTTTGATAATTATTTGCAATGTAAATGAGATGCAATCCATCATGCACTGATTGGAGTCGATCATAAAAGTAATATCTACTATTGCAGATTTTTTTATCTGTTTTATTTTAATTCAGCTTGCAAACGGGCGATGATGTTTAGATAAAGCTTATTTCGGTTTGTTTGTATTGCCAACGGTAAAAACAAGAAATCATGTTTTCTGTTTGAAAAAATGAAGCAAAATAATGACAAAGCAAGATTAATGTGTATATTTCATTTCACCCCCGGATTGCGCCCACTTTTTCAGATTAGCTGGTCTTAATCTTTTCTCAGTCGCGTGCGAATTGCCGTTATTGTAAAAATAAGTAGTCAATTTATTTGTTTGCAAAGAAAATGTTTATACAATTATTGTTTGGAATAATTGTCAATCCGCGCAATGTTTACGAAAAAGAGTTGTTTAAATAACATCTAATGAAACAGTTCGAAAAATACAAATTAGCTCTTAAAGTCAATATTTTTCTTAGATAACCCCGAAAGGGTGTTTAATTTTAAAAGCTGGACCTAACAGGGCGATGACAAAATTAAGAGGGAAAGCAAATGGCCGCCCGATTTTATCTAGTTTTATAGTGGAAGTAGACCCAAGATAATGAAAAGAATTAGTCAAAATAAAACTTATGGCCCCCGGGAGATGGGGAAAGGATTAGATAAATAAAACATACCCAATTCCAATTTAGTTTTAGTGGTTGAAATAAGGATTGATCTATTTTGTAAAATTACTACCGCTAAATTACCCCCTCCAAAGGATGAAAGACCAGCGTCAAAAGATTACCTAAACGAATTATAGCCCAATAAAAGGACCCTGTTTGCGATTAAGGACGCATTCGAACGACAAATAAAATGTCCCTATCTATTTCTTGTTAGGAAAAACTTCAATTGATGTGCAAAGCTAACGTGGTTTGGCTATTTATGATCGGGGGTAAAATTCTCATATTAAACATGCAATTTCCAGATTTTGCTCGTTTAATTCGCTAAGAATGAAAAAAAAAATTAGAGAAAGTTTTTCATTGTACAAGTTAATTTCTTTTCATCGCACGACACATCAGCTAAGATGAACAGATTAGCTCTTGGAATCCCCCCTTTTTTGCTTGCGAGTGATTGCCAAATCATCATACTTCAAAGACGGTCCTCCAAATGGAATTTCTATACCTCGAGTCTATTTAGTCTAATGAAAGGCATTTTATAGCTTACCGTTTTATACAACATTAAACTTGAAATACTTTATCAGATTTTCGAGGACAAAAAAAGCCATTACAACCGGCTATCATGAAAGTAGAGGAGAATGTTGCAAAACCTGATTGGCTACAGAATGTTTGTCCGTCCTAAGCCCGAGACAGGTGAAAGGACGCTAACGAATTTTATCTGATCTACCTTTTCTTGAAATAAATTACTATAAAAAGCATTTGACAAACAGGAAATTATAGTTTAATCTAAATTACGTAAAATATAAAGTTATTACGAATTTACTTTGGTCTTGGGTTTTTTATGTCAAAATTACGTTATAGTTTAATAAAAAGGTGTTTAATAACTGAAGGATAAATATTTTCTTAAAAACTAGAATATATAAATATTTTCTGATATATTACGGAATTTCATTTTTTTTAATACACCAAAAATATATTTAGTAAATTTAAAGTTAAATAATGTAAGGGTGTGTGATCGTTCCTTTAGAAACCATAGCTCAGTATCCGATTGTTTTAATGTGAAATGTCCAATAGTAAATTAAGCGAGAATTTGTTAGCTAACACAGGGCCGCGATGTAATATGATTAAGCATACACAAAGCCATGTTCATGCTAAAATTCATTTTAAGGAAGAAAGTTGTGAGGCAGAAAATTTCACATCCTTCTTACAAGTAAACAATTTGTCATTACTTAAATATGCACCAAGAAAGAAAGTCAAGCTAATGTTTAGGAAGAAAATACAAAATTTTAAGGGAAAAATAAACTTCAAATAATAATGTATTCATATTTTGTGCCCATGTAAGGAAAAACCCAGCGAACAAGATATATTGAAATTTAAGATTAAAATTAACAAATAAAGTAGCATACTATCTTTATCATAATTATATCATATTAAATGAAGATTGTTCGTTGCTTAAACAAGACCTAGATATATTATAATTAACTATAAATGTAATGTATGTTATTTTAAATAATTCGGTCATTGAAAAATGCATCCACTTTGAAAACTTGACATTATAATATTTCAAAAATCTCCGTGAATAATAGATGTTGGAGGTATAATTCGAAAATAACGAGAAACAAATTTAGGCTCACCACAAAGAGACCTGTTTATGTCGGAAAACGTTGGTGCTACTATATTGTATATTATATTCATCAGATAAGGAGTGCCATCATTTTCAGGTAAATAGACTTTGATATATGATGCTAGTAGCAAAGTTCTTGTCAGGAGGGCTTAGAAAGACGACCCAAAAATAGATTAACTAATTAGTTTTTATATCTGACTTAATAAAGATCGTAAAATTTAAATTGAATACGTACGCTTTAATGAATGAGAGAGAGAGAGAGTGAGTGAGAGAGAGAGATGGTTAAAAAGTGAATATTATTAATAAAGGATTGAGAATATGAATGATTTTTTTATTGAAAAGAATGGTCAAGGAAAACTCACCTTTCCATTTCCCGGAGTATCTTTTGTCAGGTGTGTCTATGCCGGAGCTGGAGTCGGAACACTCGGAGCGGGGGGACTCTGGGAAACTTTCCAGGGACTTCTCCAACTTCCCGGTGCCGTCATCCGACATGTTCTTCAGACTCTCTTCTGTGCCGGAGGAGTCGCTCAGACTCTGGTTGGGAGAGGAAGGTACCGATCCCTGCATGTTTGGCGATTGTTCAGATAAAGTCAAACTCACAGAAAGCTGCTCTAGTCAATAATTCGGATAATTCCACACAAAAACAACAAAAGTTTCTGATTGCCTTTTCCTTCAAATAATCAGATACAAGCAGGCAATAATATGGACATTAATGTCATCCAAAAGACTTGGCTAGGAGATGGTGGGTAGTTAGGTCCTTTCTCACTGAGGCGAGTCAATGCTCTGATCTTAATGTTCCATGATGACTCTCTTATAGACAGCATTTTCCCAGGTAATCAGGCGTAAAAACCTAAACATATTCATTGATAGAGTAATTACCTCAATAAATCAAATAGCAAACCTGTGAAAAATGTCTCATTTCGACTGTCAAATGCGCATCAATAACAAGATTAGGGCGGAGTTTCGCGCTCTCTTGACCGCAGGGGGCGGAGCGAAGCAACATGGTGGAATTTGATTGGTCGACGCAAAAATCCCGCTATTACATGTCAATGATATGGTTATCAGTAAATTTTCTTTTATCTCTCGGAAAAACAAATTTGTTTTTTTAATACCATAATGTCATATAACACAAGATCAAAAAATAACATTTATAAAATTAATTTATAACAGTGGATTTGATAATATGTAACTTGCAGGGGGAAAAGAAGGATAATAAAAACTGGAATTTCTAGAAGAGCGAATGCAAAAGTCGATGATTAAAGTAAATAATGCCGGTTTTACAGACTTAAACTGCATTTTATTACCTAAGCGCTTTTGAAGATTTAATAGTTACTTAGAATACTATTTATTGTAAGACATTAGAATTACGCCGGATAGTAAGATCAGTGAATAGGGTCAATCATTAATACAGTGAACTGCAATAAAATTATTTCACTTCAAAAGTCTTCCCATGCCCCATTACAGCACTGAATCCGTTTGATGTTCAATAGTTGAAACCATAATTCTAAATAAGCGTAAATTTTTATGAAACTTTGTAGCTCGCGTTTGGAAATTCTCTAAAACTTTTCGCCCATCTGAATTTTAACGGTTTGATGCCTTGTATTGATAAAAAAAAAAATCTCAACAAATCTAGTGTATTTTAAGAGATCTGTGTAAATTGATAATATCATTTGCTTTATAATGAGGTCTTTCCTCTTTGAGTATTGGAAATATATCCACTTAAACACATTTAGAATCACAAATCCCTTCAGTTTTTCTTAAAATGAAATACAACCTAAAAAATCAAATGCAAACTTCTTTTTGCTAATTTTATTCCATGTGGTTAGAATATCCTGTTTAAATATTTTTCAGATACTTTTCAGATACAACTGTAAACATAATTATTTTGAAATAGAAATCCCACAGAATGTGACAATTAAGGACATTTGAAAAAGAATTGAGTTATTGCGAGGCAAGATATTCAATACATTCACTGGCTTGAATAATCCAAACAGACCAAGGTTTAAATGTAGAATTTTATATAAAGCTACATTTAATTTATGTTGTTGATGATTAACTTTATTTCTTTTTTGCGTTTAACTATATCAAGACAGATGGAGGAAACATTACTCGAATTTCCAAGCTTTATTAATTTTGGTTTTCACAGCGTGAACATTCCTGGCCATTTTTTCTCCCATTCTTATCCAGAAAAAGTTCCCACCTTCAATGATTGTTATTTTAGCAACTAAGACAACGCCATATAGAACTATCGAAAAAGGTGCAACTATTTACGCCAATTTATCGGCGCAACTTCAAACAAGCTCACAATATTGCGTGAAATTGCTCGGGTTTATCAGAATTAGTACCGGTAGGTTAAATACTATTCAATTCTTAATTATATATCTACAGGGCTTAGCGCCTTAGTCGATTCTTCTCACTGGGAATTAAAAGATTCTAAATCAACCCAATGCGGCGAATTGATGAAGTTTTTATGATAATTAGCACAAATACTTCACGTCCCCTTTTAAAAAGTTGTTTTATGATGGTGCTCTATTCAAGCCGAAGGGGCATCCTATTGTGGCAATAATTCTCAATAATAGAAGAGGTTTTCATGCTCAAACTGTGATACGCTAACGTTTTATTCCATTTTGAAGACGATACAATAGAAAATAACAAATACAGAACGGTTTGTATATAAGGTTATGAATATAGAATATAAGTAGAATAAAAATATCAACTCTCACTCTCTATTTTTTCATTCTGCTTTCTTTCTCAACAAAAAATATAGATAAAGCTAAAAACTACCTAACGCATAGATTATGGCACATTTGCCCCTACCCAGCCATGATAATCTATTTTCAACGACAAACAACAATATTTTTGTCTTTTTTAAATATTCCTAATTATTTCCCACGATATTCAATGAAATATATTTCACGTGATTTATGGAGCACAGTCTGCTAACATAGTACTAATTTCTGACACAATACCTGCCAACGCAATGTACACGTGTAAAACAAGACGATTACAACAAGGAGGCCCGTGACATTGATTTATTCCGGATACTAGTACGGTACTCTACAAGAACAGCCATGTTCGTCAACCATGTTCGATGGTTATTTATTGCGGTATATACTTACATGGCAGATTTGTTTTTTTTCGGGGGTACATTTTAAACTTACATTGAAAATTAAAAAGTCGTAATTTTGTCGAACGGTTGTGTTAACCTCTTGTTAATGAAACTGACACGAGTAATGATTTATAATTAAAACGTATGACAGAAAAATTTGTTCAAATGTGACAAAGAGTGGTTGAGTTTTAATGTGTAAAAAAGTGATTTATTATCGAATTTTAACACAGTATTTTAAATACATTTAAACTAATGGCGTAAACAAAATTAAGATTTTGTTTAATGTTTCAATGCCCCCTTCTTTTTCTTGTTGGTTCTTCTCGTTTGCATAATGTGTTTATGATTAAACAATTAGAAAACAATGTGGAATTATAAATGCAATGAGTAATATTCATTATCAGTATAATGGATAATTCGGTCATTCATCTTGCTCTTTTTTTTTCTCTTAAAATGTTCTATGAAGTTCTTTATCTTGTTTTTTTTTCAAATCTGTAAATATAAGACTATTCCGAATCCGGTGTATTGTAGATTCTGTCTCATAAGGCAAAGATGGCTGGACAAGTGGTATCAGTGTCCAGTTAATCAGTGATATTTTTTTTCTCTAAATTTTGTTTTAATCATGAAAGTGAAAAATTGAAAAGGGAAATAAGCTTAAGATCAACAAAAGGTTTAATTTTTTTTTGTTCATATATTATGGGCGGTGGTGGTTTAGGATTGGATACAGGTTCGATGTCTATATGGATTGTCCAAATCAAAGCAAGATATATCGAGGTGAAAGCCTGACATATGTCTTATAGTCTACACGTGTAAATGACCTTCGATTATGACCCCTTATTTAATGAGTAAAAGAGGTGAAAGAAAATCATCAGAAGAGGAAAATAAACATATGGGTTCTAACAGCGAGGTTACTTAATGGTATACAACCGACGATTGAATATTTGATGGAATCCTAATGGAACTTGGGTAATCTTGTTTCACACGGAAAATCCGGATATTGTTCCTCGTGTGAACTACCGTATTAAAAATTCTACCCGACTTCCCGAGGAGACGGGTCGCCGGACTAATTCGATTTGGCGGGATCAAAGCGGTGCGTTTATTTTCGATCTGTTGAGTTCTATTGTTATTTATCTTGTAATTACACCACAGCCATGATGAGGGTGTTATCTGTTTCATTGCTAGAAAATTAGGCATAAGTAGACTCTGCCCTATGGCTGCTGGTCAGCGCTGGGCGCTTGTAAAACTTTTAAAAGAAACTGTAAAGTCGAAACAATCCCGTAGGGGCTATGGGACCGTACAGTAATTTGGCTGGAGAAAGTGTGAAATGAACCGTTTAAGTTTAAATTCATTGCATTTATAGATAATTTTCACTTCAAAGGTCCGGCGTAGATTAGGTTTACACCGAGGGGTTATTCAAAATAAGGTAGAAAATATGTTTACACCTTCCGAACAAATTAAAAGATGTAAAGATATTTCCCCGTTCTCTCTCAACAGCAAAAGAGATTTATTACCGGGTGCAATAAAGATTTTAGTTCAAAAAGAGGATTTATAATTTTATAGCAGTGAAATTTGCAAAATTGAAAGGTTCCATACCAAACCTGTATTTTACTGGAACTTCAAAGAAATTACAGAATGTGACAACAAGACGAAATATCTCTCAGAAAGATGGATATTTTTGACTCTTCTGTTAATGGGGACGCATGTCTAATTTTCAAATTCGTCTGTTGCCTTATTTTTTTAAGTACTGTAATCAATTCTATTCTAAAATAATTTTGTACATTATTAAAAAAAATTATATTGTTTGTCTGAAAGAGCACAGTATTAAGAATCATATTGTTTGTCTGAAAGAGCAGTGCATTAAAATCATATTGTTTGTTTGAAAGAATTTAATCAATTTAATTTTAATTAGCTACAGTTAAGAACATCATGAGATAGATAGACTGGAAAATTTCGGACATTTGATGAACCGAAGGAAGAAAAAATACGCGTCAGTGTCAATTGTTAATACAATTGAAACGTAGAAATGGTGGAACATTTACGGTTCATTATCTGGCGGGAGAAATCCGATCGTCTGCTGCAACTTAATCAAAATGTCTCGTGTTCCACGAAAATTTGATAGGTCTTGTTAAATATGACAAATTAATCCACAAGTGTCAGGCTTTAATAAACTTTTTACATCTGTCAATATTTCTGTAAAATTAAGTCAGTTCGAATTCAGAAACACTGTTAATTTTGCGGTAATAAGCACGTTTTATGGAGACAGGATTAATCAGATTTTTTTTTTTTGTTTTTTGATTTTCCCTCCAAGTTACAAATGATAAATCGACGGACAGTTTGTGGTTAGGGGGGTTAAAAAAGGGGGGAGGTCTTGATTAAAAATTTGTGTACCAATCTGTTTGTAATTATAGCAAAAACCAAGACTAACAAGAAAATGAAACAAACAAATGTCTCAAAGAATCGAAAAAAACCAAATGAGATTTAGAATGCAATAAGCGGAATCAAATTCATAAAAACTATATATTTACAGTCCATCCCTGCCATCTACTGTTTATTGCCCATTCTTGTGACAGGGTTTCTACAATCTCTCTATTGTCTCTATATATCTCATTACTTCGTCCATGTTATAGCAAAATTCATTCTCTCCAATGGCCATTTAGTGGGATTTTATTTTCCCGGTTTTATGCTGTTTGGTATCAAAGCTAAGTGTATCAATTTCTCCATACGACTTCATTTGTTACTCAGTAATAGAAAGACAAGCTTCCAATTAAGTAAATCATCAGCAGAACCGGGGATTCTTGACATCTTGTTAAGCAGAGTATTTTCATTTCTTAATTAATATGACAAAAAATACACAGGATTAGTCTATGTCCTCATTAGCTACAGAAGATGACACTGGACAGAAAACATGGATAATTAGGTCAACAGACAAGTTGGCTGATGTTGTTTTGTCAAATGTCAGCACGAGAGCTGCATGTACACGATGTTGTTTGTCAACACAGAAAACGTCACATCTCTTTTACACGTGCTGCTAATGAGTTGTCGTGTAACTAGTAGCGTGCGCGTGTCCTGTTAGTATTAAATAGTAGAACTTGTACACGCAGCAGTCCACTCTCAATCATTGTGTCTCATGACGAGTTCTTTCTATGTACTAATTAATTTGATGAACTATAATCAATTTCCCCGATTCATTAAACGAAAAAATGTTTGAAATGTATTTTTTCAAAATATCAAGAAAAATGGAATACTTAGTATTCATGTTAACATAATCAATTTACAATTGTTTCCTGTTAATTACTCCAGAACCATTTTGAAGTTACAAAGAACAGAGTAAGTTATACGATTTATAAATTATTCAGCTTTGTAAAATACCATTATTTTCATAAAATTACAAAAATTACAGACTTATTTATGTCGTTGTAAACTGTTCCAATGACCAACCTCTATTGGGAGACGCTTGTTCTGAATTTCACATAAATATTTCTAATTTGTCTAGGTAATACATTTCAAAATCTTTGTTTTTGATCATGGACTACTAGTACATATTAAGGTGGTATGAGACACCTGTCGATATTAATGTAGACAAACGTACACCATAATCAAAATACTTTCACCGTTTTATATATTATTATAGAAAATATATTTTAAAATTTTTTGGAATGGAAAAAATAATAAAAGCCCCAGCGGGATTCGAATTCATGACTTACAGATTCGTAGGTTACGCTCTATCCCATTGCGCTACGTTGTTACGTAACAGTGTTTGGAAAAAAAATGTTATAAAGTTATTCTTGATTTTATTGTTTATTTCGATAGGAAGTACGTCACATTATGTAGGTGTCCAATACCACCTTAAATATTAATGGATTGTTGGTCTCGTTTATTTTTGTTTTTTGGTTTTTTGTTGTTGTTGTTGTTGTTTTTTTACCTATTATAAAGATGCATATAAAAAAATTCTACATAAATTGTTAACATTTCCGTGTATCAATCTCCCCCAAAATCATAACATTCTTGTAAAAAAAATTACATAAAGAGAATAACGTTCAGTTTCTTCACACACCATGAAATTTGAAGAACCAGATTCGAATTTTAAGATATATTTCAACAAACGTAACTGTAAACGTTCAAATATATATCAATTATTTTTTTAAACCTCATCTTTCTCATCCATATAACACAACAAGAGTAACCACTTTGTAACCACCTTGTCAAATAAATCAAGCTGACAGTCCAAAGGTAAATTATGTAATCGATTTTGTCTAATAATACCGTACAAATTTTTTGTGCTTGATCACAAAGATATTTCTTAGCCTTTCAAAAGATCCCGATCTTGAAAATAAGACACCAAGTGAGTTAATTTTTTTTGACAATTTCGCTAATTTACCATTAAATTTTAAATGTATGCGCTGGTCCTTTCGAGAGAAAACAAAATAGAATCTGTCAAAAGAAAATATATATTTTTTAATTGAAATATTAATATAATCATTTTCTAACCATTTGATTAAGGAGGCTGATGGCCAACAAATTACTCAACAGATTCACTTTAAAATCTTAGATATGATCTTTCAAGCCATAAACCACTACATTTACTTTCCTTGTGTTTCTATGTAGACTCTTCTTTTTAAGGAGGTTTCAACATTATACAAAATGGCCAGGATCATCAGCAACTTTATTACATTTGTTCTAAACATGACCAAAAAATCATTCGGTATAATGATATATAGAATTCGTTCGTAGGCACTCTGTATATCGGCCTCACAGTGATGTATAAACTCTCCAGCAAGAGATAAGATTTTCACACCTGTGTTTTACAAGGTTAATCCGAGGGGGTGTTTTGTCATAATGATAGCTCGCCGTAAGAAGGCAACAAACTATAATGTCTATGATTACCCTGCAACTGTCTTAGCCAAAGAAAATGTTCAAATATTTGTCTAATTAAAGACAAAAAACCACACAGTGCCGGATCGAGGCGTAGATCTGAATTTTACACTCACCACGGAAGGAGGGGGTAAACATAGATCCCCATCCGCGCGAGAAGTACCTTGTTTAGGGGGTATAATCTTTTGATGTGATGAGAGAATTTAATACCAATAAAATGGAATGTTCCCTTAATCTTTTGTATTGTTTTCACGGCGGATAAACAAATGTTCAAACAAGGCATAATGGTGTATACACGAATCGAGAAATCTCACGTCTGCTAATTTGAGTGGTCATTTATTTTCCCAGTTTGCACTTTGGGTGTTCGGGGGTTACATATGTCAGACAAACACGTTCTAAATGAGAAACTCGCAGGTGCGAATTCGCTATTGTTTTCAGATAATGGTGCATGTTTGGATGAAAAAGCGGTGCTTCACAGAAATTTGGCAAACTTCGGTTCCTCAAATCAAACAGAGTCCTTTTACATTTTCTGTTTATGGAGATAAAGCAGTCGATATATAACGATTAAGTGGGGTATTCAACGTAATGTATATGCATTCCAATTGTTCATTGCATTCAAAACCATGACAGCAAGTTTGGATGATATTGATGCTTGACATACATTATGTAAACCGACATTTTTGTTTTATGTCCAAAAAACAGGATCATTTCAAAATAATTTAAGCGATCAACGTTTTTCTGTAAACATGGCATGATTATTGATCTGAAGACAGAGAGAACATGGACCAAGAAGACTATACTATAACTGCATACATGTACGTGTACTTAGTATCCTTGCTTTAAGTACCATACAACCACAATAGGCAAACATATTCAATAATGCGGTTTTATTCATTTTTTTTTATCACAGTGTTAAAAAAATTGTACCCCCCCCCCAAAAAAAAAAAAAAAAATCCTTCATGTCAGCTATTTTTTCGTCAGTGTAATAAAACAGTCTATAACTTGCGTCATTCAATAAACTTACCTGTAGAATGTTTTCTTTTCTTTTTCATTATGAATAGAACAGAACAGAGTTAAATTATTTCCAACAATCACGGACCCATTTGGGGCATAAAAGGATACAAATATTTAAAACTACAAATAGTATAGTTCGTTTTTTATGCATCAAGTTTAAATAAAAAAAAATATCCAAAAAGTGTCATCTTCCAAATCTTTCACGTTTTATAAAATCAAGCCATTTTGCCATTTTGCTAGTAACACATTATTTTTAGCGATATACATGCACACCAACTACTAAATAAGGTTTGTCAAAGTTTTGTTGCTTTTTTAGGGGAGAAATATAATATACATATAACAACAAATTACATAGGCCCTACCTGTAAAATGAAGTGTGCGTCGTCATTCATTGTTGAAACATATTGTACGAGCGACAACTCTAGATCCTTATTTGAACTTTCCGCGATGACAGCAGAGTTATATTTCTTACTTATTAACAAATACGAACGATAACTCTTAGGGCTATGATATAAATGTTGTTTTCCTTCTTGAAATTAATTTAAAAAAAGTATAAACAAATAAAAAAAAAATCAACATTAATAATAATAATGATAATAATAGAAAAAAGCAAACGAACCTCTTGTTTCATGAAGGCGTCGCGACCAAGACATTTTTTGCAAATAGAACAGAGATATACAAAAACATACATTTAAAGGCACCAGACACATACATGTAGGATCGTTTAAGAATTGGAGGAGGGGGGTATTATCTCGAATCAAATTATTTTGCCCTATATGTTACGTTTCCTTATATATTTTTACCACTGTCCTATAAGTGGAGGGCGGGGGTGGACAATTTGTTCAAAATATATTTTAATGTTTAATAAAATGCTTTCATTGGTGATTTATTGCGGGACATGAAGGTAGCGACTTTGCAGAAAAAATTCATAACCTGCGTTAGCGGATTATGCAAATTTTTTCTGCAATGATCGCTACCTTCATAACCCGCATGAATCATCAAAGACAGCATTTTATTGTTTATATTTACATCTTTCTTTTAACAAATTAATAGAGAGGTTTAGCAGACCAACGGGTACGCGTACTTGTACGTGTAGGTTACAAGTTAGAACTACGCGTACACGTTCACATAACTTTTCTTGTTTAGCAGTTATAACGTAAATGAAGATTTTTATATCCTCTCATTTTAATCTGAGTCTTGAAAGTCACAGTCAAAAACTGATGATAGCAAGTGTAAATTTTATTGAACACCGTTGTTTTAAGTAATCATTTATGAATATTTTTTATATCAATGATAATTTAGGTTCATTGCATGTTCTATAAGAAGAGAGAGTGTTTTAAAACCTCTACAACACAATACATCTCAGCGAAAATTTATGCTTGCTTATATCAGTATTCGCATTAAATATTATGGCTTTAGAAAAATAAACACATTTGTTCAAATAAATAGCCAACAAGAAAATATAAGCTACAAGTTCAACCTTACGGTTACTTTGCAATCTACACGTATGTTCATTCGTGTACATACGTGTAGAAATTCGTCATTTACAAAAACTGATGACGTAATGCACATATTTTCCTTTCTACATGTACACGTACGCGTACACGTTGGTTTGCTAAACCTCTCTAATAATAAAGTAAAGTAATCAAAATTAACTAAATTATTGTTGATGTACATGTATATCAGTATGCAGGCACGTAGCATCGTTTTTGAAAGGGGGGGGGGCAGACTCATCCAAAAAATCTTGACAAGCAAAAAAGGGGGAAAAAAAAAGGAAAAAAAGGGGTAGTATAGTATACCTATAACTCCAATATCACTGTTCATTTCCTTATTTTTACTTCAATTTTTTTAATGAAAAATGTCTGCTGCGACAAAAAGTGCCCCCCCCCCCCCAATGCTACGTGCTTGGTACGTTAGATAAAAGAAATAGCCAAGTCGTCTTATATGGGAATTTGAGTCTGACATCTTTTTCGTGAACTGAATCTTGTATAGATTTCAGCCCTGTCAGTTTCTATAGATCTATGAATCACAATCGGTTTTCATAAGAAATAGAGGAGAAAATACGCGGTATGTGTAAAAATAATTATATAATTTCATATAATCATGATTGTTTTAAGTCATTCCTCATGAGGCCCAAATTTGGAAATAAATTCTATTATATTCTATAGTTAAAAATGTTGGCCACATGTTGCTATGTGCATGCCATACTTATCATATGTATGAATTGTTTTTACGCAAATGTCTTATAATAGAGAGGTTTAGCAAACCAACGTGTACGCGTACGTGTACGTGTAGAAAGGAAAATATGTGCATTACGTCATCAGTTTGTGTAATGACGTATTTCTACACGTATGTGCCCAAATGAACATACGTGTAAATTGCAAAGTACCCGTAAGGTCGAACTTGTAGCTTCTGTTTCCCTGTTCGCTATTTATTTAAACAAATCTGTTTATTTTTCTTAAGCCTGAATATTTAATGCGAATTCTGATATCAACAAACATAAATTTTCATTAAAATTTATTATGTTATTGGAGTTTTATTACTCGTATCTCTTCCTTCAAAACATGCGATGGCTCTAGCTCTTATTTTATTCATCTGTGATAAATAAAAATATACATATATTAAAAATGATGTTCAAAAAAATTAAAACATGCAATTCTCAATTTTCGACTGTGATTAAAAATTCTCAGATAAGTAGGAGAGAACATCTAGAATTACATTTAAAACATTTACACGTACATGTACACGTTTCAACTGCTAAACAAGAAAAGTTATGTGAGCTGGTACGCGTAGTTCTAACTTGTAACCTACACGTACAAGTACGCGTACCCGTTGGTATGCTAAACCTCTCTAATATAGTATTAACATCGAGTCAAATGATTTTTTTTGCATACATGAATCCGCCATTCCGATTATTGTCAATTTTGAAAACCTATAGAAAGATGTGTCCGCATATGTCAACTATCCAAGAGTAAAATTAGCATTTGTAATATTGTCTATATTAAAATTATACAAAACAGCAGCGTAAAATCATTATCAAAAGAATGTAACCGTTAAAATCGCTAAATATTTTCCAAAAATGTTGTTATTTAAAGTCTGCACAAGCACAAATAGTAGCTTAAAAACCTGTTGCTATGGTATCAAAGGTATAAACAAGAGGCCCATGGGCCACATCGCTCACCTGAACAATAGTTCCTTGTAATTCAATTTGGTATCATATGCTATTTCTATTTTAAACTTTGAAACCCTTTCTGGGGCCCCAGTATTGGTCCAGGGTTTATGGTTGGCTTTAACGATTTAGAATCTACACTATTTGAGGATGCTTGCATAGTAATCTCACAAACTGTAGGATTGTAATTCTCGAGAAGAAAATTTTCCATATATATTTCTATGTTAAACTTTGAACCCCTTCTGGGGCCCCAGTATTAGATCGAGAGTCACGGCTTTTATAATTTAGAATCTACACTATTTGAGGATGCTTACGTAGTAATCTGACAAATTAAAGCATTGTAGTTCTCGAAAAGAAGATTTTTAAACATTTTCCATACATACTTCTACGATAAAATTTGAATCCGTCTTGGGTCACCAGTATCAGTCCAGGGGTCACTATTTTAAAAATATTGAATCTACATTATCTAAGGTTGCATGCATATTATTCTCACAAATTGTAGCATTGCAGTTCTCGAGAAGAAGATTTTTAAACATTTTCCCTATTTACTTCTACGTTAAACTTTGAACCCTTCTTGACGCCCCAGTAATAGATTTTACCAGTTTAGAATCTACAATAGCCACGGATGCTTGCATAGTAATCCCACAAACTGTTGCACTGTAGTTCTTGAGAAGAAGATTTTCAAACATGTTCCCTATATATTTATATGTTAAATTTGAACCCCTTCTGGGTCCCCAATATTAGTCTAGGGGTCACGGCTTCCACAAATTAGAATCTTGACAATTTGAGGATGCTTGCATAGTAATCCCACAAACTGTTGCATTGTAGTTCTTGAGAAGAAGATTTTTAAACACTTTCCCTATATACTGCTATGTTAAACTTTGAACCCCGCCTGGGGCCCCAGTTTTGGTCCAGGGGTAAGGATTTTTGCAATTTATAATCTTCACCATATATACAAGCTTTTGTGTAAATATTGGCATTTCTGGTGCAGTGGT
>WFKH01011801.1:16101996-16112032 GCA_016163765.1 Magallana hongkongensis
TTGTCAACTCTAACAAATTCGGACTGTGAAGGTGGGCCAATGTTGGAAGCAAAGGACGGAAAGTTCTGAGCCTTGTTGACTCCAATCAGTCTAGACTGTGAAGATTGCGGTTCCTGTGGCAATGGTGGTGGCTCGGGAGGCAGTACCATCTGCTCTATGGGCGATAGAAATGTCGGGGTGGTCTGGGTTTGAGCGGAAATCTTTCTACTTGTGGAAATGTTCGAATTGTAGCTTTCTCTCCGAGAGGTAGGTATTGGTGTACTATATTCATACATGGGCTCGCCAACACTACGATGACCTGACTCGTTCCTTTTGGCCATTTGCGAAACACGTTGCAAAGGTGGCTCCAATGGTGCTGATCGCAATTCACCGCCGTTTTGTTGTTCAGAGCCGTGTTTACTTTGTCTTTCAACTTCATGTCGAGATAACGATGTTTGCCTTGATGGACTGGGACGTTGGAATTCTCTATATTCCGACCGCCGTTGTGAGCTCATAGATTGAAGAGATCTTTGTTTCTGTGCTAGAAGTCCATTACGTACATTTTGAGTTACACTTCCGTCAGTAACACTGATGCGACTAGACGCGGATGGGTGCAATTGCTGCTGGGCTTTAAAGCCTTCAGAACTTGGTCTTTTGTTTATCGATTCTGATGCTATAATTTTGCCACAACTACATTTCAAGTGATTTTTAGATTGCCTAATGGCCTCTTTCAACAACGGTAAGGACCTTAAAGAATCATTCGGCGACTCTGCTGGGTCACCATCTAATTTTGTCCTGTTAGCAAATGTATCGTTTCCTTCCACATTGATGACATACGAATCGTCTTTCTTTCCTCCATTTGTGGACGGTTTGAAATCAAGCTGTGATCTTTGTTGCATCGAAATTCTCTGTTCTGATGGTCGTCTGCTACGACTGGGCCTCAATGACTGTTTACTTTTCTTCTCATCGGACACGAACTTGGAGGAATTCTTTGACATAGCCTTGGAGAGACTTTTTGCCAGTTTCAATTCAGACACCACTGAAAGGAGAAATGTTATAAAATTGCAATTACATCTCGAACTCAGAGGGGAAAAGAAGGAATCTGGAATAGCTAAGAAACTGAGATAGCGAGGTTTGCTTCTGGTTTACATTTTACCAGGTAACACTGTTTACACTGGCTTATATCAGAGATGGGGTCAACTACATTCAAAAGTAATTAATTAAATTACAATTACTTGCTTAAAACCTTCAATAAAATTACCATTACCATTACAAGGATTTTCAAATTTAATTGATTAAATTACAATATCTTTGCAAATGTAATTAATTAAATTACACATTACGTTTGAGAAAAATACATTTTATTGAATTAAAGCAGATATGTCATGTACAAATTTTGTCATGAAAATTTACTAATGATTTAGCTACAACACCTACACATGTCTACAGTTTTATTTAATGATTATTAATTGTTCAGTATCCATGTCCCTTAACCTACACTGATCATTTCTACAGGTCTTTTCTGGGACACTAAAAGTAAACATTTATCTCCACTAAATTCTTCTTTATAAATTGGAAAAATACAGGTTACTAGGTAAATCTAAGATAGAGAGTAGACTATAATTGTTATTAAAGCAGAATTCACAACTATTGGTCTATTGGTCATTGAGGGGACCCACCAAGATTTGGCAACAAAAACTTAAAACCCTGCTGAAGCCATAGCTCTAGGCAAACTGGCAATTAAAAAGCATGACTCAATATTTGATTTTATTTGTAAAATAAACAGAATTTTTTAATCAAACTCAATTAATGATTGGAAACATTAATTTTTCCAATAAAATAATTAAATTATTAGGTAAAAGAGATTGAACATACCATCAAAATTATTTGGTCCCTAACAGATTGATAAATATTAGAAACATTGATATTCATATCTGACATAAATTTAGGAACCCCATGATTAGATAGTGAATAAGTGAAAAAGTTTATATCAAAAAACTACATGTATATTTGGTTAAAGTTAAATGCATTTTAGTACTCTTCCTAATTTGATCTTGTATTTGTATTGTTTTATACTTTTGTACTATTGAAGTGTTGGGGACAATGGATAGCGGACAGCTTTCTTATTCATATTTACAATCATCAGTGTGTAATTGAAAGTAATTGAAAAGTAATTTGAATTACATGCATTACATACAAGTAATTAATTAAATTACCATTACATGTAATTGAAAAATAGGTCAATTACACATTACTATCAATTACATCAAAATTTGTAATTAATTACACTCAATTACCATTACAAATTACCATTACCCCATCCCTGGCTTACATCTATGTAATGCAATGCTTCTAAACAGGCTTTGCTACATTAATTAGCTAACATGTACACTTCTAATGATGAATATATCTTTTCATATAAATTGATATAATATTAAAATTGGGTTTTATCGAAGTCCTACTGACCTGCAGATTTATTTTACTAAATTCATTAAATTGCCATTATTGATATTCAATTTATTGGATATATATTGAAAAAGGCGCAATTTTTAATTCAGAAGATACATGAACAGTGTTTTTCTTCCAATGCATTAATTATGTTTTAGCAATTTGGAAGCATTAAATTAGAGAAATGAAATCTTGATAATTATTGGTTCATAATTACATAATTAGGTAGTTCGCGGGTTTATTGCCAGTCAAACAATCTATCCCCAAAATATTGCCAGTTAGATCCACTGATTTCCAAGGTTTATATCTGAAATATTTTCGAGATTCGTCTGGTTATGATATTACAGTGTATCGTGTCTCAAACGCAGCAATATCAACTCGAGTGATGCCATTTCATTGTCACACGGTATATATAGCACCGTGCACATTTTCATCTGTAAACTTGTTTTCAAACCATGCTTATAAATCACAAACGAATCAGATTAATTAAATTTTACTCGACACAATATTTAGAACAATTTCATAAAAAACAATTAATTTATGTGATTTAGGCCAAATTGTTTTTACAACTTTTAAGTTTTAAAAAGTTTGTGACCTCAACAAATCTGCAGCTCATTCCTGAGTAACACATTTTTATAAGCTTACATCTACATAGAGTTAATTTTCTTACACTTTTATTTACGTAAAGTAACAATTGCAGGTTTATATAGATCTGTTTTATAAAAAATCTAGTTTACATATGCAGATATTAAAGATTACACTACTAAACACACTGGTTTATATCTACAAAGTACCGGTAGTAACTACTTTCACTGGTCTATATTTACCTAAACTACATGTATCACTAGCCTAATCTGACTACATCTGCAAAAATGAGCACTCCTTACACTGGTTAATTTACATAAAGTAACATTATACATGTATATATACTGACACTGGGCCTCATGCATGTATAGTATCTAAAGTAACACTTCTATCTTTTAATCTTCAGATACTGGGAAAAACTCATTGATTTGTTACTGATTTTCTTCATATTTCATGGAGAAATGAATATATATATATAGTATCATAGTTAAAAACAATTTTTCATCCTGTTAACATAAAAATTAAGCTCAGACAAACCTTATAAAAGAAAATATGGTCATCAAGCATCATTAGAGATTAATTCATATCTTAAATCTCATCACTCCTTACGTTCCTTTCATTTACTAGATCTTGGACTTCAGGTAAATGTAGAACAGTGCAAGAAGTGTAAATTAATGTAGATGTTCTTAAGATTATATATGTACCGGTAGATTTATACAAGTGTAAGTAGTGCAACTTTGGATATAATTATTTAAAAGAAAAATTAAAAGTAAATTAAGATTGCCTAAGTCTCTCTATTGAAAAAAGACCAGTATTTGATATACAGTAAAACTCGTTTATAACAAAGTCCTAGGGACCAATGGAATTACTTCGTTATATCCGTAATTCGTTATATCCGTATAACAAATTCCGTATTATCAATATCGTATTATCCGTATAACGAATTCGTAATAATATCTATAGCGAATTCCCTATATACATGTTTTCTTTCACCAGACTATAATTTTTGCTAATTGAGGCTTAAAATAAAAATACATTACAATTATTAATCGGATTGTGAATTGAAAAAATTATATGAAAATAAATTCATTCAAACTATTTTGTTAAATGGTAGTGCAAACGTTTTTAGACTGTTTTCGTTATATAGGTGTTAAATTTCGTTATTATTCACCTCTACGGGACTCAAAATCAGTTCGCTATATCCGTAAATTCGTTATATCCGAATTCGTTATAACCGTAAAATTTTGCAAAGATTTGTTACGAATTTTACCGGGGACTCAAAAAAACTTCGCTATATCAGAGAATTCGCTACATCCGTGTTCATACTAAACGAGTTTTACTGTACTCTTGACCTCTTCTTTAAAGTAATATCAAATGGAATATACCGGTAAGTATCCCAATTACTTTTCACATGACTTGAAATGAAATGTCAAGAAAATTTTTCATTTTCAACATAATTCCCTAAGAGTCATAAAGTACAGGTAAGCAATACATTAAATCAATATTAAAACATTGAAATGGATCAAGATCTAGCACCAAAGAGACACTAGGAAAACAATTACTACATCTTGACCTTAAGTAACAGTGTCTGTAATTAACAATTTTTTTGTTACAGTACTACAGAAACTTAAGTTACATACAGAAAAAGAATCAGTAATAAGACTTACACTGGTTGACGTTGACTTCATTGCACTCTTTTTTTATGTTGTCTTTGATAATGCCCAGGCAGCACAGGGTCTCAAAGAAGACAATATTGCTGAGTTCACAACATCCTGGGGGAAGGGATTTTGGCAGGTTGTCCTTTGTCTGTAGTTGTTTCAGGTAATCTGCATCCTCCTTCTTCCTGTTAATCAAGTAAAGATAATGTTTTTCTTTATTAACTTAATTAATCAAAAAAGATTTGACAGATTCCTAATTAACATCACATGAACAACTTTGAAATACATGTATACAATATCTCAGAATAATGCACTTGTGCATTGAAAAACAGGGAAATTGTCTTTCATTTATAAATTCATCTGGTACTATAGATTTAAATGTCAATGGCAAAGAGACAGAGAGAAAAAAAGAGCATGTACTTGCTTTCTACTTAGCACCCTGCAGCAATGGATGATGATGATCAGAACAATTCCAAGTACAGTAGCACCAAAAACAACCAGCATCTGGTTCACTGATGGACCATCAACTAGCTTGATGACATCATCAAATGCCAAATGTTTCTTCTTTGGAATGATGTCTTAAACAAAAATACTTCTCATAATATTGCAATATACCGGTCGTAAATAATTTATTAACATTTTCCAATCATTTGACCTCTGAGCAATTTGGATTTTTAGATCCTACTCATTTAGCAAAAGACATTACTTGAATACCATAAGAAGGTGCAGAATGGCATATTCTGGTAACAAGGGTTTGCATTTACCAAAAACAACCAGAATTTTATACATGTATTATGTACATGTAGGTACAAGGTATTAACATTCAACTTACCTCCACCCTCCGGTTTAATACCATCTGATTCTGAAAAAAAGAAAATTAAAAATTAAATTTTGTGATCATGAGTTTTGAATGCATGTATTTCATTATTTGAATCTTTTTAAAAATGTATTAGAGTGGAAATGATGTCAGACATAAATTAAAATATAAAGAGAATTTGTTTTACTCATTTCACAGTTGTTTCCCTTGTAGCCCACAGGACAGTGACAGATGAAGGGTGGGTGGCTCCTGGGTGTCCACTCACAGATCCCACTGTGGAGGCAGGGCCGCTGTCCACAGGGGTCAGAATAATCTGCAGAAAATGGTGGACAAAAGTTTGAATAGACTATCTATATCCCACCCACCCCCCCCCCCCCCCCCCCCCCCCCCAAAAAAAAATACTGATTTTTTTTTTATTTGAAGATAGGTTATAGTACATATAAATTTTATAACAAAAGGGTTGAGGACAATTTTACTCCCAAAAATAGTAAAAAGTAATAAAGTATTAATTAAAAAAATCAAAGAAGTAAATTCCATAGAAACTGGCATAACATATATAAGTAACATAAATAATTGACACATGATGTATTTACATGTGTCTACCAAGCAATACTTACCAAGTTTATCTGTCAAAGAAAAATAAACATACATGCAATGTTATATCATAAATTAATAAATCTATTCTTAAACTTTATATAACTAATCTTTTAGCCTGCGCACTACATTTATTTCAAATATGTAGCCTAAACTTTCATTCTTAACTTTTTATGTGATGTACATCTCTCTCTCTCTCTCTCTCTCTCTCTCTCTGCTTACCATTTACAGGTAGAATTGGTTTTCTGTTGTCCGTAGAACGTTTACCAATATTTTCATCCGCCACTGTAATACAATAAAAAAATAATAAAATACAAAATGAGTTATCTCGCTTTCTTCATCGAAACCTCTTTTCAAATAGGTATAGCAGACACTGACTCGACAAAAACAGTTATCCGTCTCTCTTACATAATCAATTCTTTACATATTCTGCTCACCTTTCCCCCCACAACAATGATTTGTGAATTCTTTTCCTCTTTCTCCATATCCTGGAAATTCAATATTACTGGAAGAGCTCAATACAGACAAATTACTTAAATTAACTATTAACATTACTAATAAAACTTTCAAATCCATATTGATCTGTTTATTCGAGTGTTAACGTCATCGGTTTTTGTTATAAACGTCATCATTTTTTTATTTCGTGTCTAGCAAATTTCAGACAGCTCTTCACCTTGTCTTTTCACCAATTTATTGGAATTTCTGGTCAAGATACGTGCACCAATTAATAATATCTACTGAAAAACAAACGAATCAACAAGATTTGGGGACAAGTGTGTGATAAAGCAAATAAGCCATTCAGGTTTTCTGGTGGATATCGGGGGCCGAGATTGCAATGGGGCGAATTTTCCGTGTTTTGCCGGAAAGATCCGAGATGCTGTCGAACGGTGCAGCAGCCCCCTCCCCCCCCCCCCCCTTACGAATGCGACTACTCGCAGCTATCGACCTACCCACGTTTGGCCCAAAGCTGCCGAGGTTATCCGAAAATCTTATCGGAACATTTCTCCCAATGTTTGTGCATGCGCAACCCTTCTTTCACTTTAGACTTCAAGGTAAGTGAAGTTAAAAATGTTTTGTTTTCCAGTAGTATACACTTATCGATTAATTATACTAATTAACGAGCATTAGAATAGCGTAGTCTATGCACGTGTACACACGCACAAAAGAAGGAAACAAACAGAAAACCTTATATATATATATAAGTATATTTTCACAAATACACCCATAACATCATATATTTATGTATCAGGGATCAAAAGGGCAAAACATAACATAAAGCTGCTTCTTAATCTGAAAAATAAACGTGTTTCACACATCTTTGTTATGAACGAAGTTATGTGTATTATTGTGAATGCATATTTGTATTCTGTGTGCACATATGCACACATTTCATATTTAATATCTGATCAAAAACACGTGTATACACAGTCAGTGCTCAATTAAACCTTTTTGGTACAGGGTCCATTACCTTTTCAATTGGGAATATTTCATCGACAAATTGCTCTTTTGGGGAAAATAGTTTAACTAAAATGACTCAATGCAAGTTAGCAAAAAACAAGTTCTTATATACACCAAGCAATTTTCTTATATTTCATTTGCATATGTAGCGCAGTTCTCCGCCGTGCATGCGGACTGAACATTGCTAAGTTACAACACATTTAACTTTCGTCCGAGTGAATGTATGAAATCCTCGTATGGAATAGTTGTTGAAAGGGTTTTCTAATTTATTTACACATCTACACGCAAAGTCTACACATCACATAAGAAACAATCCAAGAAAAAATCCAAACATCATAAAAGAAATAATCCACATAAGAACATCATGTATGTATAAATCCAAGTATATTTGTTATCTACTGCTACTACTAATACACTGCTCTACTATTCCTACTACACTGCCCTACTACTGGTACTTTCACCTTCTTTTATAGTAAACAGTACTTCCTCAGTGTAGGGAGTGAAAATTATACCTCCTCAGCATGGGGAGGCAATACATAATATTACATAATTATAACTGTTCAGGCAATTAACTAATTATCACTATAATTAAAAGGTAATCAAGGATCATGCATAGAGATAGATAAGGCTAACAGTAAAAGGGAAATTGATAAGGAGAGATAACACTTTACAATCTGAATTATAATTAGTTCTAAGAATAAATTTCCTACACATATTACATGTTGAATCATTGCCGATAAATTAATCAAAATAAACCACATTTAATTGAACAATCAGATACTTTGATAAGGATATCTCACTCAGCATAGTTACAAAATCAGCATCCTATCTTTCATGTTTTATGATTTTTCCTCAGACAGTACTGAAGAAATTAAAATGAATAATTGTTTTGTGTGTAGTTTAAAGTGAAATCCAAAACCAACTTTATTGCATTTTCTGCACAGGATTTCTGTATTTTTTTGATTATTTAATAGAAAAATTCTATTTCAGCGTTGTAGGCATTGACAAATCCTTGTCAGCAAGGGAGCACAAGAGACCAGAATAAAAGATGTAGGAGTATCTGTATTACAGATACATCACCTATCACTATAGGTATGTGAGCACAAATTATATTTTGGTATTTTTTATCTTGAAATAAAGGTGATGTATTTTTAAAAGAATTTAGAATGTTTTTATATTTTGCAATCTTCAGACTGATGGGTATGATTTTGGTTGATTAAATTTCAGTGAAATGTTTGCAAGCTTTCAGAAAAGATCCACTGATTTCCCCGATACCCCAAAAGCAAGTAATACAAGCATCCATGATGTTGAAAGAGGAGATACATACAGTCTATCAACTATAGTTAATCATCCTTCAGGGTCAGGGATGACTTGTGCAGTTGACATAAGAGGTTTTGATAGCCTTACATGTAAGTCAACTTAGTCAAGTAGTTACATGTACATGCAGCATGAATATTTCCTTACAATCTATGTAAGATGTGAAATTTAGTATTCATCTGTTATTTTTGTAAATTTGTACTGTTTTACAGCCCACACATTCTTCATGTCCAATTTGAAGTGCGGAAAGAAAGCTGTCAAAGCTGTGGTTTTACATCGGACCTGTGGTGTTGGTATAAGTGCTGGAAATCGAGGCGTCCTGGGATGAAAGTACATCCTCATCGATGCACGAAAAACCATACTGTAGTACGAGACTGATGGAGAGTGCAAGTGGTGTCTCTGGAGAAAAGGAACTGAATGAAAATGGTACTCCTGTAGAAATCTTGGAGGGAGATGAGGACAATACTATGATCTCAAGCCTGAGAAGTGAATTTGGTATAAATATGAAGAAATATCTTGATAAAAACCATGTTGTCAAGAATATAACGAAACAGTTGTATTGTAAAATATAATCAGAAAATTGTAAAGATAGCAAGACAATGATTAACCACTTACAGAAATGTTTGAAGTATATATTCACCAAGAATCAGGGAAGCAAGAGAGGTCTTGAAGACAATATTGAATTAATTAATATCTGTTTTCCACACAGTATATCTTGTTTCATTCAGAGTAAAAAATATTTGTACAAAGCTAAAAATATGTCACATATATATTTCTATTTCCAGTTCGAAGACATGTATTCTCCCACTCAGTTATCTGCAAATGAGATTGGATCAGGTAAAAACATTCAACGCCTACATCTTTCTGAAAATGTTTATCAAGAGTCACTGGAATATATGTCAGTGAAGCTGGAGAGTTCAAGGTCAACGGGAAATAAAGAAAGCAGTTGGTATTGGTGATGGCTTCAGGGATTTCTTCAATTGGTTGAAGAATTTTACCAGTGTTGTGTTGATTGCTCACAATGAAAGAAGATTTGACTTTAAAATTTTCCCAGGACAGCCTGACTACAAGAGAGATTTTTGGTGAAGTCTCTTCTTCAGACCACATAATGCTATTGAAGATGTAAAACCCCTGTCAATGCTACATGGAATTAGAAAAACTCAGCAACATATAACTAAAA
>WFKH01011801.1:16122032-16144848 GCA_016163765.1 Magallana hongkongensis
AAAAAAAAAATACTAGCCTAATTTTAGAAGATACGTATACATGTAATGAGGAAATAAATACCGATATCTCAGCGCAAGAAATAACAGACATAGTGATGCGTGCTAAATCTAAATCATCTCAAGGATTCGACGAAATCCCATATAGTGTTCTTAAATACCCCATTGTGATCGACACATTACGTCACCTTTTCCAAAATATCCTTGATACGGGTTTAATTCCATCGATATGGCGGAAAGCTATAATATGTCCTATTCTTAAGGATCCTTCGTCGGACAGACGTCTTCCAATGAACTAGCGTGGTGTGAGTCTTCTATCTTGTGTTAGTAAACTTTATAGCTCCCTTATAAACAGACGAATTATAAGTTACTTAGAGACAAACGGTATATTAGCAGATGAGCAAAACGGATTCCGAAAAGACAGATTGTGTGAAGACCATTTATTTACCTTAAATAGTTTAATACAAAACTATGCAATTGTTTACGTTTCTTTTATTGACCTTCAGAAATGTTTTGACTTCATTGATAGAGACATGATGCTATATAAACTTTTGTTGAATAATATAGATGGTAAACTGTATAAATCTGTTAAAAATATATATCAGAGCTCAGAATCTTGTGTACGAATTAACGGAAAACTTACAAATTGGTTTGATTGCAAAACTGGTGTCAAACAGGGAGATAACTTATCACCTAAGTTGTTTTCTATTTTTATTAACGATTTAAGACAGGAAATCAACAATATGAATTTGGGGATAGAATTGGGTAATCGCAAACTGTCCATTCTGTTATATGCAGACGATATTACCTTGGTAGCAAACTCTCCAGAAGATCTACAAACTATGTTAAATAAATTACATGAGTGGTGTAAACGGTGGAGAGTGCTTATTAACACTAACAAATCTAAATGTTTACATTTTCGTAAAAATAGGACAAAAGAAACCAGTTTTAACTTCACTATCGGATCAAATAAGCTTGAAAAAGTTGATAATTATAAGTATCTAGGAGTTAAATTTACACATACGGGTAACTTTACTCTAAATGCAGAAAATCTTGGCAAAGCAGGGGGGCGAGCTATTCGATATTTTATGGGGGTTCACCGTTTTGCGCCAACATTGGCTATTTATGGAGACACTGGATGGATACCTAGCCAATTCAGACGATGGATAAATATGATCCGATTTTGGAATAGAGTGTTGTCCTTTGACGAGGAACGAATTACAAAAATTGTATTTGAATTTGATTATAATAGATGTAGAAATAACTGGTGCTGTGACTTAAAAGAAGTTTTTCATATTTTAGAATTAGATAATTACTTTGAATCAAAGTTGATGGTGGATATAGATTCAGTTCAATCAAAAATACACACTTACTATTCAAACTATTGGAGTAATGAAATACCTAACATCTCTAAATTACGTACTTTCGTAATATTCAAAACAGTCTTTGGAAGAGAAAATTACTTATTTTTAGATATGCCTAAGTATTTACGATCAACTTTGGCTCAATTTAGATGTGGTATTATACCAATAAATATTGAGACTGGAAGATTTCAGGGGGAACCTATTGAAGAAAGAATTTGTGTTTTTTGTTCCAATAGAAGTGTAGAAGATGAATTTCATTTTTTATTACATTGTTCTTTGTATAACGATTATCGTAAAAAACTATTTGAAAATATTGGTCTTAATCAGTCAGAAGAAATTTCAGATGATGAATTATTACGTTTGCTCATTGTCAATTATCCTCGTCAGGTTGCCAAATATTTATACTCCTCTATTAAGAGAAGACAATCAATTGTATTTAAGTAATGAGTTGTAAGCAAATATATAAAAATAATACTTATACCCACTGATATCCCAAAACTCCTTAAAGATTTATTTGTTGTATTATGTATTTAAACATGTATTTTTTGCTTTTTTTGTCCTTTTGGGTTTTTTTCCCCCATATTGCATTGCGTTCTTTCTTTATGTATTCTGTACATTATTTTGTACATTATTGTGTTTAAAGTGACATAGAGGCCCGACAGGCCGGGTGTTGACCTTTTCGAGTTTTTCTTTTTGTCAATTTTACAATGTACTGTAAATACACGTCACTATAAAAATAAATTACTTACTTACTTACTTACTTACTTACTTACTTACTTACATGTATTTTGGTGGCAATACCATCATGATCACTAAATCAAATTATATATATATGTTATTTACAATACTGCAGTATATATTTATATCAAAAAGATTTCCGAAAAAAAAAATACTAGCCTAATTTTAGCTGCCGTTAAATGTATGAAGATTTTGAAAGTTGACAACTTAATTAATTAGTTAAAAATATTTATTTATAAAACAATATTTTATTATGCATCAAAATAAATACATAAAGGGATTAGAACAACAGGCAGTGTCTATATATTATATAAGTCCTGTCCACAAGGAACAAGGTTACAAAGTATTCAGAATTATTTTTTAAATATTTTTAAATTTTAAATATTAAATTTTAACAACTCAATAATTAAAAAATATCTTATCGTCCGTTTTCAAGATATTATTAAAAACACACTCTTGCGTGATAGAAATATTAGAGTGACGACCCTTTCAATATTACTACGCAGTAAAGTGGGGACTATTTTCGTTCGATGATAAACACTAAATCGTTAGAGAATATTATGTTTAATGATGTTACTTTTAAGTTGTCTGTTATGTATACTTAAAGATTATATGTAATAAACACAATTCACATTGTTTTGATTGACGATTTTCTTCAGGTCTCAAGCAATTCCTCGAAATATTTGACATTCGCCCTATATTGTGATGCGTAGGTATACAGTCCAGTTCTACTATATAACATCGAGTTTCCATTCTGCCTTTAGTTGTCATACGGACAACGAGACAAGCAGGATCAACGTATATAATATGATTAATTTTTGTGTTATTTTTAGAAGTAACATTGATTGGACTGCAGATTATGTCAATGAAAAGTATTGCAAATATGATAGTGGGCCCAGCGCGGGGTGACACTTTATCCATTAACTCTGAAGAGAGAATTTTCCATTCCACATCGGACTCGGCCTCCGTATTAAGGGAAAATGGCAGCCCCCGTGAATGTCAACAAAGAAAGGACACTCGTGGAGAACCCCTTGGAATAGAAAACAACAATGAGGTACAAGAAGGGAGTGAATCGGAAAACCAGTGCGATTCGGCGGAAAAGAAGAAAAGGAGGAGGCGTCTAAAGGGCGGTAAACACCACAGGAAATGGAAACCATACGAAAAACTAAGCTGGAACGAACGTCGAGAGCTCGAAGAGAGGGAAACGGTACGGGCGAACCAGAAGCGTGAGGAGGCGTTTGCACATGGCCACCCTGTGGCACCTTATAACACTACACAGTTTCTTATGGAGGATCATGGAAAGGCGGATCCAAATATTGGCGAAGGACTGCTCAACCGAAACAATTCACGGGAATCGACGGACGGGAGCGGATCCACGAGTGACAGTTCGGAAGAAATGTATTCCGAAGAGGAGGAATTTCTGGAAAAAGAATTCGCTGAGACTTATGATAATATGCATGCCGAAAGACTGCAGAAAATGAGCAAGGACGAACTGATAAAGGATTACATAGAGATGGAAACCAAGCTGGACAGACTTCAGAAGCGGTTGGAACGGCGCGCTCGGCGCAACAATGATACAGCTGACGATAGTTCCGGTTCATTGAGCAGCGGCGGCGAGGAGTTCGTGGATATGGATGTTGTTAGAAAACTTGAGGCAGAACAAGATAAACTGAAATTAGAAAATGAACAATTAAAAAAGGAACTGGTTAAGATGAAATCCAGCTGATAATTAAATTTTAACGATTTTTTCCAGGCATGATGTTGGTACCTCACTTTGTACATTTTTTTGTACATTCAAAATGATTGAAACGGAAAAATGCATTTTGAGGGATATGGAATTTTTTAAAGGGTCAATTGTGTTGGATTATTTAACCTGTCAATATGGTAAACAGATTTGAAAAGGGAAAGAGTGGTTTTGTTAGCAGCAAATATGTGCCATTTGTGTTCTTAAAATTATGGCATTAGTATTTTATATATTTTTTTATTGTTTTTTTTAATAATTATTAAGTAAAAAAAAAAATAAAAAAATATCAAGTTGATCTCATTGGTGTTTTAATGATTTTTGATATTTTTGTTATATTATACATTTTATTTGTTCATTTATTTTGAAGCACGATATTTGTGAAAAAACATAGATACCACATTGTCTTTCCTTTTTCAATGACTTAAATATGTTTGACACTTGTCACTAATCATTTCTGTTTATATTGATGATGGTGGGTTGTTATATGCAAGGAGTTAACAAAAATTCAAAGCAAACGTTTAAGACATTGTAAAATTTTGATGTTTTCAATTTTCTTATGCAAGAAAGAAATATGTTACTCATGTATAGTGCATATTGTCATATTACCAGGTAAACTGATTTCTTGGTGCTGTTGCAACTATTTTGTGCAATGTACTGAAATCCAATCAATGTCTGAAAACCAAACTACTAGTGCCGAGGTAGTTCTCTACAGAATTCCCATTCTGTTCAGTGCTTCAAACCATATGGTTTATACAGCATGCATGTTGAAGGGACCATTTCCCTTTGTTCAAAAAAACCATTTTTCATCCAAGTTCATTTGAAAGGAAATTGCACTTGACTGTTTACTTCTACAGGGCATTTAAATAATGTATTTCAAGATGATGTTTATGTTTCATTAAAAAAGGATACAACATCATTTCTTGTTCTTTTCACTTCAAATAGACTTGATCAGAATCTCCACTTAAGTTTGATAGGTGTGAAAATGCATTGATTTATCTCAAAGAAAATAGATTTAAAAATGAGTGAATTGAATATAATTTGACCAAGTACATTGATGCAATATGCCTAGGGATAAAAACATTAAAATGCCATACTTTAACAGTTGCTGCACTAAAGGAATATGTCATAGTAAAATGTTGAAATGGTGCATTATGGCAGCTTATAAAATGTTGATTTGAAGTGGTTCTTGCTGACAATTGAGGACCATATATAAAAACAGATTAAAAAAAAAAAATTCTCAATGTCATGAAAAGCAAATGCACAGGATTCTTGACATTCACCTGATGGATATAAAAATATTTGAGCATCAGCCAATATTTTGAATGTGAAGATCGAGGTAAACTGGTAACCATGCAGTGCTTTATAGGCTTTATGCAATAATTACATGACAATGAAGTTGGAGTAGTTCATTGTTTCTGTGATGACCTACTTTTAAAAGTTCTTTCAAAAGTGGTCATTATATGTTGCTCAAGAGTAGCTACATATTCTGTGACTTCTTATGACCCCCCCCCCCCCCCCCCCTTCTAAACAAATCTCACCATGTACTTGGCTGAAATATTTTGGTTTATCCACTTTAAAAGGTACATATGATGATATTTTATAAACACTTGGGGTTTATGCGTGGAAAATCTGTTAGTCAAAAGATATAATATTGTTCATGACAGCAATTTTCACGATTTTTTTTTCATTATTAAGACAGAGTTTAATGTATGGTTTCCTTATGAAATTCAGATGTTCATAGACATTTCCTTATAAAATTCAGATGAGTAGCATATCTTAAGGACAGTTTTATGTATGGTTACCTCATAAAATTCAGATGTTGATATCCAAAGGACAGTTGCATGGTTTCTGATTTCTCTATGATACTTTAAAGTCGTTGCTATCTATTCCATACGCAGATCTAGTGGAAAATTCAAACTTCTCAAATTAAGTATGGGACACCTCCATAATGTGACATACTTCCCATTGAAATAAACAATAAAATCAAGTATCATTTCATAATTTTTTTCTTTCCCAATTTTGTTACCTAACAGGGTAGAGCAATGGGTTAGAGCGTTAACTATGAATAGTTCGAATCCAGCTGGGGCTTTTATGATTTTTACCTTTCCACAAAATTTTAAGACATATTTTTAGGTGAAATACTGTAATATATGTATTTGAAAATTCTAAACCAGTGAAAATATTTTGAATATAATGTACTTTTATCCACTAACCCCTGGCTAACAAAGTCATTCCTGTAACCCCATGGGAAATTTCTGGATGCTATCTAAATGGTTAGTAATTTTTAACATTCAACAATCATATTCTCAAACATACATCTCAAACACTTGACCTTTTTCAAAAGCATATCTTGACATTTGAAACACGAAGGCCCATGTATGGTTTCTCTTTTGCCTTGGGAATGTTACAAAGTCAATCTATCTTGAATATGTAGACCCAAGCTCTTCTCGTACTTGTCTGTAAATTCTGAATACTCAGTATTACAGCACCCTCATTTGTATTTTGACAAGAAATGAAAATAAATCAGACATCACTTTATACAAAAGAAAATTAAAATTGTAGGTATGTGTTCTAAACATAAAAATATGCAATTATCAGTAATTTCGTTGTTTTTTTTTTTTTATGAATCCCAGAACTTATCTTCTTTTGAAATATATCAAATAAATTTGAAAATTTTGTGAATTTTAAAAAAATTTAAATTGATCCTTTAGAAACCACAGTCAATAGAATTTTCTTGTACTTTCACATAAAATGCTTCATTAATTTACTCATCACATAATGGTATTGCAACTGGATGAAAAAGCTGGTTATATCGATCACTGCTCTGAAAAATGAAAAACTTAAATTCCCTTCCAAATCCTATAGTAAATATATCTGTATTTGAGAGGGTTCATAAACATACCCAGACCATAGAATTTCATAAAACTTGGCAGGTACACTAATTTAAATAAAATTTCAAACGTAGTTATTACACAAAACTCTTAGCTGGCTTCCATAATTGGAAGACGCTTGAATTTACCCACATACATTAATTTCTTTAACCCAGCAATGCAATGTTGCAAAAAAATCAATCCTAGCTCATTTCCCTTAAAACAAGATTTGACAGAACAATACAAGCCATACTTTGACTCCAGCATCTGTTTTATCACAGGAAACTGTGTTATAACAATTAAAATTGAAACATACCAATACCATAATGCTCCACTTTCAATTCTATTTTTCAACACTCTGCACTTGCAATATTTTTTCACTATCAGCATGTGAGACAAATACAGTATAAGTGAAACTATTCATAGATTACTTCTTATTATTGGATTTATTCTCTTGCATCAACTGCTCAATAAAAATAAACAAGTCATTATGTAAACTGTTATAATAATTTTATTTGTTGACTCAATACCAGAAAATTTGTATGTCAAATGGGTTCAGCAATACAAAACTTTTAGTGGTGCATCATAATTGAATAAAGTATGTGTATGTTAAAACTTTAAGAAAAGAAAAGCATATTAAATCGTATGCCATCTTGCCAGCATACACAAGTAATGTAGAAAAGACACAACAAGCATTAATTCATCATGATACACACAAAATTAACCCAAATTAGTTGCACTAAATCATATCTCATACAACTTCACTGAAAGTTACTTAGGATAAGCAATTATGGTACCTATCATAAAAATTCTCAAAACTGAAAATCTCTCTTAATTCAAGAGTTTTTTAAAATCAATGAACATAAATAAACTTGAGAGATGTGATGACTCGAATCAAATGAAGGGAGAAAAGACACATTTTAAAAGTATTCTTGTACATGTACGTCTGCATGAAGGGGCAAATTATAAAGATCAGTTTCAATGATATTCAATATCTGGGAAATATTAAGCATTATACAGAACATGTACATGGTTTTTTTTCTTTTCTCTGCACCTAACATTTTGAAATTAGAATAATAGTAAAAAGGAATATATTTAGATATCTTCAGAATGATTTTCCCATTCTACGGATCTACATCTCTTGATATAGTGGAATTCTTTCCAAATCTACCCACATGTATGTATGTCATCAGTACTAGTGAGTACTTAATACATCACTTTTGCATTGCTACATGTAAGTAACTGTATTTTAACACAGGAAATATTAATGTATATATAGACAAGGAAGGCAGGATTGGGATGCCAATCTACCCTACATATCAGAAATTATCAAGGAGACCAAAGAATTTTCTCACAACACATTTCATTCATACTTGTGTCCCATACTGCATACAATAAAACTTGTATCACACTTACTTCTCCGATACTGATATATGACAGGGCTGTTTTATACAATATATTTATAAGCATGTATGTGCAGATTTTTCAAAAGAGCTATCATAATTAATGATATAGTGTTGTCAATGATAGTCTTACTTGAATAATCCTAAAATTATGCTGTTTTTACAAAGGAACTCAAAATCTGCAGATTACATGTATCTATCAGATCATACATGCATCATTATTAAAATAAACACCTTTCAATGGATTGACATTACTATAGCAACATAATCATTTCTTAAAATAAACCCAAGTCAAAGTATTTATAAATAATTCAAAAAACTATCACATTTTAAGATAACAGCAAAAAGCACAGTAACACCATTTTATTCAGTAAAATCCTTTCCTGGTCTATTCTATCACTTGATATAGTCAGAAGCTGATGTACATATACCAACTAGAGCACATTGTTTATCTCCACTGGTTTTGTTGGGGATACTGTTGTTGTGGATATCCTTGTTGTGGATACTGTTGTTGTTGTGGATATCCTTGACCTGGATACTGTTGGGGATATCCCTGTTGGGGATAACCTTGGTTGGGGAATCCCTGTTGTGGTTGCTGAGGATACTGCATATAGGGATTGTAAGGATTGAACCCAGATGGCATAGATGGCATTGGCATCCCCTGGTACCCTCCCCCAGCCTGGGGGTATGGGGCATTACCCCAAGATGGTTGACCTATTAAAGGGAAAAATAATAGACATTTGTTTACAATTACTGTAGTATATTGATTATTCATTTTTAAAAAAGGATATCCATTGTTTTGAAGTTATTAATAATCAAATAATTATCAATAATAATCCATGTACATTTTGATGGTATAATAGCACAAGATTTAATTAGTTCTCTTCAAATATTCCTATTTTCCTGTGATGAGAAATTCTAATATTACTCTGTTAATAAAACTTGTAGTTTGGTCCGAAAATATACACATTACTTAAAATATGTACATGTATCCTTTTGAATTCAACATTATCTTTCTATTTTAGATAACTAGTCACGTATACAATGCAATCTTCCTCTTCCTTGTCATAATTTGACTCATTGAGGTAGAAGTGTGCTGTCATTTTGTGGGATTTGGATAGTAAAGATGTGTGTCATGTTTTTACCTGATCCTGCGTAGTTTTGGGAGGTGGGCTGGGAGGGAGGAGCAGATGGATGGCTGGCTATTTATGTAAAAAAGAATAAGTCTGTCAATCAAATGTACTAACAAACGCCAATGTTTACACAGTAGTGTTCATGTATCTTAGGCAAAAACAAATGATCAAGAAATCATTAATTATACCAAATATACATAGACTGGTATGTCTACTTGATCTTGTATTATAAATGAATTTGAAAACCAGTCATTGTGGTTTAATCAATATTCGTTAAATACCAATTTTTGTGGATCTCAATGTTGAGTTGATTCACAGAAGAATTATATATTCATTGAAGTGCAATTTCTAATAACATACTATATTGATATGATCTTTGGCCACAAATTCACATATCCTTGAAATTGTGAATTTTACCAAATCCATGAAAACTGATGCTTACAAATATTAATGAAACCATAGGAATTGATTAAACATGAAGTTATCTAAAAAAAAAAAAAGCCATGTTTTACAACTATCATATACATGTACAAGTACCTGGTACATTTTTTTTATTAGTGAATTTAAACTTCCTTCTAGCAGTGAGTTAAGACTACAAATTAACTTCCTTAAAATGAAAGCAAGAGCTTTTGTACAAACTTGAATTACCAGTACATAAGCTACGATGTATAATTTTCCTAGAATGCATGCATGATAGCATGCCTGCATGATAGCATGCCATCCTTGGTAGCTCTGTGACAACATATGTTTTGACAGATGATATAATAGACAATACGATGCACTTTATAAATTACTTCCAGGAAAAATTGTGTATACTTGTGTACATTGATATTACATTTGTTATGAAGCTAATTAAGGTAATTTAGACTCCATCACATGCATATCAATCATGATCAATTTTAAGCCATTAAGTTTGTTACCTGTACAATACACTTCAGCAATTATTTCATTAATCATATTTTCATGATGAATTTGTTTGTTTTCCAATGAAAACATCATGATCAACTTTGCTTAACCTGAATTCTACAAAACTGACAATCATCTTGAGAGTAGAGAACTTTGTACAAATATCAATGGTTCAGTCAATAATACACTAACTCAATTGTCAAGGATATTAGTAGTGAAATGTGTAAGCCAGAAGAACTTTCTGCTTAGACAAGAGGGAAAGTAAAACATGGCAAGTGCTTAGACAAGATGGAAAAGGAAAACATGGCAAGTGCCGCTATGATGTCATTATATAGGTTAATACATGTATAGACAAGGGTTTGGATAGGATAGGATCTGACAGCGGATGCATTACATTAAACTGGTACCTGTTGTGCTACTTGTGTTAGTAGTACTAGTTGGGGAACTGGTTTTTGGTCCTAATAACATAATTTGAATTAATATAGAAAATAAACATTACACAAAAAAATGAAAAAAAGAAGAAAAAAAAAACCATAAAAGCAAACAAAAAATATTCTAAGAATGTTCATGATTTTCATTGAAATGAGTACCGTATATAACATGTACATTATGTATGAATTATCAGTTGAGCTAACAAGTGTATACAAAAACCCCCAACCATATCAAGTAATAGCTGTGTTCAATTGTCTGAATATAGCATTTCTTAATGTTTTAAAGGGAAAATATAAAAGCATAAACTACCAGTATAATGTATTCCACAGAACAGACTCCTAAATTTTTGATGGAAAATCTAATAATTAGCATCTGTCCCTTAAAGAGTCAAGGCTGATAAAGTTTGGGGCTTTTATACATAGTAATGTACATATGTTTACCATACTATTAACATAGTTCTTGTTCTTTAATTTGGATAAAGCTACATTTAACAAGGAAACTTTCTTAAGACATTGAGTCAAGGTTAGGACACATCACCATAACCATCATGACATTGAATCCTTGACCTTAAAACCTGGGTTACATAAGTGTAACGTGAGGTGCATTAGGGTGAATCATTTAATAGTTGTTTTTAATATTTTCAGGACCAATTAATGAATTACATGTATATCCAAGCTGCCTATCTATACATGCTGGCTCTGGGGTAATTAATAATCATGCAGCGGACTTTAAAAGCCACCATTCTAAAGCCATTTTGATTTGCAGCATTTTCTCTCCTACATGTATTTGATGGTAATATACAATGGAATACAAATAATTTTGTGTTGTAGAGGACCAAGATAAAAGATCAGGAAATTCCAGCATGATTATATTGAAAGGCCAATGAAACCTCTTGCTTGTTTATGACATTAATCACTGAAGATGTTAAGAAATTAAACTGCATATCAAATTTCCAGTTGACCAGAAAATGCAACTACCATTATTTGACAAGGACATGAAAATATTTACCAGACATATACGGCGTAGGAGCGGGGCCTCCTGTGTAGGAGTAAGCCCCTGCAGGAGGGGCCCCTGAGGGGGCACTGGAATATGGTGGAGGCCCCGCATGGGAGCTTGGAGCACCACTTGATGTGCTGGCCGTGGATGGTGGGCCCGAGGAAGCAGTAGAGAACTGAGGTGGTGGCGGACGAGCTGGTGGGGCTCGATTTTGAGTGGTAGCTAAAACAACCCACAGGGCGAAAACAGTCAAATACAATACAAACTCAATACATGTACAGTAAAAGAGTAACTCATTATATCCAATATGTTTATAATACAATTTAAGACTTTGGGGAATGAAAATGACTTAGTTGTAAGTGTGAATTCCCTGAAAGCATGTTTGCTATAACCAGTGTTTTACTGTAATATAACATCGAAGTGCAAAATGAAATGTTCAATGATGAAAAGAGATGAGGTGTTGTAAAATGAGGAGCATGTTTGCAAATATATTTTTTAGACACTGTTCAAGTATTATTATTTCACAAATTATTTTGTTCATCAGTCTTTTTGATACAAAACTATAAAATCATAGCAGTAATAATGAAATTTTCTGGTCAATATTCTGCACACACATGCTACTCATTTACCAAACAAAAGTTACAATAAAAACAAATCTACAAAGTCTAAAACCAACAAGAAAAGTACTGAATTGAAAAAAAAGTCTACAAAATGAAGGAGATCCTACCTGTAGGGTTTTGGTAGCTGGGAGGGGGAGGGGCAGGGCCAGTGGGCTGGTTGGCAATAGATTTCTGTAGGTCAGCCATCAACTCATCCTTCTCTGTCTTTCTTGCGAAACAGAAGTCAGAGATCTTGTTCTGTAGACGAACTAGTAGTGGTGTTAAATCATTGTAGAACTGAAAAAAAAATTTATGTTTATAATATGAGTCATACTAGTATATAGACAGATGGTAAAGTGTTATTTTTGTCTTTGTCTTTGAAATAATAGGGAGATAAACTTGTAGCTTCTAAATCAATAATGCTTCTAATACAATCCTATTTTTATACCAAATGCCATCTAATAGTTCCAACATGTCATATGGTAGGCAATTAAAAAAGTTGTTCAACCACATATATGCTAGAAAATATGCAAGAATTAGATTAATAGGTACATGTATGTGAAAGGGTTAAAAATCAAATAATAGCATCTTGAAATTGAGGAAGTTGGTAAGAATTAATTCATAATTTCAGGATTTGATTTTTTCTGCTGGTGTGTTTTCAGGACATATAACTGGACTAGTATTACTGGCATCTTACAATTATTACTGGTACCTTACAATTGCTACTAATATTTTACAATTATAACTGGTATTTTTTTTCAATTGTTGCTGGTATTTTTACAATTGTAACCGGTATTATTTTTAAAATTGTTGCTGGCATGTTTTACAGTTACAATGGTTTACCTTGGTCCCCTCCTCTAAGTTACTCTTCAGTTCCATAAACATATCAAAACCTGCAGCCAGGTCTTTCAACATGGCCTCACGCTGTGCTCCACTTTGATCGGAAGCTTTGGCTTGACAGAACTCCATATTAGCCGTCTGAAAAGAGAAATAACTCCAGCATTTCAACCACATCAGAGTACAAAAATAATTGCAATCAAAAGCTCCAAAGGTTTTTTTTTCATAAAAAAAATAATGAAGATACACAGGTAATTGAAATGAAATAATGTACAAAATAAAGTTTCTGAAAAATAATAATTATTCAAAATCTAAGTTTGAGAAATAATGCTTAATAAAATACACTTTGTATATACTGTCAAAAAGAACTATCAAAGAAGGGTTTTTTTTTTCAAGTCAGACAAATGAAATGTATCCAGATTGCTTACAGTGTCTTGAATATCATTAACCTGTTTGTTCTCTAGCATTTTTAGTGAACAACAATTAAATTTTTAACAAAAATTTCAAAATATTATACAGCTAAGAGACATGTATTTTATTTTGATTTGAAAAGGGGAATAACTCAGATTTCTTTTTAACTTAAAATTGAAAAATCGAGCGATTTCCCTTTTCAAAATGGTCCTGAAGCAGCATTTTATAGTGAGAAACTAAACATTCATGAGTTTGGATTCTTCATATATATGATATACTGTTTTTATCTAATGTTTACCTGAACTTGTGACATCACAGAGTCCTGCTTTTGTAGACTTTCATTCACTTGTTGTCGTAATGGTCCATAAATTCGGTCTAATTCACTTGCTGATAACATTTCTTCATTTATTGCACCATCTGATGCTAATGCAGAGAAAAACTTGCTTGCTTCAAAAGAAAATGACATGCAGATTAGATTAAGCATTTTGCATAAAAGCATATGTACAAATTATTTATTTTGACAATATAGAATTTCTAAAAAGTGAGCTATATTTTTTTGTTATATTTTGAAAATGACTATTAGTTTGATACATGCAAAGAGTTTCTTGATTCTAACATTAGAATTTAAAGAGTGAAAACTTCATAAAAATCAAAGGACTGAAGGCCTGAGAGGCGCATCGCATTGAAGGTAGCTAAAAACATCACCACAAGCATTTTTATGGCGGCATGAGACAACTGAGTGTTTGACTATCTTCCTTGATGAGTGGTTAAAGTATCAGGCTTGTAAACCACAAATGCAAAGTTCGAATGTGGCTGAGGTTTTTGACCATACTTCAGTATTGTCTGATTATTAATCATTCTTTCAATAATTAATACATATTTTTCACTTATTTGAATTAAATACCCTTTTTATGCACCATGCCAATTATGCAAGGTAGCTCCGCAAGGTGGCGCGCTTTTCCTCATTCAGTTGGACATCGTCTTATTCGTTTTATCAAGTGAAAAAATACGAAATCTGTTCCTAGCTATAGGAAGACAGCCACTTACTCTCATTTTAATATAAATATTTTATATACGAAATTATTACATTTGTTTACCTCCGATATTCAAACAATTAACGTCACCGCTTTTAAATTAAAGTACGAACTGTTGTTATGCAAATTATCTCATCGGTTGACTGATCCTCTGTCTCTATCATACGTACATCGCATTGCAGGCTCATCTGCGTATTAATCTTTGTTTTGTTCTTTCATTGATGTTGATGTTTTTTCAATGTGTAAAGGAGATATCTGTTGTAATGATTTGTTGATATTTTTAAAACGTACACTGAATATATGTTTCTGATTGAAAATACGTAACAATCAGAACGGCACTATATATTTATTGGCGCACTGATACTTGAGTTCGATGACGCCGCTTGTATATAAGCCGAGAGAAGTGAGCCGACAGCAATGAGGCTACATCGCTGATAGCGATGCGCCTCAAAAATTGATGAAAACATGTAGATCAAACTGCATGGAAAATATAAATGCTGTGTGATACTCAATAGCTCAGAATATTACAGTGTAGTTAGAAAACTGTTGATGTTTAAAACAATTGGTAATGAACATTTAAAACACCAATTACCCTGTACCTGATATTTTTACTTACTCATATCAAACTTGGCCTCTTTGAATTCGTTTTCTATGACTTCTCTCTCTGCCTTAATAGTCTCCACTTCCTCCATCATTTTGCGAAGTTTCTGCACCACCCCACTGCTCTCCGAGGCATGTGCACCACCCCCAGAAGGAAGGGCCTTTTCTATTTCTCCCTGAAAACAACAAATGGATGTTAAGTGTTCTATCAATCAAAAGGACGATAAGTCTTTGTGGAACTCACTACCTACACTTGCTCACACATACAAGCACAAGAAAAATTGGAATACCTTTCTTTTGAAGGAAATAACACCAGAGAAATTATTTTTATTTCCAGTATATATAAATGCCTCATCACCTTGTATTAAACAACAACTGAGATTCCCTGATAAGTGCAAATGTCCATATTGGCAATATACATGTACATGAGAAGTAACTATTATGTCATTACAACCATTATCAAGACAGATGTAAGGTTGGAATATCTGTAAGGAACCTCCTTAATAGCAAGTAGGTAGATGAAAATACTTTAGTGACACTTACAGGTGATTTGGACAGTAAGTCTATAGCTTGTTTGTGCTTCTGGAATTTTTCCTGTACGATGCGGTCGGCGTTGATTGCAGTGTCCAGGATCTGTTTGTACTTCATACTCTCGTCTCTCATTGGCTGAGTCAGCTTGTTGGATGGGGTACGTGACCACCTCTCTTTGAACTGTTCTCGGAGCTGTTTGTCTGATGCCTCTTCATCATCAACCATTTTAATGCACTAAAAAAATCAATTTCAAAATTTCTTTCAATACATTTTCAATGAGTGCAAGATGCTAGCCGTTCAGATGCATGCAGTAAACATAGGTAATCACAGATTACAAAGCTCACCGAGACGAGGCATCACCTTTTAAGACCACCTTTATCATATTATATGAAAATCATAGTTAACAATCTTGGATATTCATGGATACTGTAGTGTGGTTTGACACAATATCATATATCATTCGTTAAAAAATTGTTTGATAATCATACGTTAATTTCATATGGTATTGTAAGATACAATGTTTATCAATACACTACTATAAAAAACGATATTGCATCCTATGATACTATACAACACTGCATCACATGATATATCATACTGTAATATATAATGATACAATATGATATTGTAACATATGATATGACATCGTATCAAGATATGATATTGTATCATATAATATGATATGGTATTGTATCATCTTATACATTATTGTATTAGATCACATAATACAATTTCATAACAAATATATGATACAATATAGTATCATATGATACAATATCATATCACACAATACATCACAATATTGTAACATGATATTATATTGTATGATATAGTATGATATTGTTTTTAAAATTATGATATTGTATCATCTAATATTGTATTGTATGATATTATATCATATATGATACATAATATGATATTGTATCATATAATAAATTATAATTTGATACAACATTGTATCATATGATACAATATTATAAGATACAATATCACATAAAACCATAATATATTTTTTAATACAATATCATATTATACAATATTGTATCATATGATACAATATTATATATTACAATATCATATGATACGATATCATATTATAATATACCAAATAGCTAATAAAATATCATATCGTATCATATAATTTTTTTCAACATAATATTATATGATGTAATACTGTATCATATTATACAATAGTGGATCATTTCAATCATGTTATATCATTCAACAACAAACACATCTATCAAGCAAGTTTGAGTGAGGTAGGAGGTGTTTTTTAGCATCCTTGATAATGGAGATCAGGCTCTGTATCTGAAGCTACCCCTGCAAATTCATTTCCGGTATATAGTTAAATCAACCATGCAAGTTTGAAATAGTGTTATTATCTATTAAACATGTGACCAGATCCAACAAAACTAAACCTCCTCCAGCATCTGAAACCTATGGCTCTGATTCAGCATCCACGCCAGTGGAGTACATCAGAATCACAAGATGCATCATCTATTCAAAATTGATAAAAACTGAACCAATAACAACTAAGATTTGTCTATCAAAGGGCACCTGCTCTAAAAACTTTCACCAGCTCAAAAACCTTAACTTATTCATCATCTGAAACCTATGGCTCAGATTCAGCATTCAAGCCTGTCAAGTATCATAATATGCACCATCCATGCAAGTTGGTGAAGTTAGGACCTGTAATAATTAAGATATAATCATCAGAGGGCACCTGCTCTAAAAACTTTAACCAGCTCAAAAACCTTAACCTCATTCAGCATCCAAAACCTATGGCTCAGATTCAGCATTCGTGCCTGTCAAGTGCATAAGTATCATAAGACGCACCATCCATGCAAGTTTGGTGAAGTTAGGACCAGTAGTAACTTAGAAATGGCTATCAAAGGGCACCTGCTCCCAAAACTTTAACCTGCTCCAAAAACCTTAACCTCTTCCAGCATCTGAAATTCATGGCCCAGATTCAGCATCCAAGTCTTTCAAGTCCATAAGTAGGTCCAGGTGCATCATCCATGCAAGTTTGGTGAAGATAGGACAAGTAATAACTTAGATACAGGACCTGCACCATAAACTTTAACCAGGGTTGGACGCCATCGTCGACACCGATGCCGACTCCGGGGTTATAGCATAAGCTCCCCCCGAATTTGTCTTGGTGAGCTAAAAATCTTTATGATATTCTTACACATACTAACAATATTTCTAAAATAGAAACTACCAAGTACCATTTTTAATTATGCTGAAGTGTCTGTATCATTACCATGTTTTTAAAAGTATTTTACCTATCATTGCAAATTTTCTATGAAAACTATAAATTATACATACTAGTATGGGTACATGTAGATACAGTTGTATACAATGTCAGAACAACTTCAATACAATGTATAAAATTTGATAACACCTAAGTATTTGACATTACATTTAATAAAAAATATATTATTGGTATTACTTTATTACTGGTGTCTGATACCTTTGTACATTCTATTACTAAGATTTCCATGCACAAATAATAAAATGGAAGGAATTTCTCCATCGCAACATTTTAAATGTACAAAAACTGATTTCTTGTACCTCATTAAGGATTTCTCTATTCCTCTGCAATAACTCTGGTAAATCATTCATTAGTTTATCAAGAAACTGAATTCCCCCTATATCTTTAATCTGCTGGGCTTTCTCTATCACCGACTGGGGAACTTTCTGACCAGACAAATCCTCCAAAGCAGCAGGCAGGTTTAGGGAAGCTAGAATACTGCAAAAAATTGAAACCGTTGAAATGAAAAAAAAGAGGATTACTTAATAGTCATGAAGTTTCAACTATGAACGAAACATTCCCACCTGTTCATAAGTATTCTACAAGACATTCTTACCTGTTCATAAGCATTCTACCAAAAATTCTCACCTGTTCATGAGCTGTGTCTGTTCTCGTAACCGACCAATCTCTGTGTTAACAATTTGTGTTTTCCTGTTTTCAAAAGCACTCAAGGCTTCATACACCGGTATCGGAACAAGCTTCTCAAACAGATCTACAATGTCAAATATACATGTTCAGATAAAACCGATTCAAGCTCATATACATCATTAAAGATGGGGTTATTTGGAGTGTTTTATTATGAATCAACTGTGTTATTACGAATCATTGTGTTAACACCTCTAATAAGCTTTCAGACTGGAAATAACAATAATGTCATGACATTTCAGGGAATAAAATTAACCTTCTTCTTTTCACTGTGCTTCACATGTACAGTACATTTTTACATAAAAAAAAGGATACTGTAAATGTTTTACATTTGGCTGTGTATTCTAATTAGCATTTTTGGCGGAATGTGGCTTGCGCTAAATCAAGTACATCGCCAAACTTCAAACATATACCGTATGTTGATAAATATGGTAGGTACATTCAGGAATGTGCTAAATCAAATCCACACTAACCTGGTGAAAAATAATTTTTTGCCAAATATCGAACATGCCAAATATAATACATTTACAGTACATGTACATGATCAAATAGTGACACAAACATAAGCAAACCTGTAAACTTTTCACTCATAGGTTTAGTGGGGAATGCTGTCGGTTTAGCGATAGCAGCCTTGCCGATGGCTGGTAGGGTCTTCAGGTCAGGGATCTTGTCATGATAAATGAAGTCATTGTCTTTTTTTGCTGCCTGCAGCTCTCTCTGGATTCTTCCTTGCTCATTCTTGAAGGCAAATGCTGCTCCTCCCCTGGACTGTGCAGCTGTCAGAAGCTCATTGGCTTTCTGAATTATATAAAAAGTTCAGTCAGACTCCAACTTCTTGGATAATTTATTCACATTTTTTTCAAAGATATATTTTTGAAGAAAAGATCACAATTATATTTGTCATTTGGCAATGAATTAACAAAATCCATAACAAATTAACACCTGGCTCATGTTTATTGGCATATGCCATTTCACATACTAGCATAAACAACTTAAAATGAATTACATTCAGTCCATAATTCATAAAACTGTTTCTTTTCAAAATTTTGGTAGATCACTTGTAAGGAAATTTTTCACTTGTAACACTTTAAATTAATAGGCTTTTCATACTTTATACGAAACAGGATTAAACTAGATGTGTTGTAACGCCATGAATGCCCCCGCAGGTGACCAAAATTTCAAATCCCAAATTTAGGATTACATTTGTTTGGTTGCATAATAAGTTATAAATCCCTGAAAATTATTCATTTTCTTTTAAGTTCAAGAGGCATAACTCTGTCAAAAATCATCCGACTGTAACCAAGTTCAAACTTGACCTGTATTTTCTAATAAATTAACCTTATATGAAATATAAACTTTACATATGCATCACTTCAAAAGTTAGAGAGCGGAAACTATGAATTTCCCATTTTTTCCTAAGTTCAAGAGGCATAACTCTGTCAAAAATCATCGGACCGGAACTAGACCGGAACTAAATTCAAACATGATCTGTATTTTTTTAAAAATAACCTACATATGAAATATCAGCTTTATATATGCATCCCTTCAAAAGTTAGAGAGCGAAAACTGAGAATTTCTCATTTTTTTCAAAGTTCAAGAGGCATAACTCTGTCAAAAATCATCGGACTGGAACCAAATTCGAACTTAACCTGTATATTCATAAGATACATCCATATATCAAATTTGAGTTGAATGTGCAACGGTTGTTGAGATAATGATCTGAAAGTGAATTTCCCATTTTCTTCAAAGCTCAAGAGGGATAACTCTGTCAAAAATCATCGGCCCGGAACCAAATTCGAACTTGGCCTGTATATTCATAAGATACACTCATATATCCATATAGCAAATTTGAGTTGAATGTGTGCAACGGAAAGGGGTAACACTATATGGCGGGGGCATAAAAATGTTTATGTTTAATTAGTGCATCTAAGTACAAGTGTGTTAAAAACATGTACCTGTAAGTGAGCGATTTGTTCTCCATATGTCTTGTGTTGCTGGGCAACACAGCCCTGATAGAACTCCGCCATGCCATGGTACGCTGCTTGTTTACAGGCAACCAGTGGCAGCCAGTCCTGTAAATTAGTCACAACATAATAGATTTAGAGTAAGAACATATCTCAAAGATATTTGTACTTGCAGTATGTTTACTGTATGTAGTACATTTACTTGAAATGTAATACAAAGGATGTTCACATGTAAGTAATGTAATATTTACTTTCATCAAAAACCCTTCTATATAAAAGTTAGACTGACAGCATACATGTTAACTCTACTGCTTCACACGGAAGTCTACTGCTTTTTAACTCTGTCTCCCGCCTACTGCTTCTATTAGAAAATCTACCCTTTTCTTTAAAATAAGTTCATTGTTTTGATAGATAGCCATTTTGGAAGCCATTGTGCTCGAAAAATCTCGTCGGGTTTGAAATTAGAGCGTGACTTGAATCGGGGGCATACAAATGCTTTTTTAAGTCGGGTGAATGATAAGTTTTCAAGCATGTGTTTTACACTGAACGATGAAAGAAGCCACTTCAAGTAATTACATTAGTTACAAGACATGTCGATATTATCCTCGCCAAGGAAAAAGAATCTTTGCTATTCCACATGTGGCTTTTACGATGAATGAATATATTTTTTAACTTGGCCATAACAGTAAATTGACTTGCATTTTATTGCAATACTGCATGATTTGTGATTAGCATGTAAACATCGTTTTTGATATTGAAAAAGAATGTACGATTTACTACTACTTCTTACTTCTCTTATTTGGAAAATTTCGGCAACTAAACTTATTTTTTACTGAAGAATGGCAAAATGAAAGTCTCTGCACACAACTTTTTTCCTTCCAAAAAAATAGCTTAATCAATTTGATTGTAAATGCATGCAAACTTTTATTTTGCATGTGTTGATATTGCTAAATTTTTAAAGTCTTTTATATATTTAAGTTGATATCCTTAATTACTTATCAGAAACCTTATCTCATATATAGTATATAAAAATATGTGCTTTAAAATATACGCGAAAAAGGCCGCGTACAATACTACCTCTTTTGGGTTCTAAATCTACCTCTTTTTCACCGCTGGAGGTTAACATGTATGCTGACAGTGGGTTTTCCACCACGAGTCTTTTCTCAAAGTAAAGAATATATATAGATCAAACTAAATTGATCTGAACTTGTATGAACTAGTTTTTTACACATTAGTAATAACCTTTGTCTAAAATAGCATTATGGACACACAAGATGTATAGACCATTATTTTGCAATTTTTTTTAATCTCTGCATTGTGAAGATTTCCACTGCGAAATTCCATAATTTTAATTTATTTCATATGATACTTCTCCATTTGGATTTATCATTTCAATGGAAAATACATACTATGACTTTATTTATATGCATTTAATTGCATTTTGCATGCTATCGTAAGGAAAATCCACAATATTATAACTTCAAAAATAGCCTGGTAATGTACCCTGAATTTCTGGGCATAAACAGGTTTAGATGAAAATAAATAAGGAAAATATTTTCATGAAAATTTATCTAAAATTAAGAAATGTCTCATGTGTCCTTAAGGGTCAAAAGGGAAATATTAATCCCTGTTCATTTTAACAAACAGAACTGACCTTTGGCCACAGATCTTTGAGGGAAGCCAGCTGCATCAACTTCATGGCATCACTAAAGAGCTCAGAGCACTGATGGGCAATCTTAGCTACCATGGCCTCTTTCATCTTATCTGTAATCAAGTCATTTTTTAATCAAATATTTTCTTTAAAATGCATTCCTAGAAAATTTTTAAAGTATAAATCATTTTCTTTCCTTCCTCAGGTAGAAAAGCAAACTGATTGCCTGTGAATTTGCATACTATATACGGTATTGTATACCTATGTAGTTCAGTTAATTTCCTTTGAAAAATAGACTTTACAATGCAAATATGTAATAAATAAATAATAAAGTCATAGATGTAACAGATTTTTTTACCTCAATTTTTTTTACCTCAATATTGTTATCTTACAATATGAGCATGAACTCTAAAGAATTTTTTTATTTTGCTGCAAAAATGCGCCATTATTATTTATTCTGCATGTAATCAAAACCCTTATGACAAGACTAAACAAAGAGTTTAATTATAAAAAAAAACAAACAAAAACTTCTGACTATGGAATATAAGCAAACTAATTTTTGTACAGGATGACTGTTATGAAATTTTGTTTCCATGAGAACCTTTCAATAGCATTTCCCACAAAAAGTATTGAAATTTTGTATCCAT
>WFKH01011801.1:16154467-16182591 GCA_016163765.1 Magallana hongkongensis
TTTTTTAATAGAATAATAATATTCGGTAACTTGTATGTTTGGAGATTTTTAGCAAAATCATTTTAGAACTGATATACATGAATTATGGGGATGTTTAATAACTTGAAATTGTACTTGCTTTCAAACATTGCTGACACCCTACTTTGTCCAAGATTCAAGGTTGACCTTTAAACTAACAAAGGAATGTATTTATTCTTCGCTGGCCAATCAAATCTCGCCATTTCTACGGCTTTCAGCTGTTCGATACGCGGAATATTTCATAGTTTTTCCCAGGAGTAACACTGTGAAAGAAAGAAAAAATCAGGAAAAATCACCAGAAGGCTTGTTACAGTAAGTAATGCAGATTTAAAGAAGTTTTTACTTTGAGGAAAACATTTGCAGTTTGATCATACGTTTTTGATTTTAATTTCTTGCAGTAAAATGCGTGTGATTTTAGTTGTCAATGAACACGTTGAACAAACAAAGGGCAAATACTGATGCCATCCGAATGAAACTCCATTCATTCATAGGATCGCATGTACAAATAGAATGTAATGTCATCTCTTTGTGTCTGAAATAAGCTTGTTTTTCATCAGAGTATCAGAAAAGACATTTTTCTGACGATAAGGTAAGTTAATGGTATAACTGAGTATTCATTCAAAGTGAAAATGAATTTCAAAGAAACGTCAAGTTAGATATTTGCAAGGTGAACCATGTAATAGACGAAACAAAGTATGCGTAGCACGTGCCACTGATGTAGAATTAGAAGTTATTATTTTTTTTAATAATATAAACTATTGTAAAAAAAAAATAAATGAAAAAGTATTTTAATATGCTTATCAAAAACTTTTGCCATTGTTTAATTTTTTTTAATAAAATTTATATATGTGTTACGTAATAAAAATGAAAAATAATCAACTGAAATTACCTTAAAACTGAAAGTGGAAAAATAACACTATTGAAAGACATAAGGAATCATTATAAGAATGTGTTATTTTTAATTATTTGGTTTATTTGGTAGAAATGAATATATGTATTAATTGTAATAGGTATATCTTATAACACGAATTTAAAATAATAGTCTAAAAATATTATAAGCAATATTCAAAAAATTCTTGTTGAGGTCGATAGGCTTTGTTTTCACTTGTTTAATTTGGTTTGTTTTTAATGATAGTTATTTTAATTTTTTTGCATGCAAAATGATGAGTGATATTTCAAATAATTGAGCGCATATATGATATATGTAGTTTTCATTGTCTAAATAAAGATTTCCATCATCATTTATACAGCATCTTCTAGATAGGAAGCCTGTTTTATAGTTGTAATTAAAAAATACTTACAGATGCATTATAAATTGTTATTTGTTGGACTGAGTCATTGAATATTCAAATTGAGCCACTTACAGTACACTATTGAAAAAATAAAAAGAAAGAAATAGATAATATGTTTACGATGTATTTTTGTGGGAGGTAATTTTGTGTTGTTTGGATACTCGCGAATTGATTTTTAAGATGTTGGCTAAGAATTGTTTTAATCAACATCCGGCCAGCTAATGAAAAGTGTATAACGTTATATAGCTATACTGTGCAGTTTGTGTGGGCCAGTGACCTTAATCCGTGGGAGGGATAATGGGGAAATCCCACATTGCACATACACTGAGGTATAATTTAATAATCAAACATATTCTGCTCTGGTTACCTAAATACCTGAGTTTTGTAATTTCCAAACTTAATTTTTTACTATGTGACGCATCTCTAACTATGGAACATTTTTAATACCAAGAAATAATTTTTTGATGCCTTAACATCCCTATGTTTAACTATGCATGTATTATATGTATGATTACATTTAAAGATGAAGGGAAGAGATGACAAAATACATGCATTGCAGTTACGTATAAGCTGATGCATTTAAAATTTGGTTTTAAATAATGTAGTTGTATTGGTGTATTGGCACAATATCAAATTAGTCAAGTGAGGTTGATTCACTCTGATTTCAGACAGGAATGCCAATGATTCACAGACGACCAGAAGTTTTGTTTTTTTTTATAAGATTTGCTTCAATATTCAAATTACTCATGGTTGCTCAGTAGTTAGAACAAAATTATATCATTGGACATTTTTCTGATATATAGAAAGCGTACCAATGTACTCACGTCTTATAAATAGCATATATTTAATAGTAAAAATAGTCTCTTTCACTCTCTTTCTTAAATGACTTCATAATAAATTTTTTTCAGCATATACATCCATTAGAAAAACATTTACTGAAAAGAAAAAAAAGATTGTCATTACATTACGTAACACAGCATAACATTTTTTCTTTTGAAGTTTATAGACTTATCAACATGTGAGGGGAGTAAACACAATCCTTCCACCCACAACAAGTGGAGCAAGCCGTAATGTGCAGACATCGATCATGACATCACACAAAGAAAAGTATGACCACAACTATGAAGAAATTGACGTCATCGGGAACGGGGCATATGGGACAGTTTTTAAGGCCAAGGACCCTCGTAATGAAGGGAGCTGGGTGGCCATCAAGCGCATTAAGATACAGAATACGGAGGAAGGCATGCCAATGAGTGCCATACGCGAAATAGCTCTCCTCAAGCAGTTGGAGAACTATGAGCACCCTAATATCGTCAGGTATTGTCGTCTATCCTTCCTTAAATGTATCTCCATCTTTGGCACATCTCTTTGACTCAATCTGTAAACTGCACTTAAAATATTATCACACCACAGATATTTTACATGCACTTTCCCTCGTTAATGATTGAATTCCCCCATTATCCCTCTCCCCCTTTCTTTTTCTGTATGAAAAACAAAAAACTGCACCCGTCACACTGCATTTATCAATAGTTCATATTCACACTTATAATGCCCTAGATATTGACAGTTGTGAAAAAAGGACTAGTAAGCAGACTTCACAGGTTTTCATTATTATATGTATCGAAGTATGTGGGATCATGGAGTCTTTAAATTGTTCTCGTGTTTCACTGTTACAGCTACATAAATTTGTCAGATCAGTATACTAAATGATAAGTTCAAATGTGATAGCCTCCATATATATTTATAATATGCACATATCGTTATCGTAGCTAGACTGAAACTTGCTTTATCAGTCTTGTTTGGTTTAGTTCATCCTGGTATGAATTTCGGTGCATATTAACAGAGAGCATTATTTGTGATGAAAAAAAAAATATTCAATTAAGTATTATATAAAATTGGCAGGCTGCTTTCCCTGCTTCCCACACTCGAACAGTAATCTATGTGTAGAGGAGGTGTATACATATACATATGTATTGTTATACATGCAAATCAGACCATGTGAACTGATACATATATAAAGTTGTATTGGTGTGTTAAAATGTCAATCATATGAATCTCGATGTATTATATTACATAAAGTATGGTTTGATCCATGGGCGCTGAATGTCAGCATTATTTAGAACCATTAATTAGGATGAGGAATGGAAATTTAGGTTAAATTGGTGAAATATGCCAAAATGTTGCACAACAGCATACATAATATTAATAGAAAAATTTTGTACATGCACTTGATTCTGGCAATTTTACAAAGCTTAGGCATATAATTACATATGAGGGTATTCGATAGGCAAAATTGAGATAAAGAGAAGTCACACACAAAGAACATTGTATAGAGAAGGGTCTTGTTTATTTGTAATAGTCATTGTTATAGAGTAAATGTGTGCATGTTGCGGGATAAGTACCAAGGAAATCTTTGTATGAATACATGTATTAGCGATGTTGATCGCACTTGAATTAGTCTGTTCCTCACAGATAAGGATGCCCCATCATCTGTCAGGAATTCAGCTGGCTGCTACTTGAAAACTTTAGTCAGAGGTGGATAGTGTGGGTGGATCATACAGACAACACTTCTATTGATTGGTCTGTCCAAGGGGGCAGATATCCTGCATCAGTCATCAAATTATGATGTTAATCTAAGGACTTTTCATAAAAAATTAACATGGGTTATATACCAATAAATGGTAATCAGAACTCATTAAAAGAGATCGGTATTTGCTCTGCTGATATGAATCTACGTATATGCAGTGTCAAGGTAATCTCTTTGTCATGCCTATTTGTAAAGTTTTTCATAAATATGACCTTGTCCTTAAACAACCTTGAGTCATTGTCAAAGGTCAAGGTCTTGAGTAGTTGTGACCTGCATCTTATCCAACTTTACTGAGCATCATGACTTTGGAGACTTACTGTTGAGGATGTTGAACAAAGGTCTTATTTCCATATTTAAGGAAATCATATTTTTCATGTCAATTAATCATTAATTCTTTAATAAAAATAAGTCTAATGGAATTGAGATTTTGATGTTAGCTAGAGTGATGAATAACCCTGATACCTAACTCTTTGACTTATGGTTTTTAAGCGCATTGAATTTGTAGAAAGAATATTCAAATGAAATGTTGATTTTAGAATGTTTTTAAATCTGATTTTAATATCATTGATTCGATAAGAGTGTTGCATGTGATGGAAAAGTTAAGAATGTGATAACTTGTTTAAAATCACTAAATTGTAAGGTTACAGAGGTGACGAGAAGTCCTTTAGTTTAATATGTACCAACAAATTGCATGCCTCTTAAGCGTGACCCTTTCACTGTACTATATAGCAAATTATTTTCTTCAATGTCATTTTTCAAAGATCTTTTGATCAAGGAGTGCAAGTGCGTCAAAGCTTAAAGAGAGAACTTGACATTCTATAATTAACACAAATATGTTTATAACTCTTTCTCCATACCCAAATTAGGGACAAGAGCTTTTATATATCTTGCTGAAACATTACAAGATGATAAAAATGTTTTTTTAAAGATTAGAGGATTATTACAGTACTGATAGTCTTTATCTGAAGCAAAGAGTGCAGCAAAGCAACTTTCTATTTTTTTTAGTCATGAAAATCTCTGTAACTATATAAGCTGCATTGACATACGATATGAAATTTTCAACTACATACTCAGTACTCACACAAAGATGTTTTGGCAGTGCAAGTTAAAATGTATCAAATTTAAAGATTAAGCTCAAAGTCCTGTATTAAATAAATTTGATGCAGCTTAAAGGAGTCCATTTCATGTATTATACAAGTTTAATACGGCTTGAAACAGTTCATAAGCTCATCCAGTTGATATGAAAATGAAAAATTCAATCTATACGTTGACTCTCCTCCGGTCAGGTTAATCCATGTCACATGATTAAAAGTGACTTCAGATTAAATTATGTTTCCTTACACTCATGACAAGCTAAGTAATTGTCATCATGTGTGTATTTAACACTTGTGTTACCCTTATAGGATCCACTCTACAAAAGTACCATGAAGAGACCCTCATTGCAGTGTGCCAATCCATTGTGGCAACTTCTTGTAATTGTGGCCCACACTCTGACTGTCATTTGTAGATTAGGAATTTTTTTAAAAAATTCTGCTATGATGGATGATTTGTATTTAGATATTGGCTAAACCACTTTTCCAACTAACACTTTTGTAAATGCAACTGGCAACAATTTTATTGGGTGCTGTGTTGCTCTCTAAATTGAGTGCCATCCATCCATTGCTTCTTGATTTCATGGTATGCTCTTATTTGTCTTATGTCGCTGCAACAACATAACCAGAAATAAGCAAGAAAATGCAGACCTTCAACATCTTATGACAAAATGTCTAGTAGTTTGCCCTAATCTCATCTAGTTTCATGTTGAGTACAACCATGTGTAAAACTTGAGTTTTAACCATCATCTACCATGTAATCACCATCTAAAGAGTTCAGGTAATCCACATCATATTACCTCACAATCAAATGTATCAAATTACATCTGATATTGTACAAGTTGTCTTGCTCTTCTTTTCTATGGATTTCTATTAATTTTGATGCATTTTGTTTTGCATTTAGTAGAATATTCAAATTGAATGTAGTTAGTTATTAGGAGCATCAGTTTGGGAAGTTTACTTGTACATATTGATCTCTCAACAAAATGAATTTCAAGAATTTTCGACTGTAGGTGTATTTTCATTCAAACTTTAAACGTACTGGCAATTATGAGAGCAAAGTCATACATAAACCAATTCATACAAGAATGTTTTTGCAAAATGGGGCTATCAAAATTGTGCTTTAATAAGACTGTGCTCAATACGTAGTGGTAGACATTTAAAAACCTGATCGATTGTGAGCTATTCAGAGCCCCGATAATCTATGCAACAAATATGTGAGATATGCCTGGCTTTATACCTATATAAGTAGGGTAGATATGTTGACATTTCTGCCTGGATATACTGTAATGTTCAGGGGACCATTTATATGTGTTCACACAAACTGTCTGAATAATGCTCTTCAGCAGACAGCATTAAAGCATTGATCCAAGATTTCACATAATATTTTTGGGGGATGGGGGAAAGGGGGGGGGGTCTGAACATAAAACAATGCCAAATTTGCAATACTGAATATATTAACATCAACCCTCAACCTCTTTTTTTTTGACATTTTGTTGTACCACTGTTTAAATGAAGACAGCAAAAAATAATGAAATTGTGGAACTAATTGAAATCAATCTACTCAAAATTCATGTCAGGGTTGCATTATATGTACATGTATGCTTGTACTTTGTGTATATATGTGAACATGTACATCTATCAGTGACCTGAATACCAGCACTATCTGGCACAGTCCACTACACAGTTTATGTGATGTACTGATTGACTTGTAGGTAATATATGTAGGTATATCTTTCAATGTCACCTTACTCTGTTACGATTCCATGTAAATGTCAGATATGAATGTGTCTGATTCTGCTAGTGTCAAATAAAAAACCAACCCAGACACAAATTGTTGACTGTGTGTAATTCTTGATCTTATTAAATATGTAGGATATTTTAAAGGGATTTAGTTGCTGCACAGAAATCCTTATTCTAGATTAAAATTCAGTTGCACAGACAGCTTAAAATATTAAAATTATTAAACTCATTATGAATACTTCTATAATTCTCTAAACATCTGGTTTTGTCCATATGTAAAAATAATTATCAGAAAGAGCTGGAATACATGTATTCATAATTATGAATGTAAAAGTCAACACTTAATAATAACTGCAATATGCATTTTGATCCCTTGTAACTTGCATAATAAATTTGCTCTGTCACAATGTTTTTACAAATATGTAAAATATAGTACCATTTTATACATTTACATGCAGTATTTACGTTCTTCTTATAAAAACATTTCTAGTAGACTAGGTAATATGACAGGTGGAATGAAATGTTTTCACCAATGCCATTGATTTTTACAGATTACTGGATGTTCGTCATGCCCAGCAAAGTCCGACAGAGATTCGGTTGATGTTGGTCTTTGAATACATTGATCAGGATTTGTCCACGTACCTCCAGCGATGTCCTAGCCCGGGCCTTGGACCAGAGAGGATCAGGGTAGGTAACTCTGTTACACAGGATGAATAGTCATTCATCTAATACAGAAAGTTGTGTACATGAAACCATTGCTACCCATTTGCTCTTAACAGCTATCAGTTTCATTTCCTTAACACCTTAGTTACACATTTATCTATGCATCTATTTATCGTATAGGCACATAACTGTGCTTTCACTTTATTTTCTCCTTTTTTCTTTCATCCTTTTTTTTTCTTTCAAACTTTCTCATGTTTGTACAGTCGATAAGTTCTTTATAGTGCCTGTATTATCCCCCCCCCCCCCCCCCAAAAAAAAAAATAAAAATGTACATGCAGTTGAATCTTAATTCAAATACACAAGACTTCTGTCTTATAGTCAAAGTGAATTCATTGATCAAAGGAGGAATTCTGATTAATTAAGATGGATTTACAAAATCAGGAAGTCAGTTGCATAATTATACACTACTTGTACATCAGCATTAAATCAATCTTGATTTCATTCATACGGAATAAAATTCCAATATGTGGAGGTGTGGATCTCTGAACAAGTCACACCTCAATGGACAATAAATGAGATCAGTCACATATCTGACAGTGCTCAGAAGAAGACAAGCAGTCCAACATGAATATTTAAATGTCATTGACATGCAGCTGTATATAAAACTTTGCCATAATCTTAAAGTGGGAGGATTGGGTTTTCCCTATAGGTGCATAGTAAGGTGAATTCCATTCATACCAAGGTGTATAGTGTTGATCTGTTAATCAGGCGCTCCCAATGTGTGATATTTATTCCCATTTTTACATATTGCTATTGCTTTGTGGTGAAAATATATCCTTAGGATATGTGTTAACCTTTCTTAACTAATGGAATCAGTATCCAGTCAACCAATCTCTATGTAAAAAGAAAATGCTGAGATGTAAATTTAGAAGCCTCTTTAGCAAGTACCTGTATTTGATCATTCACTGAAAATGTGAAATGTACTCCAAGATTATTTGAACATGTACTTTTAAGACATGCATAAACATGACATAAAAGCCTATTGAGTCTGTGATATGCTATTAAAAACATTTCAATATTTGTTAGTAATAATGTAAATGTACTTGTCAACTGTATTTGGAAATTATGATACATGAGTGCAATTTGTGAACAATGCAGTATAAAAGCAAATCTTTGAAAGACGCATTTTCTTTTTTGTGATGCAAAGCAATACTGTAACCCATCTTTAATTGCATATGAGAAAATTTTGTTAGGTTCTTGACAATCTTCTTGTAGCATATACATACCATTCTTTTCATGCTTTTTGTATAATCAATCAAAATAAGCTCAGTCATGAAAGTTTAGCAGTGGTAAATTGTGAAATAATGTTGTTACAAATAAAAGCTGGTCTACAGTATTTATCTTGAAAATGTTTTTTGTTCCTTTTCAAAAATACAATATAATTTCTTAATTTTGTAGGACCTTATGCTACAACTGCTTAATGGAGTGGATTTTCTGCATGCTCACCGAATTGTACATCGAGATTTGAAACCACAGAATATTCTTGTAACCAGCCAAGGACAGCTCAAACTTGCAGACTTTGGGCTTGCTAGAGTCTACGCATTTCAAATGGCATTGACATCTGTTGTAAGTCTTGCATTTTTCTGTTAGTTTAAGGTGCAAGTATTCCATGGTCAAGAATTTTATAGGGTAAAAATATTTTTTGTTTTGGGTAATTTATTAATTAAAAAAAAAGTGAAAAATGTTTTATAGAAACAGAGCCAAATTTTTTGCGTGTTTGCATGTTGATAATCTTGGATTTTTCATTCAAGTTTTCCATATAGGCAAAAATTTCTCGGAGTACAGTTTGTCTGTATGTGAATGATAGCTTTTCTTGGATGAGTTACTGACTCTTTGCTTTTTCCTGTGGTTACAGGTAGTTACTCTATGGTACCGGGCCCCTGAAGTCATTCTACAGGACACCTATGCCACGCCTGTAGATATGTGGAGCTGTGGATGTATCTTTGCTGAGCTCTTTAATAGAAGGTAGGACTGAATGATTTTTAAGCATTGAATGCTTATTTTTGGATGTCGTCGGTCCTATAACACACCAGGCTGTGCAGACAAATTGAATACCGCACGTTTGTCTGCATGGCCTGGTGTGTTAAAGGACTGACAACATTCAAAAATAAGCATTCATTGCTTACATTTGTATTCATATTGATGTTTATTTGTATGAAATATTTGTGTATCGTTGCTTTAAAGCCATTATATATGCTTTTAGTCAGGGATATGAAACATAGATGGAACAGCCATATTAACATGTTTTTAGCTCACCTGAGCTGAAAGCTAAAGTGAGCTTTTCTGATCACTCTTTGTCCAGCGTCTGTCTGTCTGTCCGTCTGTAAACTTTTTACATTTTCGACTTCTTCTCTAGAACCACTGGGCCAATTTCAACCAAACTTGGCACAAAGCATTCTTAGGTGAAGGGGATTCAAGTTTGTTGAAATGAAGGGCCACACCCTCTTTCAAAGGGAGATAATTAAGAATTATTAAAAATTTGTTGGTTTCTTTAAAAATCTTCTTCTCAAAAACAAATTGGCCAGAAAAGCTGTTATTTGCATGGAACCATCCTCAAGTAGTGAAGATTCAAGTTTGTTCAAATCATGATCCCTGGGGGGACGGTGGGGCCACATTTAGGGGTCAAATTTTTACATAGGAATATATAGAGAAAAATCTTGAAAAATCTTGAAAAATCTTCTTCTCAAGAACCAATTGGCAAGAAAAGCTGTAACTTGTGTGAAAGCATCCTCAGGTAGTGAAGATTCAAGTTTGTTCAAACCATGATCCCCGGATGATTTCCAGGGGTAGGGTGAGGCCACAATGGGGGGTCTAATTTTTACGTAGGATTATATAGAGAAAAATCTTTAAGAATCTTCTTCTCAAGAACCAATTGGCCAGAAAAGCTGTAACTTGTGTGGAAGCATGCTCAGGTAGTGTAGATTCAGGTTTGTACAAACCATGATCCCCGGGGGTACGGTAGGGCCACAATTGGGGGGTCTAATTTTTACATAGGAATATATAGAGAAAAATCTTCTTCTCAAGAACCAATGGGCCAGAAAAGCTGTAACTTGTGTGAAAGCATCCTCAGGTAGTGAAGATTCAAGTTTGTTCAAACCATGATCCCCGGGGGTAGGGTGGGGCCACAATGGGGGGGGGTCTAATTTTTACATAGGAATATATAGAGGAAAATCTTTAAAAATCTTCTTCTCAAAAACCAATTGGCCAGAAAAGCTGTAACTTGTGTAGAAGCATGCTCAGGTAGTGTAGATTCAAGTTTGTTCACACCATGATCCCCGGGGGTAGGGCGAGTCCAGAATTGGGGGTCGAATTTTTACATAGGAATCTTTAAAAATCTTCTTCTCAAGAACCAATTGGCCAGAAAAGCTGTAACTTGCGTATATCTGCATCCTCAGGTAGTGTAGATTCAAGTTTGTACAAACCATGATCCCTCGGGGGTACGGTGGGGCCACAATTGGGGGGCAAATTTTTACCTAGAATATATAGAGAAATTTATTTAAAAATCTTCTTCTCAAGAACCAATTGGCCAGAAAAGCTGTAACTTGTGTGGAAGCATCCTCAGGTAGTGTTGATTCTAGTTTGTTAAAGCCATAATCCCCGAGGGTAGGGTGGGGCCACCATGGGGGCGAATTTTACATAGGAATGTAAAGAGAAATATCTTCTTTTTGAAAATCAATTAAGCAGAAAAGCTGTTACTTGAGTGGAAGCATCCTGAGGTAGTGTAATATATATAGAGAAAAATCTTTAAAAATAAATAAAAAAGGTTGAAACTATAATGGGGGGGGGGTCGAATTTTTACATAGGAAATAAATTTGATCATTCTCAAAAATATTTAGTATATAGTATTACTAATATGCAATCATATTGACATATGTTGATTCTCAGTTGTTTGGACTGTGAACCTGGATAATTCTTGGGCCACATAAAAGGTTCAAAGTGTGATGTAGGTTTATATTTAAAGCTGATTTTATGATGTCTAGTGTTGCTCAGGTGAGCGATGTGGCCCATGGGCCTCTTGTTTAGTTCGTTTCCGTGACTAAACATAGAGTGCCAGAAACTTTGTCGAGAAAAATCTTTTTTATTAAGAATAGATATGCTTTAACAATTATTTTTTATAAGTAAATATCAAATTGGTTATGTAAGTTTGAATGTTTCATTTAATCTTACAATAAGAAATATATTCAAAACGCGTGATGACATTTATACTTGTGCCCATACGCCGTTACAAGGCTAAGGGTGTTTAAAGGAAATGGAATGTCTCAGATTTCCAATTCAAACGTAAGGGGAAATATACACTGAATGTAAATATAATGGAATAGCTGTTCACTGCAAAATACTGAATCGGATAGTAGTACATGTAGCTTGATTATCAGTCATTTTTAGCTTACTAATGGAAGATTCATTTTCAGCTAAATGATAGAAAAGTTATTTATGAAAACAGTTAAATAATGAAGCATTATAAAAACAAACACTGCAAGCTTAAGATAGCAAATATACAAAAATGCATACAAAGGATTAGAAATTAAAAGATTTATAACAAATTTTCATGGAAATGTTAGGATTTGAATCTAGCAGCAAATATAATTTTTTTTCTTAGCAACTAAGTTATAATTTAAATTCTTGTCAAATATTGACCTGGAAGCATTGATGGAATCGCACAGCATTGTTCCTAGTTGATAAGTCAACTTTGACAATTCAGTACTTGATGTTGAGTCTTGGGCAATATTTGGGTCAATGGGTCCAAAAAATATAAAGTGGACTTGCATTGTGAACATCAGAATATTTGGACATTTAATTGTTTAGAAATGTGTAGAAAGTATTAAAATCTAATGATTAATATTCTTCATTGTAGGCCTCTGTTTTGTGGACAGTCAGAAATTGATCAGTTAACAAAGATATTTGAGTAAGTTTGTTAACACAGTACTAGCATATTACAAAGATTTGATCACACATATACTATCATAACATCAGTTTAGCATTTCATATCAATTATTTCTGTAGTATTCCAAGTAGCAGAAAAATATTTTTAGCTCACCGAGACGAAGTCGGGGGGAGCTTATGCTATACCCCCGGCGTCGGCGTCAGCGTCCGGACCTGGTTAAAGTTTTTGTTGCAGGTCCTGTATCTAAGTTATTACTTGTCCTATCTTCACCAAACTTGCAGGGATGATGCATCTGGACCTACTTATGAACTTGAAAGACTTGGATGCTGAATCTGGGCCATGAGTTTCAGATGCTGGAGGAGGTTAAGGTTTTTGGAGCAGGTTAAAGTTTTTGGTGCAGGTGCCCTTTGATAGCAATTTCTAAGTTACTACTGGTCCTAACTTCACCAGACTTGCATGGATGGTGCATCTTATGATACTGATGCACCAGACAGGCTTGAATGCTGAATCTGAGCCAAAGGTTTCAGATGCTGGAGGAGGTTAAGGTTTTTAGAGCTGGTTAAAGTTTTTGGAGCAGGTGCCCTTTAATGATTATATATATCTTAGTTATTACTGGTCCTAACTTCACCAAACTTGCATGGATGGTGCGTCTTATGATACTGATGCACATGACAGGCTTGAATGCTGAATCTGAGCCATAGGTTTTGGATGCTGGAGGAGGTTAAGGTTTTTAGAGCTGGTTAAAGTTTTGGAGCAGGTGCCCTTTGATGATTATATCTTAGTTATTACTAGTCCTAACTTCACCAAACTTGCATGGATGGTGCATCTTATGATACTGATGCACCTGACAGGCATGAATGCTGAATCTGAGCCATAGGTTTCGGATGCTGGAGGAGGTTAAGGTTTTTGGAGCTGGTTAAAGTTTTTGGAGCAGGTGCCCTCTGATGATTATATCTTAGTTATTACTGGTCCTTACTTCACCAAACTTGCTTGGATGGTCGGTCTTATGATACTGATGCACCTGATGCTGAATCTGAGCCATTGGTTTCAAATGCTGAATGAGGTTTAGTTTTTGGAACAGGTCACATGTTTAATAGATAATAATACTATTTCAAACTTGCATAGTTGATTTAACTTTAATATAAATGAATCGCAAAGGTAGCTTCAGATGCAGAGCCTGATCTCCATTATCAAGGATGCTAAAAAATATATCTTAGTTATTACTGGTCCTAACTTCACCAAACTTGCATGGATGGTGGGTCTTATGATACTGATGTACCTGACAGGCATTGATGCTGAATCTGAGCCATAGGTTTCGGATGCTGGAGGAGGTTAAGGTTTAAAGAGCTGGTTTAAGTTTATGGAGCAGGTGCCCTCTGATGATTATATCTTAGTTATTATTGGTCCTAACTTCACCAAACTTGCATGGATGATGTGTCTTATGATACTGATGCACCTGACAGGCTTGAGTGCTGAATCTGAGCCATAGGTTTCGGATGCTGGATGAGGTTTAGTTTTTTGGAATAGGTCACATGTTTTATAGATATTAGTTCTATTTCAAACTTGCACAGTTGATTTAACTATAATATAAATGAATCGCAGAGGTAGCTTCAGATGCAGAGCCTGATCTCCATTATCAAGGATGCTAAGAAAATCTCCTACCTCACTTAAACCTGCTAGATAGATGTGTTTGTTGTTAAATGATATAACATGATTCCTATGATATAGTATTACATGAATATGATATGATACACTATTGTTTTATATGATACAATATTATATCATATTCTAAAAAGTTATATGATACGATATGATATTGTATCAATTTTTTTGTACATTATGATATGATATTGTGTCATGTATTTGTTATGTATAGTATTGTATATTATGATACAATATTGTATAATATGATATTGTATTATATATTTAATATTTTATCACATGATATTGTTTCATATGATATTGCAATATGTAAATTGTATCATATGATACGATATTGTATTATATATAATATCGTATAATATGATATTGTATAATATGATATTTTGTTTATATAATATATTATTATATCACATGAATTGTATTATATGATATTGTAATATATAATATTGTATCATATGATACAATATTGTATAATATGATAATGTATTATATAATATATTACTATATCACATGATATTTTATCATATGATATGATGCAATATTGTATCAAATCATATGATACAATATCATATTATGTATCAAATATGATACAATATCATACAATACTAACAATATCATACTATATTATACAATATAATATCATATGTTACAATATTGTGATGTATTATGTGATATGATATTGTATCATGTAATACTATATTGTATCATATATGATATAATGATATTGTATTATGTGATCAAATACAATAATGTATGACACGATACAATGTCATATCATATGTTACAATATTATATTGCATAATTATTTATTACAGTATTATATTGTATTATATGATACTATATTGTAAGTATCATAGGATGCAATATCGTATTATATATTATTGTATTGATAAACATTGTATCTTATAATACCATATGAAATGAGCATATGATTATCATACAATTTTTTAGCATATGATATAGGATATTGTGTCAAAACAGTTTCCATGAATATCCAAGATCATTAACTATGATTTTCATATCATATGATAAAGGTGGTCTCATAAAGGTGATGCCTCATAAAGGTGATGTCTCGTCTCGGTGAGCTTTGTAATCTGTGATTACCTATGTTTTTGTTTTAGTGCCTTGGGTCTTCCTCTAGAACAAGACTGGCCAGAGAATGTGACACTGCCCTACCATTCATTTAAGGCAAAACCTCCACAGCCAATCAATCACCTCATTCCAGAGATCGACTCTGATGCCAGGGATCTACTGGAGGTAGGCTTGTTTTAATACATAACAAAGAATTAAGAGCTCTGTATCTCACTAATAATTTAACAACTGGCACTCAGATTGAGGGAATTCTCTTTAGAAATTTAGTGAAGTATTGTAAACACTGAAAATGGAAAAAAATATTAAAAAAAAAAAAAAAAAGAGAGAGAGAAAATTTTCAGCTCGTATTGTGACTATGCCCCTTAATATTGTTGCATTTTTAACTGCCCAGAGTTATTCTTAAAATTTAAAATATCTATGTTGAACTAATTTTTTTTCAGAAATTATTGATATTCAACCCACACAATCGCATCACTGCCCACGATTCCTTGCAGCACCCATATTTCAAAGACGAGTTAGAAAGCATCCGAACGTCAAGTTCCCTCTCTGAGAGCGAGTCATTAGATACGTCGGATTGTCGCTCTGATACACCTGTCAGCAAGTGATGCTTTAAACTGGTTCTCTCTTAAGCTAGTGTTTGTATTTTTATCAGCTTCCAAATTCCAGTTGTTTCTACCTGGAATTGGACCAGTGCTTCTGCACTATCAGGAAGTCATTGTTTGTTTTGTATATTTGTTAAACATGTGTCCGAAATCACTGCTATCTTTGCAGATCTTGAAAATGAATTTCATATAATTATGTATTTTATGATTATTGTGGTTTGTTTGCAGTTCCAATAGCAATATGATCTGTGATATAGTTGACATACTTTTGTTTGAGCAAAAATGAGCAGGCAGGGGTTGTACAGTTATGAATCTTCCTTAGATTGTGGTTAAGTCATATTCACTTGATCTCTTTAATCATAGGTAATTGGGGATCCTCTAAGACATGTCAGTACAAAATATTCATTGTTCTTAAAGTCGTATACATCCACTATGTTTACACAGTTTTTTATAAATTGTTTGAAGTGAGGTAATTAAACATAAAAAAAAGTTATTGTTAATTTAGATAATTATATGTTTTAAAAATATGAAAGTATTTGATTTAATCATGTTAACAAATTTAGTAACAATGGTTATGATGCAGTTTTCAAAAGTATCTATTTGATTATAAGTTGTTCTTTATGTAACATATTTTAAAAGGAAAATAATGATGCAGCAATTTTTTTCTTGCTGGAATTTATGAAATTTCTGATGGGCATGTAGATATCAAGATATATAGGTTGTAAGATTATGGAATGGCCTTCCAATATAATTTTATGTTAAACTTTTATAATGGCGATATGCATGATTAGGCAATTATCACTTTTTGTAGTCATATTAACTTTTTTGCATATGCTTTAGTTTAAGTCTACTTTGAATTTTTTATTTTTTTCTACGTTATTTTAGATATATGTACAGATGATGGTCTCAGTCTCAAATCAATTCAAGTTTTGTAAAATTGTGTGTGTTCTTGCCAAGCCTTTTTCACTTTTCATTTGTAATTTTCAGATTTAAAAACATTCAAGATTGGTAACTCCAACTTTTGAGACTCTCAAACACATTTTATCATAAAGCAAGAGTATTCTGTTAATATTAAATAACAACAAGAGTATTCATATTTAATGATCTCAAAAGAAAATCAATTACTTACAATGGAATCTCAAAAATAGGAACTTGTATAAATATTATAATTTCACATGCACTGACTCCTAGTAAATATACATGTCTTGAATAAATCGGTCTCTATGTTTCAAACTTTCTCAGGTGAACAAAACAAACTCCAGTATTGTTCCTTTTTTCTAAAAACAAATTGATTAATTGCATGCAGTTAGCACATGCAATCAGTATATGCAGTTAGTACATGAAGTGCAAGACTATATGGCATTCAAATCTCACTCCCTGGTTCAAAGGTAGTAACTGTTTATAGGGTTTATAAGTATTTCTAGGACCTTGATGTCTGGATGCTTTTTTCTGACAATTATTATGGGTAAATGGCTTATAATTAGTTTAAATATTTAAACTGATGCTAATCTATAGTGATTCATACTGTTGAATTCGTTATTTAGGAAACAAATAGTTTTGGTCAAGTAAAGTATTGCTAATATTTTTAACAGAGAACTATATGATTTCATTCCTGAAATATTCTTAACTAAATAAATAGATTTATTTGTAAAACTGCATTAAACTATGAATAACAAGTTTTAATGTCGTGGGTTTTTTTCTCTTAGATTGTAGTTACTTTTTTGTTAAGTTACAATTTTTCTTATGTAATTTTCAGATTTATACTACTTAATAAGTAGTTTTGATAGTATGCTATTTCAGCATTTTAGCCATGTGGTTAGTAAAGTTTTATTCAGTAAGCTATTTCATGATTGGTCATTCCAGTGATGTCTCATCGAAAACAAATCAAGTCCTAAACATACCATCACCAAGTCATGTCTCAAGTATATTTTTATACAAGAACTCCTGTTGTAATATTAGTATTTTTGTATGAAAAATCAGTACAGTTATTTGCATTTATTTTAATTAGTTTAGAGGAAGAAAGAGAAATAAAAAGCCAGCAAGACAAATCAGATCTCGTTTTACAAGTCTACCATCACAAGCATTCAACAGTCTCTCTCCATTCACAAATAATCGTATACATGTATATAAAAGTTAATAAAACTATCAAAAGATTGAATGTATATGAAAAGCCACATTTGATAAGGCATTCTTAGACAATAGAACAAGTAATAAGTATTGCATGGAAAGTCTTTTCTACATTGATTAATCTAAACATTGTAGGATAATTTTTACAACGGATCTTTATTCTCTATCAAAATAAATATAAAAAGACTTGTGCAGGATATAAAGAAAGGTAAAATATGTTCATCCTTTTTTAAAAGATAAATGTATTGTCTAATAATACAGTGGTAGCTATGTTTCACTATATACATGCTTGTCATTAAAGATTTAAAATGGCTAAAATTTAATGAATTTTTAGATATATGGTAACACAAACTCATGTTTTACCTTCTACCAGTTCCTTTTCTTTCTTAAAAAATTAGTTTTCAAAATCAAAGAAGGAAAATATGTAATTCATTATTTGTGCAAGCCTTGTATCATTGATTATGTGGTTATATTTTTGATTATAAGTAAAGCACATTGTGTACGAATTATTTTTTTTAAACTTGTTTCACAAACACGCACACCCACTGTAAAATTTTGTAAATTCATGTAAATTTTTTGTGTTTTTCCATTGATATGCAAGCATACCTTTATTTTTATGTTTTAAGGTATTTCATATGAATTGTGGCATTTTTGTATCACATACTTGTATATAAAAATGATTAATGAAAAACGAAATTCTGTGTTCTTTTAAAGTTACAACAGAGATTAATTGACTTCTTTAAATGACGGAATGTCAGAATTACTATACGGGTAATATTCAAATAAAAGTTTACCTTATATAGATAGACAATGTTCTAAAATCTGTTCATATGCAATTGACATCTTGGGATCTCTCACGGTTTGTGATTTTTATCCAACAAGCTTGAGTTTTCTACCCCCGAGCATCAGTTGGATAAAATCATACACAAGTCATGAGAAATTCTTTTTATCTCATGTTTTAACTATCTATTAGGGATGGCAATCTCTAACCAGTGAACTGATTACTCGGTCGGAACTATGGTAACCGGTTACAAAATCAGTAATCGAGCTCTTGGAGGAAAATTGGTCAGTAGGTGTTTTAAAATGATAATAATTGTTAAAACAACATGTCACAGCCTTGTCTGTTCGGCATTTTATAAATTAGTAACGAATGGTACCAATATCTCTGTTAAGTACCGTTAGAATTATCATTTTTGTATCTATACGTTCAATGTGTTTATTTTACTTTTTCCTTCAATTGACGACATCAATTTATTACATAAAAAATGCAACACTTATTGTAAAGCGGATACATACATGTTACTGTTATCCGAATGGATAATTATTTCAAACGGAGATCTATCACTTGTAATGGACAGACTTTGTTTTGAGAAGTCGAACTAACTGTGAGATTACGACATGTGACCAGTGAAACCATTTTACGATTGTTTGCTCGTTGTTTAAAATTTCTATTTGAATAATTATTATGAGATATTATTTTTACTCTAGTATACACATGAACAGAATATTCATTTTGTTCTTTCTGTGTCATTTATATTAAAAAATAATAAAAATATGTCAAAAATATGCGTATTTTGATACAGTAACCGGTTAATCGGCGATTAACCGATTAGGAAATCTGCAATCGATTGCCAACCCTTCTATCTATCAATTTATTTTTATGCAAAAAATCATAATGCCGTTTCAGAAGTAATGCTTTACGTCATTGCGTTTTAATATTGAAATTTCTTACTTGGATGATATCCATAGCATATTAGTTCAAACGTGATGAAACGTGATTTCATGATTGAGTTAATTCCTTAATAGAATTTTTGTAACATGCACTTTTATTTCTTTCCAACATATTAGGATTTCAAGTAACGAGTAAGAGGCTGTAGACTAATTGAAGTTTCCCATTTTATAAGTTTTTAAAAAGTAAAAAAAATAAAAATCAATTATTTCCTAATAAGCCGCAGAACTGCATAAAATTGCATGATATCATAACGACAATCCTTTTATAAACTCCGGCTATTCTGGAATACATGAGATACTATCGAGATACTATTATAACGCAACTCTATCTCTTAACATGTATAAATGAATTTTAAATTCGTAACCCACAAGCAATCTGTTACTACTTACATGCTGTACATAATGTATAAATACATACTCCTCTTTACATGTAGACATATTCTACCCGATAGCATCTAACCATGCGTTTTTTGGAGTTTTGTATTTTTTGTGCATTATTTGCACTGGTCTTCTATTCAATGGCATCTGATGCAGCACCACTCAATGAAGACGATGTTCTGATGAAAAATATATCGGACCTACATTTCCAACTATTTTCTTCCATTCAAAAGAAAACGAAAATGATAAAGGTTAAAAAATTGAGACGAAACCCCACTCAGTGTCTCTTTTTGGTTAGAACAAGAAGTTGATTTATTTTCATGACATCTTATTCCTTATTTCGACAGACAGCTGTCTTTGAGACTCAGTGCAGTGGATCAGGCTGTACGTTCAATGGTTGCGAATCCAGTGGATCTCAAACCTGTGATGGACAAATGTTCACAAAGTTGAACAAAATCCAATCAAGTATTAACAACATTTGGAAAAGGAAACCGGCAGCTATTGGTTAGTACATGAACAATTTCGGGTGTTTTTTTTTAATTTTTAATACCCGTGTACACTGCATAAAAATCTTACATTTACTGTTTTGGCAAAAATTCTATTCCGAATTTAAGATTAAAATGCAATTGTTTGAATTCAAACAGTTTGTAAACAAGGATGGAAACGTTACAACGGTCACTGTTATCATCTGTTCAGTGCAAAAATGAACTGGTTTGAAGCACAGGTAAACACATAGCTTCTTCGTTGTATTTAGCAATATACTTCTCTATAGAAGCACAGTACCATTTTTGTTTGAAAACTATAGGAGACTGCAATTATATTTTATGTTTTAAAAGACAATTTTCAATTTTAAAAAACGTTTTCATAAGCGCTGGATGGGTTTCAAGAGGCATGTGCAATTGAATATGTCAAGGCAGCTGTAAGTTGCCGAAAGTACACGTCCATATAAACCTTTTAATTGTGTTTACAAAAGATTTACCCAGTATACATGTATATATAATAGCTAATTTAACTATTCTGAAAGGAATAAAGCATACAACGTTACTATATATATTTATAAGAAAATATATAAGAAGTTTATTTTAAATATAAGCATTTTCTGTTCATTAACATACGATAACTTATTATCATATCATTGATAATTGCTGAAAGTGAAAATAAAAGCAGTTGTTCTTACTGGAGTATTACAAAATACATTTACTGATCTTATAATGCATATCAATTACTCAGAATAAACTGCAATATGTTTGTAAAATTTCAATTTTAAAATAATTCTGATCAGGATCAGTATTTTTTCAATCGGGATCGATTCAAATTTGATAAATTCCAATTTTTCAAAAACTCTGCATTTCCTTCTCAATTTCTTTGTTAAATACCATTGTTTGATAAATGCTTTATGTGACTGTTTGTTATTCTTTAGATTTTATCCATAGATTTAAAAGATATAAATATTTTTTTTAATAAAAAAAATTAACAACTTGACCAGACCATCTGTGGCAAGTATTTATTCATAATTATATTACACATCATTTGAGACCAAGTATTAAGCTCTAAAATACCCTGTTTGCATTAAAAACAATTTTTTCAATTTTACTGAAAAAATAAAAAAAAATCATATAAAGTAATTGAAAGTCGGTATTGGTCTCTGTTTTGTGAAATCATATTGTAAAAAGAGTCTTTATTGATCCATCAAATAAAATTTTGGTGTGTCGAGGAACCTTAAAGGGGCATGGTCACAATTTTGGTCAAATTTTATTTTGTCTATTTTAACTATTTACAATGCTTTAATAATGCATTTCAAATGATCAACCAAAACTTGAGAGTCAGTCGTAGAGTTATAAGCAAGATACAGAGCTTACAATCCTTTGTTTTGTAAGCAAGGCTCGTGCCATGTTTTGTTTACATGAATTCAATATACTGGTAAAAGTTCTTTTTCAAGCTGATTTTTTTCTATCTGCTAATTCGTTTTGAACATAAATAAACAGTTTCTAGCGTGTCACATTCATTTTAGGTTTAAACCTGGAATTTTATTTCAACATTCAAAATGTAAACAAAACATGGCTTGAGGTTTGTTTACATAGCAAAGAATTGTGAGCTCTGTATGTCGCTTATAACTCGACGATTGACATTCATATTTTGGTTGACTATTAGAAATGCCTTACTGAAAGCAATATGAGCTGCAATTTTCATGTTGAATTTTTTTTTTACGAAAATGTTATTTTCTACTAAAATGACTAAAAATATCATGGTTTTTAAATTTCTGTAAGCCATATTTTTGTGAATAAGGTCGCTAAGAGGCCTTAATTGGAGCAAAATTGAATTATTGTCGTCCTGTACAAAAATTGATCTGCTATATATTCCTTAGAAGAGAAATCTTTCCTCTGACAAAAAATAATGATTTTTTCAAATCTTATTGATGATTAAAGTTTAAGTTACATGCAGACTTATCATACTAGCAGGTTTTTGCAGCAAAATAAAATTCTAAAAAATACAGCTCATATTGCTTGAAGCATTATAAACATTTAAAACGAAAAAATAATTTTGGACAAAAATCGTGACCATGCCCCTTTAGATGATAAAAGTTATATTAAATTAAATTTTATTGCAATAACAAATTGTGACCCTCAAATACAGAAAAAAAATCGTAATCAGCATTCTTCAATAGAATACATGTATTTGTATCTTTATAACGAATAATTAATAATCTACTTTTTTACAAGATTTTCTGCAGAAAACAAGGAACTACATTACTGCAAATAAATAATGCATATGAAAATAAATGGCTAACAAAGAATTTTCCAAATGGTAAGTGTCTTCCGTAAACATATTTAATGCTCTCTATTTGGATATGGATGGATGCTGAACAATATTACAGAGTGTCGCTAAATCAACTTCTAGATCTTTTTACATGTTAAGTGTTTTATGTTGATCTTTGTCCTCTTCGTAAATGGTCTTTTTGTAAGCTGACCTCTATGAAGTCATCTTTTCTTGAAAGAGTGAAAAGATGAAGTTTTTGAAGCAAATAATCTTCTAAAAATGTAAGGGCAATATCTAAAATGAACTTGCAGGAAAGATACTTTTGAAGATATAATCCATTTTCTGTTTATTTGTATATTTAACAAATATTTGGTCAATAGCTGGTAAATGATCATCAAAACGGCGCTGATTTAATTAAAAAAGACATTACCCTTATATTTGGAGAGAGAGAGAGAGAGAGAGAGAGAGAGAGCTTTATACTTTATCTTGTTTATTCGGAATTGTTCATTGATTTGATGTAAAAGTACTTGAATTGGTTAATTTAGTTCTGTGACACTTTCCATTTTCATTATAATTGAAATGTAAATGCATAACTTCAAACAGTTCTATACTGGATTGATTTTACTGACAATGGTATGGAGGGGAAATGGGTGACATTATCTACCGGGAAAAGTGAGTACACGAGTTGGGATAGTGGACAACCCGATAACTCCGGTGGGAAACAACACTGTGCCTACAACAATTTCGCAAGTCGCATTGGACGTTGGGACGATGTACACTGTACATATTCAATTCAAGTCATGTGTGAAGCATCAGGTAAATTCAGTTCTTAAAAAATGAATAAGGAATCATTCTTTGAGTATTATGAGGTGATAATTTTGATCGGGGCGTGGTCAAATCCTATAAAGCCCAGAGGGCTTTATGATTAACTTGATCACGTCCTGACCGAAATAATCACCTCATTATGCTCAAGGAATGATTCCTTATTACTTATTTTTATATACTTTTCAGCAATTGCACGATTAAATATTAGAATATTGACGTATTATATGATTTTCACTTCTTTTAATTATGCAAACCCTGCGTGCCCCCCAACAATACGTTATTTGAATTTATTGGACTATACATTACAAATTCGATTCGTGTAGTGTTATCATAGACAATGACACTGAAAAATGTAAAGATTGTCATTTTCAAGATCGTTTAACTCATATAATGAAGTCGAGTCTATTATGGGCTTCAAGATAAAACCGATCTATTTACTTATGTACACAGTAAGATAGTTTTCCTTGCCAAGATTTGCTTCGACACAGAACCTTGGGGTTTATAGTTAAAAAAAATTAATGTCTGAAACTATACCTGGAAGTTTTCGATATAACGAGAACTGTGCAGCCACAGGCACCTATCGTTATATTTTTTTCTCATAAAAAAAGTTTGCCACTGTATAAAATTTAGTAAAGACAAATGCTTATAAGAAAATTTTACATAAACAATTATTTTAAGACTACTTTCTTTTCCCATTCAGGTTCTGAATTCTGACCATGGAAGATGAAACATATGTACGGATTTTAAGTGAATGGAATCAAATTCATTTATTCAAATAAAAAAAAAATGAGCATCTTTTTTATTGTTTTTTATTTCTTTTTTTTTTGTAGACGTTTAGATGATATTATATTACGATTGAAAGTCCATATTTAAAGGGGCATGGTCACGATTTTGATCAAAATTTATTTTTCCGTTTTTAATGTTTACAATGCTACAGTGAGATGTTTCTTATTGTCAATCAAAATTTGATTATCAGTTGTCAAGTTATAAGTGAGATACAGAGCTCACAATTCTTTGTTATGTAAACAAAACTCAGGTCTTGTTGTTTGTTAACATTTTGAATTTCCAGGTTTAAACCAAAAATAAATGTGACAAACGCTAGGAACTGTTTATTTATGTTCAAAACGAATTAACAGACAGAAAAATCAGCTTGTAAACAAAAAAATGGCACGAGCCTTGTTTACATAACAAAGAATTGTGAACTCTGTATCTTGCTTATAACTCTACGGTTGATACTCAAATATTGGTTGATCATTAGAAATGCATTAATAAAGCAATGAATTTTTCATTCAATACCTTTTTAAATAACACTCATAAAACGCCAGGCTACAGACGCTTGTGTTAAAATAGAAACGTCAAACATAATCTTTACCACGTAGATTACATTAAAGATAACGTAGATTACAAGTAAAACAATACAAGCTTTTTTTATCAAATTACTTTAACAGCAGAATATTTCAATCAAGTATTAAAGATAAACATGTTTATTTTGTTTAAAATGTTTTTTTTCATTCTTGTTTTGACAAATGAATTTCATAACGTAACATTCATTAACTAAGAAAACACCAGTCACGAAATACATATAAACGTGGACATATAGACGTGATATAACGTCTAATGTAAATTAACATGTATTATATTCATGCAGATTGTTTTTCTGTTTTGTTAAGTAATCTACGTTACAATCGCAAACTTTACACAATAAGGTCTATTTTGTCATCATTTTCAACGCAAAAATTTCTGTTGCTGTTTCAAAATGTTTCTGTGATATTTCAAAACTTCTGCCACTTCTGTCATGCTCACTAGGTTCAGAGACGTTTCACAAAATTTCATTCGTCTTTACCCATAACTCATCATGATTGGCTGGCCATTTGTATAATGGTCGCGTTCATGGTAATGTTTTCTTACATGGTTGCAAAAAGGTAATGAGAAGTTCGTCATCTTCTTGGTCAATTTCAAGAATCTTTCCGACAAACCAGTTCTTATCGGAGCAGGCGGCAACGTAATTGTCACCCTTCAATTCAAGCGTCAAAGACCGATTTCCCAATTCACTCTCATCAACATTGTTGTCTTCTGTTGCCACTACATTTCCTCCGTCTATTTGTTCGTGCTCAGTTTCATTTGCAGTTTCATTCTCAACTGAATCACATACCATATTTCTTTGAATTAAATTTTAAAGTTTTTTAACAAACAAGCTTCTGATGTATTGTGGTACTTTGCGTCAAGGCAGTCGGAACAGTAACAAGAAGTTGTTGATGCCCCTATTATACTTTTCTCCATTCCAATCACATAATGGATTTGCATTGTTCCTTTCACTGGCTGCAACGTGTTTTTGCAATTCACCAATTTGAATGTGTATGGCAGATATGAATTCTTCTTTCGTTATCTCTTTTTCTATGATCTTTGTTTTCTTTTTCTCATCCGGCATTTCAACTTTCTTCCACTGTTCATACTTGACCATTTCAACGTTTATCTCAGAACAAATTTTATTAACGTTGATGCTATTTTCCTTTAATTGTCTGGCAAACTCGTCAGGGCTTGACGGGACTCCCACAGATTTCATGTTCTTCAAAGCCAGGGCCATGTTCTGATGTTTTTGGCATAAACATGTATTTCGGGAAATGAATTTTGTCAAGCAAATATAATTGGGCCTTAAACGACAAAATGTGGCAAATGATATTTTTTCAGATGTTTCTGTTGCAAACTTCAAGTGCAAGCATGCCATACCATCATTAAAAACTCGTTTTTGCATGTGTCCATTTTCAGCTTTTTTCTTGTCGTTTTTTCCTGGCATCATACGACTATTGTCGTCCCTTTCTAGGAATTCAATAACTCTCCTACGCAGGGTTTCTCTTGCCTGTACTTTTTTCTTCTGAATCTTTGGTAAAGTGTTGATTCTCTTCGAACAGAAAACTTGTTTTGTGATGCTACCGCCAACACATTTTCTCATTCTGTACTTCTTCAACAATTTTCCCGAGACTATCCTTGAAATTGACTGTTTTCCTTTGATTCCATTTTCTTTCCATGCGCCTTTCAGTTCATCTGTTAAAACATTTGATAAAAGCAGCTTCCGCTGAATGTTTTTTGGCATTTTTCTTGGCGTCAAACCCTCTTCCCTTATCTCTGTAGAGATCCGTTTCCTGGGTGTCAGGACTTGCTTTCCAGTTGCCAAGTTGACTGATTCTTCGGTTTTAGCATTTTTGGTTTTGGTCAAAAGGCGCTGATATCGTTTAGATATTGTCTTAACTCTGCGATTCAGGTTTCTATTTTCCTCATTAAGCTTTTCAATTGTCCTTCTACATTTTGCTGTAGCTCGACTTATCCTACGTCTGGTGCGATTTCGTTGATCAATTCCAGGGAGTTTAACAATCATAGAAGTGGTTGAAGTCACAGTTGTTGACGTTACCTCTGGGTCCTGAAGAGATTCTATGTTAAGTTTCAGCTTCTTGTTTTCTCTGTGCTTTCGAACCGCCTCCCTAACTTTCTTTCGTCTCTCGTTTGCCTTCTTTTTGGATCGCTCTGCCAGTTTGAATTAATCATAGATTTACCCCATCTTGATTAGTGTTTTTAAAAATCAGCAAACCAATTAAAAATAGGTAGTTTTTATGTATATAGTATAATTATACATCTTCTAAAAACACTGATTTTGAAAGATGGGGAGAGTCTTCAAGTACAAATGGTTGGATTTTTTTGGACAACAGTATTTCTGACATTGTTGTTTCATTTCAGTTTATATAATAAGTTACAAATAATATATTTTGGAGGGTTTTTTAAAATTATGATCATATGGCATACTGAGTAAATACTTTGACATCTGGGTATAAATAATAGACTTACCTGCAAAAAACAAAGCATCTAAAGATTGAAACAAGTGAAATGAAATTGATAATATCTTATAAACAAATGTTCATGAAACATTAAAATTTATTCATCCAATTTGATCCCAGCCACATTCAAAGAGTCATTACATACTGTCCAATGTCTATTTGCTCAAGATGTGCTAAATAGTTTGATTATCTCCCTTAAACCACGGTTTTGTAGACATTCCTTATGACACTGAAAATAAATACAAAAAAGTATTAACAGCTAAATTTTCATTGCTGGTGAAATTAAAGGATTTCCTTGTACATGTATCAGTAACTACTAGTATATAGCAATGATGAAAAATTTAAACCTAATAGATTTTGTCAAAAAAAGCTCCTTATATATACATCAAAATTTTAAATTCATTAAAGGTTACTTGAATATGTTAAAGAATCAAAAGAAAATGCAATTACTACATCTGAAGTCATTAAAAACAAGAGGCCCATGGGGCCACATCGCTCACCTGAGCAACAATGGCTTTATATGGGTGTTCAAAGGATATTGTGCCATATGGCCTCTCGGTAGAATAACAAAAAAAGAATAACAAAAAGTATCCAAATTTTACACTTATTTTTATACACTTAATCTTTGACATTGTACCTTTATGAATTACCATTTTTACCAAAAACAAGATCCTATGCAAGATATAAAACAAAATTTTTGGTAGGGGTACACTGTTAACTCCACCCCCCACCCCCACTTTATAAAGCGATCAAAATATATGAGAGCATGCATATACATTTTCTTCTT
>WFKH01011801.1:16205624-16219767 GCA_016163765.1 Magallana hongkongensis
ATTGCAAAATTAATATATGATCTAGGAATTTGTATGAATCACGAAATGGGGGAAGGGGGGGGGATTCATTGGTATGAAAACATCAAACATATTCTAAATAACTGTGGTTGATCTAATATCTGGATTGATCAAACTATACATAACTCAAAATGGCTTAAAGCAAAAATAAAACTTACATTGATAGACCAATTCAAGCAAAATTTGCAATCTATTCTTCAATCATCGCCCAAAGCTCAAAATTATAGAATTTATAAGGAAGAATTAAAATTTGAAAATTATTTTGATACAATATCAAAAAAAGATGCAATTACTTTTTGTAGATTTCGAACATGTAATCACCATCTACCAATTGAAAGTGGACGTTGGGCAAATATCCCTAGACATGAAAGAATCTGCGCTCATTGCAGTAAACGCGAAATAGGGGGTGAATTCCATTACATACTTCGCTGTAACTCGTTGCAACAAGAACGCATTCAATGTTTATCAAATACAAATATCAAAATAAAAAATGCTATTATTTTTAAATTAATAATTTTTAGTACAAAACTTTGTTCTTTGAGGAAATTATGCGCTTTTATTAGAAAAATAAATAAAAAATATTAATGCTCCCCAGGTTAGAACCCCCCATACTTCACATTTGTATTAACGAGTCAGAGTTGATCTTTCACACGTTTTATTTTTTTCTCTCTCTCTCTTACGCATGTGATGTTTATTAGTAAGAAATATCATATATTGTATCATTATAATCTCTGTGTACCATTGTACAATGGTGTTGAGATTGAAATATATGAATGAATGAATGTTGGATAAAAATGAGATTTTCTTTTTATACCATGATTTAACTATCAATTTATTTTTATGCAAAAAATCACAACGCCATTTCAGAAGTCATGTTTTACGTCATTGCGTTTTAATATTGAATTTTCTTACTTGGATGATATCCATAACATACTTGTTCAAACGTGATGAAACGTGATTTAATGATTGATTTAATTCCTGAATTCGAATTGTTTTTAACGTGCACTTTTATTTCTTTCCAACGTATTAGGATTTCTAGTAACGAGACAGAGGCTGTAGACTAAAGTTTCCCATTTCATAAGTTTTTTCAAAAATTAAAATAAAAATAAATTATTTCCTAATAAGCCACAGAACTGCATATTTGTGCATGATATCATAATGACGATCCTTTTATAAACTCCGGCTATTCTGGAATACACGGAGATACTATCAAAATGCTATTATAACGCAACTCTATCTCTTAATAGGTATAAATGAATGGTAAATTCGTTACCCACAAACAATCTGTTACTACTTACATGCTCTACATAATGTATAAATACATACTCCTCTTTACATGTAGACATAATCTACCCAATAGCATCTAACTATGCGTTTTTTGGAGTTTTGTATTTTTTGTGCATTATTTGCACTCGTCTTCTATTCAATGGCATCTGATGCAGCACCGAATGAAGACGATGTTTTGATGAAAAATATTTCGGACCTACATTTTCAACTGTTTTCCTCCATTCAAAAGAAAGCGAAGATGATAAAGGTTAAAAAATTGTGAAGAAACCCTGTTCAGTGTTTTTTTTTAACATAAAATTAATTTCTGTTCATGACATCTTATTCCTTATTTTGTCAGACAGCTGTCTTTGAGACTCAGTGCAGTGGATCAGGCTGTACGTTCAATGGTTGCGAGTCCAGCGGATCCCAAACCTGTGATGGACAGATGTTCACAAAGTTAAATAAGATCCAATCAACTATCAACAATATTTGGAAAAAGAAGCCAAAAGCTATTAGTTAGTGTTGTTTTTTTTGTGTTTTGTACTGCTGTAATGCATTGTGTTGTGTTTTAAACCAATCTAATTTTATTTAATGACAAACAATTCATTGAATTATTAAGATATAATGATGATATTCCTTATTTTTATAATCAAACAGTTTGTAAACAAGGATGGAAACGTTACAATGGTCACTGTTACCATTTATTCAGTGCAAAAATGAACTGGTTTCAAGCACAGGTAAGCATTCCATTGTTGTGTGATCTTTCAGTTTTCAATAGTGGCATAGTTTTATAATACACGAAAAAAAAAACCCAGACTCAATAGGGTTCTATCTTCGTTATGAGTTATTTTAACAATACTAATATCATTTTTGCATTGTCATTAATGTACACGTGTTTTTATTCACGTTTTCATTTTTACATTTTTAATCTTAAAAATGTAAACATGGAAGCTTTTAACTTGCTGAAAGTTAACTAAAGAAGATGATTGTTATTAAGTTTGAAGAAGTGTATGAAACACAATATTGTGTACTTCACTACTTGTATCCACAATCGAAGTTTTAACATAAATTGAATTATACATAAGCATTTCTTACTAGATTTTCTGCAGAAACCAAGGGACAACTTTGCTTCAAATTAATAATGCAAACGAAAAGGAATGGCTTTCTAAGACTTTTCCAAACGGTAAATATGTTTTCCTCAAACAAGTTTCGAAGGTTTCGCCTCTTAAAATAATAATACTGTTTAACAAGAGATGTTCATTTGTAGATTATATTATCCACCTATCAAAGTTTGTGCCATTGGGCAAATGCTGACGTATAATCACGAACTGCTCCAATTTAGTGCATGGTTTTCATGCAAGTGAAATAATTTTAGAAAGACAAATATTCTATAGTGTTTATTCACTTCCATACAAAATATTCAAAATATTCAAACTATCAAATAGACATACGTAAGCATTCCGTAATATTTGTAATAGAACAGAAATATTAATTCATTAATTAAAGGATACAATACAATATTTTGCAGATTCAAGTTTTGAAATTATTCACATAAATGCATATTATCAAACAGTTAGATACTGGATTGATTTTACTGATATTGGCACGGAGGGAAAATGGGTGACATTATCTACCGGTAAAAGTGAGTACATGAGTTGGCTCAAAGGACAACCCGATAACGCAAATGGAAAAGAGAACTGTGCAGTCGGCAATTACAGTAAAACACTTTGGAACGATGAACAATGTGACTCGAAATTTCAAGTCATGTGTGAGGCATCAGGTAATTTAAAAGTTTCGTTTCTCTTTCTCAAATTAAATTGAATATTACTTATAATCAAAATAATCTGTTTAGAAAATCATATTAAATTGTAATTTCTTTACTTTTAGGTTCAGAATTTTGACCATTGAAAGATTCAAGATGGAAAATCAATTGAGTTGAAATAAAATGTTTAAAATCAAAATATTTATTGATTTTCTTCTTTGTGTCTTCGTGTACATTGTGTACAAATGTAAATGATACAATGATTCAACATTTTCTATAGTCAGTCCCAAGTTATTGTTTTAGTCATATTTAGACAATTTTTGATAAAAAAAAAACAACATTCATACATGTGAAAGAAATAAAATTGAAATCGATGAAAGGGGAAAAATTCAAGATTTCTTTATTGATACATTATTAATTTCCACTCAGAAAACTTTTTAGGAACGAAACGGATTTCTTACGGAGATTTATAATCGGAAAACCAGACTTCTTTATCCATCTTGATGAAATAGGGTATCACTTGAATACATGCTATACATTTCAATTTTCAAAAGGAAAAAATCATTTATTTAATTAGTGTAATCACATTTTCATCTTCTGTAATGAAGCTATAAGTTATAATATTTATCGTATTTAGCGCTAACTGACTTTAACAAAAGTAAATCTGTAGAAAATCGTGATTTTTTAAAATCAAGTAAAAGGCAATATAAAATATTTGAACGAAATCAAGAGAAAATATCTTAATGAAGAAGGTAATTTGTTAGAAACAATGGGAAATCTAATCCTAAAGTATTTTTTTCGAAATTCAGTAGGAGAAAAGTTAACAAAGTAAATGTCTCACTTAAGGATTTACACGGTCATTTCAAATCCCTTGCTTGTATTGATCACACAGCCGTAGGTAATGATATGGTCGAAGATGAAAAGAGGTAATTTTCGAAGAATTGGAAAAATGACATATCTTTAAATGAAATTGAAGATGCTATAAAGACTTTAAAACCAGGAAAGAGTCATGGACTGGATGGTATAATTAATGAATATTTCATTGAATTCAAGGATATTTTGGTACTATTTGTACTCACAATTTTTAATGCTATGTTCACAACAGGTCATTTCCATATATACTGTGTGATTCTTTTATTGTACCAATATATAAACATAGGCAATCACAGATTACAAAGCTCACCGAGACGAGGCATCACCTTTATGAGACCACCTTTATCATATTATATGAAAATCATAGTTAATGATCTTGGATATTGGATACTGTAGTGTGGTTTGACACAATATCGTATATCATATGATACAAAATTGTTTGATAATCATTTGTTAATTTCATACGGTATTGTAAGATACAATGTTTATCAAAACACTAATATAACATACAATATTGCATCCTAAGATACTATACAATATTGTGTCATATGATATATCATATGACACAATATCATACTACAATAATATATTGTAACGTATTATATGACATCGTAAAAGATATGATATTGTATCATATAATATGATACTGTATTGTATCGTGTTATACATTATTGTATTTGATGACATAATACAATACCATAGCAATATATGATACAAATATTGTATCACATAATACATCACAATATTGTAACTTGATATCATATTGTATAATATAGTATGATATCGTTTTATAAGTTATGATGTTGTATGATATGATATTGTATCATATATTATACATAATACGATATTTTATAATATGATACAATATAATTTGACATTGTATCATATCATATGATACAATAACATGTAATACAATAGTATACAAATATTGACTGGGGTTGAAGGCAACATTGACTATATTAGCCCCGAGGGATGAAATATTGCCCGACGCGAAGCGGAGGGCAATATGTTCGACCCAAGGGGGCAAATATAATCAATGTTGCCCGAAAACACAGTCAACATTTGTTTTGTTATATGAAGAAACAAACCAAAAATTAAGAAATGATTAGAAAACAGATCGCCGTAATTTTCTCAGCTCAACATAGAATTCACAAATTCAATTTTGCGCAAAGTCCATTTCTAAAATATCGTCGGCATCAAACGGTCGCTAGTTATATTCCAGCGAGCATATGAATTAGGCTACAGATGTTCTACCTGATTTTACTTCACTATAATTCGAAAATCCTTATATCCGTTATGATGGCAAACCCTCGCATTGTGCGTCCGTGCCTTGACTGACTGACTTATGACGTCACCTTGTTTTGAAGTCGCGAAGACTTATTTACGTCACCGTTTACGAATCAACGAATCAAAAGCGATAAAAGTGAAATAGAGGTAATATTCTCTTGATATTTTTCCTAGCCGGTCAATATTTAAAAAAATATTGACCGGTCAATATTTTTCAGAGGTAATATTACAACTATTAACTATTCGTCTATATAGAATTATATAGTGAGAATATACAACTGAATATGACAATATATTATATATTACAATATCATATTATACAATATCGTATCTTATGATACAATATTATATATTATACAATATTGTATCATATGATACAATATTATATATTACAATATCATGTGATACAATAATATTTTATATAATACAATATCATGTTATACAATATCGAATCATAATGTACAATATTATATATAACAATATCATATTATACAATATCATATCATAATATACAAGAAAATTGATGCAATATCATATTGTATCATATAATTGTTTTACAATATAATATTATATGATATAATATTGTATCATATAATACAATAGTGTATCATATCATACAATACCACAGGAATCATGTTATATCATTTTACAACAAACACAGCTATCAAGCAAGTTTGAATGAAGTAGGAGGTTTTTTTAGCATCCTTGATAATAGAGATCAGGCTCTGTATCTGAAGCTACCTCTGCGATTCATTTTTATAGTTAAATCAACCATGCAAGTTTGAAATGGTACTATTATCTATTAAACATGTGACCTGATCCAAAAAAACTAAACCTCCTCCAGCATCTGAAACCTATGGCTCTGTTTTAGCATCCACGCCTGTGGAGTGCATCAGAATCACAAGATGAATCATCTATTCAAATTTGATAAAGATTGCACCTGCTCTAAATACTTTAACCAGCTCAAAAACCTTAACCTCATCCAGCATCCGAAACCTATGGCTCAAATTCAGCATTCAAGCTTGTCAAGTGCCTTAGTATCATAAGACGCACCATCCTTGCAAGTTTGGTGAAGTTAGGACCAGTAATAACTAATATATAATCATCAGAGGGCACCTGCTCCAAAAACTTTAACTAGCTATAAAAACCTTAACCTTATTCAGCATCCGAAACCTATGATTCAGATTCAGCATTCAAGCCTGTCAAGTGCATAAGTATTAAAAGACGCACCATCCATGCAAGTTTGGTGAAGTTAGGATCAGTAATAACCAAGATATAATCATCAGAGGGCACCTGCTCCAAAATCTTTAACTAGCTTCAAAAATCTTAACCTCCTGCAGCATCCGAAACCTATGATTCAGCATTCAGCATTCAAGCCTGTCAAGTGCATTTAAGTAACATAAGACGCACAATCCAAGCAAATTTGGTGAAGTTAGGACCAGTAATAACCAAGATATAATCATCAGAGGGCACCTGCTCCAAAACTTTAACCAGCTCCAAAAACCTTAACCTCCTCCAGCATTTGAAAACTTTGGCTGAGATTCAGCATTCAAGCCTGTTAAGTGCATAAGTTTCATAAGACGCACCATCCATGCAAGTTTGGTGAAGTAAGGACCAGTAATAACTAAGATATAATCATCAGAGTGCACCTGCTCCAAAAACTTGAACTAGCAATAAAAACCTAAACCCCCTCCATCATCCGAAACCTATGGCTCAGATTCAGCATTCAAGCCTGTCAGGTGAATCAGTATCATAAGACGCACCATCCATGCAAGTTTGGTGAAGGTAGGACCAGTAGTATTTCAGAAATGGCTGTCATAGTGCACCTGCTACCAAAACTTTAACCTGCCCCAAAAACCTTAATCTCCTCCAGCATCTGAAATTCATGGCCCAGATTCAGCATCCAAGTCTTTTAAGTCCATAAGTAAGTCCAGATGCACCATCCGTGCAAGTTTGGTGAAGATAGGACAAGTAATAACTTAGAGGACCTGCACCAAAAACTTTAACCATGTCCGGGGGTATAGCATAAGCTCCCCCCGACTTCGTCTCGGTGAGCTAAAAAGGGTGGAACAACTTATCCTGCCAATTATAGAGGAATTAGTTTAATTAGTTGTATGACAAAACTTTTTACTTCAATTTTGAATAACAGATTTATGTCATGGGTCGAGAGAAATGATGTTATCACAGATGCACAGTTCGGGTTTAGACCATTACATAGTACTGTTGATGCCATTTTTGCCTTACAAACAATTGTGAACAAATATCTCTCGAAAAAATGTAGATTGTATTGCGGCTTCGTAGATTTCAAGCGTGCCTTTGTCACTGTGGATAGGTTTGAATGTGGAACAAAATTTCAATGTACGGAATTAGAGGTAAACCTCTGAAGAATTTACGTACACTTTATAGTAATATTAAGTCTTGTGTATTATTAGATGGTAAATTATCAGATTTTTTTGGTGAATAATCTTGGAGTTTTACAAGGGGAGATAATTTCCCCTCTCCTTTTTCCCTCTATGTTAATGATTGCGAAATGGAATTTTTAAGTAATGGAAATACACCAATTGAATTACAAGAGCTCTTCTTATTTTTATTGATGTACGAAGACGACATAGTTATTTTTTCTCAGTCTTCTGACTTCCAGTCAATGTTGAATCATTAGAAAATTATACAGAGAAATGGTCGTTAACGGTTAATGTAAAAAAAAAATAATGGTTTTCAGAAATGGGGGAATTTTACGACCAGAAGATGTGTGGTTTATAAGTGTGAACAAATTGAAGTAGTGAACAGTTTTTGTTATCTCGGACTTTTGTTGAATTACAATAGCAAATTTCATGTTACGCAAATCAATTTTCATTACAATGTGTGAAAGCGCTTTTTGCTCTGAAAAGGAAATGTAACATGAGTCTTAAATTCACTACGCTTTTGTCCCTTTTTGATACTTATGTAGGAAGCATTGGTTACTACGGTTGTGAAGTCTGGGGCTTTCATTCTGCCCCCGATATAGAAAAAAATCATCTTAATTATTGTAAAAACATACTGAATGTTAAAAGGTCCACCTCTAATGCAGCTGTTTATTGTGAATTGGGCAGAATGCCTCTCCAATGTGTTAGAAAAATACGTATTTTAAGATACTGGATGAAACTTTTATCATCAAAAAATTGTATTTTGAATTAATGTTATGTTAATATGTATAATGGAACTTCATGCACAAACAAATCTAAAAACTAGGCTGCAGAGATTAAGAACATGTTATCAAGTATTGGACTAATGAACTTATGGGAAAATCAATTTTTTGAAAAGCCAGAAATTATTTTAACAGTTACCAAGTAACGAATTTTTGATAATTATAAACAGTCACTACTAGCTGATATAAATGCCTCTTCTAAATGTACAATTTATAAATATTTAATTGATCATTGTACTTTGAGTCATATCTGACAAAAAGAATTCCTTTACAATATAAGAAACTTATATGTAAATTAAGATTATCATCTCATTGTCTTACCGTCGAAACAGGTAGATACAACAATTTTCCATTAGAAAGACGTTTATGTCCTTTATGTACTTCAGAGATAGAAGATGAATATCATTTCATATTGAAATGTCCCTTTTATTGTAATTTAAGAGAAAAATTCCTTAAGGTCAGACGACACGTTCCTCGAAAAATGATAATTATTTTCAACGGCCTGATAATATACCAAATAAATTTATTATTATTTATTATCATTTTTTAAATGATTAATATATATATATATATATATATATATATATATATATATGCCAAACATTTTTATATCAGCAATTCAAGTGTATTTTCAATAAGATTATATAGGAAATTGCATACTCTAGTATCTTGCACAAATGCCTGGTAAGGTACCCTAATTTTTTGCAAGAAAGCTTGTCAGAGTAGTAGTAAATCAATAACAAATTCCTGGAAAAAGTTATATGAAATTCAGGAACATGTCGTTGGACCTTAAGAAGTTTTACTATATTAAACCATCTGTTTTTAAATTAATTCAACTATTGTTAACACAAATTGTAAAAAATTTGTGCAATTTAGGTAAATATATTAAGAATGCTTTTGTTATCAGAAAATTACATGTATAAACTTGCCTTTTTCAAGTGACCTATTTATATGCATATTAACATGTGTATATCAATTGTCTTGTATATGTCTATGAGCTGTACAGCTGTTGACCAATAAACAATACAAGTAATTTTTCTCGATTTATAGTGTTTAGAATTCAGTTTGTTCTAATTAGGTATGACTAATACTGGTGAATGATTTCTCAAAAGTAGACTACTTGCTTCATGATTTGTTCTTTGTTTGATCTGACATTTTGGGCGGAGTCTATAGAAAAGTGTTGGGTATGTATTTCCATTCTTTTAACAAAATAGACTACACCTACATTTTAACTCTCATTAAAAATATACCTGCAATCTGACTGTGCTAGTATTAAAAAATGCGTCGATTGACCCAAAGTTGTAGCGGATATACCGGTAACTATCTATAAATTAGTCCAATCAATTGAATTAATTTTTTAGAACATACACTAAGCTTTATCTTCAATATAAGATCAATGTAGACATTTTTCCAATTCAGTTAGTTGTTAAAACTTTTTTAGTTTGAGATTGATTTCCGTACAAGCCATAAACAAATGTAATATCATTTCGGACAACCTTATGTAAACTCAAACTTCGTACATAGCTGTTTTAATATACACGAAAGCACTGATCAAAACGTAATTATAATGCAATTCTACCTCTAAATATCTACATTGTATCGTTATCTACAAACACTTGTTACGTTTTACGTGATCCAAAATATGTATATAAGCATTTATATATACATTTATGCATATATATGCATTTATACTGTCACCATCTGTTCAGTGGAAAAATGAACTAGTTTCAAGCACAGGTAAACATTTATAGCTTCTTCGTTGTTGTTTCTAACAATAAGCGTTTTCTATAGAAACACAGTGCCATATTTGTTTGAAAACTATAGGAGACAACAGCTAACTCTGTTTCAAAAGAATTTTTTTTTAATTTCAAAAATGTATTCCTAAAACCGTTTTCATTAGCTCTCGTTGGGCTTCAATTAAGAGGCACGTGCATTTAAATATCAATAAGGCAGCTAAAAGTTTATCCTTTGGTTTTAAAACATTGACACAGTATATAGAAAATAGCTAAATAAATTATTCTTGAAGGAATAATCTTACAACGTTGTTATATGAGAAAATATATAAGAATTTCATTTTAAATGTAAGCACTTTCTGTTCAATAACATACGATCACTTATTATCATATTATTAATAATTGCTGAAAGGGGAAATAAACGCATTTGTACGGAGTATTACAATATACATATGTAGAAAATAATGACATTAAGATAATTATATTAGTAATTTGTATTGCACTGCATTGGAAACCAGTTTACAAATTTTCTTAAATGATAAAAGTTATTTTAAAATTGATTTCAAACATTGCAATAACAAATTGTGATGCTCAAATATAGAAATAAAATCGTCAGCAGCGTCCTTCAATCGAATATGTGTATCTTTATAATGAGTAATTTTTCATTTTCTTATAAGATTTTCTGCAGAAAACAAGGAACTAGATTGCTACAAATAAATAATGCAAATGAAATTAAATGACTATCTAAGAATTTTCCAAATGGTAAGTGTCTTCCCTAAAATATTTAATGTTTTCTATTTTGATATGGATTGATGCTGAACAATATTACTATAAAGTGTCGCTAAAACATCTTCTAGATCTATTTACATGTACATCTGTAATTTAATATTTGAATATATGTGAAATTTTGCCGCCTTCGTTAATGGTCTTTTTGTAAGCTCTCCTCGATGAAGTCAGGATTTTTTTTTTTTTTGAAGAGTGAAAAGATTAAAGCTTTTAGAGCAAATAAACTTCTAGCAAACTAAGAGCCATATCAAAACTAAACTTGCATGGATGTTACTTTTAAAAATTCCTGCTTATATGTCCAGTATAATGAGGAAAAGCGGATTAAAGTAAAAGGTATTCCACACATCCCGGACCACGAAACGTTATTCTAATATATATCTAACAAATATATGGTCAATACCTGGTAAATGAACATTGAGACTATGCTGATGTCTTTATATTTGAGAGAGAGAGAGAGAGAGAGAGAGAGAGAGAGAGAGAGAGAGCAATTATTGAGGAAACGATAGAGGCTAGCTAATACTCTATATTTACTTTAACCTTTTTATACGGAAATGTTCAGGCATTGATTTCGTTATCTAAAAGTACTTTAATTAATTTGGCGACACTTTCCATTTTTTCAATATACATGTAATTTAAATACATGCATAATTTCAAATAGTTCTATACTGGATTGATTTCACTGACATTGGTACCGAGGGAAAATGGATGACATTATCGACCGGGAAAAGTGAGTACACGAGTTGGGATAGTGGACAACCCGATAACGCCAGTGGGAAACAACACTGTGCCTACAACAATTTCGCAAAACGCGCTGGACGTTGGGACGATGAACAATGTAAAAGTTCATTTCAAGTTATGTGTGAAGCATCAGGTATATTCATTTTTCAATGTCCTTTTAATGTCGTTTTACTCATTTTATGAAGTCACGTCTTTTAAGGGCTTCAAGATAAGACCGATATATTTACTTATACACAGTAAGGGGGATTTTCTTGCAACCGTTTCTTTTGACACAGAACATAGGGTATTATGATTTTTAAGACAAAATTCATGTATGACACTATACCTTGGAATTTACGTATATAAGCATGTACTGCATGAATGATTTGTGTTCCTGTATGAAGTTAACAAACTTCGGTTTTTATGAAATATTTAACTGAGTAAAGAAAAATGCTTTTTAACAACTCTAATCGTAGAAAACTATTTTATGAATTCTTTTTTTTTCCATTTAGGTTCTGAATTCTGACCATGGAAGATATAACATAATTATGCACACATTTTAACTGAACGGAATCAAATCAGTGTATTAAATTGAAAAAAAAAATTGAGCATTTTTTATTATTTTTTTTTTTTTGTGAACGTGCAGATGATGAAATGCCATAATTGAAAGTCATTATGTTTGTTTACCTGAATAATTTTCTGATTGAGTTATTGATGCTGATCAGTTAAAGAAATGAGGAAGAAAAACATGCAACCATTTATTATACGTCGCAGACTATTAGTTCTATGTTATGTAAATCTGCATTCTTCGCGTTTAATTAAAAATCTACTACCGGTATACATATTGTGATATATATATATATATATATATATATATATATATTGAGTATTTTCTCCCTCATTTCGAAAGACTCTGATTGTGTTTATATAGCGACTGACAAAGCACAATCACTATATAATCAGTTTAAATCCGTTTGTCCACGTAACTAATTATGAAAATAAACTTTCGTTTACTTTTTAAACAAGGGGTCAGTTTCACATCACTCAAAAGATTTATAAGATTTGACTATTATGACAATCAAAAGAAATTTCTTTTGCTTGGCAGAACTATCACACCTTAGACTTACCTTAAAATATTCTTGAATATATCACATCTATCACATCTTAAACTTACCTTAAAATATTCTTGAAGCACTGCTAACAAGTTTAATTAGACCTTGTTTGTTAATTTGAGTTAATAAATAGAAAGGAACATTTCTTAAAATTATCAAATCATTTATACCAAGACCGTCTGTCGCTTATTATGACTTAATTAAATTTTAAGTTGTATCGAAACCTATTGGAAATATAAGGAACAGTCGGTGAAAAAGTAATACTTGTGGCAGTTTCATGCAAATCAATGCAAACCAAAGGTTCAAGTGAGCTTTTCTGATCACCTGCTGTCCGTCCGTCCGTCCTTCCGTCTGTCCGTCCGTCTGTTTGTAAACTTTTCACATTTTTGACTTCTTCTCTAGAACCACTGGGCCAAATTTAACTAAACTTGGTAGAAAGCATTCTTATGGAAAGTGGATTCTAAATTGTCAAAATAAAGGGCAGAACCCTTTTTAAAAGGGAGATAAATGCGAAATAGTGAAAATAGGTTTTGTGTATTAAAAAATATTCTTGTCAAGAACTATTGCACCAGAAATGCCAATATTTACACCAAAGTTTGTATATATAGTAAAGATTCTAAATTGTTAAAATCGTGACCCCCGGACTAATACTAGGGCCCCAGGAGGGGTTCAAAGTTTAACATAGAAATATATAAGGAAAATGTTTTCAAATCGTCTTCTCAAGAACTACAATGCTACAAATTGTGAGATTTCTATGCAATCCCCCGGAGATAGTATAGATTCTAAATTGTTTAAACCGGACTCCCGGACAAATACTTGGGGCCCCAGGAGGGATTCTATGTTTAGCATAGAAATATATAGAGAAAATGTTTCAAAATCTTCTTCTCAAGAATTGCAATGCTACAAACTTTGAGATTACCATAAGCACTCTTAGATAGTGTAGATTCAAAATTGTTAAAACCGTGACCCCTAGACCAATACTGGGGTCCAAGGAGGGGTTCAAAGTTTAACAAAGAAATATATATGATAAATGCTTAAAAATTTTCTTCTCAAGAACTGCAATGCTACAAATTGTGAGATTACTATGCAAGCACCCTGAGATAGAGTAGATTGTAAATTTTAAAAACCGTGACCCCTGGACCAATACTGGGTCTCCAGGAGGGGTTCAATATTTAACATAGAAATATGTAAGGAAAAAGTTTTAAAATCTTCTTCTCAAGAACTACAATGCTACAAATTGTGATATTACTAATCAAGCAACCTAAGATAGTGTAGATTCTAAATTGTTAAAACCGTGACCCCATACCAATATTGGAGCGCTAGGAGGGGTTCAAAGTTTAACATAGAAATATATAAGAAAAATGTTTAAAAATCTTCTTCTCAAGAATAACAAAGCTACAAATTG
>WFKH01011801.1:16226051-16272138 GCA_016163765.1 Magallana hongkongensis
TATACGTTTGTTAGTGGTCGTGTAGACCCAATTTCTTTTGACTGTTCGGGGTCGACTAGACAGCCAGCCCCTTCAATGATATTCTCATTATAACTGTATTATACCAAATTCCTATTTTCACCAGGCTAATTATGCCTCTTCGAGGTCGTGTAAACCCAATTCCTTTTGAGGGTCCACTGGACATTCCCAGGGCTTCACTCCCACCAAATATGAAGCCCCAAATATGGGGTACAGGGTGTTAGACAGCCCCTTGAAAGCCATTTCCATGATAACTGTATTATACGAAATTTCATACTTTGGCCACGCAAGCTAAGCCTGTTTATGGTCGTGTAAACCCAATTTCTTTTGAGGGTCGACTGGACTTTCCCAGGGCGCGATCCTACTCAAATATGAAGGCTAAAATACGGGATACATGGTGTTAGCCAGCCCTTTGAAAGATATTCCATTATAATTGTATTATACGAAATTTCCTATTTTGGCCAGGAAAGCTAAGCCTGTTAATGGTCGTGTGAACCCGATCCCTTTTGATGGTCGACTGATCATTCCCTGGGCCCCACCCCCTCCAATAATGAAGCCCCAGATATGGGATACAGGATGTGAGCCAGCCCCTTGAAAACCATTTTCATTATAACTGTATTATACGAAATTTCCTATTTTGGCCAGGCTAGCTTAGCCTGTTAATGGCCATGTAAACCCAATTCCATTTGAGGGTCGACATGACATTTCCTAAGCCCCACCAATTTAAAATATGAAGCCCGAAATATGAGATACAGGGTGTAAGCCACCCATTGAAAGCCATTCCCATTACAACTGTATTATACGAAATTTCCTATTTTGGCCAGGCTAACTAAGCCTCTTTATGGCAGTGTAAACCCAATTTCTTCTGAGGGTCCACTGGACATTCCCGAGGCACTACCCCCTCTAAATATCCAAAAGGGGATACAGGGTGTAAGCCAGCCCCTTAAAAGGGATTGCTATTTTAACTGTATTATACGAATTTTCCTATTTTCACCAGGCTAGCTAAGCCTGTTAATGGTCGTGTAAACCCAAGTCCTTTTGAGGGTGGACTGGACATTCCCGGGGCCCCATCCCTTCCAAATGTGAAGGCCTAAATATGGGATACAGGGTGTGAGCCAGCCCCTTTAAAGCCATTCCTATTACAACTGTATTATTCGAAATTTCCTATTTTGGCCAGGCTAGCTAAGCCTGTTAATGGTCGTGTAAACCCAATTCCTTTTGAGGGTTGACTTGGCTTTCCCGGGGCCCCATCCTCACCATATATTAAGGCCCAAATATGGGATACAGGGTGTTAGCCAGCCCCATGAAAAGATATCCCCAATATAACTGTATTATATGAAATTTCCTATTTTCGCCAGGCTAGCTTAGTCTGTTAATGGTCGTGTAAACCAATTCCTTTTGAGGGTCGACTGGGATTTCCCGGGGCCCCATCCTCAGTAAATATGAAGGCCCAAATAGGGGATACAGGGTGCTAGCCAGCCCCTTGAAAGATATCCCCATTATAACTGTATTATACAAAATTTTCTATTATCGTCAGGCTAGTTAAGCCTGTTAATGGTCGTGTAAACCCAATTCCTTTTGAGGGTCGACTGGGCATTCCCGGGGCTACATCCTCATAAAATATGAAGGCCCAAATAAGGGATACAGGATGTTAGCCAGCCCCTTGAAAGATATCCCATTATAACTGTATTATACGAAATTTCCTATTTTGGCCAGGCTAGCTAAGCCTGTAAATGGTCGTGTAGACCCAATTTCTTTTGATGGTGGACTGGGCTATCCCGGGGCCTAATCCTCACCAAATATGAAGGTCCAAATGTGGGATACAGGGTGTTAGCCTGCCCCTTAAAAGATATCCCCATTATAACTGTATTATACGAAATTTCCTATTTTCGCCAGGCTAGCTAAGTCTGTTAAAAGTCAAGTAAACCCATTTCCTTTAAAGGGTGGACTGGGATTTCCCGGGGCCACATCCTCACTAAATATGAAGGCGCAAATATGGGATACAGGGTGTTAGACAGCCCCTTGAAAGATATCCCCATTATAACTGTATTATACGAAATTTCCTATTTTCGCCAGGCTAGCTTAGTCTGTTAATGGTCGTGTAAACCTAATTCCTTTTGAGGGTGGACTGGGCTACCCCGGGGCCCCATCCTCACCAAATATGAAGGCGCAAATATGGGATACAGGATGTAAGCCAGCCCGTTGAAAGATATCCCATTATAACTGTATTATACGAAATTTCCTATTCTCGTCAGGCTAGCTAAGCCTGTTAATGGTCGTGTAAACCCAATTCATTTTGAGGTTCGACTGGGATCTCCCGGGGCCCCATCCCCACTAAATATGAAGGCCCAAATATGGAATACAAGGTGTTAGCCAGCCCCTTGAATGATATCCGCATTATAACTGTATTATACGAAATTTCCTATTTTGGCCAGGCTAGCTATGTTTGTTAATGTTCGTGTAAACCCAATTCCTTTTGAGGGTCGACTGGGATTTCACGGGGCCCCATCGTCACCAAATAGGAAGGCCCAACTATGGGATACATGGTGTGAGCCAGCCCCTTGAAAGATATCCCCATTATAACTGTATAATGTGAAATTTCCTATTTTGGCCAGGCTAGCTCAGCCTGTTAATGGTCGTGTAAACCCAATTCCTTTTGAGGGTGGACTGGGCTATCCCGGGGCCCCATCCTCACCAAATATGAAAACCCAAATATGGGATACAGGGTCTTAGCCAGACCCTTCAAAGATATCCCCATCATAACTGTATTATACGAAATTATCTATTTTGGTCAGGGTAGCTTATCCTGTTAATGGTCGTGTAAACCCAATTCCGTTTTAGGGTCGACTGGGATTTCCCGGGGCCCCATCGTCAGTAAATATGAAGGCCCAAATATGGGATACAGGGTGTTAGCCAGCCCCTTGAAAGATATCCCATTAAAACTGTATTATACGAAATTTCCAATTTTCGTCAGGCTAGTTAAGCCTGTTAGTGGTCGTGTAAACCCAATTCCTTTTTAGGGTCGACTGGGCTATCCCAGGGCCACATTCTCATAAAATATGAAGACCAAAATATGGGATACAGGGTGTAAGCCAGCCCGTTGAAAGATATCCCATTATAACTGTATTATACGAAATTTCCTATTTTGGCCAGGCTAGCTAAGCCTGTTAATGGTCGTGTAAACCAAATTCCTTTTGAGGGTAGGCTGGGCTATCCCGGGTCCCCATCCTCACCAAATATGAAGGTCTTAATGTGGGATGCAGGGTGTTAGCCTGCACCTTGAAAGATATCCCCATTATAACTGTATTATACGAAATTTCCTATTTTGGCCAGGCTAGCTAAGTCTGTTAATGGTCGTGCAAACCCAATTCCTTTTGAGGGTCGACTGGGATTTCCCGGGGCCCCATCCTCATTAAATATGAAGGCCCAAATATGAGATACAGGGTGTAAGCCAGCCGCTTGAAAGATATCCCCATTATAATTGTATTATACGAAATTTCCTATTTTGGCCAGGCTAGCTAAGTCTGTTAAAGGTCAAGTAAACCCAATTCCTTTTGAGGGTGGACTGGGCTATCCTGGGACCCCATCCTCACCAAATATGAAGGTCCAAATATGGGATACAGGGTGTTAGACAGCCCCTTGAAAGATATCCCCATTATAACTGTATTATACCAAATTCCTATTTTCGTCAGGCTAGCTAAGTCTGTTAATGGTCGTGTAAACCCAATTCCTTTTGAGGGTCGACTGGTTTTTCCGGGGCCCCATCCTTACCAAATATGAAGGCCCAAATATGGGATACAGGGTCTTAGCCAGACCCTTGAAAGATATCCCCATTTTAACTGTATTATACGAAATTTCCTATTTTGGCCGGGCTAGCTAAGTCTGTTAATGGTCGTGTAAACCCAATTCCTTTTGAGGGTCGACTGGGATTTCCCGGGGCCCCATCCTCACCAAATATAAAGGCCCAAATATGGGATACAGGGTGTTAGCCAGCCCCTTGAAAGATATCCCCATTGCAATTGAATATGATGAATTTCTTACCTTTTCGCCAGGCTAGCTAATTATGTCAATGTTCAGGTCAGGTCAGCAAGATATAATTTTTAATGGATAACTGTTTCTGTACATCAAAAAAAGAAGTTTATATGGAATTTTGAATTTACGTTTATCAGCATGTTTACGGTAATTTGAATAGCGAACCGACCACAGAATTCTATTCACTATTCGAATAGTGAATAGCGAAAAGCGAATAGAACTCCAACTTCTGAATGCCTGTTTCATTCTATCTTAGTGTTTAAAAACATCCTTATATATTTCCATGTTAAAATTGGAACCCCTCCTGGGCCCTAGTATTAGTCCAGGGGTCACTATTTTAACAATTTAGAATCTACACTATCAAAGAATGCTTGCATAGTAATCTCACCAATTATAGCATTGTAGTTGTTGAGAAGAAGATTTTTAACCATTTTCCCTATATATTTCTATGTTAAACTTTGAACCCATGTTAGGGCCCAGTATTTGTATGGGGTCACGATATTTACAATTTAGAATCTTCACTATCTTAGGATGCTTGCATAGTCATCTCACAAATTGTATCATTATAGGTCTTGAGAATTAAGAAGATTTTTTAACATTCTTATGTATTTCTCTGTTAAACTGAGCTCCCTCTTGAGGCCCCAGTATCTCAGGATGCTTGCACAGAAACCTCACAAATTGTATCATTATAGGTCTTGAGAATTAAGAAAATTGTTAAACATTCTTATATGTTTCTTTGTTAAACTAGGACTCCCTCTTGGGGTCCCAGTATTAGTACAGGGGTCACGATTTTAACAATTAAGAATCTATATAACATGAGGTTGCTTGCTTAAAAATCTCACAAATTTTAGCATTGTAGTTCTTACCTTATATATTTCTATGTTAAACCATGAACCCCTCTTAGGGCAGCACTATAAGTCCGGTGGTCACGATTTTAACAAAAGAAAATCTATATATGTGAGGTTGCTTGAATATTAATCTCACAAACTGTAGTTCTTGCAAAGAAGACTTTTAAATATTTTTCGTGTATATTACTATATTAAACTATGAAACCCTCTTGGGGGCCTAGTATAAGTATGTAGGTCACGATTTTAACAATTTAGAATCTACACTATCTTAGGATGCTTGCATAGTCATCTCACAAATTGTATCATTGTAGTTCTCATGAAAAAGTTTTTTAAACATTTTCCCTATATATTTCTATGTTAAACTTTGAATCCCTCTATGGCCATTAGTATAAGTCTTGGGGTAATTATTATCACAATTTAGAATCTTCACTATCTGAGGATGCTTGCATAGTAATCTCACAAATTGTAGCACTGTAGTTCTTGAGAAGAATACTCTAACCCTATATATTTTTATGTTCACAATTTCAATAATTTAGAATTTTTACTATAGATACAACCTTTGGTGTAAATATTGGCATTTCTTGTGCAGTGGATCTTGGGAAGAAAACTTTTTAAGACACACACCATCTTTTCACAGTTTTGCAGTTATCTCCCTAAAAATGGGTTTTGCCCTTTATTTTAAGAATTTAGAGTCCCCTTTCCATAAATATGCTTTGTATCAAATTCAGTTAAATTTGGCCTAGTGGTTCTAGAGAAGAGGTCAAAAATGTGAAAAGTTTACAGACGGACGGACGACGGACAAAAGGTAATCAGAAAAGCTCACTTGAACCTTCGGTTCAGGTGAGCTAAAAAAAGAATAGAAATTATTTCCTGATAAGCCGCAGAACAGCATATGTTTGCAATATATCTCCATAATGACAATCCTTTTATAAACTATATCTATTCTGAAATACACGGATATACTTTTAAAATGTTGTTTTTAAAGCAACTCTATTACTTAATACTATATGAATTTTAAACCGGGTTTTCTGTAGGAAAAATCCGGTTATTGAAATTGTGAAAATGGCGGGCGGATGGGCTGTCGGCTGCCAAAAGGGTACCCTTTTTGAACGAATAACTCCTTCTATAGTTGTCGTGATATGAAGTTTTTTGTTATACAAATGTATATATTATTAGGAATTTGATTTTTGATAGTTTTTGCAAAAAATACTATAGTTGAACGTAGTAATTTTTGGCATGAAATTTAATATAGCTAGGGTACCCCTATTGTACAGATAACTCCTCCTACAGTTTTCAATTGCAAGATAGGAAGTTTTTTGTTTTGCAGATAAATTGTACATATATCAGAAATGTGCATATGCCTTGAATTTTTTGGATTTTTGGTAATTTTTGCGAAAAAGACAAGCTGTTGAACTTAGTCATTTTTAGATGATATTGCATATAGGGGCTTATTTCTCTAGATAGGTTGTGTTAACAATTTAGGGTGGACAAATTGATTATGGATACTCTTCACACAACAGAAAAACCGCTTGGTGTAACATTGACAGTTTTTGTCTTGTAAATTTGTTACCCACAAACAATCTGTTACATGTTCTACTTGCAAGCTACATATATAATACCGAGCGCAGCCAGAGGCGGGCTTCGCCCGCCTCGCGAAGCGAGGATTAATGGTAACACGTATATATAAGAAAATCAGTGAAAAATGAGAGCTGAATCAGTGGTGCTATGGGCTAAAAAAATTTCTTCCAGCCCTGGGCGCCGCCATATTGGCCGCCGTTTTGTTTTTAAAAAGTTAGTTCGATCATTGATTGGCTGGCACTTATCGATGTTTATTGCCCCTAAACTCGATTAAAAACTTTCCAATGTTTCAATTGAAGGTAATCTAAATTAAAAGAAATTAAAGTGAAAACCAAATAGGTTTCAATAGAGCTTCAATCAAGAAATACGACTATCTCTACGTATGTCTTATCAAATTATCAGATGGAAAATAAAAACATTAACATCAAGGAACTGATCTTTTAGATACTGAATAAAGTATTCAATTTTATTACCAGTAGTCAACATATGAATTAAATTGCTAAATAATGAAAGAAGAATAATTTTTTTCGGAATCACGTAACTCTCTTCGGCTATTTCCGAAAACAAAACTTGGACGTGTTAGGTATGAAACATGACGTCATAATGTAGACTGAGCACGCGACGTTTAGTTTGACTTTGGCTAATGATTTGAGTAGGCAACCAGGCGGATCCTACTGTGAGCGTTTCAAATAAATTTTGTTCTACAAAAATCAAACTGCACTGTGTTAAATCTGCGCTCGGTCCAACGGTCACACCGTTTACATATTATTAATGTTTGTTTGTTAAATGTAAAAAGATGTCGATTCTTAATAATTTTTGCAAAAAATACGCCAGCTGTTGAACTTTTTTCCACGATACTGCATATAGAGTACCCTTATTGTACGGATAACTCCTCCTACAGTTTTTAGGATAAGATCGAATTTTAGTTTGCAGATCAATTGTACATATAATAGAGATACAATGTATGCATTATTATAACTTGGATTTCGACTTTTAGCTGAAGTAAGCTTTTCTGATCACTTTTTGTCCGGCGTCCGTCAGTCTGTTTGTTTATCTGTAATCTTTTTACATTTTTTAGCTCACCTGAGATGAAAACTCAAGTGACCTTTTCTTATCATTTTATGTCCGGCGTCTGTCTGTCCGTCTCTCTGTCTGTCTGTCTGTAAACATTTTACGTTTTGGACTTCTTCTCCAGAACTACCAATTTTAACCAAACTTGGCACAACGCATCATTTTTTGAAGAGATTTTAAGTTTGTTAATAGGAAGGACCACGCCCACATGTAAGTGAAGATATTTAAGAATTACTAAAAATTCAAAATCTTCCTCTCAAAAACCGATCGGCCAGAAAAGCGGAAACTTGGTAGGAAAAACCCGACGTGGGGTAGATTCAAGTTTGTACAAATGATCCCTGGGGTTGGGGCTACAACGGGGAATCCTATTTTTATTTAAAACATTTGAACATTTAATTTACGTACCTAATGTATTTTATTTAAAATCAAATCGAAAAGTATTTTATTTCAATATCCTGTAAAAAATGTCTTTGATAATTGTGCAAAAAAAAGTTAATGATTATAAAGGCAAACGTTTTGAGATAATTATTGATATAAACAATTTTTTCATTTAAACAAATCTCTAATCTTATAACTAATAGAATTGAGATTTAACATTAAAAGAACATAAAATTAGTCTTCTCAATTACACGTGTTCCCTAAATACTTTTATTCAGAACAATAATTTGATCAGACCAATATATAAGGCGCTTAAAAACACACAACAAGCGTCAATGAAACGGACTATAACATATTGATAAAAATGCCAAGAAAAGAAAGCTGTTGATTTTATTAGTAGCCCAAAAACTGTTGCGTTAAAAGAAATAGAATGCTGAACTTTTTTTTACTTTATAAAGAGTAATCGACCGAGCGATAATCGAGTACGCAAATACTCGTTGTAGGGCTGTCACGGTTCCAAAAAATTTCGGGTCAGGTTGATAAATTTTTCTGTTCGATTTCGGGTTTTTCGCTTCGGGTCAACTTTAAAATAAAAATTCATTATTTAATCTTCGAAAGTTTTCACTCTATTTCTTTATTTCTTAAAATCAAACTTTGACATAATGACTAGTTTCTTTACTAGAAATACAAGTTACATTTGATAATTCTTAAATATTAAAAATATATAAAATAATTTCACCACGGATAACTTAATAAACATATTAAAAGTCATATGTATACTACAAAGGATTATTGGATAATATTATTGTAAAAATTTTCATTATGAAGTTCGTTTTTGATAGTTTATAAATGAGTGTATACCTGTGGCCAATTTTTGAATTCATGCATGTATTTCGATTTAAGATTTATTTTAATGCTTCTTTCAATAAATAATTTTAATAAATAGTTACATGTATTTGATAAATCTAATAAGTTATCAAAATAATTATGTTTATGATTTGAAACAAGTAAATCGTAAGGTATGTTCGTGTATTTTTGAGTTGCAGGTAATGCAAACCGTGTGTTCTGTTTTCTGTAACCACGCAGATTTTCCCCATATTATTTTGCATGGATTAAACATCTGGCTTTCCTCATTAATCTCACTCCTAAAAAAACCAGAAAATTTTGACCCTGAGCTTTTCTATTAACAAATATTAAAAACATGCTGGATGTCCTCATCGCAAGCCGCCATTTTTGTTTAAGTTAAGTAGAGCTTCTCTTTCATACACAGGTAAATCAAATGATACTTTTATTTAGAATGGGTGAACAATCATCGGTATACATTACCAGGTGTATACAACTCAATGTTTATTACATACAAGAGGTGCTTTAGTATTACCACAATAATTAACCTTTCAGTTTCGACGCCATTTTTTATAGAATATGGATTCTATTACAAAAATCGGAACCGAACCGAACAAATTGTTCCGCGGTTTTCAGTTATTTCGGTGGCCAGTGACAGCCATATGTCTCGTTTACATCCCTAGTTATATTACATGTCATTACTTATATGCAGGCATCTTTACATATTGCTGATTCTCAGTTGTATAGACCGTGACCCCTTGATAACCCACAAGATTTTAAAGATTGATATAGGTTTTTATATATATTAGCAATTGTTTAAGATCTTGAGAACTGAAATGCTCAATATATGATATGACTATAAAATCATCATGTTACAAAAGGGGGTCAATGTTTAATATAAGAATATCTGGAGATAAAACTCTCTTTATACTGAATCTACTTTACTACATTTTCCAGATATTCTGGGTTTTTTCTGTCTTTTTCTTCTTTATTTTAGACGTGTAGATGATAAAATGCCATGTATAAAAGTCAATATGTTTCTTTTATCCGAATAATTATTTGCTTGAGATTTTGATGCTGATCAGTTAAAAGAAACGTGAAAGAAAAACACAGCGTTGCAATCTATTGTGAATATTAGTTCTGTGTTATGTAAATCTGCATTCCTTGCGTTGAATTAAAAATTAATCTATATATTGTGATATATCTATCTCTATTGAGTATTTTCGTAAGACATCGGACTTTATTATACCTCAATATAAGAATTCTATATAATGCGTGGTCTGATTGATCTAGAGAGTCACGTGACAGGGCGAAAAAACTTCGTGTCTACCGGGTAATAAATATCATATTCCACCTCTTCGGAAATCTCGGCATTTTTTTTTAAAGGGACATGGTGACGCACAAACACATGATTTAGCAAATATCGAATTTTTACACGATTTCCACATATTTTATATATCATATGAATAGATGAACTTTTGAAAAATTACGGTGTTCAAAAGTAAATAAATCAAATTAAAAAGAGAAAAATAGAATTAAGCGTTGGGCCAACATCAAAATATTGAGTTTTCCTTCCGCTTCATAGTCACGCAAGCGCAGGGGAATGTAAATACTGCAGCGTGGCATACATCATGAGCCAGAAGCCTCTCATTGAAACATGATGTCTTCAAGAACTATATATTTATTAAGATGCATTCTCTATTAATGCATATTTCTTACCACAGACATCGAATAGCTTCGAATTCAAATTCTTTTTTCAGTGTGTCAATCCCACTGTAACTATTTTTAGACAGAAATTGCAATCACGTGACACTAAACCAATGTCCAAAACAACTCGGTTTGTTTACATGTGCAATTTCCGGATGAATTTGTTTGACTTATAAATTGATAAGTGATAACTTATGATGCGTGAAACCTTCCGTATGATGAAATTTCGAGTAGCTCTTCTTATTTCCGTTGTCATAATAAAAAAGGAAAACATCTATTTTGAGTCACCGTGCCACTTTAATTCCAACGGATGAAAAAGCCGATATGAGCATACGATGTACACAAATATTATTTAATCTAAACTATTTAATCATTTTAATCTCTTTAAATAAAAAAAAATGATTCGAATTTATGAAAGAAAAGAGAGAAACTAAAATAGAAAATCAAACATTCCTCACGCTATTGCTTTCGAAAAGTCGAAAAACTATTTGAACTCGACGTATTTTGTATAATCATCTGTTGTTCGGTATAATAGAAATATTTTTGTATAATAGTTCGGGATATATGAAGATTTATACCCCAAGAAAAATCAAATTTTCCTCAGGCGATGCCCTCGTGAAATATGATTTTTCTTTGGGGAAAAATATTAATATTTCCCTCACTATTATGCATTAAATGTATAGTGTTTACATAGCGACTGACAAAGCAGAATTACTATATAAACATGCAGTTTAAATCCGTTTGTCTGCTTTACTTTAAATGAATATAAACATTATTTGAATGTTTTAAACAAGTCTCCAGTTTAACATAACACATTTATAAGATTTATTCTTATATATTTCTTAAAATTATCTTGATATTTGACTATAATAACAAACATAATATATATCGTTGTTTCAAAGAACTATCGCAACTTGGATTTACCTTAAAATATTCTTGAGGGCTTCTAGCAAGTTTAATTAGACCTTATTTGGTTTTCTTAGTTAAAAGATTGAAAATGATATTTCTTAAAACAATCAAATTATTTATACCAAGACTGTCGCTTATTATGAGTTAATTGAATAAATGAAAATTCAAAATTGTTTCAAAACCTGTTACAAATAAAAGGAACAGTTGTTTGAAGAATAATGCTTATGGGGCAGTGCCATATGCAAATCAATTAATATTTTAAATTGCGATTTCCTTATCTTTAATCAAACGTATATTTACCGTAAATGTGCATTGTCCCCATATTTCATATGAACAATATAAAGTTATAGGAAGCTTTCTCTAAAAGCTTTCTCTAAAATCCAACTGCTATAAAAAAAATACGGGGATCAATCATCACTTTCATAGAAGTTGATAAAAGTTTAACACGAATTCTGTGTTAAATGTTAAATTGTAAACGAATATTGATTTGATTTGAACAAATATATTTTTTTCATTTAGATAAACATAACTGAATTGGGCAGCAAGCATTGCCTATGGAAGCCTTCTCCATAAAAATCCATCAAAATTGTCCACCCTAAAAAGTTTTCTTTATTTTAAAAAAATTATAAATGATTAAACGATTTTTCGAGTGAAAAAAGTGAACCATGGATAGTTTTACTATCATGAAAGTTTAAATTTAATTGCTTTTTTTCATCTGTTTTCCAAATTCTACACATTTTTGACTGCAATGCTTCAAATTGTGAGATTACTATGCAAGCACCCTGAGATAGAGTAGATTGTAAATTTTAAAAACCGTGACCCCTGGACCAATACTGGGTCTCCAGGAGGGGTTCAATATTTAACATAGAAATATATAAGGAAAAAGTTTTAAAATCTTCTTTTCAAGAACTAGAATGTTACAGTTTGTGGGATTATTCTGCAAGCATCCTAAGATAATGTAAATTCTACATTGTTAAAGCCGTGACCCCCAGAGCAATACATGGGCCCTAGAAGGGGTTCAAAGTTTAACATAGACATAAATAGGTAAAATGTTTAAAAATCTTCTTCTCAAGAACTACAATGCTACAAATTGTGATATTACTAATCAAGCAACCTAAGATAGTGTAGATTCTAAATTGTTAAAACCGTGACCCCATACCAATATTGGAGCGCTAGGAGGGGTTCAAAGTTTAACATAGAAATATATAAGGAAAATGTTTAAAAATCTTCTTCTCAAGAATAACAAAGCTACAAATTGTGAGATTACTATGCAAGCATCCTAAAATAGTGTATAATCTATATTTTTTGAAATTGAAATTGTGACCTACGGACCAATACTGGGGCCCCAAGAGGGGTTAAAAGTTCAGTATAGAAAAATATAGGGAAAATATTTTAGAAATCTTTTCTCAAGAACTACAACACTACAATTTGTGAAATTACCAGTCAAGCATTCTAAGATATTGTAAATTCTAAATTGTTAAAACCGTGATCCCCAGACCAATCTGGTGCCCTGGAGGAGTTCAAAGATCAAAATTTAAATAAACGTGTAAAAGGAAAAATTTTAAAAATCTTTAACTTAAAAACTACAATGCTACAATGTGTGATATTACTATGCAAGAATCGCAAGTTAGTGAAGATTTTAAATTGTTAAAACTGACCGCCGAACCGATACTGGGGCCCCAGGATGGGTTTAAAGCTCAACATAGAAGTAAAAAAGGGGGAATTAATTATAAAATGACCAAAATCGTGACCATGTCATTTTAATGAATTGTCAAATCTTGGAATATAATTACATGTATATTAAAATAATTTTAAAGAGTTTCATATTTAAACATTTCGCAATAGAATGATACAAGGAACTGTTGTTTAAGTGAGCGATGTGGCCCATGGGCCTCTTGTTTATTTGCACGTAAATTAACGTTAAATGTACAGTGTATCTGTTAATTTAAAATCTTTTCATAATTTTCCCCATATTTCATATGAACGATATAAAGTTAAAGGAAGCTTTCTCTAAAATCCAACTGGTATAAAATAAATACGGGGATCAACCATCACTTTCATAGATGTGATAAAAGTTTAACACGAATTCTGTTCTAAATGATTAATTGTAAACGAATATTGGTTTGATTTGAACATATTTTATCCTTTAGATAAACATATATGTAACTGAATTGAGCAGCAAGCATTGCCTATGGAAGCCTTCTCCATAAAATCCATCAAAATTGTCCACACTAACAAAGTTCTCTTTATTTCGACAAAATTACAAATAATTAAACGATTTTGCGAGTGAAAAAAGTAAACTATGGATAGTTTTACTTATCATCAAAGTTTGAATTTAATTGCTTGTCTTTGTTTCATTATTTTTCTAAATTCTATACAATTTTGATAGAATATTACGCACAAAAAGAAACCCTGACTGATAGGAGCTCATATCCCTAACTGTACTTATTTATTGCCTGCATTTTGTTGATATTGAATACATATGAGGTCAATGATGAAATTTTTGAGAATTTTCCTATTGCTTTCCGGCCATTAATCTAAAATTATGATGTAGATGATACAAACACCAAATATGTAACGACACGAAAAATTATGAAAAAAAAAAATTACTGTGAATTTCCTCTGTTTCGATATACATTTACCTTTGTCATTGCACATCTTCCTTAAATTAACAAAACACGGATATCAAAATTTATATTCGTTTTTAATATTTCTATTTTGTGTTTTTAACGATTAGAACGACATTAAAATCATTCAAAGGATAGGTACAGCGTCGTGTTTAGGTGATACAATGTGATATATATATATACTAGGGAACGCATTTACAAATGTAGTTGTTAAATAAACCTCGCTATATCTTTGATAGCAGAAGTCAGCGACATAAATGCAATTCTTTCAAATCATGGTGAAATACGGTATCATTTGAATTCTTGATATACTTTTTTAAATTTTAATTTTTTATTTTCAAAAGGAAATTGTCATTTATTTAATTTGTGCTGGTATTAAAATACGCGTCGATTGATCCCCAAGTTGTAGCGGATATAATTACCTATAATTAATCTAATCAATTGAATTGGATTTTTAAAATTGCACTTAACTTCCTCTTCAATGTAAGAATATCCGGTTATTTCTAGACATTTTCCTCATTCAGTTAGTTGTTAAAAGTTGTAAGTTTGAGATTGGTTTCCGTATAATTTATTGATTTCCGTATAAGCCATAGACATACAGTATTTCATTTCGGTGAACCTTATAATAATAAATTCAAACTTCGTAGATAGCTATTTTGGAATACACGAAAGCATTGGTCAAAAGATAATTATAATCTAATTCTATCCCTAAATATCTAAATTGTATTGTTATCCACAAACACCTGTTACGTTTTACGTGTTCCAAATAATATATATAAGCATTTCTAAATACATGTTTACATAAATATTTCCATATATCATCTTGCCATGCAGTTTTTTTTAAGTTATCTCCTTTTCTGCGTTCCTTGCACTAGTTGTCTGTTTTGAGGCATCTGATGCAGCACCACAAACTGAAGACGATGTTTTGATGAAAAACATCTTGGACCTACATTTCCAATTGTTTTCAACCATTCAAAAGAAAACAAAAATGATAAAGGTAAAAAAAAAAGAAAAAGACATTAGACGGCACCTTTGGACGGTGTTTTGTTTAATATTCATACATTAAATGTAATTTCTGATTTCGACAGACAGCTGTCTTTGAGACACAGTGCCGTAGATCAAGCTGTGCGATCAATGGTTGCGACTCCAGTGGATCCGAAACCATTAATAAACAAATGTTCATAAAGTTAAATGAGATCCAATCAATTGTAATGTGATATGTAATTTCTTATTTTGAAGGACAGCTGTCTTTGAGACTCAGTGCAGTGGATCAGGCTGTACGTTCAATGGTTGCGAAACCTGTGATGGACAGATGTTCACAAAGTTGAATAAAAATAGAATCCAGTATCAGCAACATTTGGAAAAGGAAGCCAAAAGTAATTGGTTAGTGTTGTACTTTTATGTTTTGTACTGCCAGGGGCGGATCCAGGATTTGAAGTTAGAAGGGGCGCCAGTTTTAGGCAAGGGGTCTGGACAGCCCTGGTTGGGGCCCAGGGGACGATTTTTAATTTTTTAACATTTGTAAATATAAGACCTGCAAAATCCAGTAAATCCCTCTGCCATGCAGATATATAGGAAACATATCTTTTTACTTTTTTCTTACAAATGTCTGTAAATTAATCAGTTTAAAAAATCAAGTTCAATGGGACGATGTTTATGAAATTGAATAAAAGATAACCATGCCAGCTTGTATTGTATAATAAACATGGAAGAGTCGTTAAACATAGCTAGTATAACCAATTACTTTAAGGTGGGTGACTGGTCACATTTGAACCCAAGGACAGGGTAATTAAAATGGGCTTTCTATGTACGTTACACGCGGGTTTTTTTTTCATACCACACCGTTGAAATCATTTTAATGCAGAGAAATCCGTAAAAGTTCATAATTATGATTCGCAAGTTGTACATTTTCTTTGACCAAAGGAGTATGATTTAACTTTATTTTGACAATTTTAGAGGGGGCGCGCGCCGGGTGCGCACCCCTCTGAATCCGCCACTGACTGCTGTTATGCATAGTGCTGTGTTTTAAACCAAATCATTTATTTTTAAGATACATTCTTCGTTTAATATTTTAAGATATTTTTATGATTATGTTATATTTATATCATACCTTAACAGTTTGTAAAGAAGGATGGAAACGTTTCGACGGACACTACTACCGTTCATTCAGCACAAAGATGAACTGGTTTCAAGCACAGGTAAACTTGCCATTTACATCTTTCGGTTTTCTATAAAAGCATAGTTTTAAAATGCACTGAAAAAAGCAGAATTAATCGGATTTCATCTTTGATATGAGTTATTAAAACAATGCTAAAAATAATTTTGAATTGTTATTAATGTAAATATGTTAACTTTTTATTAAATGTTTCATCTTACCAATTGTAATGTTTTGTGCACTTAAAAATAAGAAATAAAGATTTTGAATACTGATAGTAAAGTATTTAAAAATTAACAAAACACAGAATCTTATACTTGTATACATAATCGGTGTTTTAACATAGATTGAACTATGCATTTATTTTCTATGAAGCATTTTTACTAGATTTTCTGCACAACTTTGCTTCAAATTAATAATGCAAACGAGAAGAGATTAAATACATGCAAAAAGAAAGACAAAATTTGAATTTTTTTTTTTTTTTTTTTTTGGCCAATTTACTGGGCGCTGTATTTCACATCATCCTTTGTTTTTGTCACTGATATGCAAGCATAACTTTACTCTTATATTGAAATAATTTTCATATGAATTGTAGCTTAAATTCAACCCTTCATAAACATTTGATGCAAATAGACAGTGCTAGAAATATGTATATCTTTCATATAAAATCCTGAGAGTTTAGTTAAGGGGAGACAGGACGTTGATTACTAGTACGTGACTTTTGTTGATCACATGACTGTTATTATAGAATATATAGTAAAATGTAATAAACATTGTAGTAGTCAAGTTGTTTGAATTGTTTATATAATCTATAGATAAGATAAAGAAGACTTCTCCAATTTAATTTCTGCTCACCAAAAAACCGAATTTTTCAGTTCTTTTTAGCTGACATATTCTGATCAGTTGTATCATGTAAAAGTTAAATATATAAGTTGGGGAAATTTTAACGTTTTAAACTATAGAAATGTTGATGTACAAAATTTAAGTGGTGAATATAATCATAGATATATTCTAATTATTATTCTATTAACGTTATTAAATAAATCCAAAGAATGAATTACTTTTTCGATGTTTCAAAACAAAAACTGTCACAAAAAGTCATAATTCCAGAAATACGGGTAGGGTTGATTCCTACTGTAGTATCTCTGTATGTATGTTGTAGAGGACATATTAATGTTGATGTAAAAAAAAATCATTGACAAATTATTTTACACTGCAACTTCCTGATTCCTTTTTTAATTCTAACAAACTTTTATTGTAGTCTTTTGATAAAATGGGATAAGGCTAAAGTTACAGCCATGCGCCTTAAATCTAGGTAGAGTTAATATTATTATTCAAGAATTGGCTTAATCTTTAAGAACATACAACTTATTTTCTATCCAACGTAAGGAATCTTGTCAAAAAACAAGTGTTGTTGAATAATTAAGACATATTTTATTCAGTCGGTTGCCACTAATTTAACGTTTGAAATTTATTTCCGAACAGTTTAAACAACTGCATGATATCATTTTGGACACCTTATATATATTAAGTGAAAATGCGTCATTGACCTTTCTTGAATACACGAACATACTGATCAAAATGTAATTATAATGAAATTCTATCTCTAAATACCCACATAGTATATCTTTCCACTAACACATGTTACGTTTCATCTGTTTCAAATAATTTATAAAAACATTCTAACGGACATATAGACGTATCTTTTTAATCAGCATTCCATTATGCGATATTTGGAGATTTTTTTGTGCGTTCTTTGCATTGGTCGTCTGCTTATCGGCTTCTCATACAGCACCAGACGATGTATTGATGAAAAGCATCTCAGACTTACACTTCCAACTATTTTCTTCCATTCAAACGAAAACAAAAATGATAAAGGTAAAATCATTGAGACGAGACTTGATTTCTTTTTTTCTTACTTTGAACATGAAAGTAATTAATTAGCATTTAATATAATTTCCAATTTCGACAGACAGTTGTCTATGAGACCCAGTGCAGTGGATCAGGTTGTACGTTCAATGGTTGGGAGACTAGTGGATCCGAAACCTGTGATGGACAGATGTTCACTAAGTTGAATAAGATTCAATCAAGTATTAACAATGTTTGGAAAAGGAAGCCAGAAGCGATTGGTCAGTGCCGAAAGTTTTTGTTTTGTTTGTTTGTTATTAATATTTTTGTTGTTGTGTTTTTATGTTTGTTTTTAATTTATGTAGTTTTTTGATGCATTTGCCGTTGTGCATTGTGTTTTCTTTAAACCAATCATTTATCTTTTGTAACAAAATTCATTTTATATATCAAGAAATGAAATATTAAATTTATAACTCAACAGTTTGTAATCAAGGGTGGAAACGGTACAATGGTCAGTGTTACCATTTAGTCAGTACAACAATGAATTGGTTTCAAGCATAGGTAAGTGTTCCATTATAGTGGCATCTTTCAGTCACCGCTACTATAGAGCCTTCCTCTTTCGCTGGAAACATAAATATAGAGGATTCTATCTTTGTTTTGAATTATTTAAACCATACACATATCGATTTTGAATGAATATCAAAACAAATGTTTGTTTCTTATTAAGATTTTCATGCAAGCACTTTCACAAAGTTTGTAAATTCAAACAAGCAAACAAAGAAATTTTAATTTGCTGAATTTCAACTTCAGATAGGGTATTAGTTATTTAAGTATATTGTTATCAACTATAAAGAAATTAATGAAGCACAAAATTCAAGAATAACGTTATTTAAAAGAGACTTGTTTAAATTGCTTAAGCATGCCATATCTATTTACAAATCATTTTCCTAAAAATGATTTCAAAAAGGATTTGTATGCGTATGTATTCTAACGTAGATAATATATGCATTTTACATTAATCTGACTGTATAATTTTTATCAGATTTTCTGCAGAAACCAAGGGACGACATTGCTTCAAATTAATGATGCAAATGAAAATCAGTGGCTCACTAAGAATTTCATCAGACGTTTAAATATTGTAGAAACGCCTATTAAGAACTGGCTGTTTTATTCCTTGTAACGTACTAATTGTAAATTTACGCAATCTTAGGTTTATCAAAGATGAATGTATATCTAAACAATTAGATGCTTTCTTTAGTAATTTATACGGGCTGTGAAGGTTATAGCGATTATTGCAGAAAAACGGTGCATAACACTCCGAGCAATGAGCACTCTGAATTTTTCTGCAATACCAGCGACATGTGTATTGCTATTCGCTTTAAACCACCAAAGATTTAGAAACTTCTATTCCACTCTGCTTCCTAATTTACCCGTCACTGTGATGACAATTTAATTCAATAGTATCAGATTTGTGTTATTTTATCTACTTTTTACCTCAACAACTTGTAAACAAGGAAGGAAGCGTTATAACGACCACTGCTACCATTAATTTAGCGCAAAAATGAACTGGTTTCAAGCCCAGGTAAACACATGTAATTTTATCGTAGTTATATCTTTTATTTAAAGTTTTCTATAGCACATTGTTATTATTTGATAGAAATTAGAAAAAAGCACGATTTTATGTTTGATAAACTTTTTTTCATGGAATAAACGAAAAAACAGTTTCATAAGTACTCTTGATATATTGAATAAGATGTCCACTTAAAGGTGAATAAAAATGAAATTTTAATTGCTGACTGTCAGATAAAGTTATTATTTCAAATTCAGATTTGCACATTTGTAATAAATTTCTAATCAGATTTTCTGTAGAAACCATAGGACAACTCTAGTTCATATCAACGATGCAAATGTAAATAAATGGTTCACTGGGAATTTTCCAAATGGTAGGCATACATGATTTACAAATGTAATTCTAAGATTTTGTATATCTGCGAAATTTATTAGAGTAACATTCAATTCTTAGATCGATCGTTTATTTGTGATATAATGAAATAGTATGAGTCTGTAAAACTTTGCTATCCTTCTAAAGTGTTTTTAAATGAAAGTTTTCATGTATAGAGTTCATTATTAAAAGCATTTTGGCTAATACAATACTATATCATATCATTTACATGCAATTTTGAATATAATGTATATAAGGTACAAACAGCTCCATATTGGATTGATTTTACTGACATTGGCACGAAGGGAAAATGGGTGACATTCTCCACAGGAAAAAGCACATATACAAGTTGGAGGAAGGGACAACCAAACAATTATAAGTGCAATCAGGACTGTCCCTACACCAATTTTTAAATTGACTTAGAATCTGGAACGATGTAGGATGTATGGAATCATTTCAAGTTATGTGTGAAGCATCAGGTAAGTTGTGTGTTTAATGTATTTTACTTATATTTTTACTTTGATTGATTGAAGCGTCACTGATAAAAAGGTACAAGATTAGGCTGTTGTCGTTTTTTTCTCGCTAGTAAACAATAAATGATCATTTCGTGTCAAAATCGTCTTAGATTTAGGGTATTGTGGGATTATTTTTAAATTTAAGACAAATGCCTGTATTAAAAGAACATCTAGAAGTTTACATAGACAATCAGTTCATGCTTCTTGTGTTTTGAATACCTACCTTATTGTGGATAATCTAGGTTAGTTTACTGTTGGTAATTCAATTCAATTTGGGCATTCTCGTCGTTTATGAATTATTTTTTTCTTTAGATTCTCAATTCTGACCATGGGCAGATGGAAATCTTTAATAACGTTTGATGATCACAAGAGGAATAAAATGATTTGACACTAACCCATTTCTTTTCTTCATCTCTTCATTAAGTTCATGTAGACTTAAGTAGATGATAGAATGGCTGAAACTTGCGACTCTTTTGCGCCGATATTAAACGATACGTTGAGTAATTCATGAAAAACATGATTCTTTGGCCTAAACATTATATATCAGGTATGGATCCAATAACTGAGTAAAGGTAAATCACGAAAAGCCATTTCATCTCTGTTGAAGTTATCATTCTTAATTATGTTTTATTGAATTTAAAACAATTAAAAACTCCGATATTCACTACATATAGATAACACTAAAAGGCAAAGAAACCCATGCTTATCTATTTCAAATACCCCCGGTAGTCATAAGCAAATTTTTACATCTACCGAGTATGACTCCCTCTATTTCTCACGGATACTGGTTGTAGTTCATAGCTCTGTAGAAACTGACAGGACTGAAATCTACACGCCCCGTATATTGTTTGGTCGAAACCTTCACCAGCCTAAGAAAAATCACGGACTGCACGAAATAATCATGATGATGTCAGACTCAAATTCCCATGGGAGACGATTTGGCTGTTTCTTTTAGCTAACGTACTGATGTACATTAACAGTTATTTAGTTGATTTAACTTACTTTTTAGAATCAAGTTATTAATTTGATAAAAGAAAGATGTAAATATAAACAATAAAATGCTTTCTTTCATGATTCATGCGGGATATGAAGGTAGCGATCATTGCAGAAAAAAATTACATAACTCGCTAACGCTGGTTATGTATTTTTCTGTAATGTAGACACCTTCATATCCTGCATGAATCACCAAAGAAAGCATTTAGTTGTTTGGATAAGTCACCGATTAAGTTCATACGATAAGTTTTTCCTAAAACGACAAATTCAACATTTTTTTATTCCACTACAATAACCTTGATATATCCATGTACAAGATTTAAAAAATACATCAAAATATATAAAAGATAGATCTGTTTACATTTAATGTATTTTGATGTCAATTCTGTTTAGTACAAGTTATGTCAGTTTTACTTCTTGATAAATAAACAAAAAACGGGTGTTTATAATGTACATTGTTTTAAATATGAAAAATAAATAATAAACATAACAGTTAAAATATTTTAATATCAACAGAACTTGAGTGTTATGTTTCCTTTGAGCTGCAATTAATTTAGGGCAGACATAAAGGAAAGAAATTAGGTTTTTAATATTGATTAAATAAATGTCACAGGGTGACAATCACATGTTTTTATTTTATCCATATGTATTACAGTTAGTCAGTAGTAATAGTATTGTTGTAGTAAAATCCCATTCATTCATTCATTCATTCATTCATTTATCATTCATTCATACGGGTATTGATTTTTAATGGTTGAGTATTGTTTTGGATGTCACGTGATTGTCGGGTTTAAGTTGTTTTCGTGTCACGTTATTGTCTTGAAAATATTGTTGTTTCCAGGGGGTCAGAGTGGTAGAACCGGTATATGTGGGGTGTGGTTGCTGAGTACGCATGAGTGACTGTTGATATAAATACGTTTGCACTAATTTTTCTATTAATTCTATGACATTACCTAATACGATATGTTCTCCTGCGAGATATGTTTTCCTAAGAAATTCCTTACGGAATTTTTGGATACTTCTGGTAAGGGATAATTCCATATTTATTTAAGTAATTGAAATTAGGTAATTAATATTGTGTGAGTGAATTTGTACGAGCGTTTCATTTCCATTTTAGGTCATCTTTATTTACTTAACGTTTCTTTAATCATCAGTCATCTATAATATCACTTGTGAACCTTCATCAGTTGAGTTTGTCATGTATGCTACCCTGTGCAGACCCTTCACATAAAAGAAATACTTCAATTCCTGTTGGTAAATAAGTTCACCACAAGTATAATTACAGGCCCCCCCCCCCCCATTCCCCCACCTCCGTGGGAAATAAATCTGAATATTGTCCAATTTAAAATAGCCTTTTACAATGATTTAAAACACCAATGCAACTTCTAACATAATTAAAATGAAATGTTATCTCTTGAGATGTTCCAAAATATGTGAGCTAGCACCTGTTACATATTACAAGCTTTACCTTCTATATAAAAAATAATCACTGTTGGAACGATCCAACAGATGAATACTATCTTATAGTACAGTATATACCGCTTTATAATGAGAACTTTTAAGATTTGTATTTTTTGTGTATTATTTGCGTTGGTCTTCTGTTCAATGCCATCTGATGCAGATCTATTCAATGAAGACGATGTTTTGATGAAAAATATATCAGACCTTCATTTTCAACTGTTTTCTTCCATTCAAAAGAAAACAAAGATGATAAAGGTAAACAAAAATAAAACAAAACAATGTGTTTCTTTTAATTGTAAAAAATATCCGCTTTGTAGTTTTCTAAATTTAAACATAATATTATCTGCATTTCTTTCATACAATTATTTTGACAGACAGCTGTCTTTGAGACTCAGTGCAGTGGATCAGGCTGTACGTTCAATGGTTGCGAGTCCAGTGGATCCCAAACCTGTGATGGACAGATGTTCACTAAGTTAAATAAGATACAATCAATTATTAACGATATTTGGAAAAGAAAACCAGAAGCGATTGGTAAGTTCTTGTACACTGTTCATGAATATTGGTACTGCTGCTATAAACTGCATTATAAAGACACAAGTCATCCATGGTCATCACTATTTCAAATTAACAAATCTAGTCACTTAAATTATTTAACATTGAAACATGTACTAGTAATTTACATAACATATGTTATTGTTAACAAAATCAATATGTTGAATTTAAAATTATTTATGCATTTTTAAATACTTTGGGTCTTCAAGAATTTTACTATTCTGGTATTTTTTATTTTTTTTTTATGTAAGATCTTTTAAGATTTCATTGCATTTCATATACATCGGGTCCAGAAATATTTCAAAATCCGTATCATTCCAATAACCATGTAGGTTCTTTTAAGATTTTTTGCAGAAACCAAAAGACAACGCTGCTTCAAATCAATGATGCAAATGAACACAACTGGCTCACAAAGAAGTTTCCAATTGGTCTGTGTATTCTTCTCTAAAACTTGCCTAAAAACTCCTTATTTCCTTCTGAATTTTACATTTTTTTTTCTCAAAACTGTCAGTAACGACAATTGTGAATCTATCTAATATATTTGGATTAATTATATAACTTAAAGGTACAGTTTCAGATGGTCTCTTAAAATATTAAAAAAGTTATTTCTTAATGATTTCACCGTATTATTAGTCCCCTAACGATGAAACTGTGAGTAGGGGGGGGGGGGGGGGTACTATAGTCTTTTATCACGGTTTGTGAGTCAGTCTGTCCCCACTTCGTTTTCCATACTTTTATTCGTTATGGTTTGGCGAATTGATTTCAAACCTTTTGTGTAGCTTCATGATGGTGGCCAACGGATAAAGTTTGACTTTCGTTATGAAAAATCTCAAATGATATCTAAAATGGCATCGACCAAATTACCTATATTGAATGAATTGAACTAAAAATTGTATCACTCAATTTCATTAATAAGAATTTATAAACAGTTGGATACTGGATTGATTTTACTGACAATGGTACGGAGGGGAAATGGGTGACATTATCAACTGGTAAAAGTGAGTATAGAAGATGGCATGGTGGACAACCCAATAACGCCAGCGGAAATCAACACTGTGCCTATAATAATTATGCAAAAGGATTCTGGGACGATGTTAGCTGCAAGACTGCAATTCAAGTCTTGTGTGAAGCATCAGGTACGTTTTTATGTGATTGAGGTTCTTCAGTCGAGAATTTTAAGATCGACGTCAAAGAAGTTCGTAAACAAGAACAACATTACTAGCTAATTCTTTAATTATGTTCACTATTGACCTATTATCATATCTGTTGGGACACCTTATCTTTTGTCTTAACATGAATGGTTATGTGGTGATTTGAAATATACTTAAACAAGTACTGCATATGCCGTTTATTTGATTGCTTTCATTTGCAAGATGCATGCAAATGATAATTTAATTTATAATAATAATATATGATAATTTAATGCGTTTAAATGTATTCGTAATGTGATTTGTCTTTTATGAATATGACTGCATGGTATTTAGAAGTTTTATTTTAACCTCCTTAATTCTTTTCTTCTTTACGATTAGGTTCTGAATTCTAATCACAGAAAATGAAAATCATCGACAACGGTTGAATTACCTCAATAAAGTGATTAAAGTTTTGTTCCTTCATTTTACTTTCAGACTCGATAATGCAACCTATTGCAAATAGTTCCAATTCAAAAGTAATTATAAATAATACAAAAGAGAAAAATTAAACAAAATTGGCGTTTCAAATAAATACTTCATTATTATAATCTCAACGCTTCCAAATTTAACAAAAGAATGTTAAAATTACAATAAGGCCTAGGTTACTTTCCTTTGCACCTGTTTGTCAGTTGGCACACCAAGTGGTGGGCATTCTCGATCTATATCTTGAGCAAGACAAAAAACGAAGTACTTTTGTACCCATGAAAAGTGATTGACCCAATTTAATTTTGATGTCATGAAGTCAAGAGTGTAGAACTTAACTAAAAAAATAATCCAAGTGTTCACATATTTAGTTTGAACATGATATGAGAGAGAGAGAGAGAGAGAGAGAGAGAGAGAGAGAGAGAGAGAGAGAGAGAGGTGTTTATATATTGTGAAGAAATTAAATTTTAAAAAAACACAAACACACATAATTATATTCACTGTTATTGCATAAAATGAAAATCAACTGTATTACATCTTTGTTGTCCAAAAAAGTGAAAAAAGGTATCAAAATCGTTTTTAAAAAATAATGCACAAGACTACAGATGACTGTCTATAGCATTGTCTATCTGCTCTTTTCTTTGACATTTTGTACGAAATGCTGGTTCCACAAAAAACAACAGTCCCGCCAACAAAGCCACGGCCCCGGACACGCGGAACGATACTGTCCAGTCCCCCGTCACGTCCCTGATCCATCCTACAATACACGGGTCAAATCATACACTAGTATACCCCAAATAAATGTCAAAATTCATATACCAAACAATAGTTCGTGTTATCATTATGAGGATTTTTCTACGTATGTGTATACGCGCATGTACCATTAGAAGAATGGAGAGAAGACATTGGAGTATTCGTCATCTTGTTAATATTACATTTTGATGCTCAACTTAAATGAAATTCGATATCAAATGCATGTTAGATTCATCGCCATTGTTACAATATACTTTAAATATATAAATTCTCAAACTGTTCAAAATTGTGTGATATAGTTCTGTAACTAATGGATAAGTAGATTGCACCTTGACCTCTGACCAATCAACCACAAAATCAGTACTTTCCTGTCGTAACAATCTGTCAAAGTGAAACATATAATAAAGTTCTAAGTCAGCACTGCCGATCAAATGGAACATGGATTATGTTTGTGACATGGACTTATCTTAATTTAAAAAATAGTCGTTAATTACTAGCATTATTGTTACATATTTGTATATAGTCTGGTATGGAATAATCACACATGCACTGAAATTAAGCGGACTTCATTAACGAAATAACGCGTTATAAGCTTTAATGATAAGAAATATATGTCTATGTAATACAGTAAACGCATACCTGGCAGCGGCTGTGAAATACAAACAGGTAACGAAAGACACAGATTCAAAAGTCCTTGAGCCTGCGGAAGATTTTCTAGGGGAACTATTTCCAGCAATAAAAGGGGAATAAACATAAAGAAAGAACCGGGGAACAGCCCTTGTGTTATCGAATAAACCAACAAGGGATAATATCCCGTAAACCATGGCAACATAATGGAGAAAATTCCTCCAAGAATAAGAAAAGCTCCAATGATGTTTCTTTTCTGAATAATCTCAGAGTCTGCGAGCAATCCTACGACTGGTCTGGCAAAGATCATTACTCCGCCATTTACGGAAAGTAAAACAGCAACGCGACCACTACTCATATCCTGTCCACGAGCATGGCCTGGTATCATGGCAAAAATTGAAAAATACGCAAAAATGCTGCACATAAATGCTAGGGCATATATTAAAAAAGATGGTTTCCTAAACAACGAGAAATGAAATATATCTCGTGTTGGCCGACGTGTGCTACACTGGCAGCAAGACCTTCTTGGCTCGATAATATCATTCTCCAGCTCGTATGAGTTGGTTTCAGCGTTGGTTTGCTTGCTTAAAGGTATTTTGTCCTTTTGGAGCTCTTGCGGTTGTCTAATAAGTGCTGCACAAACACAAATGTTTAGAGAGAGTGCACTGATCACTAAAACTGCACCCTGTAGTCCGTAACAGGCTATCAAAGAATGGTAGATGAATGGGAATACAACGGAACCGATACCAGCACCAAGCAAAACGATACTTATTGCAAGAGCCCTTCTTTTCTTGAAGTAGAAGTTTATAACAGTAAAACACGGACTGTAAACCAATCCGAAACCAATACCTGTAAAACGATAGCAAGCTTTTTAAAGAAATATTTAATTTCTGTGAATAAATGAATAGTTCAAAGAGTCATGCTTCTTTACCGAGAAAAAAATTTATCTGACATCTCTTTTTAAAATTTATATTAATCTTTATTAATTATTTTTACCATTTCCTGTTCTGAATTAAAACCAACAATTGGTACGCCATTGTATCATATACAACATATACAACATACTTCACAATATTGATACTTTAAAGGGCATACCTGAGAACACCCCGTATGTCAGGATCCAGAATTCCATTCTTGACACAAAGACACTGAGAAAAAGTCCAAGAAATCCGAAGAAACCCCCAACAAACATGACGCAGCGAAAACTGTAGATTTCGGAGGCATAATTTGCAAATGGTCCTGAAAATGAATTTTAGGTTACTTTAAATTTATTAATGTTGAATACCAATGAGCTTATGGACGTCTTACAACGCATTTATGTTAGATTAACAAAAAACTATAAACAATTTTCGACGAGCATTTATATAGAAAAGTTGCTATTTTCGTAATATACTGTATAATACAAAAATAAATGTTATATTTCTATTCTACCTGCCTATAGCAAAATTTAAAAAAATACAAAGACTCGAGATGATTGCGGTGTCTCCTGCTCTTGTGTGATAGAAATCCAAAAGTTCCTTGTAAAGAATGCTGAATGAATTCAGGCCTCCAACAGTTATCATGGCTATTAGTGTTGTAGCTAGAAAGAAAACAAAACATCAAAAGCATTGGCGGATCCAGAGGGGGGTTCCAGGGGTTGGACCCCTCCCCCTTTCTCTGGGACATATAAAAAAAATTTAACTTAAAAGTTAAAATGCTTATTTAAAGGCAATTTTTTCCATTTATAATCTAATACTATAATTATTAAACATAACTGCTTTAGAAATCACTTATTTAAAATATTTTCCTACATCGGACCGTAATTTATTTCTTATAAAAAAAAGCCTATCGATATTTTATTGAAGTAAAGTGATATTCTTCAGCATCCGATGTTTATTCTTTGAGTAAGCATGGGGAAAATTAAAAATTTACATAAAGCAGTATCGCTAAATACACAGAATTTTAATAATATCCACTGGGTATTTTCTTCTTTATTTCTTAAGAAAATCGATTGTAGTTCATACAGTTTAGAACTGACAAGCCAGAAATCTACGCAATCGAGTGAAACGACGTTCGCTTATGAGTACACGCATTCGTTTTACTTTAAAAAACTTCTTTCAAATGTATTGTTTAGCTAATTAAATGTCAGCTATAATTTACATGTAAGTAGCTATATTAGATAAGTTTTACTTCGTATGATGTCTTCTTTGTATTTTTGTGTTTGATCGATCAAAACTTAAGCTTCGAACTTAACGGACTGGAACGGACTGACCCCACGGCCAGACCTCCAAGTAGTTGTAGTTACATGTACTATAGTAACCTTTACATATAATGAGAAATTAGCTGGTCCTTCTGTGTTACGTTCTGGTCGACAATATTGATAATTTTCATATTTTTAATAACTCTTTATGGATGATTTATTAAATGATTCAGAGACAGATGTAAATATAAACAAATAAAATGCAGACAGCTTTCTTTTGGTTTTTCATACGGGCTCTGAAGTTGCATGGCGGCATTACAAAAAAAAATCGGCAATGCTAACTATCTTCACATCCGCATGAAACACACACAAAAAAAATAAATAAATAAAAGCATTTTATTGTTCAAATGTTTCCAAGAATCGAAATTCTTTAGCAAGAATACCGTGAAAAGGGATTACATATAAACCATAATGAAAACGTACATTTTTTCAAAACTTTCCTGAATATGATCTTACATCTGCTCTAGTGCCGGATGATGTAGGGCACCCATTTAAGAGACTACACCAAGTTTCCGGCGACAAGTTAAATTACACATGTACCATCTATTTAGCAGATAATTATCCTCACTGTTTGTCATATGCAATCATTTGAACCTTTATTTAACAGGTCAATTGATAGACTATCAAAATTGAAAAATAATTTCAAAATGTTTGAAACTTCAAAGAGATGAACAAAAAATATCAAAAAATTCCATTAATATAATAATAGCTTCTCGGAATTTGTCTGAATATTTTATTAAGCAAAGTTATATTCTCATTGCTGGAGACTTGTTAATTAAGGCTAGAAATTAATCAAATCATCCTTACCAAAACCAAAACGCTCAACAATGGATAAATAAAGATTGGTAGGATATGCCTTAATGTATGTGCACTCTGATGATGAAATATATATTGACAAGATAAATGTTTGTTGAATTTTACCCATGGAAAATGTTCAATTTTGTTTTTTGGGGTTTTTTTTTGGGGGGGGGGGTGTTTACGAATAAAAGATTATGTTGGTATGGGACACCTCCATATGATGACGTACTTCCTATCGAAATAAACAATAAAATCGGGTACAATTTTATAAATGTTTTCTTTTCTAAAATTGTTACTCGCGTAGCGCAATGGGTTAGAGCGTTAAGTACGAATGTAAGTCATGAGTTCGAATCCCACTGGGGCTTTTAAAATTTTTACCTTTCAAAAAATTTTAAAAACATATTTTGGGTCAAATATTGTAAATTTGAAAATTCTAAACTGGTGAAAGTATTTTATTTATAATTTCTTTTATCCACATTACTACAGACAGGTATCCCATACCAAATTAACTAGCACTGACTTTTATACGTATTGATATTTATCGATTGGAATCCCCCCCCCTTTCCCATATTGCTGGATCCGCCTCTAAAAAGGGTTACGGGAATTAGTGCAAAACATATAATGAATCATCTTGTGGACTTGCTTATAACCTATCTTTTGTTTATTTACCGTTTCATACATGAGTTTTATTTGGTGTGCCCTATCTTACGCCATTTATCCTAACGTTTTGTAGAAGGAGCTAAGAACCCTCGCTGCAAATGTACCGTTATTAATAACGTTTGCCGACTGACTCATGATTAATATTGATTGAAATCATGTCAGTTGGTGTGGCTCTATATTTACTTTATACGAATAAAATTAATGCATTTCTAGTTTTACATGTGCATAAAGAGGGTGTCTTTTAAAATTTAAATTTATATTCATGTAAACACTTACCTATCAACATTACATAACGATAGCTGCTCCCTCTTTCTCTCATCGTTACATTTGTTGTGGTTTTTTTAATCTCTTGTGCAACATAACACACGTGTAGTGTATTTACTCAAAGTATCTTTAGCTCTAAAAAACACGAACGGTCATAAAGAGTATGAATCATTCTAAAATGGAACGATAGCATAATATTTACAAAGCTTTGATAAGAAAGTTTTGAGCATTTGGCGCAACGATATAGATATTATATTTTATGCAAAGTACTCACCATTACACGCGGATATATGCCTCCCGCTCGCCACCAACAAGTCTAAAGCTGTTCTCTGTGGAATCCAAACAATCTGACTCGTGTTTTAAGGTGGTTTCATTTTTCAGTTACATTTAAAATACGGCAATTTTTGGAGGGAAGTACGTCAATTCCTTTACCTTCCGATGGTTTATAATTACGAAGGTAAAAAAAAAATCTCTGTTCATCCTATATGGATTTTATTGCCTGATAGCTTTGATTGTAGTTTAACACACGTACAGGTATCATAATAAAAACCGTTAATGTAGTACAAACTCGGTTGTAGCTTTAGGCCTGAAGATACCACCGACAAACGGGGTTTTTTTTTGAGACCAGAAATCAATAACATGCTGGCTCAATCGTGCAGCAGCTACGTTTTCGTCATACAATGTCTCGAGGCGAATAGACTAGATTTTATTGTTTAAATAAATATATGCTCCGATTATTTTTATATGTTTCTGAGAAAATTCTTTAAAACTGATTTGGAGGCAAATAAGACAATTTAGAGATTTTTTGTGGTTAATAAATGCCTTAATTATTTCATCAAACATGCCAAAAAGTATACCAATAAAACGTTTAAGTTTTAAAAAAATCGTTGGTAGATATTTTTTAAATCTGTGGATATAATCTTATTATTTTGCCCCATAAATACGGCAGGAGAGATTGAATGAATATGAAAACAGCGGAGAATCCTTAAAGCAATATGAGCTGCAATTTTCATGTTGAATTTTTTTTTACGAAAATGTTATTTTCTACTAAAATGACTAAAAATATCATGGTTTTTAAATTTCTGTAAGCCATATTTTTGTGAATAAGGTCGCTAAGAGGCCTTAATTGGAGCAAAATTGAATTATTGTCGTCCTGTACAAAAACTGATCTGCTATATATTCCTTAGAAGAGAAATCTTTCCTCTGACAAAAAATAATGATTTTTTCAAATCTTATTGATGATAAAAGTTTAAGTTACATGCAGACTTATCATACTAGCAGGTTTTTGCAGCAAAATAAAATTCTAAAAAATACAGCTCATATTGCTTTAAATAGAACGAGTGGCAAGCAAATTAACCCTCACCGGTGTCTTGGAAAAAGAATACAAATGTATTTAATTTAGCTGGGTTTTTATTATGCAACTTCACTTGCTTCCTTGTATTTTTTTTTTTACATCTTGTGTCGAATAAAATTATCGTTGATGTACAACGACCCCAACACAGTCACCATAATCAACGTGACAACCCAAAACGGAGGGTTGTTTGGTTTTGTTGTCTGCGTGTTGACGTTGTTTTTAATATAGTTGAACACAATACATACTGGTGGTATAAAAACTTTGGTTTCTGTTGTCTAATAAAGACTAGTTTTGAATCAAATTCAAGCAATTTTAGCGTTCAATCTAATCATAAAGACAAGCAGTATAAACAGGATTTTAAGTAGATATGAAAGGACTTCAAAAGGAACGAAGCACAGCAGATATTGTTGTCCCTTTGGTTAATTTCAATTGGAGGAATAAAAAGATGTATAGGAAAGATTGGAATAGGGATTTTCGTAAAGTTGCATTTAGGATTGTTCGTGGCAGTGACGACACCTTGTAAACGGCTTGTATTTGCTAATATAACTGTGAAAGACGTTTAAAGAGGTGTTCTTGCTCTATAAATGCAAAGCAAGGCTTCAGAAGACTGCTGATACCCTATTCATTCCACATACATGTATGCTACATGGGGTATAGGTGAGCATCGTAGAGAGAACATTGTTTTCATAATAGAATTCTTGTGTTAATTTAGCATTGTATTCACAACCTGTGCTTATGGAAATTAATTCTCTGGCGATATTTTCACTCAGAATCATCGGTGAATTAAAGTGTATTGTCTCCATACCACAAGGAACCATATGTAATACTTTATAAATTGTATTCACCAAACGGTAGGGACCGCTGCAATTTATCTTTAATTTTTGAAGATAAAAGATAGGGTTCATTGTACCTTAATTATGAATCAAGAATTGCCATATCATCAATTATATAAAAAGATACCGTTCATGGTACAATTTTCCTCAGGCGGTGTGATTTGTTAATTATATATAGCATTATTAGGGATGGATTTCATCATTTTACCCATTTTTGTATTTGTATGATTCTATAGCAAAAACTAAACCGTGTAGGTGTGGTTAATAAATCAAGCATTCGGTGATTATGATTTTTTGTTGTTGTTGTTGTTGTTGTTGTTGTTGTTACGGATGACTTTGATATTTTGGTTTGGTTCTTCCGATAAGGAAAAACACAAACGCATACTTTTAAAGTTTTAACTTCGATAATAATAACTTCGACCTAATTTCAATTGTAAAATATCAAACTTTGTGAATGGAATTTTATTCCTGGATAAGAGCAATATGCATGTTCACATGAATCATGTAAACTTGCTTGCTCAGAGTGGTGTGTCGAGAAAGAGTTATAGCGCGTTTGTCATAGGTATATTCCCCTATCTAAGTGTTCATTTTGAATACTAATACTTGCAATAATGAAAATTTTAAAAAGTGTATTTGATAAACATGAAAATCACAAAATATACTTAGTATATGTTTGGAGCATAGATGATGAAGATGCTATAATTTCAAATTAAGGCTACCTTTAATCAAATAATTAAGCTGAGTAATACCGATATAAAAGTTTTCGACGGTTTTCTCCTGCTAAGGGAGATTTTTGTCATTGTTCAGGCACATACCTATCTACTTCTTATGTATGTGAATTTCTTCTTTATCAAATACTAGTACGCAAATTACTGACATTTTATAATATTATTGACATTACCGCATAATGTCTAGGGTTTACTAACAATCTGTCGTGGTATAAAAGTGCTGCGTGTGCAATGTAAGTTCTCCCGTTTATAAACTAATTTTGTATAATATAACATAATTGGTTTAAAAAAGTTATTTCAAAATCACTAGTTTTTGCCAAATGCGTTATAATGGTTCTTGATACTGTTAAAACTCTACTCTTATATCTACTGAAAAACAAGGAAAATATTTTGAACAAAATTACGAGAAATAGGAAGTCTTGTAAAATAATGTCCAAGGCTTGTGGTGTTGGGTTTGATTTAACAAAGAAACCATGCCTCGATAACATTATATTTGTTTACATAGTGTAGGACTTTGAACGTTTATTATGGACTCTGATATGTTGGCATAGTAGACACTCCTTCTTTAAATATAGACTAGAAATGCTCTGAATATATTGGTGTGATATATATTCATTATATCCGGAAGATTTTTCAAAAAGATATCTGTTTTAAATTTCCAAAAGATTGCGATATCCACGTATACTATTTCATTTCAATTGCAATGGCGTACCAATTTCTAATCGGACCCCATCTACTTGTGCAAATGGGCGTTGATAGTTTTATATCTTGCCGAGAGAGAGACAAGTCTTATATTTCGTAAACTTAACCATCTCCACTTTAGAAAGAAAAGGTGTTGTTTTTAAATAGTTAAACTTTTAATAATCAAGAATGCCTCTTTAATGCAACTTAAGACAAGGAAGAAAAATATTTGCAGTTATGAAGAGGGTAAAACACAACACAATTTTCCAGTCTAATGTACAACGCTAACTGTTTACTTCCTTGTTGGGTCAGAAATCCTTATGAAGGCAACAGGGCCCACTTGCTGTGCTGTAAAATGAAGGCATTCTGGGTGATTTTGATTCTGGTGGTCGGTGACGCTTTCGGTATGTTGAGACCTCTGTTTGAGCGTTTCTTTTCTTTCTTTCTTTTTTTTCTTCGTTCAAATTGCTATTCATATTAAGATTTTTTTTCTTCGTTCAAATTGCTATTCATATTAAGATTTTTTTTCTTCGTTCAAATTGCTATTCATATTAAGATTTGAGTCATTTTCTGTATTTCTTATATCAGAACAAAACAGTACGTCGACAATGCCGTCATATACTTCAGTGAGTGGTAATTACGATACAACAGACCTTAGTACACCAAATGCTAGTACAGATGACAAAAACAATTCGACGACAACAGCCAATAATATAGAGAAAAATTGTAAGTGTTGTTTACTGGTTTGGAATAAAACGCACTATTGATACGCGAGAATTCACAATTTTATTCGCCGAAAGAAGAAAAATAGAATGAAGCATCTCTTTGTATAGGACTCCATGAATATAGTTTCGTAATGTATAGTGCAGGAAAAAGGTCCTTAATTTCACTGAATACCATTCAAGTAAGGTTAAATATAATAATACTGGTATGAAGCCCCATTTAGATAAAAGACATGAGGGGATGTAAACATACACAAGTGTCGACTCGAGCAATAAACGGCTTTTTAATTTATTATACACTGCTTTGTTTCGATAGTTTTAAATAAGTTTTCAAAATTGTCGGTAGCCTACTTGTTTCAATTACTTTTCTTTGATTACTAGTCTCTGTGACGTCACCGAACAATAAGACAACACACAGTAATACAATAGAAAATACAGACAATATCTCAACCAGAATGACGACAACAGACGACACAAAACGGAGCACAGCATGGACAAGTAACAACGGAGGTGTTACCGAGTCTAGAACAACCCCTCAGTGTAACAGTAAGTATCAAACCATGGACCTACAAATCAACGTAACAACCAGGACGGTTTTTCATTTATCAGTATTTTCCATTCACAAGTAAAACACAATTTTTTTTATAAGCGCATTTCTCAGTTTAAATTACTAGGTCAAGTTTCAATACCTAAAAATGAATGAAAAAAAGGATCGCAGTCGGGTTTGATCCCAAAATGTCCCAGCTTCCAAAAGAGTATGAATTTATTACCTCATCCAATATCGTGTATGGTACATGTATATATATATATATATGTAGTTCAATTGAGTGTGTACACCATTTTTCATATTGCTTTTAATTTGGTTTTAATTAGGACTTGATTTATTCAACATTTTGTATTCACTTCCGAATTATACAAGTAGTATATTTATAGAATATCTTGTATGTGTACGCATAAATACTTAACAAAATATATAAAACTTAAAACCTACAATATAAAGCTGCCCCGAAAGATTCATAATTAATTGACCTGAACCATTTCCCTAGTTTTGTGCATTTCCTGAAACAATATATAACACATAAAACTGCAGTCACCTACTTGTTAAAACGACTTTGATCACATTAACCCAATCTTAGATTAAAACTTTAGATAGAGTAACACTAACAAATTGTGACAGATTTAGGAGACAGCGTCCAATGCGTCCTATAAATAAATTAGTCATTTGGAGTAAACATATATATATATAAGTCATTTGATAAACACAGTGTAAATTAAAGCTGTGGTGGGGTTCCCTTTGATCTGTTTCAAAGGCTGAATAGTAGATGCGTGTGCAACCTTAAAGGTCATTGTAAAAGAGGACAGTCGCCCAAGGAGGCTGGATGGACAACAATTTCCAATCAGATCTGCCCTAAAGTTTTAAATAGGATATTTAATTATTTATGCCAATTAAATATATTATTGAGTAACGATTTTTTTAAAATTAGCTTTAAAATTTGACTAATTTACTATATTTTTATACAGATCTCTTTATCACAAGGAGATTAGTACAGTCTAAAAATGACCACAACCATCGGGACCTCTTAATTAAAACAAATTAATTTAAAGGTCGTGTTAACATTTCACCTACCCCAATGTCATAACATTACATTATATATACAATATATGTGTTGATTCCAATTTTCAACTCCATTTATTAGCATTGGGATTTAAAGTGGACACACCATTTATAGTGGCTGGCGCCGCCATCTTCCTTGCTGTTATTTGGAGTTTTTGTCTGTGTTGTTGGTACAGAAGAAAATTGTAAGTATGACGCGCATTGTGTTTAATATGGAGATCATTATTAGGAGTATTTGCAGCCCTATACATGTAGCTTTCAATTGTGACATTCATTTTGTGTATATAGTCTTTATGATTGATCACACTATCCTTTACCAGCGCTGCTAACTTTTTTAAACAACTTCCGCTGTTTTAGATCTCGAGTCAAGTCTCAATATGACGCAGAATGTGCCTTATCAATGCATAAAGTAAACGGCAGGAAAATTTCCGATGTGAAGTTTTCAGTGGGGAAGGTTGACAAAGAGTTTAGCTCTGTCAGCAAGAATATACACGGTGAAGATGAGGAACCCGAAGATAGTACAAGTGATTTATATGACGTCACAGATCCAGATTATGAGGACGCCGATGGAACAAAAACAGACAAAGCTAAAGAACGTAGTGTTGATGAAGAAGATAGTGATTATGATATGTTAAATGATGATGATAAGATGAAGAATCGTGAAAACGAATACGCATGCGCCGAGTTTAAAAATTCCGGAGAAGACTTGGATATCGATACATACGATACAACCGAAACTTGCAACAGAATAATATGCAATAAGAAACACGAGCATCGTAGTGAAAAACACTTGGATGAAAATCTTTCAAACGTGAAAAGCAGTGACGAGACTGAACCTCAAAATCAAACCAAAGAAATGAAAGCTGGCTCAAAAATATACGATCAAGTCAGGGCCGAAGAAAATCAAGAAAAGAAGAACAAAAACAGTGAAGATCAGGCAACAGCGATAGATATAGTAACGGTTGGAAACAAAACGACAGTCGAAAACAATACAGAGAAAGACAAGAAAACAGTCACAAATTTGACGAAGGCCGAAAACATGGCAACGGTCGAAAACCAGCCAACGGTCGAAGGAAAGGCAACGGTCGAAAACAATACACCGGTAGAAGACCATGCAACGGTTGAATCAAAGACAACGGTCGAGGATAAGTCAATGGTCAAAAATAAGGCGTCAGTCGAAAACCAGCCAACGGTCGATTCCAAGGCAACGGTCGAGGATAAGTCAACGGGCGAAAGTAAGGCATCAGTCGAAAACCAGGCAACGGGCGAAAACAAGGCAATGATCGAAGATCAGATAAAAATCGAAGACGGTGCATCAGTAGGTGATAATAATGGGAAAATGGATAAACCGTGTGAAAAGACAACGAAATCAGAGAGTGACAACGACGCAAAATGTGTAACTTTTGAGTATGAATTAGTTAAAATTGTTCAGAAACCGAATGACACGCAAGAATATATGCAAGGAACGCCTACATCTGTTTGAATTCCAGTTTCTGCGACATGACTGAAGAATATTATGAACGGATCTGTTAAGAAAATTATCTTTGTGGCAGTTATATAATACTATTAAAAAATAAGTTTTGATTTTGTCAACACAGGTATTTCAATAATATGATTAAATGACATTGGTGAATCAAGTTGTATTGAATGCCCATGTTAGAACGGATGAGAAATCGAAACCTCCGAATTCCCAACATTTTGTTGGAAAATCCGTTCTCAACTGAATATATTTAAAATTGATTGTTAAAAACACTGTAATGAATGAGATATGAAACAATTTGATTTAAACTAGTTTACGTCAATTTAAAAAAAAATAAAATGTGCGATAATACCAAGGAAGTCGGTATGTTTTATCCTGTGAGTAGAGTTTTCGCTAAATATTTTGATTATTGTATATTTCAAAATACATATATGATTTGAAGTGTTTTTATTTAAATAGACAAAAAACTGGAAGTATTGATACACTACGTTGATTGTTATTTTCAATTCATTTTTCGTGTAAATTTAAGAATTCTATACTTTTTAAAATCTATTATCATAATCATTACATATGTCTATCAAAGTAGGAGTCCTTACTTCGATTGATATTATATATACTATTTACAGCGTTTCACTCGATACTTATATCTTAAGTGGCTCAGTGGTTATGGTGTGAAAAGATTGTGTAATCAAATTGGGATTGTTAGATTTTTGGCTACTTTAATTCTCCTTCGTATTTTAAATTTTTTTAGACATTGACTGTACATAGCACGAAGTATTTTCCCATTTAAATACATGGAAGATTTTTTAATTATAAAACAAATAATTTAAAGTTTTTTTAAAATGAATTTTTAAATTTTGGAACTCCATTCTAATAGGATTTTCCCCATCTAATATCATCCTTATTCTTCACTAAACACATAATATTTAACGCTGCAGAATTAAGATATGAAAAAAATGACAACTTTATCATTGACATTTGACTTTGTGAGACTGACAAGGAAGAAGAAAGCGATTGGATATCATGTTCTTAGCTCAGAGACCCATGGGCCACATTGCTCACCTGATTAGCAGTTCGAAGTACAAACCTTGTGGCCCCATATATATTTTATTTTCTTATATAAAACCCTATAATACATTTGTGGTCGCACCCTGGCCCAGTAGTTGTCATGATTTTAACAAATTAGAATTTTTATCATAACATACTAACTTAAAGACTGAGGTACTTGTAGTATAACCCCAATGCTTTATTTTTTCAGGATAATCCCTATACGTCTTTTTTGAAGAACTTAGCACCCCTCGAATGGGCCTAATGTTGGTATGCGTTTCCCAGTTAAGTTTTGACGCTGTATCAGGATGTTTGAATTGTAATGTTACTAATTGTAGCAGTGTAGTTATTAATTTTAAAAGACTTTAAAAGCTGTTAGTCCATAATCATATTCCATAATTAAACATTTTGTCATTCCTGTGGTCCACTATTGGTCCAAGGGTCACTATTTTACATGCACAATCTTAAATGTACATGATATCAAGATTCTCGCTAAGTGAACTTGACGATGTTCCCTCCGGTTGCATGATCAATTTTGCATCCAATGTCACGTGAAAATTATGTGGGGCGACCCATAAAGCTTTAACCGTTACGTGTAATACACACTCACGTGTCAAAAGTACGTCATTTTTTTTTCTTTTCACTATAAACAGTATATAGTTTATTGAAAATCATCATTTTTCAAATATATGGTATATAATATAAAAATTCAAAAAAGAAATCTTGCTTTTTTTGCCGTAATATTAAAAATATTTTTCCAACCATTTGATATGAACAGTCCGAGGTAAGATTATAAGGCAAAAAAACTATTTCAATGTATGTCAAAACGTGCAAATTTAATCTTTAATCAATATAAATTTCTTCAAAATCTGATGATTTTAAACGACATCAAAAAAATCTTTTAAAATTAAGTATATTGTTTTCAATGAAATATATAAGGAGGCGGATAAATTGATATACATGTACTTTTGGCACGCAAGTGGATATGAAGTTTTATTAAGTTTGTAAATCATGATTCTTTGAGATTTATTAACACTGCGGCCAATAACACAATTAGTCATTTTTAAAAGTGTACTTTCTTTACCTTAGACTTATTGTTTTAATATTCTGTCGGCATATATTAAAGAATTGGGTCAAACAAAAAATATCAGGTAAAATTAAGTGAGAAAATTTTAGCTTTACCGGCGTAATAGGTATAAATTGCTTTTTAAAAAAGTAAAAAAAAACCCAATATTTTATTATGTATCACATAAACGGATGGGATAACAGGCATTGCCTATATAAATCCTCTCCGACATACAAGGTAAAAGTCATATATACAAGATTTTGTGTTGTAGAAATTATATATTATATTGATAAATATAAATATATATGTATATTTGTAATACATGACCAGATATTACAATAGGTATAATAATACTTGTTATAATATTATAATTTGTAGTAACTGGTAATGATAATAATAAAAAAGAGAGAAAATAAATATATATATATATTGGATCCCCCCCTTCCCTCCTCAAAAATATATTTAGAGTTATCTTTCCTGATATTTCAGCCAATCACAATCGTGCGATGGATACACACCTCCGGATATTTAATAGTCATCGAGTTTATGTTGACATTGGAGTCCGGCTAGTATAGCATGTAACAATAATATAGTGTATTTTTTTAAAAGAGGATTGTGATAGAACCGGCCTTGATTCATACGTGTTGTGTTTAGAACGAATTATATTAAAGGACTACTTTAGATCTCTAATCTTTTGTTGACGCCATACACAGACATTTTTGTTTTGGTGGGTTTTTTTTTGTTGGCCGACTGCTTGTCTACGCGGTATCCCGATGTATAAATACCTTCGTGACTTAAAAAGATTACACAGAAGTCTGACACTTTCAGGAACAAACTTTGAGAGGTTGTTCCATTCGGTTCCCTCCTTATGTCGAAGAACACCAGCCCATTGTTACAGTCGAATTTCCTCGTCGATCCTGAATCCTGCCAACCATGGCCATCGATTCCATGTTCGCTTCATCAGCAGTATTGTACACGAAGCTCTGCATCATGTAGAACAGTGAGTATTCATCATGTCCATTGACAGGATATACAGTAGAATTATAGTGTTATTTTTTTTTCATCTGATCATGGGACTTAAATTACTATAAATGCAGTATATTATTATTTTATACTTTAATTAAATATAGGTTGTGACTGTCGTATGATATTATGTATAATCATGATAGCAGTTCCCTCAGTTAACGTTAAATGTAATATCCAAAATTTTTCCATAAGATACTTCAGACGGTTCTCTTATACATATTGATGGGCTAACGTTACTCAGCTTCTTCTCTTTTTAGCTCACCTAAGCTGTTAGCTCGTGAGCTTATCTGATCAACTGATCAATGGGGTACATCTAGCTCATAATCTGTCATATCTTTCCTTTATTAAAATCAGCAGTTCATTTTCAACCAAATCAGATATATAAGTAAAGCATGATTTAATTATTAATGAAAGGGATTTAACATTGCTCGAATGGTCAGGCCCCTTTCACAGGGGAGATAATCTTTTCTTATGACATATTTTTCCCTCCAAGTTGTTTCCCCTGGCCACTATTATCAAGATCTAACTGGTGAATTTCTCGCTATACTCTGTCCCGGGTTTTTGCTTCCACCACTTTTCGCTTGATATTTCGATAATGATAAATACCTTTGTGCTCAAACTATGTTCATCCACTAATATGAAAAATGTCCAGATTATCTGTTTTGAAATGCCCCCTCTACCGCTTCAGGTTTCAATACACATCCCAAAATAGAAAGTCTACGGGGATTTTGCATTGCATCAGCCATTATTAAGCCCGGATGATAACGTTGAAAAATTGCGCGAGGTGTCCCGATAACTTCCGAATGGAGAAAAGATGTAAACATTTCCCTTTATAAATCTCCGTAAGAAATTTGTTTTCGTTCCTGTAAACTTTTATGAGTGAAAAAGGATAATTGGTCAATGAAGATATCTTGGATATTTTACATATCATCGATTTCAACCGTACTTCTTTCACAGGTATGTGTATTTTTATTAAAAATCATCAAAAAGTGATGGAAGCAATAACTTGGGACAGACTATAAGTAACCATTTCTCTAAAAGTTTTGGCAGAAAAGGCTTTAAATAACAAACTTGTTCATCAGAAAAACAGCCCAGTGTTGTCTACACCAAAATGCTCAGTGTGACAAATTTGAATTATACTTTCAGTCTGCACCAAGATAGTTACCAGTACTACTGGTAATGAGCACATGCACCAAGATATATTAATGCAGCACATTTGCTTATATTACCGGTATTCATTATTCATAAATACCTCAGGGTTCAAACAGAGTTCATTCAAAAGCATGAAAAAGTCCCAAAATTTCTCATTTGAAAAGCTCCCTTATTTACTCTAGCTTAAAAGTTGTCAGGTTTCAATACACAACAAAAAATCTAGAGCGTCTTTGGGAATTTTGCATTGCAAAATACATGAAAAATTCAAAAATGAGGCGAGGTGTTCCACGAGACTTTCAAATGATTTTGGTTAAAAATTATCAAAAAGTGAGGGAAACAGTATAACGCAACTTGGGATAGACTATAGTTGAATATAATGAAGCAATCTAAGCATTTTGCATTTGAATTCATCACTACACATATTAGTTAGATGCTTCATATCTTTAAGCATTACTTTTATTTATTTGCTGTTTGTTTTTATTCCTTTTTTCATAAATCTGCAGCATATATCTTTTAAAAGCAGTAATAATTTTTTTCAATCCCTATAATGTGCCAGACAATAATGACAGAATATGCCATTAAATGAAATCTCAAGGTGAACATGCACAAAAACAAATGGAAGCTATAGATAACATAATGTTGATCTTATTTAACATAACATGGTATTTCATAAAACATCTCTTACATTTACTTTTCAAAATATGGCTGACTTAGCCTGACTCTAGGGGAACACATGTAGGAAATATTTCGATATTTTAGTGTGGTCAGGAAAAAGTGCATGCTGAATTCATATTATATAGGGTAGATTAATTAAGGCAAATTGGGTTGATTGTACTCCCTTTTAATGTAGTCCTGAAATAGGCCATTGTAAGTTGGTTACATTGTTTACATACTTTAGACATATGAAAAATGATGTCACAATTACATTTGATAACATGATGTTAAACATGTTCATAAAAAAGTGCTAAATTAATGCATGGTATGTAGAGCAATGCAAGATTGATCATTTGCTAAGTCTAAAATAGAATTGAAATTTCTTTGATAATCTATTCTGTTCAGAGTTGCGGTTAAAAATTTTGCTATAAATCAGTAAGGTCTCTGTGCATGGCTGGCTGCAGTAATGATGTGCTTACATGACAAAATCCAAATTAAAAATTCCTCGAACACTAGTATAATTATACGGTTACCGTACATACATGTACACATGTAGTACTTTCTGGCTATAAGGACTATATCAAGTTTATTATCCCCCTAACAGCAATATGTTTGGAATGAATAATTGAATGAATGAACCAAGTTTCAGTGAAATGATGAAGTTAAAGTTATAACATTGCCACAATTGAGATGCACGTATCAGACAAAAAGCAAAAAAAGAAATGAAAATATTATCTTTTGAACCGTTGGACTTAAAATTCACAAATTATAGACTTTATGTACCTGTACAAATCAAACACAACAAAGAAGCAATACCGTTAATATATGCACCTACAAATTATATTGAATAATATATGCATCAACATAGGTGACAATAAGTGCATAATCACAAATTTAACTATAATGGGTTTTTTTTCAATTTTTCACCTGTCATCAAATTCTCTTTCAAAGTGTCATATTCCAGCATGCTTTGATCAAAAGTTATATCAATTTACACAGATGTACATTATTTACCCCGGTAAATAGAATCGATTGGAAACACAATATTCATCTGCAGTTGATGAAATCTGATGAATATTTGCAATCCTAACTCTGACTGATAGCTATAAAAACTGGGAAAATATGAGTCACAAAAAACTATAAAAATAGTCATGCACATGGAATAAAATAAAAAAACCAAACCGATACACTGTACAGATAAGCTATTCTAATTTATGAATCTATTCTGTCTATTCTCACTTTATTAATAATACTGGCATATGGTATATGTAGCTCAATTGTATAGCTCTTAATTCATGATTGTTAGGTTGTGGGTTTAAATCCCGGCTTTGACAAACCATGCATGCAATATCAATACAAAATAGGTACAGTTGTGTAAATGACTACCAGGGAGATGGTTTATGTTAAGTGTTCACGCTGCGATTTTGCATCCAATTTTCCATTTGATTTTCTCATCCAATTCACTTTCGACTAAAATCGTACCCTGTGACCACCTGTGTCGAAATAAAAATCTGAAGTGCATCTGATTTTCAATCGCCTCTCTGAGAGAATCGTGACGTCGCAATGACTTTTTCCCGTTCAATAATAATATTGAATAAGTTTTATTAATTGAAAATTGATTGTAAAATCATATTGTGTGACCACCTAATAATTGACTCCAATCAACTTACCTGAGCAATTAAGTCGTTTGAAAATCAGATGAAAAATTGCATCGTGTGACCTCACCTTTATTTTAGTTTAGTTTTTAGTTCTTTATTTTTGAAATGTTAAGAAATAGGTAGGGGTGTCATAGAATATCACACAGTCACAATATTTGACAATCATGTCCACTTTATTCTCATTAGTTATAAATCCCTATGATTTGATTTTTAGCTCTTATTTTAGGTGTGAATTAAATTGACATTGTGATGAAGACATGACACTTAGTTGCTAATATGAATTAGAAATGTTCTCATGCATAGTACATGTATTTGAAGAATATTTACTTGGCGAAAACTATTGAATTCATGTTGACAAAACCCACCTGTTTACAAGATCAAAAGTACATACTTATGTACATACTTATGATAGCTTTCAGATGAGAGTAAATGCAAAAAAACCAAAAACATATTAAAAACTAATATCAAGTTTAGTATGTACCTCCATCTATATGATTTGAGTCGCATTAAAAAAAGGAGGAAGAATAATTTATCTGTAGGTAAAAGGTTTGATAATGTAATGGGATTTCAAATTAAACATAGAAATGACCCCTTATATATATTTTTTTCAGTTTTTAAGCCCTTAGTTATCCAGGATATGATGTATCTATGCAAGTTCTGGGTTTGTCTGAAAACCATTTTTACTTGACACTCTCAAAACATATTATTCACAGCAGAATGAACATTAAGAATTTGGATCAATTCCAAGGTAAACTTTGAAGTGTCATAGTCTGAAGACAAGGTTAAAAAATTACCTTTATGTTAATCAAACTTAATGTTTCACAGAGGAAGTCATTGTCTGATCTCGGTGTCACAAGAAAATTAGTGGGATGCATGTTTGCATGTAGGAACAACATGCTGATATCGGGGAAATTTAAAGCCTGGGTAATATCAACTGTGAAAGTCTTCACAGATGGTGTATATAAAAAGTTTGAGCTAAATGTAGCTGCATATTGCATAATTACAGATTTACTGGTTATCTGGTGGAAAAAAGGAAAGTATATGTGTGCAAGCATTGATGCATGTATTTAGATTACAATACAAGTACTGTACACATGTCAGGGAGCAGAACATTTATAATCTGTATATTGTACAACTTTATGTTTTTAAATTTAATGCTGCAGATTACTTATTTAGCTCAGTGATGAGTCTCAGAATAAAAGAAATAAAAAAAAAATAGTTCAGTTTTTTAGCTCACCTGAGCTGAAAGCTCAAGTGAGCTTTTCTGATCACTTTTTGTCCGGCGTCCGTCTGTCTGTCTGTCTGTAAACTTTTTACATTTTCGACTTCTTCTCCAGAACCACTAGGCCGATTTCAACCAAACTTGGCACAAAGCATCCTTAGGTGAGGGGGATTTAAGTTTGTTAAAATGAAGGGCCACGCCCTCTTTCAAGGGGAGATAATTAAAAAATCATTGAAAATTTGTTGGTATTTTCAAAAATCTTCATCTCAAAAACCATTTGGTCAGAAAAGCTGAAACTTGTGTGGAAGCATCCTCAGATAGTGTAGACTCAAGTTTGTTCAAATCATGATCCCCGGGGGTAGGATGGGGCCACAATGGGGGGGTCGAATATTTACATAGGAATATATAGAGTAAATCT
>WFKH01011801.1:16272538-16287619 GCA_016163765.1 Magallana hongkongensis
ACAATGGGGGGGTCGAATATTTACATAGGAATATATAGAGTAAATCTTTAAAAATCTTCTTCTCTGAAACTGATCAGCCAGAAAAGCTGTAACTTGTGTGGAAGCATCCTCAGGTCGTGTAGATTAAAGTTTGTTCAAATCATGATGCCTAGTGGTAGGATGGGGCCACAATGGGGGGTCGAATTTTTACATAGGAATATATAGAGAAAAATCTTTAAAAATCTTCTTCTCAGAAACCGATCGGGCAGAAAAGCTGTAACTTGTGTGGAAGCATCCTCAGGTATGGAAGATTCAAGTTTGTTCAAATCATGATACTGGGGGTAGAGTGGGGCCACAATTGGGGAGGGGGGGTTCATACTTTTACATAGGAATATAAAGGGAAATATCTTTAAAAATCATTTGCCTAGAAAAGTCAGATAGTGTAGATTAAAATTTGTCAAAATCCTAATCTTCAGGATTGGGGTAGGCCACATTGGGGGGGGGTTCAATTTTACAAAGGAAAACATTTAAATTATCCACAAAAACTCAAATGTTATTATATATGGTTTTACTTATATGCAAGTACAGGTAAATATCGGTATCTCGAACATGGGATATCTCGAATACTCCGCTTATGTCGAAGTCTTCCGACGGTCCCGGCCGTTTTCTCTATATAAATGATTTTAAAAACTCCTGATATCTCGAACACGGTAATCTCGAATACCCCGCTTATGTCGAAATGTTTGAAAAGGCCGAAGCCCTAATTTTACCTGGTTTATCTCGAAGTGGAGCCATTTTCCCGGTCAGTTGAACATAATTGGTGTCATTACTTCACACATTTCTGCCCGCGGCAATTTTCACACCTTTCAAAACTAGTGGTATATCAAACTGCACGATGTAAGTTAATTAGGATGGTAGCTTGGGTGTTTTTACATTTAGTACCTTTTAATAAAATTCAAATCAAAACACAGCCATGATTACCGATAAGGTGTTTAATAAAACACACTGTGTACGGAGAATCGATCTAGCATTGATTACTGCCAATTTTATAAAAATGATTAATTACGGAATCGAATTTATTATCATTTTTTGTCGTACTCTCCAATAAAAATGAAGCCTGATTGGAATACGAAGATTTAAAAGAAAACTTATTTAAATCTAACAGAACCAGTCCATGTATTGAACACGCAGGGTGTAAAGTGACTTCCGGTTCATCGTGCACGGGTTGTTTCCAATATGAGTACTAAAGCTGTGAGCGTAATGAGTTAATATAAGATACGTTAGTTCACAAACAAAAATGAAATAAAAATATGTGAATTCTAATTCTTGATTATTGGTGGGGTTTTTTAAATTTTCAAATCCGTATTTTTCGTTTCCTATGTGATAAATTTCAAACGTTACATTGCAAGTTCTTCTTTTAAGTTCTGAACGTCGATAGTGAAGAGGATGTGAAGTCGTATTAGTTACGTAATATTGATTTTATAATTTGATTGCTTTTACAAATATTGATTATATTTCACAAATAAAAACACACAAACTAAAAATATTTAATCAAATGGTTGATTAATCGTTTATGAGTAATAGAAAAGTTCACTATATATATACCGGTACTAATACACGTGTTGAAATAAGAACATCACGGACTTAGAATTGGAAAGCCACTTCGGATATCTCGAAGCCCCGGATATCTCGAAGTTTTGTTGAGGTCCCCCCAAGTTCGAGATACCGATATTTAACTGTATTTTGAATTATTGTTGATTTTAAAAAATTGTTTAGACTCTGGCCCCTGGACAATTCTTGGGCCTCACAAGAGGTTCAAAGTTTGATGTAGGTTTATAATCCAATAAATCCATATGTCAATAGTTGTTTAAGTCTGATCATTTTCTCAAGAACTAAAATGCTCAATATGTAATTTGACTGTAAAATCATCCTGTTACAAAGGGGCTCAATGATAAACATAAGAATATGTAGGGGAATTTTTTTATGTACAGGATCTATTATACGACATTGTTCAGATATTTTGTATATGACTCCATAAAGCTGATTTTTTTATGTCTATCATTGCTCAGGTGAGTGATGTGGCCCATGGGCCTCTTGTTGCTATTCGGAAAGTATTTTATTTTTAAAATCATTATGTTACATTGGTGGAAGATCCACTAATCACTTATCCATATATGGAGTTTTAACAGGATCTATCCTATATATAAGACACAAGTTATTGCCATTGTAATTGATTTTTTACCCCAGATAATTAGTGAATGTTAATATTATAGGTGAAGAGGAATAATATTACTTATTAGGTTTTTATTAGGTTTGTTACTGACTGACTACGGAAATATATCGGGTTGATCAGTCAATGAGACTGATCAACCTGATATATTTCCGTAGTCAGTCAGTAACAAACCTAATAAGTGTAGTCATTCAGTAACAAACCTAATAAGTGTTTTGTTACTGACTGACTACGGAAATATATTGGGTTGATCAGTCTTAGTCTCATTGACTGATCAACCCGATATATTTCCATAGTCAGTCAGTAACAAATCTAATAAATGTTTTGTTTTCCTGAGGACTATCAAGTGAGACATTTATTTGACAAGAAGCGATGATCTTCCCAAATCCAAACTAAAATCCAAATCCCAAACTAAAGGTGGCCTTAGGCCTTACATCAATATTGTCCAATTTTCCACAGTCAAACGCTTCTAAATTTTCATTCTCACCTTTCAAAAAGTCTTTGAAAACTTTGCTACACTCCTGTTCACTTTCAATGTTTTGTTGCTATTTAATTAATACATTTTCTCCCTTTCCTCTGAGGTTTGAGCAAATCTTGACGCTTCCATTTTATTCTGCTCTAGGCACAACAAAGTGATGTAATTTCAAAGGCAACTACTCTATTTTAAACAAAATTTCAAAGGGCAACTATTCCAAATATATTATTAAACAAGGTTTCTGTATTAAATATTATGAAATGTTGAGATAAGTATAGGCAAAGCATCAGCCATATTGCTGAATATAAATCCAACCAGCTGGAAATAGAAATATATGCGGCAGTCACGTGTCATGTTTAAACCAATGAAAGTGCGACATTTCAGTCTGAGGGAAAACAATAATATTTTTATTCTGCCCACTGTAAGACAATTAAGGTAGTACAAAAATATATTTCATTAATTCATAGACTTTGTTTAGGTTTTTTTTTATTTTTGCACCGTGTCTTTTTTGCCCTTCTACACTTGCTTTGTCCCATCCTAAATTCACCCAGACATGGTTTAAAATAAATACTCTTTCAAATAACATAGCTATTTAAAACATTTTTTGAATACCGCCCAGTCTAAAATTCGCCCACTGACAATGAGGGCGAAAGGGACAAAAATAAAATAGGCGCATATATTTCCCTGAATACAGTATTAAAAAATGAGACATTTCTGAATTCAAAAAATTACTTCCATTTGTATGAGAGAGATGCATCTTATAACAGGTAGCATGAATAAAAAGATAGTTCTGAAAAAAAAATCATTAACAAGGAGAACCAAAGGTTAGCTGTGGGGATGATTTCTCCATGAACTATTTAATACTACATGTATTAAATTATTTATCTTAAAAATCTACCCCTTACTTTGCCTCCATCAGAAAGGCAATGACCCATCCACATATATCAAGCGTACTGCATTGCAAAACAGTAGTCTTACCAAATACCTCTTTTGCCATGGTCATGTTATCTAGTAAAATAAATTTGTACATATATTCATGTCAAAACAAATCAGACCTGTCAATTTTACAATGTAGACATGAATTTAGATAGAGAAAAAACAAATCTAATTCAGACTACCATACAAATAGAGAGTAAATTTTAGGGATATTTGGAATGTTTTGGAGTTGGAGCTTATAGATACTAACAGGATAAATTATTGTAGCTTTTAAAAAAATGATGCAGTGATGAAGAGTGCCAGTAATGTTACTGTAAATTCCTTATATTACGCGAGTACTTAATTCCGCGATCCCGCTGGTTTGTATCAAATCGCGAGAATATAAAATCGCGAACGTGGAACTTTTCTCCTTATTTCTTATAGTTCTCAACTCTCAGAAAATAATGGCGAGATTTTAAAATCCGCGAAGGGTGCTTCTCACGATTTTACGCGGATATTAATTCCTCGCATTTAATAAGGAATCTACAGTATTCAAGGGAAAAAAGAGGAAAGTGTCTAAAATTGATTCTTCATTGAACCTAAAATCTAATATACATCTTTTTCATTTAAATCCAGCTACGATGCAGAATGGAATGTTGACCAGTTTGAGGATCGTCTGTTTGAAATCCTCAGCGATCCAAATGGAAGAGTATCTGTCGCCAAATTTAAATCTGTAAGTTTAAAATAGCATATCTTGCAAGTGTTTCATTTGTACATATTAGATATTTGCTAGCAAGCAAAATTTAACTGTAATATGATTTTAATCTTTCAGTCAAACATTGAATAGATATGGTAGTTTGAAGCTTAAAGTTTACTTTAAGTGTAAAATTTCACTTACTGGTATATCAAATTTTGGTTTGCTTTGCCTTTTTATTAAAAGGGAATATTTTGATCACCATTTTTAGTTATAGCTACATTAGCAATGTCGCAAGTAGCATCGAGTTATAAGACAGATACAGAGCTCACAATTCTTTGTTATGTAAAGAAAGCTCAGGGTGATGTTTGTGTTTACATTTTAATGAAGAAAATTCCGTTTAGACCTAAAATAAATGTGACAATCGCTAAGAACTGTTTATTTATGTTCAAAACAAATTAGCAGATAGTAAAACTAGCTTGAAAAAAGAACTTTTACTGGTATATTGAACCAATGTAAACAAAAAAATGGCATGAGCCTTGTTTACATAACAAAGAATTGTGAGCTCTGTATCTTGCTTATAACTCTACGATTGACACTCAAATTTTGGTTGATCATTAGAATTGCATCACTAAATTATTTTAAACAATAAAAATAGAAGAATAAAATTTGACCAAAATCCTGACCATGCCCCTTTAGATAGTGTATTGCAGAGTTTTCAATCATAAATGTATATACTCCCCAGATATAGTCTACTTTGTGGGAGAAAAATTTGATATAGCACGTAATAAGATTTAAATAACAGTAAATTAAACTCCTTTTTCACATATCTGCAATTACACTATCAATTGTATTTAAATTCCTTATTGAGCTTTTTCTTTGATTTCTAAATTTTTCTATAATAAACCTTTGAAAAACTTTTGTCATTATATTTCAATATACCATATCTTTTAATCACAGGCACTAGTCTTGTTTCTGACATGAAGTTTTCCCCATAATACATGTATTATTAATATTCAGTATACAGGGTTATTTTTGCTCTATGTTTTTTTTTTTTTTGCACTTCTACGCTTGCAAAATGGTTTCTTCCCATCTTAAATTCACCCAGACACAGTTAAAAGAGACATCTGAATTCTCAGGTCTTAAATTCGCCAGGCGACAACAAGGGTGAAAAGGGCAAAAATAAAACAGGGGCGAATAATTCCCTGAATACTCTAGGGAAACTTCATCACAGAAACAAGTTTCTGTGCTTTTTATTCATTGTAGAATGTGTTTTGATTTTAGATGTTGGCATTTTCCGGTTTAAGAGACACAGATCCTCGACTCAAAGAATGCATGACGAATTTTGAGAACGTCCTTCAGTTAAATCAGCCGGACCATGACTCAAAGAGCACAGATTACTATGGCGGCTTGTCTGTTGATAAAAAAACCTTCAAAGAGTAAAAAGATTTTAAATTGTTATCCAGTTATAAATGTGTTCACATTATTCATTGAACAGATACCTTTATATAACGGATTCCTAAGATGTCCATAGTTTTGTTTTTACTCTGTTTGAATATAACCAGTTTTTGCCAGAATTTGGGTGAGGTCAAACATTTCTGTGAGAAGTTTAGTACATGTATTACCAAGTTGTACTTGAAGCTATGGTAGTAGGAGGAACAAGGCAGAACTAGATTGAATTACATGTATTTCCACCATTTATACATTGATCATCAGGTAATATTTTGATTTCTTTTGTAGATGTATTCAAGACAATATCATCCTTATCAGCAAATCCTTGAAAAATGATTTCATCATTCCAGAATGGCAAAACTTCAAGCAGGAGATTGACAAAATTTACAGAAACTGTCGTAACAATACAAACGGAAATGTAGGTGAACATCTAGATATGAGTGATCCAATTGCCAATTACCTGGATACCTAACCTTTATTTATATACATGTATAATAAATGTTCAATCATCTGAAGTTTTTATCTGATATCATCTGAAGTTTTAAAATATTGGAATGAAAAGTTGAATTTGATTCTCCTCTTTAACAGGTGGCTTCCTACATTCCACAGTTGGCCAGATATAGCCCTGACTTCTGGGGAGTGTCGGTTTGCAGTGTTGATGGTCAAAGGTAAAAAATTTTAAAAATATTCATACAAAGTGAAAAACAGCCGAGTCCAAAGTTCATGATCAGTGTAGCATTTTGTTGTTTTCCAAAAGTTATATTATTTATGTGTGGATAGTAGTTTAACGGTAGAATGTAAATATTCTCAGCTGCCATAGAATTTGGACGCTGCGTTTAATGTAAAAGAGAGAACTTTTACCCTTTCTATGATTTCTACAGTCAGAGAACACTGTTGATGTGTCAGTGCGTAGTATTCATGATTGCTTGCAAGTGCATGGATCATGAAGTAAGTTAATTAAACTTGTCAGCAGTGACTAAATGAAATGCCTGCACAAGACAACATAATAAATGTATGATTATTTGTCATTTGCAGCGATATATTGTATTACATGTACTCATTGTATTGTTTATTCTGACCAAACAACAATTCAAGCAAGTCATTATTTTTAGAGATTTGTGCATCAAATATTTGATACTAAATTAACCCTATATATTATAATATTTCTGATAAAAATTTATTTTTAAATTAACCTGCTCAACAGGCAACTGTATGTGTAATTTGAAAGAAAAAAAATGTAAATATGTACACTTTATAGATCATTAATCTAAAGATTTTATGTTAAGGGATGATCATAGAATAGAGTTTAATATACATGTATATTCACAAAGTGTACAGTATATACTTCTAGCTGTAATCTGTCAGTGAGTTAAAGTACCATTTCCCCACTTATTTATTTTTATGTAGATTCCGTTGAAGGAAGTAATGTACGTAATATGACACTTTTAAAGGGTCACTTCTCATTACAAGTGTTTTAATATTTCTCTTTCTGTAGATAGAGATGCATGCCCAAATTTTCTAAAAATGTGATTTAAGACTAGACTAAGTACATTGTATATTTTTTCATGAAATTATCATAATTATCAACCAGGCATCAGCATTAACCTTGGCTATACATGTAAACACAGAGCAATGTTGTTAACTCCTAACATTGGCATTTGTGCCAGTATATACTCGGTGATGCATGCAAATATGTATACCGTACATATCATATACATTTTTAATAAGTGGAACCCTTTCTTATTATAATAGTAATTTCTCTAGCAAATTGAACCATAGCCTTTTTTCTTTTTGATATGCAGGACAAAGAGAAAACAATATTAACTTTGATTTACATAAACTGCAGAATATGATATATACTTTATATCTTTTGTTTATTTCATTATACAACTTTTCATTTCCATGTTTTTTGACATGCATCAATAAAGATTTTTTCTTTTTAAAATATGTTCAGAAACATTTTTGTTGTTTTACATCCTTCAAGAACATTTCACTCACATGTAACATCTTCAGTTGTAAAGCTGCTTTACACAGTACTTTCCAGCTAACACTGTGTTAAACATGGGACAGCTTGGATGCTATTGATTTATTAAATAAAACATCTGCTTTTTACTGAAATTACTGATTACTTATATTTAAGAAAATGACTATCACTCTTCTCAGTTTCAGTCAAACGTACTTGTGCCAATTTAAATTGTAGTTCATTTTGTGCATTGAAAATCATTTCATTACACTGAAAAGATTCACAACTTCGTTGAGAGCTGTTTTGTAAAAAACACTCTTGTTTGAAGTCTTGACAACCATTAAATACCTTGTCTATTAGAATGTTTATAGAAGAAATATATCTGTGTGTAAATGTTATGCATACATGGTATGGCTTTGGTTTTCTAGGTATTCCAGTGGTGACACCAATGTTCCCTTCTCCCTCCAGTCCTGCAGTAAACCCCTGACTTACTGCATGGTGCAGAGCAATGACGACAATATTGAGCGTGTCCATAAATATGTCGGCCATGAGCCAAGTGGGAGGAGCTTCAATGAGATTTCACTGGATTATCAAAGTACGGAAAGATATATCATTTTAAACAATTTGGTTCAATTTAAATTCTAATTGTCCATATGCATGTCCACATTTCCATACAACAGTTGAATTCAAAAAGTGAACTGGCAAAAATTTTGGGATTAGTCCGATTCTTTTCTGTTGATGCTGAGAATTTCATTAGCAATGACTCAAATAAACATATTGTATCATTCAAATCCATGCTTTATTGTTAAAATCTGATGTATGAAGTTTGACTTATTTCAGAGAAACCACACAACCCAATGATAAACTCTGGAGCTATCATTGTCAGCTCACTCCTAAAACCAGAGTTAGCTCTCCCTGATCGCTTTGACTGGGTAATCTCTTTGCTATACTCTAAACAAACCTTTACATGTGACAACCTTGCATTGCATTTTCCCTATGATAAACTGAATGATAGGAACTAATTTTTTCAGCAGAGCCTAAATACATGTATAAGCTTAAACAAATAGGGAAGACATTATAGGAATGTTTTGCGGGTGAAAATATTTATTTAGCTCAAACTGTGTCTAGGTCCCTTTAATAAATACATTTTAGCTCACCTGAGCCGAAGGCTCTAGTGAGCTTTTCTGATCAAAATTTGTCCGTCGTCTGTCGTCATCGCATGGTTGTTGTTGTCATTGTTGTAACTTTTCTCATTTTCATCTTCTTCTCCAAAACTACTGGGCCAAATTCAACCAAATTTTGAACAAAGAATTATTGGGTAAAGGGGATTCAAATTTGTTTAAATAAAGGGCCACGCCCTCTTAAAAGGGCAGATAATTTTACAAAATTTGTTGGTATTTTTCAAAAATCTTCTCCTCTAAAACCATTTGGCCAGAAAAGCTGAAAATTTTGTGGAAGCATCCTCAGGTATTGTAGATTCAAAGTTCAAATCATCATCCCCAGGGATAGGGTAGGGCCACAAAGGGGAGTAAAATTTTTACATAGGAATATATAGAGAAAATCTTTAAAAAAAACTTCTCAAAAACATATTGGCCAGAAAAGCTTTGTGTGGAAGCATCCTCAGGTAGTGTAGATTCGAAGTTGTTCAGATCATCATCCCCCAGGGGTAGATTGAGGCCACAATGGGGGTTGAATTTTATAAATAGGAATATATAGAGAAAAATCTTTTAAAATTTTCTTCTCAAAAACCACTTGGCGAGAAAAGCTGTAACTTAGGTGGAAGCATTGTCAGGTAGTGTAGATTCAAGTTTGTTCAAATCTTCATCCCATGGGATAGGGTAGGGCCGCAAAGGGGGGGGGGGGTCAAATTTTTAAATTTTTACATAGGGATATATAGAGAAAATCTTTAAAAAAAACTCCTCCTCAAAAATCATTTGGCCAGAAAAGCTGTAACTTGTGTGGAAGCATCCCCAGGAAGTGTTGATTCAGGTTTGTTCAAATCGTCATCCCCGCAGTAGGGTGGGGCCACAATATGGGTTGAATTTTTACATAGGAATATACACCAAAACTTGAATATAATAAACACAGATATAGTGAATTTACGGCTATACCGAATTCTTATTCATGTCCCGGCAAAGTTCTTATATAAACCTATATAAAATTGCCCTATATAATGAACACGTACAATGAATTTACGGTCATAACGAAGTAATTTCAAGACCCCTTGCTGGCAACATTTTAACGTATTTTATCATTTATAAAACGAATAATTTCAATTGCAAGTTTCCTTGACGATACATTTAATTATAAGATACATACATAAACTACTCAAATTAAAATATTATGCAGATTTTTGTTTTATTAAATTGAAGTGAATAGCTTATGTTGACAATTTGTCTATAAATGATGGTTACGCTGATTTTATAACTTATGATAATTTGATTACTGTCAGTTTATTATTAATAACAAATTCGCTAAAAGATTTCTTACGAATTAATTATAAACATATAACAAATTACAGCTCTAACGAAGTTTTTTCTATGGTTCCTTGAAATTCGCTATAAACGAGTTTTGCTGTATAGAGAAAAATCTTTTAAAATTTTCTTCTCAAAAACCACTTGGCCAGAAAAGCTGTAACTTAGGTGGAAGCATTATCAGGTAGTGTAGATTCAAGTTTGTTCAAATCTTTATCCCAGGGACAGGGTAGGGCCACAAGGGGAGGGGGGGGGGGCAAATTTTTACATAGGAGTAAATAGAGAAAACTTTTAAAATCTTTTTCTAAAAAACTATTTGGCCAGAAAAGCTGTAACTTGTGTGGAAGCATCCTCAGGTAGTGTTCATTCAGGTTTGTTCAAATCATCATCCCCCAGGAATAGGGTGGGGCCACAATGGGGGTCGAATTTTTACATAGGAATATATAGAGAAAATCTTTTAAAAACTCTTTTAAAAACTTCTCAAAAACTATTTGGCCAGAAAAGCTGTAACTTTGTATGGAAGCATCGTCAGGTAGTGTAGATTTAAGTTGTTCATATCATGATCCCCAGGCGTGAGGTGGAGGCCACAATGGGGGTGAATCAATAGAAAAAAATCTTTAAAAATCTTATTCTCAAAAACTGAAACAACAAAAGGAGCTCAATGTTTAACTTAAGAATATGTTGAGAAAAATTTGAAAGTCTTTGAAAATCAAGATATCCTCTACTAAGTTGTCTAGATAGTTTGTATTTAATACTCTTAAGATAGTCTAAAGCTTTTGTTGGTTATTGTTGCTCAGGTGAGTGGTGTGGCCCCTGGGCCTCTTGTTCTTAAATCAATTTATCAGTCTGCATTTTGGGTACTTAATCTAAATCTATAGGTGTACTGTGTGACGTTAAAAAAACAATGATAGTTAACTTTAAAAAATTGTTTTATCCTTAATTTATATTTTTGCAGACTACCAAAATGTTGTCTAAAATGACAGGAGGTGAATATCTATCTTTCAACAATGCAATGTAAGTAACCAAATGCATCATAGATGTACAGTAATAGTATAGAATCAGTATATATATCTGCTATTTCAAATGAGGTGGATTCGCGGAGATGAGCTTATTTGGTCCCTGAGATTTCAAGCATTGTTTCATTAACCATAACAAACACAAAATCTCATTAAAATCTGCTAATTTGTAATTCCAAACCTGTTTTAATTGCAATATACAGTGTAAATTAGATACTCTTTTGGTAATAAAAACATTCTAAAGGTGTTTTACCCTCTTAAGCATTTAAAACCATTTTCATTGGTAATTAATATTTCAACCGAAAAAAAAATAGTTTATGACTACCAGGTATTTATCCTTAATTTATCACCCCAGGTACTTAGAAAATGGCAAAAATAAGGGCAGTTATTTGGTATCATGGATCATGTCTTCTAGGGACACATTCAACATATACGTACTGCCCCTGAATGGTGGAGAAGCCCTAGGAAACTGTTATTCTCGTCCTACGGCCTCGGGCAGCAGTTTCCCTGATCTTCTCTCTTATCTTGGGACAATAGTTTTAAATGTTTCCCAATGAGTTATGATAATAACTGTTTTGCTTTTTAGATCACCTGAGCCAAAGGCTCAAGTGAGCTTTTCTGATCACAATTTGTCCGTTGTCTGTCGTTGTCGTCGTTGTTGTTGTAAACTTTTCACATTTTCATCTTCTTCTCAAGAACCACTAGGCCGATTTGAACCGAACTTGGCACAAAGCATCCTTAGGTGAAGGGATTCAAGTTTGTTAAAATGAAGGGCCACGCCCTATTTCAAGGGGAGATAATTAAAAATCATTGAAAATTTGTTGGTATTTTTCAAAAATCTTCTTCTCAAAAACCATTCGGCCAGAAAAGCTGAAACTTGTGTGGAAGCATCCTCAGGTAGTGTAGATTCAAGTTTGTTCAAATCATGACCCCCAGGGGTAGGGTGGGGCCACAATGGGGGGTCGAATTTTTACATAGGAATATATAGAGTAAATCTTTAAAAATCTTCTCTGAAACTAATCAGCCAGAAAAGCTGTAACTTGTGTGGAAGCATCCTCAGGTAGTGTATGTTCAAGTTTTGTTCAAATGATGATCCCCAGGGGTAGGGTGGGGCCACAATGGGGGGGTCGCAAATTTTACATAGGAATATATAGAGAAAAATCTTTAAAAATCTTCTTCTCTGAAACTGATCAGCCAGGAAAGCTGAAACTTGTGTGGAAGCATCCTCAGGTAGTGTAGATTCAAGTTTGTTCAAATCATGATCCCTAGGGGTAGGGTGGGGCCACAATGGGGGGTCAAATTTTTACATAGGAATATATAGAGTAAATCTTTAAAAATCTTCTTCTCTGAAACTGATCAGCCGGAAAAGCTGTAACTTGTGTGGAAGCATCCTCAGGTAGTGTATGTTCAAGTTTTGTTCAAATGATGATCCCCAGATGTAGGGTGGGGCCACAATGGGGGGGTCGAAATTTTACATAAGAATATATATAGAAAAATCTTTAAAAATCTTCTTCTCAGAAACCGATCGGCCAGAAAAGCTTTAACTTGTGTGAAAGCATTCTTGGTTAGAGTAGATTCAAGTTGGATAAAATCATGATCCCGAGGGGTAGGTAGGGGCCACAGTGGGGGAGGGGGGTCGAATTTTCTCATTTGAATATATAGAGAAAAATCTTTAAAAATCTTCTTCTCTGAAACTGATCAGCCAGAAAAGCTGCAACTTTTGTGGAAGCATCCTCAGGTAGGGAAGATTCAAATTGTTCGAATATGATTTTGACAAATTTTAATCTAGACTATTTGAAGACTGAACTGACTAAAGTTAGAGCTCTTCTAGACAATTTGTGTTTTAGAAGATTTTTCCCTATATATTCCTATGTAAAAATTTGGCACCCCCCCCTTCCAATTGTGGCCCCACCCTACCCCCAGGGATAATGATTTTTCAGGAGTAGGGTTGGGCCACATGGCGGGGGGGGGGGGTCCAATTTTACAAAGGAAAACATTTAAATTGTTCACAAAAACTCAAATATTTTTATATAATAAAATGGTTTTAATATATTCTGTTTTCCCATGTTTTCTTTTGTTATAATCAAAACATAATTTTGTGATTTTTATGTCATAAGACCCCTTTTCTCATACATTGGCTCATATGGTTTTACTTATATGCAAGCATTTTGACATATTGTTGATTATTTAAAATTGTTTAGACTCTGGCCCCTGGACAATTCTTAGACCTCACAAGGGGTTCAAAGTTTGATGTAGGTTTATAATCCATATATAAACAGTTGTTTAAGTCTGATCATCTTCTCGAGAACTGCAATGCTCAATATGTGATATGACTGTAAAATCACCCTGTTACAAAGGGGCTCAATGATAAACTTAAGAATATGCAGAGGAATTTTTTTTTTTATACAGGATCTATTATACGACATTATACGACAATTGTTCAGATATTTTGTATATGACTCTTTATTATGTCTGTTGTTGCTCAGGTGAGCGATGTGGCCCATGGGCCTCTTGTTTTATATTTTACAGCATTACATTTAGAGTGGAGCATAATTATTAATCCAGTTTTATTTTTCATTGTTGTAGATTTTTATCAGAACGAGAAACGGCTGACAGAAATTTTGCCCTGGCGTACTACATGAGAGAAAACAAGGTTTTTTATTATACAATATTCATATACATGTAGTGCACAGTACTGGCTACAATCTGATGGAGTGAGATAACCAGGGACAATGCCTAAAATCATGCTGAACATGAGTCTGTTTCAGTTCTAACAGTGTACGAGAGATTAACACATAAAGCCTCGCTTCCTTTCACAGTGCACTCCAACTGGATCAAATCATCTCTGTACATGTACCATGCATTTTTTTTTTTTGTGAAAATGGGTTTTCTTTGGTTAGTCTGTATGATATTCTTTCTCTTTATTTGACAGTGCTTCCCAGAAGGGACAAAATTACATGAGGTGCTTGACTTCTATTTCCAAGTAAGTTTCTTTCTAATGTTTTTAGTAGTTAAGGCTCAAAATATTTATGATTTAATTGTTATAAACAAAATGACTAAAAATTTAAAAATAATGCGCTTATTTTTATCCACACTATTTTAAATAAAAAATATATATTTATAGAACATCATGCAGTAAAATTATAGTGATTATATTTTTATTCCTTAGAAATATACTCTTATCTTCATGTATGTATTACAGCTGTGCTCCATTGAAGTGACTTGTGAGTCGGCCTCGGTCATTGCTGCTACCCTCGCTAATGGCGGGATCTGTCCAATGACGGGTGAAAAAGTCTTTAACTCAGCCGCCGTCAGAAACACTCTCTCCCTGATGCACTCTTGTGGAATGTACGACTACTCAGGAGAGTTTGCTTTCAGGGTATGAACCATTATTAAATGCTCCATTTGGCAAACTTAAACCTATACATGCATATTTTTGATAATGTCATAAAAATTCACTCACTGTAAATTTCCTTTTATATTTACCCATAAAGCTTTCATTGAAAGAAAGACAACTCTGTCAAACTATATTTTGGTAGTGCATTATTGTTGGTGAAAAGGAGATTTTCCACCTCTGAGCCTTTGATTCAAATTCAAAAAATTTCAGATCTTTTCATCTACCATATATCTCTTCTAGGTTGGACTTCCAGCTAAATCCGGTGTATCTGGGACAGTTCTATTGGTGGTGCCAAATATAATGGGCATCTGTTTGTGGTCCCCACCGCTAGATATGTGGGGTAACAGCTGTAGAGGCATCCAGTTCTGTCAGGTAATATCCTGAAACTTTATATACACATGTATTCACACACATTGTGTGAATAATTTCAATATGCATAATTCAATTTGCCAAACAATAAATTAATCAACATCTGCAAATCCATGA
>WFKH01011801.1:16287719-16330252 GCA_016163765.1 Magallana hongkongensis
ACAAAATTTATGGCCATTAATCCATGAGACTTGTGTATGACTTTCAGGAGCTGGTGAATGTCTACAACTTCCATAACTATGACAATCTTAAGCACACGGAGAAGAAGATGGACCCTACTCGCCTCCGAATAGACACACTCTCTCAGGATGTTGTGAACATTCTGTTTGGAGCTTTCAATGGAGATGTATCGGCATTAAGGAGGTAAAAACAAGATAACAGTCACTGCTGATTAAATATTCTTGCTTGATCATCACTTAGTTATTTTTTTTTAACAATCCATTATAACTTTGTACTTCTTGTCACCAAACTAAATTCTTATTGTAACTTATATTACACTTTCTCGTACTTGAGACAGATAAATTGATCTGTCGATAGCTGATTCTGTGAAAACAATTAGTACCATTAAATTCTTCATGCAATTTACTACTGATATGGTCCCTTTACTTGCCTCAAACTTTCTCCGAAACACACTACCAACCTCGGAAAATCAAGTATGTTAAATTTACATCGAGATCGAGAGTCGCCATTTTAACATGTAAACAAACTGCAACCACTTCAATTTACGGGGCTGGTGATGGTATTTAAAAGATATCCGAGGCAAGTAAAGGGACGATATCAGTAATAAATTACATGAAGAATTTAACGGTACTAATTGTTTTCACAGAATTTGCGTATAAATAAGGTTAATCAGTCCAAATCTAGCGCACGTTTTTCTGCGCAATAAATATACAATTTTTTCAATGGGTGGCACTGTAGCTCCCAGGTCGTCCATCCGAATTTTTTCAGACCGGGAGCTACAGACCTGCAGCTAATCTGTCGACTGAAAAATTGACCTTTGCTATTGGCAGATACTACTTGCTTGGATTAGACATGAATATCGCAGACTACGACGGCAGAACAGCATTACACGTAGCAGCTGCGGAGGGCCAGGAGCAAGCCGTTCGCTTCCTGTTAGAGACGTGTAATGTCAACGTGAACACCAAGGACAGGTGAAACACAATCTAATTACTGTAAACATATCATATTTACCCTGTATGATATTTAGCGGAAATTTATTTTTCAAAAAGTTAAAATAGGTTTGATATAGTACATCTCTGTATATATCTATTCATATATTTTCAGTAGGACATTTAGTGACATTTTTAACTAAAATTCAGCAATATTTTCTTAGAAAGCATTTCATAAACATAGCAGTAACACAGGTTCTTGTATCTGTCTAGTAGGAAAACAGTTCAGAAACTTAGATCATTGGTCTTTGTAAGTGATGAAAAACAAGTTAATTTAAGGAGAGATTGTACCCCTAGTCACTATAACTTGTTTCAATACCCCAGTAAATCTTAATTGTTTATCATGGTTGATTTGACTATTAATTCCCACCACTGTTTTTGTAATGAATAAATTTGTTGCACTTCACTTTAGGTGGACCACTTACTGATGCCTGCTACCCCTTCTGGGGCATAGGCTGTTGACAAGATTTCTCCAGGCCCCTCTATCCTGTGAAATCTTTTCTACCTCTTTCCAGTTTTTACCCATTCTTTTTATGTCCACCTCCAAATCTCTCTGCCAGGTGTTTCTTTTAGGTGGACCAATTGAGTTATATTTATGAAAAGTATGATCATACAGCGTTTTGCAGCAAAAAGATATGATTAAAAATTGTTATGAAGACTTTCATGTGCAAACTGACAAAGTTGTCTCTATTTGACAGGTGGGGGTTCACTCCCTTGGAGGAGGCAGAGAGATTTGAACATCCAGAGGTAGCCAAGCTACTGATCAGCTTCATGAAGAAAATGGAGCATCCAGAGACAGATTAAACAGATCATAAATAATTAAAAAAACATATACTGTACATGAAATGGCTGCTCATTAGCTTTGGACAGGGGAGTGATGATTCCACCAGAAAAAAGAGAAACTAAGGGATAGATATACTTGCACTAATTATAATTATACGTACAAGATTAACAATAGTAATATACCAGTATTCTTTCAGTCTGTACTAAGTATACCTATTAGATTTATTTTCTGTCGGTGTGTACTTATTTCAAACAGTAGTTTTGTTATTTAGCAATAACAATATACAGGTACTAGTTAACTCTATGCATATTTGAATGGGCATAACATATTTATTTGGTGTTGAATCTCATATTATCTGTCTGACTGGCGTTGCAAGTTAGATATCTGCTTGAATACTCATTATGCTGTATCAACGGTTTCATTACTTGTACATTTTTTTTTTAAATATTCTACTTGGTTTTATTTGGTCTTTTGTGATGTTGAATCTGCTTAATATGAGATTTGTCTCTTGAAAAAGCTTAGGACGTTTGACATTGTGGAAAAACAAATCTATAAAACTCATATTTTTAATTTTCCTTTAAGAAATTACAATTCTTGTATACATTATGTATTTTTTTAGTTAATACAGATACTCACACCATTATGTATTGAATTTGATATTGGTGTAAATCAATAATTTTTTTTTTTTAATTAATGATAGAAATAATTATAAAGTTAAGACAGAGTAATAAGGAATGTTATTTGTTGCTGTTGATTGTCTTTTTAAATATACCTATTAATGTTAGACCTGATGGAATATTTTTTTTTGATACCTCCTTAAACTCGAGTGGTATACAACAGAATGTAGATACCCATGGTGATATAGCAGGTTTTCTGCCATTTTTACTCACTCGTTTGGGTTGTTTTTTCTTGTATGTTCATTACAGATGAATAATTTACTGCACTATGACTGACTTACTTTTACTGTGTTTTATTGGTTTATAAAAAAAATAAATAAAAATCTCACTTTTTTTTCTTGCATTAAAAAACACTGAAAACCCCCTTTCGGTTTACATGTGTACCGTAGTCTAAGACCTATGAACACAAATTTTTGGACTCTATTGGACTTATCTTCACTTGGGTCACTTTAATAACATACTAGTTTGCCTTCTCCTGGCCTATATACTGACGAAAAAAAAAGTCTGGTTTTAAAATAAATTATTTATACAATTTTGTTTCAATCCCTACCGATATCGGACCAAGTAAAAAAAAAGTGTGCTGAGGAAACCAACCTTTTATATGCGACCTTGAAATCTACATATTATAATATTTTTTAACCAAAATGAGTTGTCATCGGGTTCATATTTTAATAATTTGTTCACAGAATATTTGAATATTACATGTACCGTGTGCATTGTACTTATTATCTGGGATAAAAATATCTGAAACCCACGGAAAGGTAAAGAAAAAATATCAAAGTTACCCTGACGCCATATGTTGGCCTTGTTCTTGCTGAGTTCGGTATTTTATCTAGCAAGTTGGACAGATCATGTCAAGGAGTAACGATCACACAGATATCTGGGGGGATGGGGCAAACATGTTATCTGCTCACACTCGCCTCAATTCTCCAGTTCTAATTGTAATAAATGCATGTAGGAAAGTATATCTTTGTGTATCTCTGTATTTTGGAGAGGGTTGACATATACTATGCCTGTTACCCAATCCATTTGAATTTTCAGTAAAATATGTTAAAATTAAATCTATGATCAAACTTTTATCGCATAGACATTTTTTATTTTAAATAAATAAAACCAACAAGTATATGTTTACAAATATTTATTAACACCCCCCCCCCCCCCCAACCACACACACTCATATATACATAGACAAAGTATGTCTAAATAACTATAGAATACACGTATGGTTATTAATTTAGTAACTTGACACACCTTGTGTTCTGTAGGACCTTGTATATGTTGGCCGATCTAACATCATTGGTTCCTTACAGTTGGAACAAACGCTGCCAAAACAACTGAGTAATTATGGGTAATTCCGTAGGAATTCTCGTCTGCTTCCTGAAACATGTCGTATCGAGAAGGCAGATGAAAGGAGCAGCAGAAATTAAGTCCCAACTATTAAAAGAGAGAGAGAGAGAGAGAGAGAGAGAAGGGGTCACAAAATGGTACTCTATGAGGGGATAGTACTTAACATCTTCTTCATGAACGATAGATATAAATTCCTCGCCCACCATAGCATATTCTTCTAATTCTCGAAGTTCTTGACATTTTTTGAAGGGGCAAATTGTATAAGAAATATCTACAATCAAAATAATACGAATAATTGCTGTCATAACTTCTCAAAAACTGAACGGATTTAGGGATAAAGCCATTTAAAAAAGTATTGTCCGAGGAAGAATATATCTGCACATTGTTTTGCTAACGCCCCCGGTGTTTTTGTATACAAATTACTTATTATTCAATGGCCTCCCTCGGTGATGCGTAGGCAATTATTGTACTAAGGAAATAATTAGAACAAAATTTTAATTAGATTTGACATGTCTCCTACTCTTCCCCGTGTCGTTTCATGGAGTTGACCCAAGCCGTAAAATTTCCAGAGTATGTGCCAAAGCCTTCAAGAGAATTGTTTAAAATTTATTCAGATCTCAACTGACGCTAGATTTTATGTGTCACCCAGTTGGTGGTTTTTATTTGACACGAAATTATCCACCCGGCAAACATCTGATATATTTTATCTACTATACCTTTAATGGGTTATGTTTATTTTAAAAGTCCATTGGAACTAGCGCCTTGCCAGAATGTATAAATACATGTAGTTTTAACACGTTGGATGGGGATTTAGGTTTCTTACAATAACCCGTCCGGTACAGAGTGATTGTAATCCTATCCGATTACAGGGAGGGAAAAAACGAAGATTTTTTTGTTCGTGATCCAAAAAGGAATGTGGATTTTGTTGTGATAGTACTTTCGCAGATTCCCACTAAACCTGGTTAATCTGTTATCGATTGTAAGGAGACGTGTAGAAGTTAGAAGTCCGACAGCAATCAGACATTTTCTGAACCTAAAACCCCGGTTGTGAGGTGTACACGGTGAGTAAATCTCTCTCTCTCTCTCTCTCTCTCTCATGGAGATACATATTTAATTCTATTTGAGAAATAATCTCTCTCTCTCTCTCTCTCTCTGATGAGAAATTCACTCTCTCCTTCAGCAATTGACAGATTATTTACAGGTATTTGGTCAAATTGGTTTATTTTGCCAGATAACACCATAGCTTCTGAATACACGTATTACTTTCTGTGCAAGTAGTGTTGCTTTTCGAAGCATGAAGGTAAACAATTTATACAAACATGAGAACAGCAGTTCAAGACTTTGCGTGCAAGGTGTGATCATTTTCGACATTTTTTGCATAATTATTTTATGGGCATTATATTATTTTTTGCTTTAACCTAACAGCTATTTTACATTGTTCAACCATTTGGAGAATAATTTTTAGAGCTGCGTTTTACAAATGTATTAATGCTTCTTATAAATAAGCAACCAAATCTTTTAACTAAATATCAGTAAATAATACTTAAAGAATTTGAATAATGTAGAATATATAAACATGTGTAACACAGATGATATATCATATGAATTACATAGACATATCGACTCCTTTATGTGTAATTTATTTATCCCTTACATCTTATTAGTATATTAAACTCATATTCTAAGTTCATTTGAAAAAAATATTTTTAAAAACTTTTTTCTAATGTAAATTACCAATATATTAGGAAGCAAACAAATTAGGGTAGTTCGTAACCCATCTGTTGTACAAGATCGGGAAGACATTCTTTTGCCAATACCCCTATAATTTCATTATTTTTTGGCTTTGAAATTCACATGCCACAAGAGCAACATGCGTCTACTCCCCGGGGTCTCGGGCTATTAACATTCGTTAATTTATAACGACTACAATGCATACTTATAAAGGGGTGGACTGGGATCAATAGTGCCCGGTTATCTAAGGAATCGGAAACTGACGTAACTTTCCGTAACACGTCGCCGAGAATAGCCCATGTTGACATTCATTTGCATGGTCGACTACCCATTAGAGAATTAGCACATAATAGTCTTTCAGAAGTTGAACCCTTGTAATAACGACAATGTGTGCCTATGTAGCTTGATACTGCACTTCGAGAGAAAAAAAAACCGGGACTCGGAATTTCCAGTGTGATATTTGATTCTTCTCTAACACTGTTGCGCCATGGAGATATGACAGCTACAATCAATACTATAACTGCCTGCTCAAATCAAACTAGGGATATTATTTGACAATAACCGATACTGCAATTTTCTGTGTTTCAGATATTTGGTTGGTACTGTGTCAAACAGCTGCGGGCTCCAGAGGCGACCCGAATCAATTAAGTTAATTGGGTTCCGTGGAATTACATATAACGCTATACGACAGCTAATGTTGCAGTGAAGAGGGATCGCCAGACTCCAACCAGAAGAGGGGGGTGTTGTTAGATGAGGGATGATTAGCGATATATTCCGTGTGTGTGCTGCTTATCATTAACATAATGTAAAAAAGAAGAAGAGAGATGCTCCATTCTCCAACGGATGCCTCTGTGTAGCGTTGTTGGAGAAACAAGAAAAACAAAATATATGCACTCATTTTTCGCCTCTGATCTGAGAGCGATTTCTTCAGTATCTCACCGGAGCTAACATCAAAAAGCTTGTTCACTGAATTCTATCCGATGTGGAGTTATTTATGGGATATTGGTAATCTTGGATTTGATTATTTTTTTGCTGAGAGACAACGTCTATTGGGATCGTTGATTGCTATAACTCTATTTTATCAGGATGGGTGACTTCGATGATTTTGATGACAAGGATCTATTTTCGGATACGTTTGATTTGTTAGAGGACATCAAATCCGCGGGCTATGATTTAAGAAAGTCGAAATTCTTCAACACACCTATCGAGAAAATATTCGATTCTCCATTTTTCACTCGAAACAAAAACCGAACTCGGGGGGAATCGTCAACATCGAGATTTCCAAAGTTCTCGTCGAATTCGTCGAAAAAATCGACCTCGACAACTGAATCTTCAGAGACAGATTCCGGAGATGAAATATTCCATTCAAAATCTTTCCGAAGATCGGATTCGGCCTACTCCACGTCTAGTCATGACACCACAAGTTCCGGGGAGACGGTTTCGGACGCTTCGTCAACACGGAGTATTCCGAGAAAAGTCAACATCACCCGACAAATTCCGGTGCAGCATTACGTCACGTCAAATAAAAACTTTAAATCCGGGTTATCAAAAACACCAGAAAAAGATTTTATCGGAAATGAAAAACGTTCAGTGCCACATGAACTTTACACGCAATTAGAAAATGAGTCAAATGAGAGAAGACCCCAGTCAATGTCTCCCAAACCAGCCGAGGAACGTGTCTTGTATATGAACACTGGTTCAAATTCTAGGTGCTTTCGCAGTAAATCTACCGACTTACAAAATATAAATGAAAGTGATTCGAATCCGAAAGACAGGAGATCTGTTCCTCCGGAGCTGTGTAACGTTAGGAGATATGAACAGTCCAAGAGTCTTCCGGATGTCTTGAGGACAGACCGGATGTCGTTGCCTCCAAATGTTCCAAAGGTGGGGTGCGAAAAAGGGGAAAAACCCTCTTGGGACGAAAGACAGGGGCGTATAGAGGGTGCCTTAAAGTGGCTGAGGTCTGAACTGGTAAGCAAATTATACACATTTGTTGTCTGATGGATCACATTTGCTTTCATAGAAAGCTAACAACTGTTGGAATTTTACAAACATTAATCAATACGAGTTTTTTTCTCAAGCAAATATTATTAAGGGAATGAGGTGGAAAAGGGGGGGGGGGGTAAATTTTGATACGTTTTCAAAAAAGGAAGTAAATTGATCAACAGAATGGTTATTCCATATTTACAAATTCGTGAATTAAAGAATTTTTAAAGACCAATCCTCCCTATTTCTGTGATTACAAAATAAACCGGTTGTGGTATGTATCATATTTCAGTTTCGTTTTCATTTACATGTTCCACCGAGGTGTCATCTACCCTAAGATGTCAGTCTGCAAAAATTAATCTCCGGGGTTACATATGCCAACAATCAGTGTTGAAGTTGACACCTGTTATTCACATAGAAAAAGAAACTGATCCACAGGGTTTCGCAACATGATGTTGTATTTTATCTCGATGAGGAGCGTGACGTGAGCGCTGTCCTAATCGTACAATGTATTACGGTATCACTTGATCTCTTGGCGGATCTCCGACCCCATTCATTTAACTCAATGAAATACACCGTAAAGTAGATTCAATATCTGAATTTCTCTCTATTTTATTACAAGGATTTATCTATAAGGGAGAATATTAAATTAAAAGTTTTTATGACTTGTAAGCTGTTCAGCGCGTCCCCAGTTCACTAAACGTCTCCAGTTGATAGGTGTGTATCCTAGTGTGTGTTACGGCTTTGAACGCACGCCAATCTGATCGCGTCAAGATTCCACTGATAATTCAGATGGATCTTCCCCACCACCCCTCCTTGTTCTAGCTTACACCGACCTTGTTCACTTGACTTCATTTCTCTTCCGTTTTGTTTAGAGACGTGTTAAAATGACATAACACAAACAACAAAGAGAAGTTGTTAGACTATCGCGTGCGTTTTGGCACTCAGTCTCATTATTATAGCTGAATGGGTAAACACGTTGTTTGTCGGGGACATAAAATGCTTTCTTTTGAAAAAAAAGCTATAAATAGGCAAATTGGGACAGATGTTTCGCACAGCAGTAACCTATTTACATAGCATTTTCAATAGCTTGGAGATTTAATTGCATTTTCAAATTTCCAAAACTGCAACCCCGGCCTATTTTTTTTTTCAAGCTTGAAAATATACATTTATTCTTTTAAATTGCCGACATCAATATAAAAAAACAAGGTTGCTTAAGCCTTTGCATATTATTTTTTTCTAATTAAGTAGAGTAAACATAAATTTAAATTCACATAGAGGTGGTGGTACGTGGGGTTAGTGGCGGCAATTTTGTTTCAGAAATCTACGATTTCTTAGTTTTCATTTTTACCTATGCGCGATAAAAAATATATGTGATTCGAAAAACGAAGGTCAAATATTATTACATTATTATTTCGCTTCTTTCTATAAACTGAGACTTTACAGGTAATTATATGGTATCCCTTTATTTCAGGGTCTATTACGGGCCCAGGACAAGGTTCTTCTGTCTCAGCTGAAGCGATGCCAGGACACGATAGAGGTGATCAAGAAGCAGCGTTCCGAGGAGATGGAGGAGGGGGAGGAGGAAGAGGAGGGGCACTGGGAGGACTGGGAGATAGCAGGTAAACAAGTGACAAGCGTACCCACCGTCCGCAGGCGGGGGGGTGGGGGGGAGGGGGATTGGAAAATTTCAGGTGTAAACGATGTACAACCCACTGCCCGGGAGTGGGGGGCTGGGAGATAGCAGGTATTGAACAGGTGTACTCACTGGCCTGTGGGTAGTGACTAGGTTATAGTAGGTTTTACAACAGCTGTAGTCTCAAGCTTTGGGGGGGGGGGGGTTTGGGAAATACAAAAAAACAGCTGTAGCCACCAACTGTGGGTGGGGGAGTTGCTGACAGTTCAACGTAACAGGCTGCAGATGGGTGGTTGGCTGGAGGATTGGAATTATAATGTCAGAGGGGTGGGTCAGAAATTGATGATAAAAAAAAGACTGCCATTTTTATTTTATAACTGTTATCAGTCATGTGCGGATTCAGAAAAATTGTCGGGGGGGGGGGGGATAATTGTGTTTGCCATAGGGGTCCGAGGCCTAGTTTCGGTAACTTTACAATGTGAGTTTAAGAAGTTTGAACTTTACAATGTGAGTTTAAGAAGTTTGAATTTTCCCAACGACCCCCCTTCCCTAGATCCGCGCATGATCAGTGTAATTAAGGTACATATTCTAGCTAAATTAAACTAAACGTTACATGTATCCGTACTAGATTCCTCTCAATCACAAGTACACTCTAAATCTGTAACTGAACTAGATATCAAACATAATTCAGGAATATTCATCCTAAGCTGTGGGTAAGGCTCTCCAGAATCTCTGGTATGCCATGGTAAGCAAATTTTAATTAAAAGTTAGCTGTAATACATAGATCCTAAAAAATGCTCTTACTATATCTCTCTCCACTTCAAAGCATAATTAACTGGACAGGAAAGTTATGTTTACATTAGGCCATCAACTCCAAGGCTGAAAGGTCAATAAATTGAACATTCTCTCATCATTTTTACCAGAGATCTCTCATAAAGTTCAGTGTTAATATGATATTTGATACACTGCCAGATGATATTCTGACTGGGTATGAGATTTATGAGCTATAGTGGTTCTTCTTCCAGCTTTCCTTGCCATTACCTGTAATGAACAATGGCAGAGCATGCACACTCATATTTTCTTCCCCACTCCCCTTCCAACTACAAGTAGGGTTCAGTAAAAGATCTCAGCCATGTGTTATGTCATTTAGGTTGTTGTACATTCCATGCAGAAGCTATTACCACTGAGTAATTTCCTACATTGTGAACCACAGCATGCCTAATGACTAGCAATATTCTTACAAACTAATTTACATTGAAAAATTCTTGATATTTTCAGAATTTTACCAGAATAAAAAAAAAAAAATAGATTGTTCAAATAGAGTGAAAAAATCCTCATGCTGTTATGCTTCTTCAAGATAGCAGATGCAATTCAATAGCTACTTTTTTTCCAGTGATAATATATTTGTGCATGCCATGCATACAGCCTATATACAAAGTAAAAAATACCATATGTTAGAATAAAAAAAACCTTTTTTTTTAAGCAACAGCATAACACTTTTAAGCATTGTTTTTACATGTTATCTAAATGCATCTATTGATCCTTTTCATTGCAGAGTTTGACAGGAGGTGTAAAGAAGGGGAGATAATCGATGACCTTCCTCCATCATGTAATGGAAAGACATTAGATATTTCACCTAATGTGGCAGAAGTAACTTCCTGATATCAGCCCATAACAAAACATCGCTGTCATCCGAGACAAGTTCCTACCGGCATGCCACTGCTGCTTAAACAACCAAAAGTGTTCATCTGCCAGAAAAATCAATGAGAAGCCCCCTGTTTCTAGCTAAAGAACAAAGTGTTCATCATCTGTTGGTGCATACCAGACAATTCTTAGAGGAGCACTTGAATGCAAAAGTTTTAACATGCAACGAGCTGTATTTGGTTTAGGAGAGTGGGTGAGGAGTCATCATTCATTCCATCCACGCAGATGTTGGGAAAATGACAGGTCATTTGATTGATGGACAGTGAGGAGGGAAGCACTTGTTGCAGGGATTTCTAATTCATGAAGAAACCATGGGAATCCATAAACTTCAACCAATATCTGTACGATGCCTCACACAGTGCATGTTCATGGAGCGCAAGTCAATTTGGTGCAAAAGTGTTAAAGCTCTAAAGGCATAGAGGGGTAAATTTTAACCCATCAACAGGAATTATTGGCAGTAACCATGCCAAACTTTATTTTTTTAAAGACATAAATCAGGAATTTTAATATCTATGTTAAAAATAGTCATATGCATAACTTCTGCAGCATACCATGATAATTGTGCCAAATATTTCAAACCATAATAATACTCAAGAGTAGTTACTTCATATTTCAGTGTCAATCTGCACACTTAACGCACACAATCTTTGTTTAGTTGATTCTAGTTTTCAAAACGATAAAACTTAATATACAGCATCCCATAACTAACAAGTTTTTATGCCTCTGAGATGCTAAGGATTTTATCTGATCAATGTTGCTTTATTGTTTTTCATATAGCAGTCCAAAGAGGGCATGAATAATCTTTGGACTAGCTTTGCTTTATTGAGACACAGTACATGCATTGTCTGTTTTATTTCTCAACAAACTCTGAAAGAGTTTTTTATTTGTTATTTAAGAATGGAATGTTTAAACCCCATTTTCTACTGCATAGAAAAGATACAATAAAAATTAAAAAAACAAATTAACATCATGAGTTGTTTTCAATAGTATTTTAATTTAACCACCATTGTTTTTTAAACAAAGAAGAATCCCCCAGATATTTTCTCCTAGCTGTTATCCAAATCTTGATCAGTGGAAAATTGATTTTTCTTTATAATCTGGTGATACGAATCTACCTGTGAAATCTGGGGATAATAATAGATGACAATAAAACAGCACTCTATAATTCATAGGCTAAGTATCAATGTTCATTATATGGGATATTGATTTTGATTGGAAAAAAAAGAAGAAAACACCTCTAGGTAACAACAGCTAGGGTTTCAATAACACTGTTAATGTTGTATTCTGTGCTAAGGCGCACTATTGAAATTGTATTAGGATCCGCCATTTTACATGCATTGAATTTAAACACATGTACACAATTACCAGTAATGACAGTAACAGAATCTTTAAAATATGTCATTAGCAATGGATTTTAAATCTGGTCAATTTGAAAATATATGTAATGACACAGAAATACATGTATTTGGATCAAGAATTATAAGTTATTTTGTTACACTTAGTATCCTCACATAACAATGTTTCGGTTCATTAGTTTAAAGATAAAATAATATATAGTCAACGCTGGTGCAAGTTGTTTTTAGAAATAGTTTTCTTGATCTTTAAAATTTATACATCCACATGGCTACATGTACAAGATAGCTAGTTGGCAGTTCATCAAATGAAAACGAAAACACCCCGTTACATCTATTGAGATTTTTTAACTGTTCTCCACCAGGTTTGAAGTTTCCATGATGACAACTTTGTTACATGTATCCTACATAAACATGTCGTCATAGCCCGGGGGAGGCATGTGGTCAGGATCAGGCCTGGAAATAAGGTTACACAATTATATACATACTGTGTAAATCTAATATGGATATTCTGATACTGCTAATGTGATCTTATCAAACATTGACCCATAATAACATTTACATAATTTCAATAAATGAACGTTAAAATGATACCAATGTTTGGCATTAATGCTGATGTTGCCTTTATAGGCAGCTACTAGAGCGATCAACTGTTATAGTGATACAATCAGCTGTTATAGAACAATATCTCACCCTGGCCTCATTCCGGGGGGTCCAAAGGGGTCAAATCTGGCTCCAGGGGGAACAGCACCCCTGTGGATGAAAACAGTAGCATAAGACTACAAGGATAAATCAAAGGCATGATAGGTTTAATCATTTAATACCTGTAAATTCTAATATACACATGGCAAACCACTTTCAAATCTGTTTTTTTTAATTCTATAATGATTTCTATAATCTTTCCCATATCGATATAATTAGATGCTGAATGACATATCAGTTTTTGTAAATGAAACAATCAAACGAAGATTAAATAGATGGTCTACATTGATACATGATAAAAACTATGCTCAACATGTATAATGGCAAACAATGTCAACAAGAGAATAGGTTTTGTGTGAGCACTGACGGTGGGAGTCTGCTGGGGAGTCCAGCGCTGGGGTCAGGCCGCATGCCCGGTACACCTGACCTCAGTGGGTCAAACATCATTCCTCCCCCTCGTCCTGCAGCAAACGGATCAAGATCACCTCTTCCAATGGAAAATGGGTCATCTGGTTCATTCCTTATTTTTTTAAAAGAGAACATTATACATGTACAAGCTTGCTCTTTTTTGTACACTACAATTTGCTAAATCTTAAATTTACAGCATTTTAAGCAATAGAACAATTCTGAAAAACAAAATCCATTTCAAACTTTCTCTCTTTATAAATTTAGCTGAAAAGAGTAAAATAAGGGGAGGTTATGGTGACATAAAATTTATATGTTAACACAATACCCATATTTTGAAATCTACATTCTAAACAGCATAAGTTCAGAACTGGTAATGTTTTACACCATTATAAATCACCCCCAATATAACTTGTTGATGCATTTTTTTGTTTGTACAGTAGTAAAATGTAAAAAGAAAGACAACTGCAATTAAATGTATATGTACATACCAACCACCAGGGTTACGCATTGGTGGTCTTCTAGGAGGAACTCGGAGGGGATCATCTTCCTCTAACCTTGACCTTTGACCCCTAACCCTTTCCTGACTTGGTTGACTTCTACTGGTACTTTGGGGCTTTAGTACTGGATCCACAATAGATGATTTAAACAAGGCACAGAATTCATCTAAATTTTTGTATGTCCTGCGAGAAAAAAAAGAAAAATAGTTTACTACATATATGTAGATACTATTGTGTTACAGCTTCGTGTATTTTAGCAGAGTAAAAATGGGGGGGGGGGGGGGGTAAAATCAGCTCAAAAAGAGAGTTCATCTAAGATTCAATACTTCCAGTTGTGTGGCATTAGTAAGTTTTATCATCTGTGTAGTCAGTATTACTACCTTGTACTGTATTCAGTGTTATTACCTGTGTATCCAGTATATTACCTGTGTATCCAGTATATTACCTGTCATCAGATTCAATAATATCAGTTTTGTAGTTATTGTTATTTCTTGTGTAGTCAGTGTTATTTCTTGTGTAGTCAGTGCTATTTCTTGTGTAGTCTGTGTTACCTGTCGTAAGATTCAACACTTCCAGTTGTGTAGTCAGCTGTTCTCACATTTAAACTCTCCACTGCTTCTGTTCCCCTTTTCTAAAATCCAAAATTAAGAACCTATTGTATCTATGATATTAAATGCATTAATATCTTATTTAATTCAATACAATAATATAGAGATAAGTTGAGAAATAGCTAAATATAAACTTAAGTATCAAAACCAAGAGTTTAATACATTTATCAGTACCATGAAATGAACTAGAAAATCATCCTTCATCTGGATCACTTTAAGAATGTAAACAGCATCTTTCTCAGCTTTTGAGGAATAGCGCATGGCGTAGAAGCTGGGGGAGGAGTTCCATCCAGTGGGTAGACTCTCAGATCCTTGCTCTGTCGATTTATCTAATGACTAAAAGATGATCAAGAACATTAGCAGGTATGGTCACGAATGAATACAGATGTAACCACAGTATATGGAACTTTGACACAATATAAAAATATTTTACACATGCACATAATCTAATGTACATGTCTTTAGGGGAGGTGATTGTATCTTCAATACAGATAAAATGAGATTGATTAAGTCATTGAGATCACTAAGATGGTCTATTGCCATATGATGGCAAATTTTTCATTTGTATATAAATATCAGCTGAATCTCAAGCAGGATCTTCTTGAGCTTTACATGGCTGATTCTGTATTTCTTTGGTGTGGTTGCTTGATTTACATGAGAACAAATTCTATCATTCCACTAACAGTGCATCAGTTTGCTTGATCAAGGATGCTAAATATTAAATATTAAAGTTGGTATCATATTACTCACTGATTTGCTGTTAGATTTCACTGAAATGAATGTTATACTACTTTGCATATCAAACAAGAATCCAACATTGACAACCATTATTATTAACCAATTGCAGTAAATGAAAGTTTACAAGTATGGACCCATTTGTAATAAACAGCAACATGTGATCAAATCAAACATGCAGCCATCTTCGCTAGCCAAGGGTTTCTGATCCGCACCGCTCCCCACTAACCCTTGGCATATCGTGCTATCAAAAGTCGGGATTTTTTTTGTCACGTGATCAGCCAGCCTATTTATAAATCAGCCAAATAATGAAAGATGCCGTACTTTAAACGTCACTGGTGCAGTAATGGCAGCCTCCATAGACAATGATATTGACATGTTGAAAGAACCTTTTAATGCCTAGCGTATTCAATAAATGGGAATATTGTTAAATGTTACATATAGATTGGATTCATTCGAAGGTTGTAAGAGTTGGAGCGGTAAATCCTTCATCTATGAGTGCATGCCTCTCTTGATACACAGATTAGGTGGTACTTGTTATTGCACCATTGCAAGGAATGCAAGCTACATGTATCATGAAGGCTCAAACAGAAAGACTCAGAAAAATACGGGTTTTGAGCTATGCGTGTTAGAGACACTCATGAATAAACAGTACGAAAACACTGTCGATTAAATCAGATATGTTTTGCATCTTTTTGATTGGTCGACCGGTTTCAGTAAACCCCAATCAAAATCCAGGAAACAAGAGGCCAATAGGCCTTAACGGTCACCTGAGTAGCATAACCCATACACAAACTTGTCAGGGAGTCTCATATATGCATTTAATTTTTATTCTGGAATAGAAAAATTTTTAATTTGTAATGACGACAACCTCCCTGCCTGAAATCTTTCAAAAAGGACTATTAAACCTATAATTTTAGCAAAAAACTTAAAAGATCATAAAAGAGTGCATGGCCTGATATAGAAAAGGTGCAAGACTCTGATAGAAAATAATTTTCCCATATTCATTATTTTTCAGGATAGGTTTTAAGTTTTAAGTGTATATGTTTTCATAGAAAAGCTATATCAAGGTGGCTATTATTCATGTTTTATCTAAAACAACCTCCCATCCCCCATCCCCCGGGGCAGACAGAAACTCTCCCTGTGGGCATTTAAACAAACGAAAAAAAAAAAACCCAGCTTTAAAAGCCATCATGAGTTACTCACTTCTCCTGTTCCAGTTTTTGAATATTCAACCTTCGTTGACAATCACCATCTGGCATATACCAAAATCATTTTACCTTTACTATTAACAAGTCTATTTGTTTATTTTGAAAGTTCAAAAGCTGTTTTTGTTTCAAATGATAAAAATCCTTGCATAACTCTTTTGATCATACAACTTCTTTATAATTACATTATATTCAATGATTAATTACTAAATATGAACAAGCAAAGGAAGATAACTCCATTAGGAAGAAGCAAGGGAAATAACTCCATTAACTTTTTCCCCCCCCCCCCCCCCTTTTCAACTCTTTCCAAATGCTATCCAAATGATGCTAGGTCCTGAACCCTGAAGAGAAGAAGATTTTCTAAGATTTAATACATTTTTACTACCGTATATGGCCATATTGGCCCCACCCTAGGGCCTAAACCCCTGTCCCAAGGGTCATGAATTTCACAATTTAGGTAGAAGACTTCATGTACATCATATCCATGCATTTAGTTTTTCACAAATATTTATGGGAGTAGAGAAGAAGATTTTCTAAGATTTAATACATTTTTACTATGTAGCCATATTGGCCCCACCCTTGAGCCTGAACCCCTGACCCAGGGACCATAAAATTCACAATTTTGGTAGAGGGCTTCATGGACATCATAAAGATGCATTTAGTTTTTAACAAATATCTATGGGAGTAGAGAAGAAGATTTTCTAAGATTTTATACACTTTTACTATATGGCCATAATGGCCCCACCCTAGAGCCTGAACCCCTGACCCAGGGACCATAAATTTCACAATTTTGGTAAAGGGCTTCATGGACATCATAACCATATTTTTAGTTTTTAACAAATATCTATGGGAGTAGAGAAGAAGATTTTCTAAGATTTAATACATTTTTACTATATGGCCATATTGGCCCCACCCCAGAGCCCGAATCCCTGACCCAGGGGCCATGAATTTCACAATTTTGGTAGAGGGCTTCATGGACACCATGCAGTTTTTTCCTCACATGTGTGGGAGTAGAGAAGAAGATTTTTGAAAATTTGGCTTTTTTTTTGCATATTTGGCCCCACCTGTGGCACCCTGGGGATGGTAGAGCCACCAATTTCACAAATTTTACATTCCTCTTACCATACAGATGCTTCACACCAAAAATGGAAACAATTGGCCTTGTAGTTTTTAAGATTAAGTTAAAAATGTAAATTGTTAACGCACGACGCACGACGATGGACGAAAACAGATAAACCTAAAAAATCCCGACTTTTGATAGCACGATATGCCAAGGGTTCGTGAGAAGCGATGCGGATCAGAAACCCTTGGCTAGCGAAGATGACATGCAGCAAATACTAACTAGTCAATAATCTGCTATTATATACAAGCAAAAGGTCTTTTGGCTTAGTTTCTTATATAAAAGAATGAGATCAAGAAGACCTAATTCGAAATATCTGACGTTTCCTGGCTTTTTTTTGTTGATATTTTACTTGCCAGGAAAACGTCAGAACCAGTGCCATAACGAAAACTGGAAAATCGCTGCCTCGAACTGGAAGCGGCATTCTTGGCTCAATTTTAATAATGTTTATTTAAACTCGCCAACATATCGCTTAAAATAAAATTCTACTCAATATTTTCATAGTCACACCGAGAAACAATTGTATTAGTCCCTACATTCTCGCGAGATTTCAAAAATGCAAGAAATCAAAACAAATCTCGAGAGTTTGATAAAATGTGTTGAACAGTCTGTTTACGTGATGAAAGAACCCATAACAGCAATATTAGTGAGTAATATATTGTCGTTTTATTAATTAGTTGTGTCAGTTAAACATTTGATTTGACTCGTAAATATTTAAAATCGAACCGAGAATGCCGCCTCTAGTTGGAAATTAAGCGGCAAATTTCCAGTTTTCATAATAGCACTGGTTCTGACGTTTTGCTGGCAAATAAAATATTAAAATCATTAAAAAAGCCAGAAAAACGTCAGATATTTCGGACTAGAAAAGACCTTGTGAGGTAATGGCAAACACTACCTTCAGTATGTATCATAGAAGGAACAATTTGAAGATTTATATCTTTTACAACAATTTTCTTTTCCACATCTAAATATCAATGATTGCGATTAGTCACTGCCCCCAACTGTACAGTTGGGTTTTGTGATTGATATGAAAAAATATATTTTATTTCAACACAATTGAACAGCCCTGAGTGATATGGTATAACCAACATTAGAAACTATGGTACGATCGATTAAACAAATGGAAAAGTTGTAAGAGAGTGATGTAATTTTATCAAGTAAATAGAGAATTATCAATACAGTTTTATTTTTTGTTTTTCTTAACATCCAAAGTGAAAGTAGAAAATGACAACGCAGTATGAATTATAAAAACTGTCACAACAGATTTTACCTCCTCTCCATTTCCTAGACATCTAAACCCCTTTGATATTAGCTCCCAATGAAGAACAGCAATCAAAGCATCCTGACATGTCTTAATTTGACTCTTAATGCTGTTAAACAGAAGTTCTAAGCCAGGGGAGGCCATTGTGAAAGTAATCTCTAAACAAATGTCTTCATGAATTGCTTATTTTGTATTTATTAATTCATATATCTCTTTATTCTTGCCAATTTAATGATTTAAATTTGTATGTTTGAAAATAAAATGATATTGATGAAAGTATTGATCTTTATGAATTTTTTGTCGTTTAATTTTGTTTGCAGATTAAAGAGAACCAGACTAAAAACATGGCTGCCCCCATGAACACAAACGCGAGTAGCCTGCAGTGCAAACATGGAAAACCATACTTGCTATATTTTGCAAATCATCACACAGACTTCAGAATAGCTGTACGTATGGCATATCTCAACTTGTTATAATCGAATATTGAGTTCTCCAGTTCATGATTACAGACTGCCATGATATACTGACTCAACGTTCATTGGAAACAACAGTCACCTGTAATGGCTGTATCTGTATGGGCTATGTCAGATGATCAATTCTGGTATTGGAACTGATGGTACAGAGAGCGCATATAACTTGTAAATTTTTAGATTTGATTATTGTAAAATCTCCAATGAAGGGCTGCGGATACAACTGCTTTGTCCAGTTAAATGGTTCCAATCAGAAATTTTACATGTGTGATGGGGTTTAGATATGATGGGGTTAGGTACATAGGGAAGATTACTAATCAGTCCAGATCTTTTTTTCTAGTGGTAACATTCCTGTCATTGGACCAAGTCACTAGGGTTCAGTCAGTTACCACCGTCAGCGAGTTGCTCTTCCGACCCATTATCCGATATGAAGTAGTGTGGTTACATTCAATTGTGTTGGTTGAATCTGAGGAATGAGGGAGTGTGATGGGGTTAAGGATATACAGATGGATATGATTACTAACCAGTGCAACTGGTCCGAATCTTTTGGTCATGTGGCAGCCGCAACATTCTTAATGTCAGACCAGGTGACTTGGGTTCAGTCCCCGGTGTCAGCGAGGTGCTCGAGTTTGAGGTATGAATCTGATGGAATGGCTGGCACAGTTCCTTTACCACTTCATATAAGAAGGCAAATCATAATTCCTTCTAATTCCTTCTGACGATCTTGCAGTGTGGGAAGGTCAGGTTGACAAGGTCGCATCTGTAGATAAAACCTAATAAAACCTCAGTATACTAGCCCTTTTAGAGATGGCATCAATGTGATTAGTCAGTTTCATGTCATGAGAGATTATGAGACCAAATTAAAGTTTGATTGGGACCTTTTTCAGTATTGTACGGTTAAACTGATTGGAGTGTGATGATTTCACAGGGATCTGAGGACATAGCATTGAAATGCATACTCCAGTTGTCTGACCATTCTTCTAAGCCTAGGTGTTCCCACTGCAACAATGAATGACCATCACAGTTCCTAATTTGCAATGCAATGAGCAATTATATGCGAATAGGTGGAGTGAGGATCTGACCTGGTAGATCATTAATATGACATAAGCATACATGTGATATGTACCGGCGGTACGCCAAATGTACCGTTTAATCAACCCCATTCACGGTGTACCGGCGGGACACCAAAATTCACGGAATATGAAAATTTGTACAGTTTTTTGAATTTCTCGCTAAATGCCGCCATTTTCCTCTCATTCTCGCTCGACTGGAAAACATTACCTGTGTTTGACACGTGACCTACCAATACTTGTGTAGTGTACACAAATCGTCGCGTGTGAAGGTGTGAACTGCCAATTGGGATAATTATCCGTATCAAAATGCTCTTTTAGGTAGCTTTGTTTTTAAAGGGGTATTTAATTATAACTGTTTTAAAATATTTCGTAACTTGATCGAAAAACTTTTAGCCAACTTTATTATCATGCTTATGCTGAAATAAAGGATTTTTTATGTGCAGAAATTATGTAAGGTTGCATTTGTTGCTGTTATTTACATTGCTGGTGTATATATCAGTAATACATTCATGAAAAAGATGTAAATTGGAGACATCGACTCTCAGGTTGTACTATATAAAGTTGGTGAACAAACCATCATCTATACTTGCTTAATTCATATGATTCGTGAAAAAATTGTGATTATAAAACACAATATGAAATTTTAAAGCATAGAAAACTTTATTAAAACATTTGAAATAAGGGATTTTAGACAATATACATTTGTTGGTTTAGAAATAAGGTGCTTTATCAAAAGAATTTAAGCGATATTTTGTACCGTTTTTGTACCGTTTTTTAATACAGTTTTTTCACCCAAATTCCAGTTTTGTGTACAGTTTTGTGGTCTTCAACTTACCACATGTATGCATAAGAAGAGTAGAAGTCCTAGGACTGTACCTTGTGGGACATCTTAAATAAAGGAATACAGTTGAACTTCGATATCTTGAACACCGATTTCTCAAATACTATGGATAAGTCGAAGTGATTTATAAGTCCCAACCACTTATTTTTTAAGTATTTTACCCTCGTTATCTTGAATACTCGGATATCTCGAAGTTTTTAAATAGTCCCATTTAGTTCGAGATAACAAAGTTTGACTGTATTATCAAATTGTTTGCCATATTATAAGTCTCATTTAGAAAATGATATTTAAATACATAAAAGTGTCTTGAAAAAGACTTTTACATCATGTTCATAATTTTATGAATATTATTGATTTACAATATGCAGTATTGTCCTGATGTTTCTTTTCTCTCTAAACACACAGGAGTTGGTGGCTCTGGCTGACATGTTTGGTATTGACCTTCCAGTGGCAGATTTGAAGTTTCTTGATAAAGAGGTATTATCAATTATGAAAAAGTTACTTTCGACAATGTCTGTTATGCTATTTTATATTGTTTGATTTAGTTTCATATTGGCCATTAAGAAAATGTTCACACTTTGCTAACTCACAGCACCTAAAGTCAATAAATGTAGCCAAGTGGTTCTTATTGCTCTGTCAGCACCAGGAAACAAAACATGAAAAGGTTCCTGGAACCTTACACTATTTTTCCATTGTCTTGGTCTACCCAATCAGATGTAATGGTACACTTGGATGGTGTCCCTTATTCTTTATGATTTCCAATAAATGATCATGGATTTTGATCCAATTGCCCATTACTAGCTTCATGCATCAGAAATGAGTATTGCTATAAGTTTTATTTGGTGTAAAAAGGGATAAACCCCAAAATAGTTGCAATTTCACCTTAATATGCAGATAATGTTTAAACTGGAAAAGTATCTACAGTTGTGTAAATAAAATTTGGATACACATGAACATATTTGTTGTACACTGGATTAAATGCTGTGGTCATGCCATTTTTGATTTTGTAAAGACTGAAAATAATTTATAATAAATCAATGAAGTTCATGATTTCTTTTTCAGTGTCCATTTTTTGTTGTCCGTCTATCTGCAGAGGAAGATGCCAAGCAGTTAGCCAGTAGAAGTGTGCTGATAAAGTAAGCACTTATCTTTCTTATTCAGTGGATGGGTGGCAAATCTAACAAAGAATTTGTGTTTTTAATTTATTTTATAGTCTTAAACAAATACCACATAGTTGTGTGTTTATTGAATACATTTATACCTCTTTTAGATCAATTATTGAATTGTGGGGCCATGGGATTACTCATGAGGATTTGTTTGAAGACCTCAGAAAATCTAAGGACTCAGTGGTAATATACATGTATATCCATATTCCTTTGATATAAATTCAGAAAAATTAAATTTTGAAAATATTTTTTAAAAATCATTTTCAGCCTTATGAAATGGCCAATTCTTTTGGGACTGCTCTTTATCTTTCAGATATCACATTTAATGGACACTGCTTCATTTAAGATTGTTGTTGATGGTTTCAATAAATCACTCCCTCAGAAATACAAAGTCCAGAGGATTGAGGTTTGCATACTAGAATACTTTTTTTATATACTTGTGTAACTGTAATTAACACACGTGTATTATGTGCATGACACTGTTTACAACATTGGAGCTGACAAGATTCTTAATGGTAAATATCAAATAAAATCTGTAATTTTTACCGGTACTTAGTAACACAGCACAGGTTAAAAAAAAATGGGCATCATATATGGCTTTTATTGTACATGTACAAAATGAATATACATCATATTTTTAGTGCATCTGAGAATAAAGATAAAGATAATGTATTTTCCAATTTTGGGCCCAGATGGCATACACTTTTTCAATTATTAGAATATATAACTTAAAACTGTCAAGAAACATTCATTAGAGAAAGGCCTTTATGTAAGAAGGTGAAATTTGTCAACAATATCATTATGATAGGTATTAAATTGAAAAAATATATACATTTTCAGAAGCTTACAGAGGATGCTCTCCCTTTCAGTGGTAAAATAGACTTAAAAAATCCTGATCAATTATACTATCTACTAGAGGATTATGGAAAACAGTCCAAGAATGCTGAATCAGTTCCACAACACGTGTACTTTGGTAGGTGGGTAAGTGTTCTATAAAAGAATCTTTCATTCATTAGTTTTATGATCCATGTGCATGTACATGTATTGTGTATAAATACCAATACTGTATCACAGTTGTTGTTTTTTATTGTTTTTTTTGCAATCATAATTTTTCACTATTTTTTCTATTTTTTTCTAAAATTCCAATATACAACCCCCCCCCCCCCCTCCCGAAAAAAAGCCCAAGATGTATTTATATTAGCACTAGAAGTAGTAACAACTGTTGTTCATTGATTTTTCTCCTTCATTTGTGTTTCAATAACATCTTTTTTTACAGGTTGCAGATGGAAATAGAAATGAAATTCAAAATCAGGAGGTCAATAAAAGATCCTTTATAGGTATGTACATGTATATTTTTTATTTTGCTACAAATTAATGTTGTTTACAGTTGCTGGTACACCAATTCTTTTCCAAACTTAAAAATTTTTCGCCATGTTTTGGAGATATTTTTCTTATTTTATCAGGAAATACCAGCATGGAATCAAGTCTTTCACTCCTGATGGCCAACTTATCAAAAGTTCAGAAAAATATGTTGGTGATTGACCCATTTGTGGGGACAGGTGAATTTTTTATTTCTATGACAACTATGAATAGTAAATTTTGAGGATTAAGTATCAAAGATATAAAATAGAAAACCAACCAGAACAAGTACCGGTTCATGTACATGTATGTTATATAATTATATGAATGTTGTTTTGTAGGAAGCATTCTTGTTCCCTGTGCATATCACCAGGCGTATGTCATGGGAACAGATATCAATTACTTGCTTCTACATGCCAAAGGTTTGTTTACACATCACTTGATTATTATTACCCAATAGGTATTGGTTTCAACAGAAAGTGCATCATCCTTTTATGGAAAACTTAATGAATGTGTAGATCGAGGGCCAGAAAATCTTGTGCATGCATATTTTATCATATGTCTAGAAGTGAACAATATTTTAACATTGATTGAAAGTGTATTTCTTATCTATGCATAAATATGGATTTACATACTCTGAATTTTCCAATTTCTATTATTAGAAGACAGATGCGCTGTAAACACAATTTTTATATTACAATTTTTTCCATGATGTGATCATCAATATACTGTATACAGGCTTATTTTCGCCCCATGTAATTTTCGCCTTCTACACTTGCAAATGGATTCGCCCCGTATTGAATTTGCCCAGACACAGTTGTATTTAAAGAGAGATAATATAAGACATTAGAATTCGTCCAGTCTTAAATTCACCCACTGACAACGAAGGCGAAAGGGGCGAAAATAAAACGGGGGCGAATATTGCTCTATCTTCATGTATTTTAGTATCAAACCCTGAATTTTCTTATTTCTGTTGTTACGTGATAGATAGGCTGTATACACAATGTTTTCTTAGTACGAGGTTGTAACTGTTGTAGCTAAGCCCAGCAGACATAAACAGAAGACAAGGTCCCCCGATGAGAGCATCAGGAACAACCTGGCAGGGTACGGATTGGAGGCGTATTACTGCGACATCATGGTGGCCGATGCCTCACGACACGCCATGTGGAGAACAACAGAAATATTTGATGCAATCATCACAGATCGTATGTTCATTGCAAACATAATTTTATTATCAGTGCTTACTATAAACCAAATTTTATTTATGTGAAAAAAAGATGAAACATGTCATTGCAAATCAAAATTGGTTTACTGTATTTACATGAAAATTTATGAAACATGAATATTTCTACCATTTGATAAAATATTTTAAAGATACTAGTGCTAGTAAAAAAAAAAAAAAAAAAAAAAAAAGCAAATCATCAGATATAATGTGGTAAGACATATATATACATCTATGTTGTGGGATCAATTTCAGCACCTTATGGTATCAGGGAAGGGGCCAAGAAAGTTGGGAAAGAAGAGGCTGTCACACTAACCCCAGATCAGTAAGCAATACTAGTAGTAGCGCTTGTTTGATATAGGCATACTCATTTGCATACATTTTGCATCATTTTGGCTTCTGGATGCAAATTATGTAGGCAATGCCTGTTGTCAATTTATTTCTTTCATAATAAAATACTGTTAATGAAAATTAAATTATTAAATTGGTTTTTTCAGACGAGTAGATCACATCCCTCAGAAGGTGGAATATGATTTGTCCAATATTTTCACTGACCTTCTAAACTTTGCATACAAATTCTTGCGGACTGGTGGACGACTGACTTACTGGTTCCCGGTATATAGAGCTAAGTAAGTTTTGAATCAGTGTGCAATAGATTGTGTCTCAATAAAAATTATTGCAATATTTCAATCAGTTTTAAGCTCTTGAATTCACACGTTTTATAGTTTTTTTCACCACCTTTTCTACCATTGAGTTTGATAAGGCTTTACTAGGCCAGTTAAACCGTAATTTTCATGAATAGCCATTTTTTCATTCACATTATTAAATAGTTACAAGGAGGAAAACATTCCGCATCACCCATGTATGAGGCTGGTGTCAAACTGTGAACAAACAATGAACCTCAGGATATCTCGTCGTCTGATCACCATGGAGAAGATTCAACCATACAGGGTCAGTACTGAAATATATGTATGCTTTTACCTGTATTTGGTGGTCTATTTGTTTATGGTTTTTCATCACTTCATGTGCTTCAAAGTGTTATCATGAAAGATGTTGTCTGTTCTTTGTACTTTATTAAGATGGTATGGGACACCTATCAATAGTACCGGTAATGTGGATAAAAGTTCATTTTAATCAAGATACTTTCACTGGTGTAGAATTTTCAAATTTTACAATATTTGACCTAAAAATTTGTTTTAAAATTTGTTGGAAAGGTAAAAATTGTAAAAGCCCCAGTGGGATTTGAACTCATGACTTACAGATTCCTATTTAACGCTCTAACTACGCTGTTAGCCAACAAATTTGGGAAAGAAAAAAATTATGAAATTATATTTGATTTTATTGTTTATTTCGATTGGAAGTACGTCACAATATGGAGGTGTCCCATACCACCTTAATATATACCTGTATATACTGAAATCAACAAAATTTTAACTATGGTATACAGGCATTTTGCAAAGTTATATCATTTTTGCCCTGCTGAATTGTAATGGAAATTGCATCAAATGTAGAGATTATGTAAATAATTTTGAATAGCACATTGAAGGTTTGAACCCACTTACCTCGGACATGAACTATTTATGTTTGCAATATTTCCAATGAGATAATGTCTCAATGATTTCCATATGCATGTACATGTAGCATAATAAAAACACTTTAAAGATTTTGTTTTTCTATATAAAAAAAGAATCTACAAAAAAATAATTCCTCAATTTATAAGAGTTAATGAATATTGTTGCGTATAAAAGATTATTATGAGTAGAAATATGTCTTAATTGACTAGATTAGAAACGGCTAAGAATTTGTTGATGTAACTAAAATCTGAGTTCATCTCCTAATCAACTTGAAGTTCACTCATTCTGAGGATAAAATTTATGTTGGATGTTTTGTTTCAGGAAGACGAGTCACTGGCTAGTCAGACACATATAGATCATTACTTGAACTCATCCTTCAGGAACATGTATTTCAACATGTCAGAAAATCAACAGAAATCTGTCGCCACAGAAGGAAACTTGCGGGTCAGTAAAAAGCCACCATAATCATATGTTTGAAGATACAACTAAACACTACCCAATAGATTCAATGGCTACAAGGGGCTCCCAAAATAGAAGCAGGATAAAGGGAGGTCACTGGAGATTCAGAAATCTTGCGAAAGTAAACTACGAGATTGATCTAATCTTGCAGCACTTTTATAACAGATTATCATTTGACAAGATTTGTAAAATAGCTTATCCAAACTCAACATCATTTGATGTTATGAATTCTAAAAACAACTCTCAGAAAACTTGATGTCTGTGATATATGTCATTTTACATTATACCTGTAATAATAAAGGCTTAAGCAGCAATAAACTTACATTGTTGTCTTTTAATTGATTTGTTTCTTGAATATGGTTGTCCAGAGCAAATTACTTTACATGCCAACTATTTGTTACCCCAGCAATCCCTGATATTTTCAAATTTTCATTATTATGAGGAAGATAATGTCTATTTTTTTTTCTCTTGTTGATGGAAATTCATCTTCCAAAATGAAGTAAAAAACATATAATATGAAAAGAAAGGATTTTGATATTAAAAACTTTATTCTGAATACAAATAAATAGTGTGTCCAAAATAAGTACATGTACAAATACTATTTGAAGAAATGTGCTGTAAGTGATTTAACCAATACACCAGTACATTCCTGTGTAAACTTCAAATTACAGATATCTTTCTAAAATCAAATGCTTGATTTCTGTATCATTTTGAATTTTTGTCCTTTAAATTAAACTTAATTTGTTTCTTATTTTATAAATCTTGGATCTTCGAATTACTGTACTAGATTTGCATATGTAACACATCTTAAACTTAAATTTACATGCACGTCTCAACAATTTTCTTTAGACATTTACAATCAACAAGCCCAAGCTGCTTATTGTTTTCCTCTGTCAGAAGACACCACAAAAAATGCATATATTCAATGAATGATATACCAGTAAATTTAAACATTCTGTGTAGGAAATGTGCTGTAGTAAACACTGGACATGGGGCCTGTTTGACAGCTTGATAGTGGACTATTATTCATATCACGTGACCAATGTTGTGAGAAGATGATGGTGCATTCAGATCAGCAACCTCAGAAATGCTATCAATGTTCATGTCCTTGTATTTTCAGTTTGACGTTTTCTCTGTAAGAGACTCGAGCACTCGTTCTATAGACTCCAACACCCTGGTTTGATTTGTGAGATCTTCAGGCTGGACAGTCTTCAAAATAGAAAAACAATCAAATGTACACTTTAGCATAGTTAACAATGTTACACACATCAACAGAAACCCAAGGCCAGTTTTGCATATGCTTCCCAACCGTTGGCTGTCAGAGAGCTTCTCCACACTATGAATAATTCATGCCTTATTATTCCTTTTTGCACCTTTTCTTTCATGAAGAAATTCTTAATAATTGTGTGAAAGCTAATGCATGTATACTTAATTTAGATAACAATTGTACTTAAAAATTGATCATCACTGTCACAAGCACTGTTTTCATATGTATATATTAAATATTGTGAATATTCATAAAATCAAGATTATACTGATGAGCTGAATACAGGTTTCTGTAACTGCAGAACTAAGGTTTCCTGTAGAGCTACAGTTCTGCAGCTAGGGTTTCTGATGATGTTAAAACAGCACACAACAGAGATTCACACACTTCTTAATAAAACAACTTTAAAAATTATCAGTGATACATACTGTACCTGTTAACCTTTCAAAGCTGCTATGTGTGAGAATCTCCCCCTTACCAACTTGGCTAAGGGGGAGATTTTGCGTTAGTAAAACGATTATAAAATCTTGATGTTTAAAGCTTTCACTTACTTTTATATAAGGCCTATGCATTACAAATCACGTAACTGAATTTAGTCATAACCAGAAGTAATCGTAAAAAGTAAACTAGACAAAAACATGTCATACTATGATCACGGTAGACAGTACTTGGATGGATTTTGATATATTCAAGCTACATAGCAGCCTTTTGAGTCCAAAATCACAGAAAAACCCTCAGTGGTTCTTGAAATTTGCATGTAAAGATTCAGAAGTTGGGGGGGGGGGGTATTATGGGGAAGACAAATATGTTTGCGGGAGAATTTAGTCTCCCGCGCGGGAGATTGGTTGGATGCGGGAGATTTTAGATTTTTAGGCCGTTTTGCGGGAGTCTCCCGTGCAATGCAGGAGGGTTAACAGGTATGGTGATAATGTACATGTAAGTCCTTAGCTCCACATACCGTATATTTTTCTTTCAGCTGTTGGGCAGCCCATGCTGCATACTTAATGTTACTTTGTTTGTCTTTTCTGTTAGAACTAGCTGCTAAATTGGAAGATGCCTACAAAAACATAGCAAATACCACAACACCTTTGAATGGATGAAAAAATAAACATTGTGACTTACATTCTTATTTTGTACTCAAATAAAATTCATTATGAAGAAAGGGGTGCTTGACCATACAACTCTTTATATAATATATAACTTCCTTGAAGTGAAACAAGTGATACTATCAATCACCCTGCCTGTCATAAATCTTACCAGGAAGCAGCCATAGAGGGACCTAACACTGTTAGGATTGAGTTTAATAGCCTGTGCAAAATAAGTCCGTGCTATGGCCATATTGTCAGGGTCTCCCATGGTGTATTTGATCTGCAAAGAAAAATAGCTAAAAATGTTTGGATATAACTATGATTAGAAAAAAAAAAATTATTGAAAAGAAAAATGTAATGAAATAAAAATATTAAATCTGCGAAGATTAGAACCTGAGTCCTTTGGCTATATAAGTCTTGCGCATTCAGTCACTCTAAACTAGTTACATACTTTACCCACCAGTAATAACTAATGGAAGAGTCTTAAATATTTCTTACATTATCATATAATTACATAGTCCGAAATATCTGACGTTTTCCTGGCTTCTTTAACGATTTTAATATTTTACATGCCAGGAAAACGTCAGAACCGGCGCCATTACAAAAACTGGACATTCGCCGCCTCCAACTGGAGGCAACATTCTCGGCTCGATTTTAAATATTTACAAGTTGAATCAAATGTTTCACCCACACCTATTTAATAAAACGATAATTTTACTGCTCACTAATATCGCTTTTGTGTGCCTTACATCCCATAAACAGGCTGTTGAACACATTCTATCGAACTGTTGAGATTTGTTTTGATTTCGTGCATTTTTGAAATCTCGTGAGAAAATAGGTCAACAACACTATTGTTTATCAGTGTGATTATCAAAATGTGCAGTAAAATTATATTTTAAGCTGTATTATTGAGTTAAAATGTATATACATGTATATTTAAAATCGAGCCTAGAATGCTGCTTCCAGTTGGAGGCAGTGAATTTCCAGTTTTCATAATGGCGCCGGTTCTGACATTTACCTGGCATGTAAAATATCAAAATAGTTAAAAAAGCCAGGAAAACGTCAGATATTTCGGACTAATAATTACAATGTCACAATGAATAGGTGTAAAATCCCTTTAATGCTTACCTCTGCAAATTTTTGATGATATAGGTGATTATGAGGATTTGACATGATCAGCTCCTCCATACAAAACGCAGCTTTGGTATAGTCCTGTACAGCCAGGTACAGATCACAGAGTTCCATCCAGGCCTCAAAGTCCGTCATAAATCTAAGTAAGCAAATTTCACACATTTCACTTTCACATTAGAATGTATTACCAACATTTTAAAGCCAACATTCATTAACTAACATTCATTTCAAATTACATTAACAGAAAGAAAATTGATAATTCTGACTTTCTTTGCCTTCACAATCACAACTTTACTTTTGTCTACACAGTACACTGCTACAAATTTAGCAAAATATAACCTTTTATCACTATCCTGATTGAATGTACATGTATGTACTGTAAATTTTACGGTATAGTAAAAATCATTCTTTTGCTGAATGCACTTACTGCTTGAGGTATTTATTCAATTCTTCAATGGCTTCTAAAGTTTTGTTTTGGGCTTTAAGTATAGCGACTTTTCTTTTCCTGGCAAACTGTAGGTAACAAAAGTACATGTAATTACAGTATGATATCACCATAGCATGGAGCTTTAAGAGTCTAACAGTACAACTTCAAATAAGCTTTTACCATATTTGTTTCATCCTCCTTGATGATGTCGTCATACAAATCTCCAGCTTTATGAAACCTAAAATACACAAAATGAGTATCAACTTTCATTCCTTTTTTCATAAAAAAGTAAAGTATTAGATTGTTCAAGCTTTTATAATGCTTTGATATTAGAAATTAATACCTCTCCTCTGCTTCATATTTCATTCCTAATAATCTCTTCACTCGTAATGAGTTTGGAAATTTAGATTTCAGAAGTTCTATACATGTCTGCAAAATATAAAATAAGAGTGTGGGAACATATTCTTATGAAGTTAAATCTCATCACTACCTTATCAGTATTATCCAAAATTTTCCTTTGATCTACAAGAGATGACATTTTCTAGCAGACTTGGACGTTATCCTGGCTTTATGTATTTACCTCAGAAATATCAATTCTTTGACAATCTAGAGCAGCTATGCAGACTTGTTCATAAACCGTCCATACTAAAAATAAATAATATATGCACATTAAAATCAAATGCAAAATATAAAAATAAAAATACAATGTATATAAAGATTGCTTTTTTAAAACCTCTTTTATTTTTCATTTCATCCTAATCATCATCATCATCATTGTTCTTTGTTGAGCATTCTCTTACATTCATCTCCCAGTTTGTTTCTTTCTGACATAAGCACATCTTCCCAAAGAGAAACAACAGTTTGTCCATCTCGAACTTGGTCCTCTCTCATTCTCCTTAAATGGTTTCTGGCTTCTGTAAGAAAACATGCATTATGTGATAAAAAAAAATGCATTTTTAAGCTTGTAACCCATTTGGGATAATATATCAATATATTCACTGCTTTATAAATAAAATAACTTTTTCGTAAGTTGTACACAACGCAATAAAATAGCCTTGCAAGTACAAGGTTACCATTGAAAATTTTATTCATAAACATACAGCTTTATCATATGCGTCTTCATTATCTGTGTAGCCTAAGCAGAGACATAAATAACATATGTCTCTGGCCTAAGCAATAACACTGATCCTAAAATATCTAAGCGATTGAGATAAAGATACGCACTGGTATGATTTGATCATTTAAAAATTTTAACAATAGAATGCCGTATAATTATTAGATAAAATATATTTTTTTTTACCTTCCCATGATATGTGACGCGCCATATTGAATTTGTCTGGTTCTCCGTCCCTTAATTGCAGGTTAAACTAAAATCGGGGAAAAAACCCACATAAAATCTAAAATTAATGGTAAACGTGAAAATTTACAAAACTTCAACTGTCTATTTCCCTAAATTAATTTACGTTTTATTCAGCAGCATTATCACTCTTTTACTTGTGATTTTAAAATTAATATCTATGATTTAAAAAAAAGAAAGTGAGAAAATCGCACGAATAGTCTTTATAAAAAAATTAAAACGATAATTAAAAGTGTCATTTGCAATATGAATCAACATAAATTTCTATGTCGTATATGAAAGTTATCTTGATTGTTTTTATGTAATCACTTTTATCAAAAATTTCTTCCGGAATGATTTTTTGGGGCGTACTAAAGACCTGAAATACTAATGACCTGAAAGACCTGAAAGACCTGAAATTTTATATAAATGATACTTTTCGAAGATTTGGGTGAAATAAAATGACCTTTATGGGTTTTTAATTATATTTCTAGGTATATATGTGTTGAAATATATCATACTGATCAGTTATTCACGCAGGAATACAAAAGACATGAAAATTTGAATTGACCTGAAAATTTGAATTGACCTGAAATTTTATATTATTGATACATTTCTATGTTCTGTGTCAATTTTAATGTCTATTTGTGAGTTTTTATCATATTTCCAGCTATATAAGTGTTAAAATATACCATACTGATAAATTTTTTACGCAGGAATACAAAAGACCTGAAAATTTGAATTGACCTGAAAATTTGAATAGACCTGAAAATTTGAGCTGACCTGAAATTTTGTGCTGGTGTAGTTGTGTTTTTTATTTCATCAGTTTTTATTATAATAATAATTCTTTTTTTCAAGTAAGAACTCTCAGCCGAACTTGAATTTTGATACACAAGTTTAATATTACATGTATATCAAAATTCAAGTTTGTTTCCAGACCCCACGACGTGGACGTGGTTCTTATCGGGGTCCATTTGTTTTTTTTGGTTTTTTTGGGGTTTTTTTTTTATTTCTTTTTTTTTTTGGTTTGGTATAGTTTGTTAGATCGCTGCTTTCCTAAACTAATTACGATGAGGAGTACAAAGCCAATCACTCTCTTCATCTATACCGGCACAAGAGCGATGCCTCCAACTGGAACAACGAGTGAAGGGCGCATCACAGCCTACCATTTCTTCTAAAAGATTTGGTAGTCTGCACTTACAGTCACAGTGAACCTCAATGTATGTCGCCTTCTTTTTGTTTAATTTGGCCTTTGTCTCAATCCTAGGGAAAGGAGTGAATCTGCGCGTCTCAAGGCAGTGTATGAGATGTGGCCGTAAGTAAGGAGCGTCATACATCAAGAGGTCACTTCCCTGGTAATAATTGTAGCAGAACTGGACCGCGTTTGCGATGGCATATAAACCACAGTCAATGCTGTTTGTTTGCTGCTGAATTTGCGGAAGACGTACAGTTATTAAATTGTAGTCAGTGCCGTACAAACAAGCTAACTGAATCTGTAAAGAAGGTGTAAGTTTGCCGATGGACATGCTGTCTAGTACATAAATCTGTCCGTCCAGTTTCACGGAGGTTACCCAATGAAATTTGCCATTATGGTGAATCTGGACGGCAAGTGACATGACGTTATTAAATTTAAGCCCGTACTTCCAGCAACTTTCATTCTCCTCCCAGATTTGTGGTTTTTCTGTTGGTTGTAAGCCTTTAATGTCCGGAAACTGCTGTTGTAGAATTTCCCATGTTTAAAACACAAGCACCCGAAGTTAGGCCTCTCCAGGGTAGTTCACCTTATATGACCCCAAACAGTAAAACATATGCAAATCGATGATAGTACAAGTTTCAAACAATATAAAAGTAATTTATTTCAATTTATTCATACATGTACCTTTTAAAACGGCGCATAAACGCGGCTGTGGTTGAGAAAAAAGACTCGAAAATAGGAACTTTACCCATGATCTTTAAAAAATGAGTAAAATGTATAATAAAAGTGTAAAATCAGAGGTTTTTAAAGGCATTGGGTTAATTTTGAGACAATAATTACAGTTATGCCCGCCCATGAAAATATGGTTCTTACCAATAAAATTTTGGATATTCGATTTTCATAAATCAATATCCAATAAATTTGATTCCAATTCAGTATCGATAAAATGATAGATCAGATAATTCTTGTTTGAATAAGTCATGTCCAATCGAATTTTGTTTTTCTAGAATATTATAAATAGCTTTAAATTGTCAAACTTAATCACAGCCAAAATTTAATATAGTTTGACAATAATTATAATGTGCTTTTGTAGAGAGATCTTCAAAGGACATTAAATGATTGCTTAGACCTACCTGGATTATTTATCTGCTCAACTTTAGCTGATCAAAGAAAATAAAGAAATTGTTAAATAAATGCAAAAAATAACTTTATAGAATAATGAAAATAAATAAATCTTATAAAAGTGGAATAAAAAAAAAATTCCCAACATTTTATTACAATTATGATGATTTATTATAATCAATTCAATATGTACTTTTGTAGAAATCATTTATTTCATAACATGAAATATATTTCAACAAAATTTCATGTCAGCTCAAATTTTCAGGTCATCTCATATATGTTCATTTGTTTCTTATTTCTGCGTAAAAATTGATAATGTTGTTATTTCATGTTTTTTTAACACATCTCACACTGGAGTATGATAAATGCCAGACACATTCATCTAATTTGACTCAGAACAACTATCTTTTGCATAAAAATTTCAGGTCATCTAAAATTTTCAGGTCATGATCAATTCCAACTGTAAACGGGAATCGCACTTCTGCGTAAATAACTGATAATGATGATATTTACTGATATATTTAATGACATATTTCAACACATACATAAACTAAAAAAAAAATAGACATTAAAATTGATGCAGAACAAAGAAATGTACCAATTATAAAATTTCAGGTCTTTTGAATTTTTCAGGTCAATTCAAATTTTCAGGTCTTTCGTACCTCTGCGTAAAAAACTGCTCATTATGATATTTTTTAACACAATTATACCTTGAAATATGATGTAAACCCCCCACAAAGTAATTTCAGTTGACCGAAATCTTAGAAAAGTATCTTTTATATCAATTATATAAAATTTCAGGTCATTTGAAATTTTCAGGTCAATTCAAATTTTCAGGTCTTTCGTATGTCTGCGTAAATAACTGCTCATTATGATATTTTTAAACACAATTATACCTGGAAATATGATGTAAATCCCCATTAAGTAATTTTATTTCACCCAAATCTTCGAAAAGTATCATTTATATAAAATTTCAGGTCTTTCAGGTCATTAGTATTTCAGGTCTTTAGTATGTTCCTGATTTTTTCCACATTTTGGATTTTTATTTTTAGGCGGTGCGTCGATTTACCCAAATGGACCCAAATGAACCCAAATGGACCCAAATGAACCCAAATGGACCCAAATGGCGACCCAAATGAGCCCAAATGGCGACACAAATGAACCCGAATGGCGATTCAAATGGAAAATTATCACAATAAAATCAATCTTATAACTAAATTTATAATGAATTACATTATGAAATTATTTTGTAAATAATTATATACTAGTATGGGGACTCTGTACGTTATCACAAATTATGCGAGGCGGTGGAAAATGAAGAGTACACTATCAGGCACGTAGTATCGTTTTTGAAAATGGGGGAGGGGGCTTAAATTTCTATTTAATGCTATTTTGTTTGCTAATTTTTACATCCTCCCAAAATTTTTGTTGCGGAATTTTCGAAAATCTGTTTAAAGAGAACGAGATTTTCGACTCCTGGAGATAAATGTTTATTATTCCTGAAATTTGTGAAATGGGTGCTACAGGTATAAATTACTGATTGCAAACATTTATTATGGAGGTTCAAAGTTATAGTTAGTTTCGACAGAACTTAGTAAAACTTTGCTAGTTAAAATGTTTTTAAAAATATTTTAAATGTGTAAGTTTCATGTTCGTGGCTTAGGAGTTATTTACAGTACTGTGGAAGTTATTGTATAGCAGTAAGCACCATGCACCTACTGGAAGTTATTGTATGTTGGAATTATGCCAAAGTTTTTCTGTCCGATTTAAAGAATTGGTAGTATCAAAGAAAAAAGTACCACACCATGACACAAAATAACTTCCTAGCATACATAAAATTTTAAAAAATTCAAACATTTCTTAAGAAATCAAGATTCCCTTTTCATTTAATTAATGAGGAAGGTATACTAATACCACGGCATCTACCGTCGTTAAACGCATGGTATAAAAACGCGTCAGGTTTTGTGTTTTTATTTTTAAATATCGAAGTCTTGGAAGGAAGAAAATATTCATGCAGAATAAAGTGCACAGACTGTAATAAATCATGTTTTCTGCATCAAAATCGAGACTTATCTGTATCTTTGTTAAATTCAATTCAGTATTCATGAAATATTTATTTATTTAGATTTAATATTAGTTATTTGTCATAATATCGGTATAATTCAATGCTCTATCCTCAGTTATCCTCCCCTCCCACCTCCCTTGAAACACTGCTTACGCCGCGTCAGCGTTACTTCATACATGTCATGAATGTCAAATGCACTGGCGTAATCAATGACTTTCAACAAATGATCCCTGTGTTTTGGAGAATTAATGCTTTTAAACTTTATTGTTATAATTTTATTTTCATAAATTGATCATCATATGTTTACAAGATAAAATGTTGTTTTTGTTTTTGTTTTTTTTATTTTATCAAAATCAAATCATACGCAGTTTTATCATTTCATGACGTTACTTTACAAAAATTGACGTTTGTCCAAACAGTTCCATATTGTTAACTGCGGGTGTTTTTTTTTTAATATGATGAATTTATAAAAAAAAATTCTAGTCTACACCGTCTATGGTAAAAATATGGCCATTTTTTGTTAGTTAAGGCTATTTTTTCTGGTTCGTGGCTCTAGCTCTTTGGTTCGTTTTTTTTCTTATAAAAATAGAATATTTGATTTATCTTAAATATTATATCAATATTTGCAGGCTTTTTTTTTCAAAAACTAAAATTATGGCTTTTTTTTTAGGTCTGGCCTCCTCGTGGCAAGTGTTCATCATGATTCATCTTTAACTTGTCTAAATAACGCCGGGCTAACATTAAACAACACCATATATGATTTTTAAAACAATAATCTTATAGTGTAATTGATTTAAAATTTGTAATAAGATTAATATTAATGATTTTATTGTAATAATTTTCCATTTGAATTGCCATTTGGGTCGCCATTTGGGTTCATTTGGGTCGCCATTTGGGTCCATTTGGGTTCATTTGGGTCCATTTGGGTACATTTGGGTCCATTTGGGTAAATCGACGCACCCTTTTTAGGCAATTCCTGTTTACTAGACATGCGCAGTGGCCTGTTGTCATAGAAGCAGCAAACTTGTCTTGCAGAAAAAACAGTCTCGGGTGAATCAAGACATTGAACAGAAATCATGATTCCTCCAAACGCATCTCTGGTCAAATATGACAACCCAGTGCTTGTCAGTCGGAATACAGATAAAAAGACACCGAGGGTATGTTTTGATAAAAATATGTCGGTAGCCAATTAATTTCTTTTAGGAGTTTAGAGAACTTTTAAAGTTGCAATCTTCCCTATTTACTTTCATGGATATTTATATGATACATTGATTTAATAATGTATGAATAGATTTTTTTCTAACCTTTTATCAAACACAGGCAAGAGCTCTGAAAGTAAGCCCAGGACCATCACAAGCCACAGGACCAGTGCCAAATCCACCTGGAAAACAGAAACTGTCCCCTGTTGATGCCAAAGCAGCTCAACAAACAGATGAAATTCTTAACTCTATTCTTCCTCCAAGGTATGACATTTCCTTTGTCATGATTAACATATTACATTTTTGATATGTTTGAATGTTCCATCATTAAAAGTGATGATGATAGAATATGTCCCACGGAACCTATGAGCGCTTGTCTTTAGAAAAAGTCATACTTATAGATCAATGTAAAGTTAACAACATTTGTGACATCAAAAATACATTGTTCACAACTTAATCAAAATATCTTAGATTATCAAATAAATTCATCTAATCATTTTGCTTCATTTTTTTGCATCGAATTCCATGCACGTATGTAAACTGATAAATAACATATGCCAAGCATATTTCATAATAAAGATGCATCATGATGGATAAATATCTGTCCTTAATAATTTTTAAGCAGCAACTTTTATATATTTGCAGGGAATGGCAAGAATCTGGGCAGTTGTGGGTACAGCAAGTTTCCAGTACCCCAGCCACTCGTTTAGATGTCGTAAATTTGCAGGAAGAACTTGACAGGAGGTTACAACAAAGACAAGCCAGAGAGACAGGAATCTGCCCAGTCAGGCGTGAACTCTACTCACAGTGCTTTGGTATGTAACACAATCTTAAAGATACAATAAATCTCTCTTTTTGTATTATTTTGTATTGATACAAATTATGTTACCTATTTTTAAAAGACAAGGTTCTTGAATTATTATTCTGTCTTTCAATTAGTTTCAACTTTAAGCATAAACTGTGTCTGTTCTAGATGAGCTCATCCGTCAAGTCACCATCAACTGTGCTGAGAGAGGTTTGTTGCTTCTCAGAGTCAGAGATGAAATCAGAATGACGATAGCAGCTTATCAAACCTTGTATGAAAGCAGTGTGGCCTTTGGAATGAGGAAAGCTCTGTGGGCAGAGCAAGGAAAAGCTGACATGGAGAAAAAGGTACAGGAATATGAATTAAAAAAATTACCTTTTGATGTAGGTCAACTGATTAAAATTTGATTTAATTATCTTCCATTTCTCCTAATATTTTTGTGGTAACGTATTTTTAGATTTCTGATCTCGAAGAGGAGAAGCGTGATTTAGAAAAGCAGGTCAATGAACTGAAGGGAAAATGTGATCAAATTGAGAAACGTGCACAGGAACAGAGAATGGTGGAAGAGAAGAAACACACAGAAGAAATGCAGTTCTTGAAGAGAACAAACCAGCAGCTGAAGGTATGACAGTCAGACTTCATTACACAGTAAAACATAACAACTTATAATTATAATCATTATCATATTTCATTAAATAAAAGATAAGGTCAAAACCCAGCATGATGATAATATAACATTATTTCAATTTAATACATGTATAGTCAATATTTGCTTCTGATGTATGACTTCCTTTGAATAATTTGTCTCTTTTTTAATACCTAAAATATAAAAAAGAACAATTTTTAAATCCTTGTATATTTTTTCCTGTGTGTCAAATAAAATTCTAGACTCAAATGAGTATGATAATGGGAGATGAAAATGAGGAGGTATAATTCGATCTGTAAGTTTGTACCATTGCACATTTCATCGTTGTCCACAGTTGCATGGAAAGATATGATCCTGTTGCTTTGAGAGACAAAAGAGAATTCTTTAATTCTAGCAATTTCACAATGTACTGTTATAGAAGAGTCAAATTCAATGAAAATGAGTAGAGAATTGATTATGAACCAAAATTATTTGACTGAATGTAAATAAGTTTCACATAGAGTCATTTGGAGCATGGACATTAGATAAGGATTAATTTTTTTTTAAAGATATGTATACTGTTTTGTTTTAATAGGCATGAGCAATCAGAACAGTAGTTTAGACATTCTTAAGACTTTGATCAGTCTATCACACATGTTTTAAACATTTTTGATATTTTTTGACACACTCAAAGATTTGCACAGATTACAGTTAAAAGATTTTGAAATTTTAGTTGGAAAATTTTAACCCATAATAGTCTTGAGTCACTTTTTTTATTGTATAAATACTTGTGTATAATTTTCAAATTATTTCTTTTTTCAGACTCAGCTGGAAGGAATCATTGCTCCAAAGAAGTAAAATGATACTGGAAAATTATTTTCACATCTCTGTTTAGTATTCATAAAAATTGAAAAAGCTCCCAGCAGACAATGCTCCTTGGAATATGCCTTTACATGTGATGTCAAATAAAAAGAACTTGCTTTCGGCAAACATGTTGTAAATTGTTTGAATATTAATAATCATAATTCTGTGTAAGAATCCAGTACAATTGAGTTTCTTTATGAAAATAAACTTGTTAAATGCTGTAATTATTTATTTCAATTGAAATTTCATTGTGATATTGTATGTGCATTTGACATTCCATTGTATTACTTATATATAAGTTACAATATAAATGTATAATTTATATTTCAACATCTTTTATGTTTTATTTAGTTCACAATACATATATTACAAAATTCGTAAGCTATGAAGAAAACTTCAGATGCCCAGTACTTAATACATATAGCGGCAGACTCGGGGGTGGGGGTGGGGGGGTGGGGGGCTTTTAAATTAAAAAAATGCCTAACATTCAGTTTAATTTTCCAACTCCGAATCAGAGTGTCCCTAGATTTAAATTGACTCCCCGTATTGAGAAATTGGGGTAAGGTCATGCGCGGATAGAATGGGGTAGGGTGGGCCTTGTAACTTTAGATAGCAATCTAAAGATAAATCAATACCAGGGTTTTTTTCCCCCATCTTCTTTCCTATAATGATAGTTTGCAGATATATATATGTTTATATAGGTTACAAGATTTGAATTATTGCTACTCATGAGTTTCCTATGAACGTAATCATATCATGTCGATTATCTGTATGGCTATGGGCCAGTTTGTCATTCACGGTTTGAAATTTAAAGTTTTTAATTATATATTTAACATTGATGGGCGGAGAAAATGAATTCAAAATAACAAGAAATGAAAAGTCCGAATCGTCCGGATCAAAAGCTACCTCATCCTTTCCATCGTCGACAAAAGTTTAAAAAAACTGAGGCTGGTTTGAATCTGCCTAAAAATTGAACGTATGATATATTGGAAATATGTCATAAATATTTGATCAAAGATCATTTAGGACAAAATCTTCGAAAATCAAAAGCAGGGATACATGTACTAGTGCGTAATTATATCGATAACACTGAATATATAAATTTTATGTTTGTTAGATTTCTATATTCTGGCTTTAGATAAGACCATAAACTGAGAATATACGTAAATGACTAACCGCCGATAATCAGATGACATTTTAAAAGAATTTTATTTCTAAATATTATTAATATTGATTAATTAGTTTATTTTCTCAAGTCAACTTTTAAATGCGGGATAATGTGTGATCATGAATAAGTGAAAATATCATGAACGACGACACTGCAAGGGCTGATGGACATGATGTATATTGATATTGAACAACAATTTAAATATTAAAAAAAAAACCCGAAACTGCTCAATTTTTGAGAGAGAGAGAAAGAGAGAGAGTTAATTAATGATTTTTTTTTGTAGAGGTTTCCATCGTACATGTATAACACCCATTCAAAAGTTTTGTATATCAGGTTTTTGTTTTGGGATTTTTTATAGAAAAAATTTCTCTTTTTAACAACCAGTCGATTTATTTCATTTTTGCCGAAAAGCAATTTACACTGAATGTTATGATCGATTTTAAGCCAGTAACAACATTGTTTAATATATATGAACAACACACACACCACAAACAGTTACGATTGGTTTGATGTTTTGTTTTGTTTTTTTGGAAACTTTACATGATCAATATATATATTCAGAGACACCAATGTCAATGTTACTAAATATGTTTCTGATATATCAAACATTGTACATACATGTGCTTTGGGGTTGACTAAATGATAAAATGGTCCTTATATGTTTATATGCATCTTCCCAAGTCCAGGGTTTCTGATCCGATCCGCTACTCACAGTGAGTAGCGGAGCGGATCAGAAACCCTGGACTTGGGAAGATGGCTTATAATAATATGATGTATTGCAATCAGTGGCGCTGGAAAGTAATTCTAATATAAAATTGGGTGGGAGCTAACACATCATCGTAAAGTTATTACATGTGAAGTTATAACTGGCTTAAGTCAATAGTTAAGGAAGTATTACAAAATCAATTTGTTCGAGAGTTGAGAAGTATAGTAGATAACTCATCTAAATGTATTAATTATAGAATTTTAAAAACAAACTTCATTTTAGAAAAGCATTTTGTTGATTTTACCTAGAGATCTACGGATCACGTTTACAAAATTACGAACCTGTAACCATGCATCGATTCCCAATAGAAACAGGTAGATGGCATAATATTGACAAAAATTTAAGAAAATGTACAATGTTTGATTCTAATACCGCTGGGGATGAATTTCATTATATTTTAGAATGTACACATTTTGCAAACGATAGAAAAATGATTTTGTCCAGGAGAATACTATATGAAAACCCAAATATCGTAAAACTTAACGAGCTGATGAATACTTATGATGTAGAAAAACTAAAAACATTGTCAAAATTTATTAAGAAAATTTTC
>WFKH01011801.1:16338754-16350993 GCA_016163765.1 Magallana hongkongensis
ATCCCTTCTCCAGGTATGCGCATGATAAGGGTCTCATTCCCAAGTGAATATGTGCCCCACTTGAACCAAACTTGCTGTGATGTTGCGGTATCAGCCATGCTATGGATCTTTTGAAATATTTTCCAGATGGGCGAACAGGTGGACCTAGTTTTGTAGATTGTTTAGGATGTAGAGATTTATTGCATGTATGGAAAATTTATTTAAATAATTTAAGTACAAATCAGACGAATCAATAAACATGGGGTACTTCATTGGTGTAAGGGTTTAACGGCAAAAAATAGTCATTGGCTACGTGTAGGTAGGTTTGGATACAATATTAATGCATGTGTTAAATGTTACATAGAACTTTTCGTCAGCGTACGTTAAGGTTCTGATATAAATGCCTATCAAGTAGAGATGGATTTTCGCTTCATACTGACGATGAGTGCAATATAAAACCAAGGAAGAACTTCTATAAATACCGATCTTTTTTTTACTTTTATTTCTACAAAATAAAAAAAATATACTGTGGTAATGATATTTCAGTGATTTTTGTATATAATAAAAACGCTCCACTTATACATATGATTTTAATGACAACAATTTCGTAATCACGAGATTTGAACTGTTCAACAGTATTTTCATTTCATAATATCAAATACGACATCGATAACATTTCTAAGAGCTCAAGAGTTCCTGCAATTCCTGCAATTATATTTTTGAACAACAGGAAAGAAACTCTTGTATATCATTTGATTAAGCGAGAGATTCCACTTTAAGTATTACACATGGTTCAATTTCAATTCTAATAATTGTTTTCATAGAGCACACGCGTTTCACATTCAAATCCGGTCTGGGGAATGTTTTGATCATTGATTCGGGAGATTAATACATATCGGAGCAAGGGTAACAATGCAGCGTCTGTAATCTCCGTTATTCATCCTATCCGAGAACGAACATTTCAAGGATGCAGCATTGTTGTGCATAGATAAATGTTGGCCAACTTGTATACGTAGTAAGCTGAATTTGAGATACATAAGGAACGGATATTGTCACTAACTTTGTTGCTGATTTTGTGAATTTAGAGCAGAACTCTGAAATGCTTTGGTAAGTACTACGAACAGATACATGTATATATCATCGACTGCTTAGTGGAGGGGGGTGTTCCCAATCCGTTGTGAAATAATTATGGTAATTCCTTTTATACTGTCACAAAATTAGAACAAAAATAGCCCATGTAGTAGTAGTAGTAGAAATATTTTATAGTTTTATAAAGGAATGAAAGTGAACATTTTAAAACTTTGGAATGACAAGTTCATGGCTGCCCTGGATGTGCGAGGAATGTTACAGTTGCTGACCCAGTCATGTACAAATGTATGTAGTGTAAAAATGCAAAGCTGCATACCGGTAACCATTTAAGAAATTACTTGAAAAATCTGAAACAAAAGAAAATGTGAAAAAGTTCAATGGACGACTCAAAATCTCATCATACTAGATGACTGTGTACACATAGATTAAACCCAGAGTTGGTTTAATTTTTTCCATGGAGACCAAAACCACAGGAACTTGACGTTAAAAATATTTCTTTTTATAGTATGATAATTTCCTGTATTATAAAGAAAATTATCTTACTATAAAAAGAAATAATTCTAACGTCAAGTGCCTGTAACCAAAATGAACTTAGAACCTGTGTCACACACGTAAAGCTGATGTCTATGTAGCTCATGGTTTACATGTATATATGATGTCTATATATCTATATATCCTATACACTTAGTATCTATACAGCTACATGCTATATATCTATTATACATACAGCTATACACACTAATCATGTATATAATTAGTGTATATACCATCTATCTATTAATCATAATGCAGCCCGTTACACGTATATCTCTAATATACATACAGCCACACTATCTATATATATCTAATATTCATACAATTTAATTATCCATATTTTAATAACCGTTATGCCACACACTATATATCTAATATACACGTAGCTGCACCCTTCAAGTCCGATACATACTCTATTGTAACAAACATTTGTGTTTATTATTGAAACCTACACACAGTTGATTACTTCCGAAAATTATCCGTAGGACCATATACCAATTTACGATAAAGTTTGTCGGATCCATTTCAGAAATCAGAAAAATAATTTTATTGAGATAGAAACCCAATAGCTTTGCAAAAATATCACTGAAATGTTGTTTTTCGTACATAATACATTATTGACAATTTCATTCGTGCGATAAGCCATCATTGATTTCATTGAGTGTAACTTTTTTTACAGTGATATCTACGACAGCAAGTTAGCATCATCTATTTAACTGAATAAAAAAATAAAAAGCGTAATAACGCATAAATCCCGCGATGAAAGTCGTTATATAACGCAAATTAAAAAAATGTTATGCGGAAAAGGGCATTCCAACACCTTTCTAAAAGGCGTAATAACCAGTTTTCAAAAGGCGTTATAACGCTTTTCCAAAAGATGTTATGATGCAAAAAACAGCGTTATAACGCCTTTCCAAAAGGCATTATAACGCAAATAAAGTCATTTTAACGCAGTTCCAAAAGGCGTATGATAACGAGTTTTCAAAAGACGTTATAACGCCTTTTGATTCAAATTACAAAGGCGTTATTTTATGCCTTTCCAAAAGACGTGACAACGCCTTTTCAAAAGGCATACCGGGTAATAACCCTGAAATAGACAATATAAAGTGCTTAAATTGCTAAAGCTATAGACGAAATAACGACGCGAGTTTTCAAAAGGCGTCATACCGTCTTTCTAAAAGGCATCTAATGCCTTTGTTCGATTATCGTAAAGCACTTTGTGCGGATGTATTTATTTATTACTAATCATTTTCATACGTATGTACTCGCTCGCCTATTCAAATAATTCAAATTTTATGTCTTAATTATATTCCTTGAAAATTCGCCGAAGTCTTCTACAAAATTATTTGGCCTAGAAGCATTCTAATAAATGTCTTCTATTCTTTACTGATATTTTTTTTTATTCCTGTCTGCATACGGAAGCGTATCGGGGCCTACACTTGTTGTGTTATAACTTATACATTGTCATACTTTTTATCGTCTTATCAACATATAAACTATTATGTCGTTTTATTAATGCAAACATTTTGCATTGTATTGAGGTGAGTTAACATAATTTAAATCACCTTATAGTAATTGATCAGTTTTCTTGCTATATGCTATACCGACTTAACAAAATACGGAGTTAAAAATGATAATTTAAAAATGGGTTTTAGTCATATCGAGAAAAAAATGTTGACATAGAACAATGAAAATGTATACATTATAGGTATATCGACATAAATATGTTTACAATTTTTGGGAACATATTGCGAAAATATTGTTATCGAATGAATTTCGCGGGGGCGGGAGTTCTGATGGTGCGTCACCTCACTTTGAATCTAGCTGCAGGATACACATGTAGACTGACATTTGTGGAATCATTGGAATTCGTGTATGCTTAATTTTCATGGATTTCGTTAATGCTAATTTTCGTCATCCATGAATTTAAATCCACAAAGAATTATGAATAATAGTATAAATATATTTATTATTTATAATACAATTAATTCCACGAAATGTTACTATTAACCTATTTAAAAAATACCAATCTACGAATATTGGCTCCACGAAATTCAATCCACAATAAAGGAATTTAAACTCTAAAATTCAGATATTTCTTTTAATGTCAAACATCCAAATATCTGCATTTATAATCGTAGTTAAGGGTGGTAGACATGAGCAGTCTTACCGCCAAATTATGACCATGATTCAATAATCACATTGTTACAACGGTTTCCCATCGATGAGGCTAAACAATGCTTCACCCATCTGTCTTCGTCTTCAAATTGATATTACACGATCTCAAAGCAATTCTACTGGATGAATCATCCATCCTCTCAACTACAATGTAATCTACATGAAACTACGATACCAAATACTATAATGCATGAACTAACTGCATGAGCGTTGCATTTTCTCATTACCATGATTTGATGTCAGTGTTGTCGACGCTTTGGTAAATAAAACATTTTTTTTTTTTTGGTGGTGATGGTGGTGGGGGAGGGGTAATATAATACGTGTAAGTAAAGGGGTTCATGTAGTTTAAATGTTCATCAATTACATGTATCTGTCTCAAAACTCATATCACATGTTTATTGGAGAGTAACCCAAACATAGAAGATCATAACAAACTGCTCAAATATAAATCATACAGCAGTCCTCTAACTACGATAACAAATACTTATACTAATTGCAATTATTATAAAGTAATTACTGTTCTTTGTTTCTGATTTATATCAAAATGTCAATGTCAGTCTACATGTGCCGTCTACAGCTATATTCAGAATTCAGTGACGTCACTTTCAGAACTCCCGCGCCCGCGAAGTTCATTCGATAATATTTTCGCAATATGTTCCCTAAAAATGAAAGCATATTGATATCGACATGGCTATAAAGCATTTATTTTATTGTTCTTTGTCTAATTTTCTATCTCAGTATAATTAGTTCACATTCATAAATCAACATTTCAAACTTCATATTTTTTAAAGTCGATAACGCAGATAGCAATAAAACTGGTGAAATCCAATAAGGTGTTTTAAATTATATAGAAATCACAAGATACAATTCAATTCGTTTACATAAATAAGAGGTCACAATACTTTATATGTTGACAATACAATAAAAAGGACAATTTATAAATTGAAACACAACAAGTGTAGGCCCCGATACGCTTCCGTATCTGCAGGTTACATTTCGGGATATAATGATTTATTTTTACTGTATTATATCTAATTGTGTCATTTTGTATACCTCGAACGATTATTGTTAACCGTCAGATTATAAAACAGGCAAATATTCACTGCATCACAAGACATACACAAGGAAAGACAGATTCCTCTCCATTTCCTATCTCAGGTGTTAGTTTATTCTTAAATCCGGGTATTTACCACCTTTATACTGATGATACCTGAAATAATTTGATATATATTCGGAAAAATGTTGCCTTTTCTTAACTGTTTTCTTAATTTCTTAATGATTCATGATCTCTTTCAACATACATGTATAATAACATATTTCAACGTCTCTTACATAAAAACCATTACCTTTCGATTTTTAAATGTATTAGCTCACATACAAAAATAATTTCAAAACTCTTTTAGACGTTGTTATACCAAAATGTCAAATCATATTACGCATTTAATGTCGAATTTTAGATTTTTTAAATATATTTTTTAATAGATATCCTTCCTTATTTGGTTTATTTAGTTTGTTCGGTTTTTCTGTTGTTTTTATCGTTATCATCGATATTAAACATTTCAGCTGTCAACATGTACATATAAAAGATCACTAAGTTCATAAGACCCAGCAGACCTTATATCTACTACAATGGTTTCGTCTTTGTAAGTGTTTTGTGTTGTGTGTGAGTCAACCTAACTGGAGTGGTTGATACTGTCGCCTCAGACACTCAATGTCCATTTCATTTCTACAAGTGAACAGCGAAATGTCGACCCATCCATTTCCTTGTACATATATCGCTAGTCCTGGCGCTATATTAGTAAGAGGGGCGTGACATATCCACGGAAGTTGCTCATTCTTCGACCACGCTTGTTTACAAATATATATACATGTACATATCTTGATATACTTTAGGTAACGGTGTCCATTCTACCAAGTTTAATATTAAGGTCACACAAGCAGAAACTGACCACTGGTGTCGAAGTAGACACAACAACCATTAGTAACGGTTGCGAGACCCTCTCTCCTCGTACATGTATAACTGCAATCAAATTCAAAATATATTAGTTCAATATATAAGATGCCTCATAGTCATGGTGTAAGAATATAGTTCGTCAGATGAGACGCAATAAAGTATAAGTATATAATATGGTGAACGTACAATAACGGTGTCTTTAACGTCTTCTGTCATTAGAAATCAATTAGCGCCATAGATTCATTAACAGTACTTGATTCCACTCGTCGCTGATTGCCATACTTAACATTAACACGTGATTATAACAAACATGTTGTCAATGTTCGCATTCAATAATTCAAAAAGGGTGGAGCAAAAACCGACAGTGCCTACGATTGCTCTTTTCTGCATTGGCAGTTTAATACTTGTGGATAAATTATCGAGTATGTTAATTGTGCAAAAAAATGCATTGATAGGCAATGATAAAAAAAACATTTGAATTGTGTAGATCACTTAAGTCTGGAATATTAGCAATGAGGAAAGAATGGAATAATATCATGTAGGGTGTTTTCAAGGTATTTTCTGAAAAGGAAAAAACCATCTTTTTTGATTTATGATAAAAAAAAAAAATAATCAATTGAATCAATTTTGTACGACTTGCTATTTAAAACGGAAAATCTTAAGCTTATAAATTTTACTAAGAAATCAATGTGTTAATTTTATTTTATAATTCGTTTTTTTCAATTTGTCCGTACTTGCAATTGATCAACAAATTTAATTAGATTATTTTTAATTATTATTTTTTTTTTGGGGGGGGGGGTCCAGGATTATCAGTGTCTCGAAATTTGTCTCAAGAAAAAAGAAATTGACCTTTCTGTCGCTTAGTGAACAAGGTTACAGTGGTAAAATACTCTTATGGATTGTCGTTCAGTTTAAGTACTATTATATAAAATTTCTCGTTGCGGGCCATGTCATTGGCACCAGTGTATATAAACTACATACAATCTACCACGTCCTAATATCTACAATCATTGATGTTTGATAAATCAAGAACGTGAAGAATGATATTTGAAAAAGTTGCTTTTGTTGTACTTCTGGCAATGCAAGATCTATCAGCGTAATTAAACAGATTTTTCTGACTTAGATTACCACTTAATGTTCCTGGAAATGCATCTAGGAGTTCTCCATAAGATACATGGAAGTATATTGTTCTGATGCTATGCAATTTCCAAGGGCACCTGTTTAAACAGAAGTATAGAAGCCATCACAATTGTTTTCTGTTATAATTCATCTGTTTCTGCGGGCATCTGGGATTCCTTCTATAAACTGTCTCTGTGTATATTTAGAGAGCCATATTCATGAGTGTAAAAATAGTTTTTTCTTGGCTGCCTATCCTTGCAAAGATCTAGGAAAGTATAAAGTGACCACAAAAGGTAAATCAAAGATCATAAGTTATGGACGGACATTTATATTACTGTCCCGCCCGGACAAATAAATATTCCCTTCAGCTATAATCACTGGTAAAAAATGCGTTGAGCAAGAAACCAATGAGGTTAAAGCAAACGTTCTTTTACAAATGAGAGAAATATCAAAAACTACAGCAAAAATGAATTAATTTGAACGAACTAGATAGAACTCGTGCGGTAGTACCAATCGGACTTTTTTGTGTCGGTGAAGGGCTGTTCATTGGTGAAATTTTTTGGGTTAGTGTTACAGTTTCCCTCTATGGGGCCCCACTGTTCGGTACGTCCATTGTAGATTATCAAGGATCATTGCAAAGGTATTCAGAGACAACGAGAGACAAAATGAGAAATCGTACAACTTAATTAGTTCTTGTCACTGATTAGGATAAATTGTGAGACTTTACTCAAAGGTAAGGGATAGTAGTTAAACGTTCGTCTAAATTAACTTCTAAATATGTTTTATTAATTTGTTAAATATTTATCTATATGTTATATGTAAGTAAACATATTAATAGAAGTTAAACACAAATCAACACTATTGGTCAACTGTTCAGTAAAGTAATATTTAATAATTTAATTGTTAATTTCATATTTCAACAAATTAATTGAAACACGGATACTAGTACTTGCAGTGAAAGTTAGGAACAACAAGGTTATCGGTCAACTATCTAATACAGTCATATTTAATAAATCAAATTGTTATTTTCATATTTCAAACAAATTAATTAAAACACGGATACTCAGTAGTACTAGCAGTTTTATTTTTACGTTTCTGTAAAACAGATAACAGATTTAATCACCGAATACTGACTCATACATCACCAGATTCTAATTTTAAATCATACATGTACACCAATTGCCTAAATGAAAAAATTGTTCCTGAATACAGAGGAAATTTACAACAACAGTAAACATATTGCAAAATATCACTCTGAAATTGGAATCACTGGTCGCCACTATTCTAAAAGTATACAGGCATTTCCAATTAAACGATGGTGTATTTATGCACAAAAACAACATTTGCGTTGTGCTAATTAGGATTGATGGGTGTGCTGGATTGTTGTCAATAAAGCCTACCTGGGGATATGATCGGTCAGTAATGACTGGTTTACATCAGAACTCACTTATATCGGGACACATGACTGTGTACGATACCTGTCCCTTGTGTGCCGGGGGGTCAACTATAAGACAAAATACGGACCAAGTTTTTTTTTTCTCAAAAATATTCACGAGAATTTGTCATGATAACTCATATGCATGGAATTATTATTTGTAATCGTTGTGCAATGTTATTAAGAAATACTTGACATTATTTCAACAGTACAGTAATGTTTATGCGAGCATGCAGTCAGTGGTGTAAATCTATACTGTGTTGACAGATGCAACAGGATATTTTATAAACTTAAACATTACCACGGGTGAAATTTCAGGTAATAAAGCTATACTCATTTCAGTTTCGATGTAAACATTGTATTTACATGTTTGCTTCCTTGATATGGCGTTACGTTTTTATTTGCTTTTATAATGTGCATTTAGACATGCAGTAGAAATCATGTGATCCTTTGGAGCGAAAAGCCTTGATTTACTTACAGTAACTCTATTGGATTTTAAACTTTCAGAATACAACGATTATGGCGGATGGAATGTGTGCCAAGTGTTCCAGATACCTGCTAGTGGTCTTCAACTTCTTCTTCTGGGTAAGAACCATAAGTTATCCTTCTGTTAGAGCCATAGAAAAATAGGTTATCAACTTCTTCTGGGTAGGAACCATAGACAATAAGTTATCAACTTCATCTGGGTAAGAACCATAGACAATAAGTTATCAACTTCATCTGGGTAAGAACCATAGACAATAAGTTATCAACTTTATCTGGGTAAGAACCATAGGCAATAAGTTATCAACTTCATCTGGATAAGAAACATAGGCAATAAGTTATCAACTTTATCTGGGTAAGAACCATAGACAATAAGTTATCAACTTTATCTGGGTAAGAACCATGGACAACACATTATCAGCGTCTTTTTGGTAGGAACCATTTACAATAAGTTATTAACAATAAGTTATCAACTTCTTCTGGATAAGAAACATAGGCAATAAGTTATCAACTTCTTCTGGATAAGAAACATAGACAATAGGTTATCAACTTCTCCTGGGTAAGAACCATAGACAATATATTATCAACTTCTGGGTAAGACCATAGGCAATAAGTTATCAACTTCTTCTGGGTAAGAAACATAGACAATAGGTTATCAACTTCTTCTGGGCAAGAACCATACACAATATATTATCAATTTATTATCAACTTCTGGGTAAGACCATGGACAATAAGTTATCAACTACTAGGTAAGATCTACACACAGTATCTTATCAACTTCTTCTAAGTAAGATCTATAGACTACAGGTTATCAACTTCTTCTGGACATCAGACCCGAACGATAAACGAATAAAACATTATTGTATCAGAATTGAAACGAGAAGAAAGTAAATGTAGGTGTATACGTGCATAAGGAAATAATGAGAGTATAATTCAGTACTTGATTTCTCCTTCAGGCGATGTATATACATTTATATGTTAATGATATATCTATCAAAATCATTGATATCGTATAAATATGGTCGCGTAATATTTAATTAACTTGAACAAATAAATATTGCTTGGAATGCAATACACACGCATAGATATACATGTTTTACATGTAATTCATGATGTTAACATACGTTAATATGCATCTTTCTTTCTGAATGCATGCCAACTTTTGAGTAGATTTTTGGATATATCTTTTAGGAATATACAACTAACCTCTTAAAAAATTAATATACATGTAGATATCGTAAATGCAATATAATAATTAGGAATAGGGGGAAAAAGAAAAGAAATTACGATTGTGAGATTTAAAGTTAGATTTTTCAAACGATTTGAAAAATATTGCTCAAAGAAATAATTAATGCTAGAAGACGACATGATTGAACAGAACAGACAATCAACACCTCAGATTCTATTTTTTCCAGGTATCTGGATGTGGCTTGCTGGGAATCGGGATCTGGATATGTGTGGACGACAGAATTGAGGAGTTTCTTAAAAACGCCAGCATTGGTTTTCCTCTGGACTGGATATATGTTTTTGCTTACGTCACAATTGGTGTGGGTGGATTCATTTTTATCACAGGTTTTTGTGGTTGCTGTGGGGCCGTGCGGGAAAGCGCCTGGATGTTAGCGGGGGTAAGGACATTGTCTGATACCACGTGTTATTGCTTTAGAAAGCGAAAGTTGTGAGCAAATTAAATCTTATTCTTTGATGTTCAAGTAACTATTGAAAATACCCTGTTTAAAGAGTAAACTTTTACTTCTAGGAAAAATCAAACTATTACTTCCAGGAAAAATCAACGGATTTTTGATAATCCATAATAAATACCATAAAAGAACTTCACGGTTGAGTCCGGAAATAGCGTTATTCTCTTTAAAAACATCTAAATCTGAGAAGAGAATGCTTTTCTCCAAATTTTACATTTTATGTGTTAATTTGATAGGGAATTTATATCTAAAGACAATTTATGAAACGTATCAATGTGCAGTAAGCACGTTCGAATTCGCCACTGATGTGGCCTTTCAAGGAAACCTCAATAGTCTTGTCAATTGATCATCAGATCATCAATGGAAATCAAACCAAAATAATTTATAATATAATATAATATGAAATATAGAAATGTTTCATAATCAGTTAATGTTATTTTATTATTATAGTTCAAAAAATATTGATACGGATAAGATTGTCGAAGTTGAATATGTACTTAAATATAGACACCTGCTGGTCTTGCATATAGTTTCCTACAATGTTGAGTACTTCCTTTATCCTTCATTCATCTCCTTATACATGTATGCCAAACACATCAACATAATGACAGGTCATCAAATTCACAGGACTCTATCAAGACTGATATTGTAAATTATTTCAAAATCTCTATGTGACTACATGAATGTGCCAACAGCTGGAATGGGCATTTCAAATCACATCATCATGATTTTAGGTCATATAATGCCTGTTTTATTTGCTTTCCAAATTCTGGATAAGAACAAATAATTATTTTTTCGACTCACTTTTTCAGTATATAGGCTGTGTAGTAATAATTCTGGTTGCTGAGCTGGTAATAGGGGTGTATATTGCAGTGGAACGAAAAAATGTAAGTTTCCAACCAACACACAGAAAATGCATATGGTTCTATATCATCCCTCAAAAGCAAGACACAATGAACTATCATACATGTAGTACAAAAAGAACTTGATACATTCTCTGATAAGCTCTTATACAAACTTGTAACGTTAAGTGTCTTATGCATTAATTACATTCATTTCATAACTTATTTTTTAAAAAACATTAGTACTGTATGATGTATGGAAAAAGCTGAACAATAACTGTATATAATGTTAAACATTTAACAAATTTCCTTTCATAAATCAGTTGGAAGGAATGCTTAAAACTGAGCTGACACGACTAGTGAATGAGTACCCCACCCACAATAACAACGTCACAATGGACTTCATTCAGAAGAACGTAAGTAGATAGCCACCGTCTCAACCACACGGTGAAATAGCTACTTAGTATTTGTTGTCTATTGTCCCAATTTAACAACTGCACTTCTGCACTTGTTGCTCCTGACAAGAGTGTATAATTATATGTATTGCACTTACTATTGAAGCTGTTGCCATTGAATTATAGCGTGGTACACTATATGGTTAAACATGGAATTGTGACCGTGATCTGTGAATTGCACACCCACGTTAACTCTAACTTTCTTATTCTTAACCTAGGATACACATGTAGTGTGGCATGCAGATTCACAGCCTTATATACATGTAATAATAGCTTAGTGATATTTATAATGGTACCATAACCACACACACACACACACACACACACACACACACACACACACACACATGATACTAAAACAGGAACAAATCAAATCTATCATTGAATTTTATATTAAAATTTCATATTCGCAAGTTGATCCACAATTAAACCCTGGTTATGCTTACATACGAATTAAAAAAAGGAAAGAAATTA
>WFKH01011801.1:16376526-16439939 GCA_016163765.1 Magallana hongkongensis
AAGTTGGGAGCGGGAATCCAGGAAGAAGTATAAGAAGCGCGCCCAACAGATTGCGTAAATAGACCACGATCTTGTGACAAATTGACATCTATTGTACGTGTATTGGACAGGCCGAGTCATTACTCCTGGATAAGTGGAGCAAGTTAGTCGGGATTTCCTCTTAATTGTATCTGTGTAATGATAAAAACGAACATTTTTGAAGTCCAAACCGAAAACAAAACTTCAGGGGTTTTTTTCTTTAAGAGGATAAATTCAAATTAGAAATTAAAAAAAAAAATGTTTTTAATTCTTTTTAAAATATACATGTATTTCTAATTTTGTCATCTTGACACAATGATGGTTTATGTTACTCTTTGAACTATTTCAACCGGATATCTCTATCAAAACTTTATAGTTCAAAGGTAGTCCTGTCTTAGAATTGTTCTCAGCGATGCATCATTTTCAGGCATTATCATACGTCATTATGTCTCCGCGGAAATGTACTCTTGTTAAACATTGATTCACATGTTGGCCTGTCCAGAAAACACAGAAAACAATCACACCCGAAAATCAGATATTAAACACACACACAAATTGTCATTATGTAAACAAGAGTGTTTCTGCACTGCAGCTAACAAGAGTTCTGACGACACGCCTTCAAGACAATAGGTGGCGGTGTATAGGTGCCTAGGGACACAATAAACGTCACAATAGACAGTGCGACCGCGCCGTCAAAACTGTCCAAGGGCTGAAATTTCTACCACTGCAGAGCTGCAATATCACACGGCCCACAGTGAATCTGATATACCGTTATCAATGGGGCACATTGTATTGCAAAGCCTGACTAATGTCTGTGATTAGTCCATTCTAGTTGTCATGAAGAAACCGGTACAGACACATTGTTACGCATAGGAGGCAGCCGAGCTTCTGTCAATATTTTTTTTATTATTTCATAAAAATTGAAAAATTTCGAAAATCCATGAACGTTCCTTAATTACTTCGCAAAAATGGCCGGACTTTGGATATATCTTTTAGGACTACTTCTGTGTGTGGGTAAGTACAATTTAGCGAATTATTTTTTGATATAAAACTTTTAAATATGAGAAAAGACTTACTTTGCTTTACATTGTTAATAATAGGACTGAAGTCAAACAAAACTGAATTGATGGTTTGTGACAAAATACATTGTATTAGAAGGCTCATCTTGTAAGAGTTATTTGCCAACATTTATTTCTTAATATCTATTTTTGCGCGTTCTTTGCATTATGCCAAAATAACGTTTCTAAACTAAAGTAATATAGTAGTAGAAAGGTAAAACGGCGAATCTTTTAAAATATTTTTATCGTTAAAATTGCATAATTTACTTTTTATATATAAATTGTTTGGAGCATTAAGAAGGAAATAGCAGGATAATTTCGCTGATTTATTCTGCGTATTGGATTTGATAGTAAAGTCGGGAGAAAAAAAAGCAAATAAAATTATTGCGTGATAATATACAACACGGAAAACCAGACCGCAATTCTGGTAAGATGTTTGCTGATATAACCTTATGGTGGGCTTTGATGGTTTTTTGGGGTTGACCATACTTTAAGACCCAATTAACATACTTACATCTGGGTAACTTTTGGTCTTATAGTCACGAAACTTGGTCAATGACACGGTAATAGACAATGAATGGAAACAGGGGGCCTGACAAATATGAGCCGGTAGTCCTGCAATGACTGTAAACTAGATGAATACGTAATAAGACGGTGTTATTATGTGCAATGAAATACAGGTTATATTTCAATGCAATTTTTTTTAATTGATCAGTCTGGATTTCATACATATTGAGGGATTGCTGAATTCTCTCTGTTATTCTGTTACAAAGCACGTCAGAATCTATTTTTATAATACCAATCCGGAAGAGAAGTTCCCAAAATGTTAGCGGAATACGGGGAAGGTTCCCCAGATGTAGGAGGAATACAGATAAGTTGTGCAAGAAAGGTAGCTGGTATTCCCGTACTTACCTGTCCAAAGGTATATGAAGCGCTAGGTGGATATTGGCCTTCTGGATGCAAGTTGTAGGAGTAGATGGTCATAAACATATCTCGACTTATTGCTCTTTGTTCATTTGAACTTTCCTGATGAACAATAAACGTCATGTGTTTCTACATACAAGACCGGATCCAAGCGCATGTTAAAAGACATACATTATCATAAAGATCAAATACACTCTTTTCCTGATCTCTTGACGAGGCTACAATTTTTAGCTTCAATATTTGCATTGCTTTTATTTTCCCTATAATTTCCAATTATCTGATACATTTTATTAACATCATTTTTAAATATTATATTCCAGATCACACAGTAGGGAATCGTGAGTATTTTGTTATTACTTACTAGTATACATATCATGCATTATATGTTACTCACCGAACAAAGATATATCATTATTTTTATATAGACAAAATCCTAATATTTTCTTTGTTTCCGTTACATTTCAGATTTATCTAGGAACAGAACACTTAGTAAGTTTCCAATACCTAATCCGTGATATTTTTGTTAAGAGGGTTTGATTGTTGCTGCCATTTTTAGACCTATAGAATATGACCTCTGTATCAGATATAGCAAAATATTCAAATTTATGGATTTTTATAATTTATGATAGTTTATAGCTAAACAAATCATATAAAAAATTTTAAGGAAGATCTAATGGTTAATTTGTCGACCACCCAGCCTTCTAAGCCATGTTTCCGCTGAATAAACGTTAACCATGTTCTTCTGTTTTATAGCAAGAGACCAGTTAATGCGAAGACGAACTACACTCTCAGGTATACCAAATGGTAACAATGCAGCACCGCAAATGGGGAGGGGACCTCTCAGCGGCGGCAGAGTGGGGAATCCACCGGGTGGGGGCCTCCAAGACCAAAGGACGGGGGCCACGGGCCTCTCACAGAGAGATATAGATAGGGTCATACTTACACCGGTCCAAGATGGCGCCGTCAGATCCCTGAGGAATATGTTAAGTACAAGAAGAGGACGTGGGAATCCAAGGCTTATTGGTATACCGTTAATATAATTAATTATGATTTTTTTTTCTTTAAAATAGTTTCGCTTTTGAATAAAGTGTAAGAATTAGGGATATGTCTTAACCAAAATAACTTTGATTACAGGGTTTCTCATTCCCCGAGCAGATGGAAGGACCCAGCTTCGACTGATGAGGGGTAAGTTTGTCATGGGCATCAGCTGTACCCGCAAAGCAAAACCCTCTTATACACGCACGACATATACGTTATAGCTTGAACAATATAGAGAAAGAGCAGTAGTTTCTATAATCATATAGCAGCGCTTATATATCTACATATATATGTATCTCGCAGCCTTTTGATACATATTATAGCTGTATTTATCGGTGCAGTTTTCTAAAATCGTGTGCGCATGCTCATGTAACGTTTTATTGTATTGGTAAATCAACTAGCCACTTCTAACTTGTTTAATATTTATCTGATCATATGCTGCATAGATAACTTATATTACTAGGATTTATATACATGTTTTATCGTTTGATAAATCTGGCGTAGATTCCTATACAATTAACAATAGATTTGCTAGAAAAGACATTTTAAAAAGAATTTTAAAACAAATTAATCGTAGTTGCAATGACAGCATGTCAGTTATAGCGTAGCTTCAATATTAGTACAGTACGGACTAGATGATACACATTATAACCCACAGCCCTAAACTGACCCGCATGTTTCTTTGATAACACTGGAATTTCTATTATAGGAGCGGAACGGTTCTTACGAAATGGCAGAGGAGGTAATTTGACAGCATTGGAGATGGCACATGTTGTAGCTTTAGATAACTGTGTTTACGATTGATAATATAGCTACCGAACTTCATCACCATAAAAGACAGACTTTTATCACACAAAAACCAAAAATATACTGGATAAAGATAATTTTATGATCATGAAAAAATATAGTTTGTCCATCGTGACAAAAATGATTTATTTGCCACTGGAAGCTTAGTAAAACTTTGATGCTTTAAATAAGAAATACATTAATTGTAGGATATAGAATATTAATACGTTATGGTTATTAAGTCTGGTTTATTTTTGCAATATAAATTGTTCTAATTTTCAAAAGCTATCTTTTGCATATAACATGTAGTTTGCAGAATTATTCCTCTATAAAGTAAGAATATTGAATATTTTCTACACCTTTAATGAAGAGATATATTGACCTATTTGACGTTTTAAAAATAACATTAAACATCGGTGAAATTTGTTTCCAATGTTTCATCTTCTGAAAATAAATGAAACCCAATGTTAACAAGATGGCGTCCTCTGACAATATACTGTGTATCTTGACAGACAACAGTGGTAACCGAGTTAATGTGAATGAACTGCCCTTCAACATCAGGACAATTGTGGCTGCTGCCAGAAGAGCCAACCTTCTACCATCAAGGAATGGGACAAGAGGTAAGCATTGATTGAAATTTACTCAAATGATTAGGTATACTCAAATCATCCCAAATCCGTATTAACGTAACATTAATTTCTCTCTGAATCTGCTTTATCAAGACTGCAACGGTTTGAAGATATTTGAAGAATAAATATGATACTAAAACAAGCAAAATGCATTTCGCCTTGAAAGAGAATATAGTGGTCTTATCCAAAATGAAGAACACCATTTGGGCAATCAGTTTTTGCCTAACTAATGTACTTAATTATCAATTGGTACATCTTATTAAAACTTTATGTATACGATCCACATATTTTATCATAACAATCTAAACAAATATTGGGAATCAAAGTTTGTGTACCGTTTTTGTTTAGTCCGGAATAGAACTCCTCCAATAGTTGTTCTCCGGTCACCAAACAAAGGTAAGGCCAGGTTTTTGTGGTCGCATTGTGGATTAAGACAATGTCCAAACCTGTATTATGATGTTGGTGAAATGAAATATTTATACATGTATCTATATAGGGAAAATGGCGTCCATTTCATAGATAATTATTTATACCATGTTGCATGGCAAGGAGTAAATTCGTAAAGTATTGAAAGATTGTCAGATTATATATATTTCAAAACAATGGAATAGTTTTCTGAAAAAACATTACATAAATGAATTTTTTTTTCAATTATAAAAGGCAAACGACGTATGTTACTGTTTCTAATAAAAACATTACATAAATGAATTTTATTTTCAATTATATAAGGCAAACGACGTATGTTAAATGTGCCAGTATGTTATATAATGTAACAAAAAATGAAAGCTTAGGATGAAAATAAGATACATGTGTATTGGTTGAAAGATGGTAGGCAAATTTGTCAGATACTATTTAAAGCTTTATGCACACCAATTTAGAAATAATATCTGATTTTCTTAAAGGAACAGCACTTAAAATTTTGAATAAGTTCCTAGATGAAAAATATATGTATGTTGTATAAAAACAACAATCCAAAATAGCAAAACATTTGTGCGCCAAGAGCAACAACTCACGCAAACGCTGGTTCTCTCTAAAGTTTTCTTAGCCATCAGTGGACTAACACTGTTTTGTACTTACTGTGTGCATGAGATGTCCATTAAGATACAAACATATGTATCATGTTATCGAAGTTCGTAATTCATATTTGCAAAATCGAAAAAAAAAAATAACAAATTTATTATTTTTGATATCGAAGTATGAAAATTAATCAACATGTAAAATGTTATTCTAAGCATGCAAGAATGCAAAATTCTGTGTGGCTGAGTATTATTCGTGTAAAATATATATGCATGCAAGCATGCTCTGAATGGTATTGGTATCTGAAAATCAGATTATCATTGATGTTGAAAACTTTCACTTTTTTGCATTGTGTTTCACATATATATCAACATAATCAATAATTCTCCAAAGTTTTAAACATACGAGTTAAAGAACAAAATATCAACAAATGTTTTGCTTCTAGGATTCCAGCAGTCGAGGCAGATTGCCACAGTTGGGGGTTTCGCAGGACAAGGCGGAGGACCAAATGCCCAACCAAATCCCGACTCGGCGGACTCTGGAGGTGAAACAATTAAACAAAGAACCGTCAATATCGAAGTCAACGTACAAAGCCCAGATGTGCCTGCAACGGGCGCCACTCCCCAAAGCCAGAACCCGAATGCCGCAAATCCAGGAATGATGAACCCAGCGTTAATGAATAATCAACAATCTAGATTTATGAACAACATGGGACAAGGGGCAGGCTTTAATCCTATGTTTAACCAAAGACAACAACCAGGAATGAATTCAAGAAATGGCTTCAACGGATTCAACCGTCCCGGCCCTGTTAACAATAATAATAATAGAAATAATAGAAATAATAACAGACCAGCTGAAGATTCAAGTTCAAGTTCAAAATCGTCAAATTCAGGTGGTGGAAACATCAATATCGGACTTGGGATTGGTGTTGGATCATCATCTCCAGTTGTACCCCCAAAACCAGCCTCAACAAGAACACCAGCGTCTGCGCAGTTTGGCGGTGGCCGTGGAATGATGAACGTGGCTCAGAATGTACAACCAACACCACCAGATCCATTTCAGCAACAGGGAGGGATAAATGCATTCGATCAATCAGGTTTCCCAGGAATGCCCCAAACTGGGTTTCCGCCAAACGACCAATCAGGCTTTCCAACCAACACTCAAATTAGTTTCCCCTCCAATCCCCAAACTGGATTCCCACCTAGCAACCAATTTCAGGCGAATGCAAATAATCCCCCAGCCCCTACTCTTCAACGGTTTGACCAACAGCCCCCTGCTATATCAGGATCAATGCCCGCAAGCAATTCTATGCCTTGGAATACATTTCAATCAAATGCTGGAAACTTTGGACAAGACACAGGTTCATTAGCAAACACTAATACTCTAATAAATAGTAACCAAAATGTTTTTGCTAACAATATGCAGCGCTCAAATGTTAATGGCATGCAAATGCTGAGAAATATACCTCAGCAAGCAAATGGCATAGTGCAAACTCGATTTAATATGATGCAGCCTCAGCAGTTTAACAATCTTGCTTCTAACCAGAATTTTGCTAATTCTCCAGTGCTTACATCCCAGACCTCGTCGGGAGGATTAGGGTCGGCAGCCGGTGCTGGTGGTGTTGATCCAACACTGCAAAGTACAAATCTTCCAAATAGTGGAAATGTATTTCAGCAAGGCTCTTTCGCAAGTGAACCTATGATTGGTGAACCAATGATAATCGATAATGGTGGACGAACAACGGTCGTGGTGGACAACATTACCTTTACAGGGCTCCTCCCACCCGGGCCACCCGTACTCAAAACACAAGTTATAAACGGAAAGGGATCTGTGCACATAAACCCCTTAGTGTCTTCTGAGAGGGCTGCAAATTCATTTGGTAGAAACTTTCCTCCACAGTTACATTTCACAAATCCAAATGACATAAATTCCATCAATCAAAACATTCTTATGAATGCAAACAGCAACCAGCTATTTCAAAATCAGAATATTCTTGGACTCCCAGGAACACAAGGTACTAAAAGCCCAGTTGAACCACAAATGAACCAAGATACCTCATTTGGAACTCCATCTATATTTGTAAACACTTCCGGTCTGATTAACCTCACCCAATCTGCGGGGAATGCCAAAGTGGCATGGGCTTCCATTAATTCTACCACTTTAGTATCTAATGCTACTAACCAACCACAAATGATAGATATATCTATTCCACTCAATACTAACCCAATCTCAGCCCCTAAATCTAACATACCGGTAGATACATTAGCGGTTAATGGAGGTCAGGTTTCTTCAGTTGATATGCTTCCAACTGTTTCGACCGAAGTACCAGGACTGTTGAATATGGTAACATCACACTCATTCGGACATACTGGAAGTAATTCAATGTCAGGGTTTCATGTCAGCTCTGACATTCCACACAATCTGATGACATCCACTTTGCCAAGCCTAAACTTGCAGAGTTTATCCACAACAATGTCTCCACAAATTCTGGCCCACGATCCACACCTGCATGTTGTTGAGAACATTCCACAGAACCCTGCTGAGGTCCCTCAATTGATCGGAAATGTGACACATTCTGCAAGTCAGACACCTAACAATGCATTCCAGACACAAATACTAACAGGTAGCAATGTTCAAAACCCTGCTATGGGATTTAATAACCCGCAGCTTTTAGAGATGCAGCGCCAACAACAAATTCTACAAATGCACCGACTGGCACTTTTAAAAAGAAGAGAGGAACAATTAAATACTTTGAGAAAGCAATTGCTTCACATGGAACTCAAAGGTAAGAGCATGTAACTTATTTCTGGACCCCTTTTATTACAATATTAATTCACGGTATCATTATATAGATAACAAAATTTTGTATTAGCTTGAAAGAAATGATACAGTATTGATTAATTAGTTGATTAACATACGTCAGCTTGAATATCTAATGACATTGATATAAATCATTCGTATATATATGTGTGTATAGTTAGTCAGACATGAAAACTACTGGGGAAAATGTTAATGTCACGATCTGTGAATATTTATGGGGAGCGTTTGTGTGCTGACCCGTATAATCATTGTCAAACGACTCCTCCGCTATAAAACCAGCCCGGCCTGGACGACACTCTAAGGACGTCCAGATATTCATCGCCGGTCAATTTTTGCATTTTCTGTCAAAAAGGGGGTAATTAGGAATTATTCATGAAACATGCGAGTCTAATTGTCTATAAATGTAATGATAAACACAAGTTCGATTGTTGTTCACTTCCTATAAAAATGAGCTAAACTTATTACTGCTACATTTGTTCTGACTTGACCCTTTTCTTTTTTCTCCTTGTTGGGCACATTTAGTTATTTACCAGTCTTCCGGGTAAATGTTTTTCTATTTTTTTTTTCGTAGTTTCTGTTTCCCTAATGGTTATTCAATAATTTGTATACGGCAAAGTATGGAATGTTCTTTTGATTAATTTTGAATCGTTGCTTTTTAAAAACTGCCAAAAAAAAGGCCCCTTCGCATTTCAGCCTAGTTGTTATGATTATGCATTAATACCCTTAAAATTAAAGCTGCAGATTCAGCAATTTAAAACACAATTTCAATAAAAGACAGTTTGACTTGTTCCGTCCATTATAAGACTTTATAAATAGTTTTTTTTTTTAAATTCAAATAATAATAAAAGTCGTGAAATGAAGCCATCGTTTTAAATATTTAAGGGAATCAAAGACAACCAGTCCAGCGTAATCCCCTGACTGCAGAGACCACCAAGGACCTCCGGATCCTGGAAAACATCAAACCAGGCACCAAGGCCCCGCAGACCACGGCCACCTCAGCTGTGGCGTTCATGAACGTAGACTCCTTGCGATCTCTAATCGAGGAGGTCCTGCATGGTTTCTTCAAAAAGCAAAGGATGGATCCGACTGGCTTACCTCAGCCAACAGTTAGCAAGAGCAGCCTAACGTCCATTGATGTGGTCAACAGCAACGTACATAGGCCAGCACAGACCCTCACAAAGGACCTTAATCTGTTACAGCTCAACATGTCTGCAGGTACGAACTTTTTACGTTTTTAAATTTAACATTTACAATATAAATTTGATTCTGAAACATGTGTACTACTCAAAGACCATTTTTTCGAGTCAACTGTAGAAATTTAAATTACATGTAACATTTTTTCTAATTACGATTTGTCACCTAGACGTAAATTTAACGGTGGTCTTTTTTCATAATTATTATACTTTTCTACCTAGTTTTACCTTAGAATGTTCAGGTAGGTTGTGTTGTAACAATGTACTCAAATATATAATCATCTATATCAACCACATTGTGTAATCGGATGTAACGATACATTTAACGAGTTACGTCGTGGTATTTTATCTTGTCTTAAACATATCTTATGACTTTAGAAGGATTTCAAACGTAAAGAAAACTTTTTTTTTTAAATTTGTTATATAAACGGTTAATTTGGTATTACTATTCATCACTGATTGAAATAAAATCGTTTTTTCTGAAAATTATATAAGTACCGTTATTAGAATATTGTTCACTTTTACTTTTCACAAAACTTTTTTGGAAGTATGCAAATTTAATTGGTACGCTGTAAATACAAAAACGGCTCATCGCTTTGTTGCCTGTTAATTCTATTTTAGATAATCACATTGCATGCCAAAATGTGTGATAATATTTTAATCAGGTTTAGTAACTTTCATCTTTCATATCTAGATATTATTCATTTGCTATGGTCTCTCAATCCCTCGTATATGCATTCAACTTTATGATTTTCGCAATTATTTCACCCATTGCAGTTCAATTAAGCACATCACCGACAGGAATCCCTTTGACGACTCGATTTAACAGTCTGTCCACCAGTACTGTACCACCGATAGTTACAGTCAAAAACGGAGCAGAACCCAGTGTACTTCCCACAGAACCCCCGCCTCCTGTAGTTACAGACCCTAACGCCACACCCGTGACTGACCCAAATCCTGTACCCGTTACCGATCCTACTGCAGCCTCCGTTACTGACGTCACTGTCCCTAGTGTCCCTACCGTCACTACTGGTGACCTAAGCGTAGTCCCTGTCACTGACCCCAGTGTGGCCCCGGTAACCGATCCAAACACTCCTGTCGTAACGGACCCTAGTGTACACCCCGCTGAAGTTCCGGCCATTACTGTAACGGGAGTTCCTGTAACTGACACGTTATCTACTGGTGTTTTCTCAACAACGTTACCCCCATCGACAACACATCTCTCTTCATCATCATCACCAGTCATAATGGACAGTGTCGGAAACAGTGTGGGACAGCCAAGTCTCTCCGGACAAAAACGGAATATGTTTCCTGGAGGGATAGCCGTGCATCCTGAGCTGTCCACATTACAAATGGCCCACGTTAGAAATATTCCCCAAGCCTCGCCATCAGACCTGCTATGGGGGCTAAACCTACGCCATAGGGGAGTACAGCTGCCCGGAAGAGCGAGGGGCATCGTCTCTAGTATTCCGGAAATGGTCGGAGGAGGTTTATCAAGTACCAACGCCAGGGTTATCACTCATCAACACAGACCATTAGATAGATCAAATTTCAATTTACAATTAAATCGCCATATGCAGGATATAGGTAAATAACATTTTCTTTATCAAGGAAAAAATTATAATTTATCGATTGAGAAAACCAATTTATGTAAAAAAAAAAAAAAAAAAAAAAAGAAAAAAAAAAGAAAAAAAAAAAAAAAAAAAAAAATCGATATGGATCGATTTCAAAAGTACTATTTGTTGAATTACCGTGTCAAGGTGTTTTTTTTACGTATTTATGATTGTTAACAGTCAAACGTTAACGGTTTATCCTGATGCAGCAACACTGGTATGTAGATACCCGCCGGAATACTAAGATTGACCTTAACACATCGGAAAATTGTTCACATTTAGCAGCTTCACTCACAAAACTTACATACATGTATTAATGTTACACATTGTTGTTTGCAACTCGATGAAATTATTGTTTAATAAAAAAATACAATAAGTAATTTGAAAGTGAAAGAAAAACATGGTATTTAGCTTAAAACTGAAAATACTCAAAACGGTTTATTGAAATTCGGACTGAATTTTGCTAAACAGTTTAAGTTTGATTTTTTTTTTCACGACATCTATCCATGATTTTATTTTTCCAGTTTTTGACTAAGGGAGCAAGGTAAACCCCTCCCGGGAGTTCAGATTACGGCAGTCTCTTCCTGTCAATATATTCTATTTACCCCCACACCCCACCAGCTATGTTTTAGACAGAGCTTCACCCTTCATTGTCTCTGCACATTTGTTTTGCTTTGTGTGTCTGTCTTTTAATAAAATTATGTAGCGATATAGCCAGTAGTTCAATGTCTACTAACATTAATTGAAAATGGTTCACTGAAATGAAAAATATCTACAGTGGCAAAGTTTGTGTTAAAAAGTTAGAATAATGCACAGTTTTAAAAATAAACTTTATATATAGATTTTATAAGTAATTTTTTTTCTTTCAAAGATACATCTTTTTCTGTTTATTTTAATGGTTGAATAATATCAAGTAGTTCCATATTGACATTCAATTAACTAATCATTGCAGCAATGACACCAAACGTTAACGTACCCGTCAGGCAGCCAGGTGGAGTTCCGGTCTTCCCAATGATGTAGTTCCGGTCCAGAAAAGTCACAGCACCACCTTAATCCGCTCCTGCAAAGAGTACAACCCAAGACATCAGAAGATAATGACGCATGGCAAACTGCTCTGTAAACGTCTCTAAATATTTGCCATTAGACGAGCCATCCTCCATTTCAGATAGTGCGTGTGGTCGGTCTGTATTTCTCGAAGTGAAGAGACACTTTAAAAGTGGGACGTTAAATTGATACTACAATAAAACAACCGCTCTTTCATCATCATCATCGTCATCTAAATCACAACATTACAACAACAATTTTAGGAATTTCGTTATCTGTCGGCTTGCGATGTATATGTACGTACAATGTACATGAATGAAGTGCTGATCAGAAAAACACTATCGAGAAAATCAGGACTACAATTTTTAAAGTAGCATGTGTACATCGTAACTTAGCCCTATGACCATAGGGCCTTGTTCGTATCGAACTTTTTTTAGTAGAAAAGGTCTATGTAGGTAAAGTAATACTTTCAATGATCAAAAGTCATATCAGAAAACTATTTATTTATAAATATTTATTTTCGTCTCCTGCCCCTTCTACGCGTCCAATGTGATTATACATATTAATATAAGCAATCTTAATGTGTTATACTGATAGACTGACTCTTTTCGTCTTTCCCTCTTTCTGGAATTGTATATAAAACTTGGGAAAGTTCTTTTCTTAATATTCGTAATATTTATTTGTTTTGACACATTTGAATTTCCTTTATGTGATTATATAAACATCTTTATATAAAACATTAAAAATAGCTCATAGTTGTTTTATCTTTACTGCATGGTTTTGCTCATTTAACCAGTAAAAAAATGCACATGATTTTTAAGATGTACATTTCAACCCGTTTGTCCTTGCAATTTCCTAATGCATCTGTTCTGCTGCATACTCCTTAAGGCTTTTGATTTGTTTAGTGTTTCTAAACTGCTGCAGCTACTGTTTTATGAAATAAACTGTTGTAATGAAGATCGAAAATATAGACCGTTTACTTTAAAATCATAATTTTTAAACATTAGTGAAAATTCCATTATCTTGGTATTTATGGCCACTAGGCCAAGATAAAATTAGGTTGACGCAGTATATTAACCCCAATCCATAAAACAATCTTTATAAAGGAAAAAACTATATATTTTTGGTTTTGTAAATTACTTTGATTTGCGTATTGATAATTTTTGCTGAAATGTCAAAATTGGCTTCTTTGTTCAACTGCTTCGGTTCTATTTCTGAGATAATTATCTTTTTATCAACAGCGACTGAATTAAAATTATTTTTTTTTCTTACTACCATAAAATTATAAAATACTTTTTAAAATAATTTAACAAAAATATTTTTAAAACCCCATATTCCTTGATTTACGACCATATCTCAAAACTAGTCGCGATGCATGGTGATGTACATGTACATAGTAAAGAATGATGTGAAATACGGCCCCTGTAAATTAACAAAAAAAAAAAAAAAACTAAAATAAAGAAGATGAGTGGACAAGGCGTGTAAAATGCCTATATAAGGACGGATAAGATACTGAAAATTAAAATATCAACAAACCTGATATTTTTTTAAATCATTCAAAACATTGTATATTTAACATTACATCGATTTGTAACCCTGAAATATGTTCAACACTTGGGATATGTTGATTTAAACTGGGGTATGCGTATCAAAACCTCCAAATAGTGTCATTTTTTTTTTTTAGAACTTCAATGCCTGTTATTTTATAGAGTGGGTCTATGCTCCATTTTTTTTGTCATAGTCTAAATATGGTCTAATGGAAAACAAACCGATTTCAATCAACAAAAACGTGGAGAGATGACCCACGTTCACTATACGTTAAAAATATCATTTTATATACCAACAATTGAACGTTAGGTTGTAGGTTCGATACCACCAAAACTTGAGGCAATATATTTTTTTCTTATCGTTTGTTAAAATATTCAAAACTGAATATAATTAGAATTTGTGCTTTTGCGAACTTGAATTATAACATTATCAGATAGATTTAATTGGAAAAAACTATATTTGAAATTGTATTTTACGATTAAATCAAATGGGCATTTGCGCTATCTTATTCCCCCATCTTCTTTGGAATTGTACCTTCATTATGCATGTACTTAATCTTTGATTTGAACATATTTTTATTGTACAAAAATACAATTGGGATTGGGCACAAGTTCCATAACTTAGACCGCCCTCTCCCAATACAAAGATATAATACAATATATGTGTACACAACATAAATAAAGGTCAGTGAATAGAATGGCAGTATACATATATGCAATTGACATGTATATAATTAACAATGGTGTACTAGTAGTTATAAGATCAGTTAAATCTTTCAGTATTTTTGATAAAATTATAAACTAATGTAAATAAATGCTTGTTTTCATTGTCACTTATTGCACTGTCACCCCAAAGTAAAACATGAGTATTGACAATGTTAAGATTTACAATTTGAAAAACGTCATTAAATAGAACATTTCTAGCATCTTTATATTTATTACATGTGAAAAAATAATGGTAAGTATCTTCGAGCTTACCACACGAACAGAGTGGACTGTTGATAATATTACATCGAAATAAATCATTATTTAGTGCACAATTGTGACGAAGTCTAGTATGAATAATATTCAAAAATCTATCCCCATATGTAAAAAAATTAGGTCTAGTTCTACATGTAAGTACATTTTCATTTTTGACAGAAACATGTATTTTTTCCTTAAAAATGCGAACAGAGTCGCTTCCACGGACATCCGTTGAAAGCGCATTCCATTCATCAACAACAGTAGGAACAAACGAAGATTTATACAATTCCAAACGACATTTTGGTATAGAGTAATTCTGTGCATTTCTGGTAGAATAGTTAGATACATTAGCACGCTTATTTGGAAAAATATCCATTACATAACTGGGTAAAAGGTTTCGGTCAATTTTATACATTGTTTTTAGCCTGGATATTTTCCTTCTACTATAAAGCGTTTCCCACCCTGTTTCAAAGTAAAGAGATTCCCGAGATGCAAAAATAGGTAAACCTATAACAATTCTTGCTGCAATCAATTGTATTTTTTCTAATTTGTCAGAATCATTAATAGAACATCCGCCCCATACATCAGATGCATATTCTAACTGAGGCCTTATAAATGAAGTATATAATAGTGACAGTGATTTTCTGTTGAGTTTAAATTTAAGTTTTTTCATTAATCCCAATTTCTTTTGAGCATTTGCTATAATAGAATTTATATAAGATGACCAGGAAAGGTCCTCAGAAAATATAACACCTAAGTGTTTATGGGTGGGTACGAATTCCAAATCGCATCCTTGAAATTTTAACGTAGGTGTTACTGTGTTAGGTTTATTTCTAAAATAAACAGCCTTAGTTTTTGAAGGATTAAATTTTAAAAGCCATTTCTTAGACCAAACTTCTAAAGTTAAAAGATCCCGATTAAGATAAGATTCCATATCGTGTACATTGATTGCAGCATGTTGAAGGCTATTATCATCTGCAAAAAGTCTGCAAAATGTTAACATGTTATCTGCTAATAAGAAATAACAATGGACCAAGGACAGAGCCTTGAGGCACTCCGGCATTAATAGACTTAATAGACGACAACACTTCTCGATACATAACCCTTTGCTTTCTATTTACAAGGTAACTATTAAACCATTTGAACAGATTTCCAGTAATACCGTAGGTATGGAGTTTAAACAATGAACCTTATGCCAAACGCGGTCAAATGCTTTTGACAAGTCGCAAAAAATCATACAACAAGATTGACCTTGATCAATTGCTCTTAAAATATGGTCGTACGTTTCTATTAGCTGATAAACAGTTGAGTGACCCGGTAAAAATCCAGCTTGATACTTATAAAAAAGATTATTATCATGAAAAAAGTTGTATACATGTCTAAAAATAATTCGTTCCATTATCTTAGAAACACAACTTAATAAGGAAACAGGTCTATAATTCGACATTTGTGATGAGTCGCCTTTCTTATATAAAGGTAAAACATTGGATATTTTCCAAGAGCTTGGAAATGTACAGTTTCTTAAAGAACGATTAAATAATGTACACAGAGGCTTTGCTATTGTATACATAGTATTTTTAAGCATTTTATGACTTACGTTATCTGGCCCCACAGCTTTGTTTACTTGAATGATTGAAATACTATCTATCACATCTTGTTCAGAAATACATACATCACAAATAAAATTGTTGCATTCAGAGTTGAATTCAGGTAATCTAGCGTCTTTGTCGTCTAAACATGAAATGGAGGAGAAATAATCATTCAGAACCTCAGCCTTTTCTGCATTGGTATAAGCTATGAATTGTTTACCGTCTTTTAAGGCAAATTGCAATGGGGGAATTTCGGTAGACATTTTAATATCAAAAACATTCTTCAATAATCTCCAGTATAATTTGGAATTATTTTTACTGGAATCAAAAAGATTAATCTCTAAATTGATGTATGTACCCCGAAAGAATCCCTTTTTTATTCAAGATAAAATAACCAAATTAAAGATATGCATCATTATTTATGTTTGGGGTACACTGTTTACATTCAATTCCCGATTCCTGATTTATTGGTAGTTATTAAAAAGATATTTTCTTCGACTCTTGTGTGTGGCAACTTTTTTTATTCAAGCAATATGCACAAGTAAACGTCATCACGCGTTTTGAATAGATATATTATTGTTAGATTAAATATAACGTTCAAACTTTCTAAACTAATTTGAAATGTACTTTTGAAAAATAATCGTTAAATCATAACTATCCTATCTCCAAAAAAAGAGTTATCCCCGTAAAGTTTCTTTCACTATATTTTCACCTACAGAAGCGCGCACTTTTAAATAGCTTTGTAGCATTATATCATTAGTGGACAGTGTATCATTAGAGGTTGCTACATAGCTTGTTTTATGGCTGTTCCATCTATTATTCATATCTCTGACAAATAGCGTATATATTGACTTTGATGCGACCATACAGAGATATTTCATACAAATAAACATAAAACTAAATATAAAATAACCATTGAATGCTTATTTTTTAATATTGTCGTCTTAAAACACACCAGACTGTGCAGACAAATTATCATACTGCGCTAACGTGTTGTATTCAATAGGACCGACGATATCCAAAAATTAGCATTCAATTAAGGAATAAGGAATCATTCTTTGGGTATTAGAGGTGATCAAATGCGGTCGGGGGTGATCAAATCCAATAAAGCCCGAAGTGCTTTATGATAGATTTGATCACCCCCGACCATATTTGATCACCTCATAATATTCAAAAAATGATTCCTTATTCTTATGTTTATATTAATAATTGATTCCTTATTACTTATATTTATATCATTTTTATCAGCTGTACGATTAAATATTAAAACAGCCATTGATTTAAATGTATTGGACTTTACATTACAAAATCGATTCGAAGTGTTATCACAGACAAAGACACCGGAAAATGTAAATATTGTAAATAAACTGTTGCTGTTTACCTGGCGTGAACTCGCTTAACCTTTCATAATGTTACTCGTCTACATACCACGCGTGTCACGTGACATACATTTCAGTAAGCGTGTTCGACGTGACTATACATGCCATTAACCTTCATTTATGTTAATACATCATTTTAACGGCTGTTATTTCTAATCGCAAGTTTTCCCTCAATTGCGGAGATAAACAATGTCACGTGATATAGAAACGAGTCTTGTACGATCTGCTTAATTTCTTCATATTCATATCCTCTATTGTACTAAGGCCCACCTATTCTATTCATTTTTATTCATTGAAAGGACAGGGTCACAAACCAGAACGAAATTTGCTGTTACTGGGTCTAGAAAATCATCGATGATGCGTCAATCATGACAATAAAAAAAGATCCAACCTATTAGCACTAATCAGGATGTGTAATTTTTCTTCTTCACTCTAATTTGAAAATGACAAAAATTATGGCAGATTTTCTATAATTCATTAAATATAAAGGGGCCGCTGATATATGTTTAGGGATATCATCCTTTGTCAACTTATCGGTAACTATTAGGAATTTTAAGTTTACTTAAAATGCTTTATATATATTGATTTTACAATTTTTCGCATTACGAGTTATCGCACTTTTTAATGTGTATTATCAAGAAGTAGAGAGTGCTCTATTTGGTCACGTAATGTTGGTGTCATCATTTGACCAATGAAATTAAACGCGGGAATTCTAGCGACTCTCTTTGTTTAGAAAGACGCGCTAATTCACTTTCTTTCAGGACGCCGCACGGGTAACACCTTTGAATACTGATTCTGTTCCTTCGGACCATTTCTTTAAAAATCCGCCACCTCCCCTCCACCTTTCCAGTGTTAAATTTTTTATATTTTCTTTATTTTTAATTTTTTGCCCCTTCTTTTTTTATGCATGTATTTTATTGTAGATGTACATGGCGTTTTCAGACCACAAGGAATTTGTTTGACGAGATTACGTAACCAATTTTCGATTTTAGTTTCTCAATACAGCCAATTAATAAAATTCATATTTGTATATGATTATTAATTACTATTCGGAAATTAATTATAATTGCATCATATTAAGATCCAATGCAGAATTGTGACATAATTCAATTAAATTTCAATTGTAGTATTACGTAATATTATTTTATATAATTTTACGCAATGTGTTACAATGTTATGTAACAATTAAAGTCACGCTGGTGGCAAAGAGTAACATATACCATGTCTTATTTTGTTTATATATTATGTATCGAAAGATGGAGGTGATGGTCATACGTCAAGTAAACTACATTGGTCATAGCCCCTTCATACGGATATCAATTATGGATAAAATTAAAACAACTGCGGCTGTTACCGACATAAAAGTCGTTCTCATGTATTCATTTGTAGTATTCAATTCTGTTATCCAGTGATATCCGAATTTACTGGTTATATGTGATTTAAAAATGAAAAATTAAGGAATTTCACCCACCCATTTAATTTAAATATGTAAATAAAACATAATTGTGCATTACAAATGGTAAACAACGTGGCGTATAATTTGAATCCTGTGTCACAGCGGAAGTACTTTATTTTGGACAGAAAAGATCTCCGTCTCCAATTCTGTAAAAACAGACACAAAACGACGAAAATCAACCGCATGTAAACGACTTAATTATGAAAATGAACTTAACCGTGGGGCAACAATATGATAGATTGTTCATTACATCGTGAAACATTGCTCCAAATCCTGATTCATTCGCAGTTATTAACAAAATATTTTCTTCGACTCTTGCGTGTGGCAACTTTTTTTATTCAAGCAAAAGTCAGAAAAAGTTGAGAATAGTTTCGATATAGTTCAGGACAGAAAAGAAGAGTCCATTCCCTATTTCGTGTGAGGTCTGGTCGATTTAAGTTAACATCAAGGATAATTATAGGTAAGTAATACTTCACCTATCTCTGAACTGATTAACGATCCTTTTTTATGCTTGTCAAGCTTATCAAATTTACTCTCGCATTTCATATCAGCATTGCTAATAGGCTAACTATTGCCACAAATGTTTCTTTGAATTGTAATACTTCTGACATATATATTAAGTTCGACTAAAATACATATTAATTTCGACTTGAATGTCAAAAACAATGCTAACGCTGAAAATAACAAAAACCGTATGTATGAATTTTTATTTCTCTTGAGCTTTGCCGCTGAAAAAATAACTGTCCATTACCAAGAAGTGAGTCGCGGTGCGGCAAAAACCACGTGTGATGCGTTGGTCAGTGCTCCCTATAAGGGACTCTGCTACACAACCAAGTTATTATACAGTTTTTGTCGTGCCATGAAACAAGTCGTTTTCTTTTTTGTTTGAATAATTGTTTTCATTGATGAATTAACAAACTGTGCCGTTTTACTCTGAAAAAAAAAACGAGCAAGCGTAAACGGAAGCAATAAATGAACAGATCAAAAGAATATGCAAATTATATAAGCATCGTTGACATTCCAGATATACATAGAATGTATTCTGTATGTATTTATAACAGCAGTCATTTCTCTGTTAACGGCATTGCAGGGCCATGGGGAAAATTGCCTGACCACTACGTACATGTAGGGCTCATTATATGAATCACCATCTTTAGCATTCTTTACAGTTTATATCTGTGACCTCTAAACAAGCAGCATTGACATTTTGGCTTGTTGGTAATTTCATAGTGTTTATATTTTTTTGAAAACATTATTATTTTTGCCGGTAACATTCAATTTCAGAAATATACAAATATAGAAATATATTTCTTTAAAATCTTCTAACTTTATGTATATGTAAAATTATTAAAGTATTTTAACGAGGTAATCATCTGATGTTACAAAATTGGTTTTGTTAGGTAATGCAACTGGGAGTAATTGATTAAGTAAAGGATCGATATACGAGCAAAGGTTTGTAAATTACGCAAAATATGAATTCAGACTCAAAGCAGAATTCACAATTTTTCGAGAAAAGACTCGAATGGCTCTAGTTTCATTGAAAACACTCCTGTTCTAACTCGGAAGCCTCTAGAATCAATCGAAATATTTTCTTATGGAAATTATTATACTCTATTGTTGCCTGGGAGTTTTGTTGATATAATTCAAGAGCACTTGGTTCTGCAAATACGACTCTAGGACAATTTACAGCGGAGGAAATATGACTACTTCCAGAGAGCTCTTTAAGTCGGAATTGGGTCATTCCCGCTGATGACAAGTCCATTATTGTCCATATAGAAAACTAAAAGTAACAAAAACAAAACATTTACGGTGTATAAGAAAAAACTCTTTTGAATTAGATAAAAATCTTATATTCCACTTGACTCTAAGTTTGAATAGATAGCAGTGTTGAATTTCTACGGCCTCGGGAGAAATCTAACCTTTCAGAATGATAATGAAAAAGAAAATGTTTCAAGTATTTCTTCAAGAAATTATATTAGGAAAACTATTACATGCATGAGTAAGTTATAAAGCTGTGTGCTGAAGTCCGAGATTATCTCTCTCGCCTCAAAGATTTCATCTAACACGAGTTAACGTTCGCTGGGTATATCTTAAAGCATCAGTTTAAGTCATCCTGTGTACCGACAAGGATTGTGATGAGCTGTTAAAGTGACAATGACATTGAGTGAATGTTAGTACACTAAATTTACCGACGTTTAGAATGGACGCGCCAGACAGCACGTGCGGGGTCATTACACCATTAAGAACAATAATCGATGAATCTTGATTACCGCTGTTATTTAGAAACATATTTATTCCATACACAAGATGACGATGCCTTGACCACTTTAGTTTTCGCCAACCAATGGAGAGTGTTTATTCATTTTTATTAGCACTGCACCTGCTAAATAAGACCTGTCAGGCCCGCTGTTCCTTATGAGGAGTGAAGAGCTGCAATATTCAGGTGAGTGTATTTTTTCTAAATTATATATAGATATTTTTTTCAAAAAGATATTTCTATTACGGTTGAGTTGGGGTTTTTTTTTAAATTAGCATTAATTTTTAATAATGAGATCCAAATATTTTTTTCTCCGTACATTAACAACGCACATGTAGATAGAATATGTGTTTACTAGAACCTAAACACTGTGGCTTGGTGATAAAAGATTAACGTATAGTTATCACTTTTCCCTGAAAAACAAATGCCTCTTTGAAGTAATCTAGAAAAGACTGCATGTTATCGCAGCTTTCTCGGGCTATCACTGAGGCACTGTGTTTGAATGGAAGTGGGTGAATAGGTCGTATTTGCTTTTCATCGTACATAAACTGAGTTTGTGTTGAAAACTCCCATTAATAAAACAAGGTTTTTTGTAAACGACGTTTTCCTAAAACAACATATCTGCGCAAGATTTGCAAAACTTTTAATCTTTGCTGAAATTCTCAAACTGTTCTAGGTAATTAGAGTCGTCAATTTACATCAATTTTGTGACTTTCTAAAATCAATTAGTTTATTTAGTACTTGCGGTGCCAAGCAAATTTGTTAGATCGATGTTAAGTGCAAACTTCTCTGCACAACCCAAGGGCGTGCTTGCAAGAGATTTTATAGATAGGCTTTTTGTGATTTTATTCTCTCTCAAAATTTACAGCTACTTCTTTGAAGGTTAATCACCGAACACCTTCTCTTTCCATTAGGATAATTGAATGAAACACATTTAGTAGAGATCATCTTTATGATTGTTTAGATAAAAAAATGAAATAAGAAAATATCACAATTATCAAATCAAAAGTGATGCTTTGATGATAAGAATATCAAATGGTTGATAGAAAACTGACCAGACAAAGGAGCACTGTTTTGTTAGCGTTGACCAATTACATCCCTTTATTGTATATAAAGAAACTGTATCTATTTCAAGGTTCAGGAAGTGTAGGGTTAACCTGGAAATAAGATAAGTGTTTGAAGTGTAAACGTGCCCCACCAAATGAAATGAGCTTTTGTTTGATTTTAGCGATCTTTGGATACTTCGCCACTTTTGATAACTCTTTCGCCAGTCTCCATGATGTATGGGTTGCTACTAGAGAGTATACAACATTACATCATAGAGAAATATGGAAGGGATCACTGGAACAAAATCTTAGAGCATGTTCACCAGAAGAACATTGTTTTTACTACTCACCAGATTTACACTGATGATCTAGTGAAAAAAATCGCAAAAGGATGTTGTCACGTGTTTAACGAGCAAAAACGGGAGGACGACTACATGTTGTTTTTTGGTCAGTGTTTTGTGAAATTCTTTAATCACTGTGGATATGACCAAATTGTTCGTCTTCAAGGACGTCATTTCCGGGATTTCTTACACGGTATTGACAACCTTCACGAAATGATGCGATACAGCTACCCTAGGATGGTTAGTCCATCGTTTCTTGTCCAGTCGGAGGACAGATATGGTTGTGTTTTAAGTTACCGCTCTAAACGAACTGGATTTAAAAACTACGTAGCAGGGCAGTTAGCACAGTGTGCCAAAATGTTTTACGACATTGACATAGAACTAGAGATCTTGTTGGAGGAGCTTTTGACTACCGGATGCAATGTGACGTTTAGGATTAACTTTGACAACTCTGCTTACTGTACTCCTTTGCAAGCTTCGGTCCTCAAAAATTTCATTGACGACATCGAATACATTTCAAACGAACTATTTTTCAAGGTAGAAATTTTCTTACAATTATCCACGCGTTAACGAACAATTTCTTATTAATAACGACACATATTGCCAGAAGCAAACCGATATCTAGTGCACGGAGCCGATATTGATTGTTAAACAGAAATGGTTTATTTATTCTTTTCAAACCTCCGTATTTCAAACGCGTTCCTTTACGTATTCGCGGCGTGGCTTTTAAGTATGTCACCCTTTTTTAACCTGTGAAAATTAATTGAAAGGGCTCTGGATAATATGTTTACATGTACCTTTGAACAATGGTATCAATATTCTGCAAAATTACTTCCAAACAGTAAAACTGGACAGTTATATTAAATATTCTTATATGATTTTGGAAAAGAAGTGACATCGTAACGATTTTAAATCAATATGTTGATATTATATTTGTTAAAGTTTCATTTAACTCACATAATTTCTATTTTGAAAGGAAATAATGATCACATATAAACAGTTTCTCATGTTTTTACAAGTCAGTTTTTTTTAAATATGAAATTATTTTTAAAGTACAGTCATTATATGTAAATCGAAAAAACATGACATGGTTTTTTGGTGTTTTTTTTTTACATAGCAATGATTTCTGAGCTCTAAATATCGTTTGTAACTCGTCATTCTTGGTCAAGAATTAGATATCAACAAGTTCACCATTCTAGGGGAGGGATATATCGTTGATAATGACAATGCCACTTTCACCCTATATCGTCCTTCGTACAATGTTCCTATATCCTCAGGTTTTCCCGTTCAGCATTGTGTTCAATAAAGACATGGTCGTGACTATGACGGGAGACAGAATGTCTAAATGGCTAGACACCAACGATCTGATCGGGTCCTACATCGATGTTCGATTCAAACTCAGACGACCGATACTAGAGTTCACCTGGGAGAGTGTAAGTAAACCAACCTCACGTCCGGACCATTTTATTCATCTCAAAATTATTGATATTAATAATATGATAGTGCGGTGCATCAACATGTCGGTGATAAATTGCCTTGAGTTCATTGTATAGTGCATGGTCCTGAGTTCAAGCCCTGGTCGTGACAGATCAAAGTACAAATTAAAAAGCTTTATAAATAACGACGAACGCTGAGCAAAAGGTGATATTAAAAAAAAAATGATGACTACGTGTCCTAGCAAGATAAGGCACGGTATATCACCCTCACTTCACTGGCTAGAGAGACAGTGGCAGTAAGTTATCCGAGTTCGTGGCACAGTAGCCAAAGGCGGTGACTCTATTACGAGTGCAGCGAGCTTTGACGGATTATGGTTCATCTTTGCAACTACCAATGAACGTTTTTGTATATTCACTGAAACATTAAGGTGTAGTCAGTCAAATTATTTGTTAAGAATCATTTCTTGGACACAAATTAATAAACCAAAAAGTATAAATCGATTACAAATTTGGTCGATAACCTGAATGAAAAAATGCTACAATTTGTTATCTTCTTCGACAGTTAAAAAGTATTTTAGCTACTGCTAACTTCTGTCAAATGTCATAAGAATTGAGGTTTATGAATGACAGCTTTCAAGTCTCTATCTCTGATAAATATGCGAATCGTACAACGGACGTCAGTTCATCTTCCACTTCAAATTTCTAGTGCTAAGTGTTTTTATCAATCATTTTCAGCATCTTAATGTAAGCAAACAACCTTAACCCAGATCTTTCTCGTGGTGTAACTTCAAAAGTTGGTTTTTATATCATTTCAGATTATCACCCACCAAACGGTTGTGTTCGAACTTCAATGTGCCAATCTCACCCCTCGGAGACATTCCATTACTTCAATTATGACGTCATTCAAAGAAAATTTCCTCACTAGTAAACACAAACTCATTTTTCGCGGACAGATGAAGTACATTCCGTGCTGGGACGCCATTGCTTTCCTATGCAATCCACTGTAAGCACAAAAAGAAGCACGTGTTTCATGTTTTTATGAGTAATGTTATTATTAACATGGCTTTGTTAGGTTTAACTTGTTTATATTTATTTTTTTTCATATACAGAATTCTATATTAACCTTTTTTCCAAAAAAAAAAAAATAAAAAAATACCGATATGATGGTTTGATATAGCTGCAGGTCTGTAGCTCCCGGTCTGAAAAAATTCGGATGGACGACCTGGTAGCTACAGTGCCACCCATTGAAAAAATTGTGTATTTATTGCGCACAAAAACGTGCGCTAGATTTGGAGTGATTAACCTTATTTATACGCAAATTCTGTGAAAACAATTAGTACCATTAAATTCTTCATGCAATTTACGACATCACCAGCCCCGTAAAATGAAGTGGTGCAGATTGTTTACATGTAAAAATGGCGACTCTCGATCTCGATGTAAATTTAACATACTTAATTTTCCGAGGTCGGTAGCGTGTTCCGGAGAAAGTCTGAGGCAAGTAAAGAGACGATATCAGAAGTAAATTGCATGAAGAATTTAATGGTACTAATTGTTTTCACAGAATTTGCGTAAAAATAAGGTTATTCAGTCCAAATCTAGCGCACGTTTTTGTGCGCAATAAATACACAATTTTTTCTATGGGTGGCACTGTAGCTCCCAGGTCGTCCATCCGAATTTTTTCAGACCGGGAGCTACAGACCTGCAGCTAGGTTTGATACAGAAATTAACCTTACTCATTTTGTCAAGAAGTTTAAATTCATAATCAAAAGAATAACTATACTGCAATTGAACACGTGACATTTTCCGAGCAAATGAAATTATAACTGATCTCAAATGTTGACTTATGTATCATCTGCGTCTTGCATTAAGTCTTTTCGTTAGACTGATATTGCCTCAATGTCAGATATAAAATGAATCAAGTAAATAAAAATTTATTTTTCAATTGAAATTATCTTTAAGATATTACTGTACTTTCTTCATCTTTCGAATATCTCTCTATATATACATCTCTCTCATTGATATGCAGTGTATAGACATGTAAATTGCTAATTAGTTTAGTTAGTGACTCTAGTAAGGGGATGATTTATCATGTATTGATATCGATTTAGGTCTATATGGCTTCCTTTCTGCTCAGGATCAAATGATCAGAGCATTAAATCATTAAGAGAATTATTTGTTTTAAATGTGCAGACGTGCTCGCTATCAAAATGCATGTACTTTTAAAAATTATGATTGGGACAGATGTGCATGCTTATCACAGGAGATAATAATTATATAAATATAAATTGTCCTCATTAACACAAAGGTCAAACGTCATGTGAAAGTGACAGAAAATACTCATCTTGGTGACCGTAATTAATAAAAAAAAATATCGCGATTTTAAGCGACTGTTGACTCTATCTGTAAACATCTCCATGCTTTTTCCTTCTGTCTGACGAGAGGATCCGAGACCTAATCAATATAAGCAGCCCGGCATATGTTCAGAAGCACGCCTTGGTCATTGCTGACTATTCTGATCAATTACCCGAACTTCTCCATGCTAGGAAGGAAACTTTGACACATGCTAAGGAACCTAAAAGTCACTCTAATGTAAATAGTCGCTGATCATGGGTCATTAAGCAAATAACATACGTGGAACATTGAAACTTGTCACGTATGTCCCCAGAGCGTTGGGTTGTTAGTCTAGATCACAGACAATACCCATTGTCATCATCTTTGTTTTATAAAAAGTCAGATAACAACATCCTAGTTAACAATCAAACATGTTTCTACACCCAAAGCAATCTCTGAGCATTTGACTTTTTCTGTTCTGATAAAATGCATTTGTTTGAACGTTTTTTTGGCATTAATGGACGTGTGTGCTGGCTTCTTTGCAGAGTTGGGTCCCTGGATGATATGAGACGGGTCGGCTTGTACATTAACGACCTCAACCTCTTTGACTGTAGCAGGGACATAGTTCTTAATGGCTGGCAATATGCATCGCAACTGGAATTCTCTCTTGAACAGGTCTGTATTAACCCCATTGACCGTGAATGGCAACATCATTGATAACAATAGTGCAGTTCCATGTATCCACATATTGATACGTACTATTGTATAAACGATATGGACTGCTTTTTAAGTCTAAGAAGAGCAGAAACATAGATACCCTTTTCTTCAAAAGTTGTGCTTGAAAAGTTATTGTTTTAAAAGATAGTTATAGTGTCTGTTAAACCCCCAACTTCCTTAAGATTAATATGACGTCTTTTATTTTCCATTTGAATTATTACAGGCATCATATTCAAAATAGAAACAATTAATCATTTGCGATGTAACATAAATTTAATTAGAATAGTCTTTAAAAACATTCTGTTTCTCTATCCTTCTGCCCTACTAAAAGAATTGACCCAGTGACTGAGATTTACCGGTATTTTTGCTGATAACATTTCAGCAACAAGACAAGAGCAAGCTGATAGAGGAGACCATGGAGAAGCAAGAGGAATGGCGGAATAAGAGCGAGGCGCTCCTGTACTCCATGATCCCTAGAACCATAGCGGAGAGACTGAAGCGAGGCGAAGATCCGGTCAAAACGTGCGAGGTGCGCGCTCACACATTGCCACTGAAATCACCGGTTACATTAGGCTAATTCAAACCAATTTACTTTTCCTATTATCCTGTATATAAACAGGAGCCGGTATTTCATCTGTATCAGACAATGTCTAAATTCCGAAATAGCTTTATCTTGAATTCCTTTATTCAATCCACAGCTTTTATCTGACTTTTTGTTTTACTATTTTGAAGACTACATGTCTGTACTTGGTCGAAGCAATCGCTAATGATTTGCAAAAATACGACCGGGAATGGTTGTTAGATAGTGCAACTGAGTCTTGATATTCAAAACATAAATACGAAATGTTATGGACATTATATAACTCAATGAAGCTGTATACATGCAATGGCAAAGAGATTGCATTTTACTCTTATTATTTTAACATTAACCTCCAATCGTCTGAAATAACGTCCATGCCAGTCTTCAGTGATTGCTCTTTAAAGACAACATAAACCATGTTCAATCTATTCCAGTGGAGCACCATCATCGTTTTGATGAACTCAATTTAACTCCTGCCATTTCTCTTATAGATGTTCGATCAGGTGACGATATTGTTCAGTTACATCGTGGACTTCACCGACATTTGTGCGGAGGCGTCGGCCATGCAGATAGTTAAATGCATTAACGCTGTGTTCACTTGTTTTGATGCCGTGGTCGACAAGTACGACGTGTTTAAGGTACTAGTGTATATCTTGGTACTCCTAAGGTCAAACAAAGTAGGCTTTTAAAGTAAAAAAGGACATTTAAACACCTTTAATTTTATTTCATGTATATATACATATATAACGAAATAGGTTTAAATGGAAACAAGACATTTAGACTTTTAAAATTTTATTTCACATTTTACAAGATTTTAACTGATATATACACGAAAAAAACTTATTTTTCACAAGTCGGTGCTAATGCACAATAATCTATCATGTAGGAGCAGATATTTCATTCACCATAAATGTGAATAAGTTTGAAAAGAGAAGTACATGTATATTCTCTCTTTCTTTCTCTCTCAGAGAGCAGTCTTATTATTGGTTAATTTCCTCATATAAGACATACCTCATGAAGGTGCATTTGAATAAGTTAGAAAATTAAAGATACTTAATTAATCATTTCCTTATAATCTTACAAAATAAAACCTACAAATGTGTTCAAGCCCACTTTTAGTTCCCAGGTTTCAATATAATTTTTTTCTAAATAGTGTGGTTCCATCTTAATGCTAAAGGAGTTACGATTTGAAAAAAAAAACCCACTTAGTTTTACCATAATATAAAAACCATATAACATATAAAAAAGTTTATGAAATGTTTTGATAATAATGTATTTGCAATCTGATTATGACGAAAAAGCCTTTAAACATGCCATTTAATCTTGATTCATCATTATTTTCCTAATAACATATTAAGAAGTGTGGTCCTTAAGGTCAGACGATACGTTCCTCGAAAAATGATGATTATTTTTTAAATTTTCAACGGCCTGATAATATACCAAATAAAATTAGTATTTTTTATTATCATTTTTAAAATGATTAAAATTTTAGAGATAAATATATATATTCCAAAAAATTTATATCAGCAATTCAAGTGTATTTTCAATAAGATTATACAGGAAATTGCATACTCTAGTATCTTGCACAAATGCCTGGTAAGGTACCCTAATTTTTTGCAAGAAAGCTTGTCAAAGTAGTATTAAATCAATAACAAATTCCTGAAAAAAGTTATATAAAATTGAGGAACGTGTCGTCTGACCTTAACGCAAAAAAACCAAAAACAATTTTAAAGTCAGTCGTGAATTGTTAAAAAATTTTGATGCCGTGGAAACATATTTCAGGTGGAGACGCTAGGGGACGCTGTGTACATGGTGGCGGGTGGAGTCCCGGACAGGAACGAGAACCACGCGATCAATGTGGCGGGGCTCGCCATAGAACTTGTGGAAAAGGCGGCCAGCCTCACCGACCCCGTGTCCGGGGACAACCTCCAACTCAGGGCCGGTCAGTTCCTCATACTATAACTCACAGAATCTGATCAATCATTACCATTTCTTTGCATTGTTACTATTACTGTGAAAATAAGATTTTAAAAAAAACCCGTACACATATGTAGTACACATTTCTTTGCATAGTTTTAACCGTGCATTATAAAAATATATGTATACGTAGGTAATCTGTCTATAGTTGCGTATTGTACGTTGAAATAGGTATGCACACCGGAAGCGTGGTGGGAGGGATAGTCGGGAAGAGGATGCCCCAGTACTGCCTGTTTGGGGACACGGTAAATACAGCTTCAAGGATGCAGTCCTACAGCGAGGTTAGCGTAAAACACAGTAAGTTTGATAGGAATGGTTTTGTTTACTACCATCAAGTCAGAACTGATTGATTTTCTTCTCTGTTTAGCCAGGGAGGATCCATCTGAGTGAACCGTGCCACGAGTGCCTGAGGGGGAAGGGGTTTACCACTGTCTTTCGTGGAACGCTAAACGTCAAGGTACTGTACAGATTTAAAAATTAAAAAATCAGTAGAAAATTTACTTCAGCTATTTTGATTGTCATGCCATCAATACAAAAGCATCATGGATCAAGGAATCGAACTGCATTAGTTTGCATTTTTAAAAAATGTAACACAAACACCATTATATTTTTGACCGTCACAAAGTTTCCATGGAGAGAATCAATTAGAATCCGACACGTTTGTTGTGCTGCTTGGAAGAGTCGGCGGAATTGCCTCCAATGCCGCAAGCTGTTCAATTTCCACTTTGATGGCAAGTGAGGGCTTAATCTTCATTTCTACCCGTTTTAATGAATAGCTATACCGTCTTTTCCAGTGATACCAAATGATTCCTTTCACCAGCCCGTCTTGAGTGATGGGTATAGTCCCGCCCTGTACATATCGTCCGTTCAGCGTACTGTAGCCACAGTCACGGTACCACCAACCAGACTCGTCCTTTCTCGCGCAGGACGAGAACCACATATCGTGGTCTTTATCAGATGTACTGAATTTCATGTTCTGGTGGTAACTCAAAAACGAATCACCGGACGTTCCGGAATAACCGGACACAATCAATCTGTAACCGTCCGCCTCATTGGATAATGCGAAATGATCATACGTCGCGTACGCCTCATCCCCTTCCCAATCCCAGAGGTCAATGCGCAACGTGTAGTTGTTGGCGCGTGTCATCAAATGAATATATTCGTTTCCTAACCAATACTCCGTGTTTGGATTTCCGAACCCGAACGCATACGCGTCCCAGTTCCGGGTGAAATTAACACTCCCGTCCTGTCGTCGCTGAATGACCGTCCACCCTCCTCGGTCAGTTTCCATGTCACACCATATGTTCAGGATCTTCCCGTTTGAGAATCGTATAGGGTACACCCCTGACGCATAGAACCCGTTCATTTTCAACTCGTTGCAATCTGTAAAAACACATCTCATTTTAACCTCTGATATGACTACACAATGCAGTTTATCATTTTATGAATGGCATTTAAAGGAGAATACCTCGAACTAATGGTATATTAGGGAAGCTTGGTGCCATTTTTTGATACTTTTCCACTTCTATTGACTCAATCTGTCGGCGCGTTTGTTGGTCGACCTTGTTGCTCAACACTTCCAGTTTTCTATTCAACAAAACAAGTACTCTTCGTCATTCATTCAATAACGATAAATATCTTTCGTTTAATCTACAGAACACACACATCATTCAAAGAAATTCATGTCCTAATTAATTTTATTGTTCACAGACAGTCATTTAGAATTATACATTTCACATTGTAAATATTTTCCTCAAATTGAATAAGAAGTTTTTTTAGATCTGGGTTTGGGGGTTTTCTACTTGCAAAATTAAGTTTCAGAAACTGAATATGTTTGACTAATTATCCAGAACTATATGAATGAGACTTACGTTATGACGTCATTTAGGAGAGTGTCGTGTTGGGTTTTAGAGGTCCCAAACTCCTCATTTAACCTCTCTAGTAGGTTACATTGATGTTCGTTTTGTAGTGAGGGTGCCAGGGTTCTGTACTGTAGGGTGGAGCACACACTTGGTGCCCCCGAGGACGTGTAAGGGGAGGATGAAAACAATGGGTCTTCCTCCTGACTTTGCGATGAATATAACATTCCTAACAACTGTATCATGACGCCTACGGAATGCATCTGCAAAAAGTAGATGAATAATATTGTAAAAAAGCAGTAGTTCAAAAGCGTGCTTGTGTACTAAAGACCGTGGTTTATAGAATTTTTTTTTTAGCTTAGACGATTCCCTTTAGAGTTAACTTTTAACTTGAACGATACTTTTTCTGCCTCTAGATTGTTGCATGAATGCAGAAAACCTTCTTTGAACTATACCGGTATTGTGAACAGTTAACACATTACTACTAATCCAAATAGATCTTGGCAAAAGAAGATGTACTTTAATATTGTTCTTAACCATTTGGATGCTGGAAAACAACATACCTTTCAAGTTTTATAAAATGTATCCGCTTCTTCACTCGAAATAAAGCCCGTATTCTTCACAAGCGCCACCTGATTATAGAACGAAGTCCATGTGCCCACACAAACGTTCAAAACTTTCGTCGTTTCTTATGCAAGATTTGATACAATATGCTTCAGTCATAATGCATCTGATTTTATTGACCCCCGTCTAACCCGAGATATTATGAGCCGTTAACTTCTGAGGAATATTTAAAAGTACACGGGGATGAATTATAAAATTAAATGAAGATTGTAGGCACATGTTTACACGCCATGAGTCTTAGAGAACAGTGAACGTGCTTTTTATAGTGAATCACGTCGGCTTGTGGTATTATGATCAAAATATTTTGGGATAAAACTTAAAGTGTCTCGTGTAAGAAACACATGGAATGTGCTTGTCACAATATTGTTCAGACGTTATAGAATTAGACATATTCTTTAAGTATATTGCTCAAAGCAACCAAAGAAGTGAATTGTACTTCAGCGTCGTCAGATACAATTGACATCTCTTTCTTTTTTTCCAAAAACGATTTTGGTGCATATTTGAAAATAATTATTATAAAAACTTCTTTGACCTAAAAAACTACTGCCTTCAATGAAGATTGTTTTTTGCTCCAACCCCCCCCCCCCCCCCACCCCCTTAACTGAACATGAGGTGTAGTTTCCATAAATGTCATTTAAAAACGACGAAATAAACTACTGTATACAGGGTTATTTTCGCCCCGTGTAATTTTCGCCCTGCTACACTTGGAAACAGTTTCGCCCCATCTTGAATTTGTCCAGACACAGTTGTGTTTAAAGAGAGATATGTTATGAGACATTGGAATTCGCCCCGTCTTAAATTCGCCCACTGACAATGAGGGTAAAAGAGGCGAAAATAAAAAGGGGGCGAATATTTCCATGTATACAAATAAATAACACATAATCACAACATGACATCAATATTTCACGTTCTTTAAAGTTCTATGCATCATAATTGTATATATCTCCCTTTATTACTATTGATGTAAGTGAAACAGTGGTAAGTTTACGAACACAACAGGTTTACGAAACGATCGCTTCATTAGTATAATAAATGAATCTTTGTTCTGTCAAAAATTGCTCATTGCACATCTCTGTCTGTCTGTCTGTCGGTCGGTCCGGTTAGTATCTTACACTGTAAGTTGTCCGACCAATATTTTGAAGGACCATTGTTTGACAGCCATCAAAACATTATTTACCCAAATTTCATTTTATCAAACAAAATGACATGGTCCAGTTTAATTTATTTGAAAAAACCAAATACATGGCTCAATTCTACAGTCATCATTTCATGTTGTCAGCTACTTTTTTATATGAATCAATACAAAATCAACTCTCAGTCGAATCCATGGGTGGATTACAAACGTTAATTCCGTTTTTTTTGTAGGGTAAGGGGGAGATGAATACTTATTGGTTGGCGGGTAGAGATGGAGAAAAAAGAACAAAAGTTATATGTGAATTATTAAAAGCTGAAAAGGCCAAAAAGATGAAAACACAATATCGGTGAGTATTTACCGCAATGACATTTCTTTGTTTGATTCCTTTATTGACTCATTGTGCATAGGATGCGTGTTTAGAAATTCAACTGACTAGCAGAATGCATGTCTTTTGAAACTGTTTCTTTTCTTGCAATTCTAATAAAGACTTATACAATGTATGTTGTGATTTTATTATCATACAAGTTTTTTACCAAATCTCTTATACTAATACCTTGGTCAGTTTCCAAAAATTAAAATGAATATGCAATTTTAAAAAAAAAAAACCCTCAGTTTGGTTGAAAATAGAAATGGCAAAATGCTAGTGTTATCGCATAATAGAATTAACTTGAAACTTTTAGATTTCTGAGTTTCAAGATTCCAAGGTTCAAATTATGTAAAAAGAAGGTGAGAAAGTTGAATCCCTTTGTTGCTTAGATCTGGCATGCGCATTAATTGCTTGCACTTGTCGGTTACTTCAACCAATGCTATTCACATACTAGTGCGGTAATGTCCGTCAAGTTTATTACCAGTGACGTCACTACATGTAAATGATTTTAAATGTGTATTGATTACATCAATCATTTTCCTTCCGGTAATCACTTTTATGATTTTTTTTAAATTGCATAATTGTGAAATTTAGGTACACCGATGTAAAACCATTTTCATTCTTCCATGCAAAACTGAGGTGAGAAGAGAATTTGTATATTAATCTATGACGTAGGAAGGGTAGCAGATCTGACTAGTCTTTAGGGTGGCGGCGTCCGTAATTCCTCCAAACTTTTGATGTCTTATCAGAAACTTAATTTAGAATATTTTGTATCAAGCGTGCTAGGTAAGTTTCATTAAATACATGTCGTCAGAACTCCTTTATGACATAATTGAATGCTAGCTCTGTATTGCTTGGGAGTATAGGGAACGGGGTTTTTCCAATTCCTAAATGCAAGATAAAGATATATGCAGTAGTAAACACATTATGATTTTGGGTGTGAAACCTGTTGTTTATTTGTTTTTTGCCGCCTCAAACTTCACATTAATTTAAATAAGAGCTGTCTGTTCCTTAAAAGATATATGTGGTATGTAACTCTTAATCACGAGTTTGATTTGAAACTGCATGCTGCAAAACTCGTATATATACTTAAGAGTACTTATCTTGCATTAGGAATGAAAGCATGTACAATAAATCGTGGCTTGGGTAAACTTCAAGCGTCGCCTGGCTTTCATCATAAAGTTTTCACTAGTCTTCTAAGAAGATCGAGTACACATAAAAATTTTATTTTGTTTGACACGTGTTGTATAGAAGTACTTTGTCTCAAGACATATTGCTCCAAGATTTTGTTGAACGATCTTAATCAAGTGCATGCTAACTGGTGCGGATTTAAGGCATGGATTGATGGGATTGATGGGTGATTAGATCATGGTAAATCTATAAATACTGGTTGTGGATGAAATAGCAATGTTGAATGTGCGTATCTCTTCATGCAGCACATATATATATACTTTCTGCATCCGCTTGGCAAAGAATGCAAAAACATGTTATTTTTGAAAATTATCTTTGAATGATTTTAATATTTATGTTTTGATGTAATGTATCCTTTAACAATTCTAAGAATATTAATCTAAAGTCTCCATCTTTAAAAAAAAGAACTAAAATATAACGTTATGTATAATAGTTTTCTTCACAATTTAACTTGAAGTGGATGCCTTTTTTCCATGGAGGGTAAACAACAATGATACTGCAATGACGTTCTTTTTAAAATATATTTTTCCATGCGCAAAATTTTATCAACCCATTTGAAAAGCATAAAAATTCAAAAAATTGCGGGTCTTTGATTACTAATTAGAGTAATCATAATCAGATTAATGCATGCGATTCACAAATCTTGCAAACGAAAATAAATCTTTGATCATTAAAATTGCGTGCTGATGGTTCAATCTTTAACGTCAATTTACAGCTCGTTCGACAATGGATTTGACCTGCATGGAATGCACAATATTACGAGTTCTGCCAACTTCTCACTGCTTCAGGCGGCAGCGGAGCAAGACGAGGCTGATCGCAAAGGTACGAGTCCCGTGACTAATATATAAAATCACGCGTCAATCTTGTGACAAAACGCAACACACAAACATGGTCCGCATAAGTTTCAAAGTGTCAAACTTCATTGTTTATTAGAATCTGTTTAAAGTTACACAAAGCATGTTTTTTTCATAATTATATAAAAAGCATAGTTTAAATATTTTGATAGTTAACGTGCTATTACATTATACAGATGGTAACAAAAGTACAATGTAGTAACTAATAACCATTATTGCTTTATAACCTATATCAATGCATCTGAATACCAGACGCTCTTAAAGATACTTAAGTGTACATTCATAGTTAAATAGTCGATTTGTTAGATAAAAAGTCAGGTTCAGCAAAAATAATTGACTATTAAGCGGTAACAGAATTTAATACGAGATAAAAAAAAAAAATGAACGCTTTCCTTATACTGCATTCGATTACCGATATGTAGAACTTATATGAGATGAAATATTTATTCATTAATCAGCATGCAATCTATAAAAAAAACCTAGTTGTCAGTAGATAAAACATTATAAATGCATACGTTTTTCTAATCCACTTTGTTAATTGCATTCATCGTTTGAAAAATTAAACATTCGTTACAATTCGTTTATATTTGGTCCTTTATAAACTTTTTTAATTGTAAAGCTATCTAGTTACATGTGTAATTGCTTAGCTCAACGATTTTTAATTGAACTTACAAATAAATGTCAATAAAACACGTGGTGTGCAACTTTACTTCTCCAAAATGGCGATTCCCTCCTTTTGGTTTACAAAAAAGAGACGTCTGATTTCTAAATTGTATAATATAAGTGTCTCATTGGGTACCGAAAAATGGGACACTATAATACAATAGCTAATTAGTGTATGCAAATAGTAAATGGCTCTTAAACACGTGTATAGTTGCAAACATTTGTACAATTTTGCTTGCCAAGGGTAACAACCCCCTCATCTCATTTGTTCAACGAAAGAGGAAAGAGTCTGCTAAAGAAAATATAATTTAAGTGTATTAATGGGTACCGAGAAATTGGTACTTATAATAAAATAGCTAGTTGGTGATTTGTTTACTTTTTATTGTAGAATCAAAACAAAAGCCAAAACGTGCGCTCAAAAAGACAAATTCCAGTTCCTTAGACGCTGTAGCAGAAAATTCCTCAGATGAGCAATCAAACCCAAGACCTGTTTTTGTATGAGATTCAATAGACCTGTCTGTGAGAAATACTATGTAAGAATGGATTACAGGGCCTTTATATTTCATATCAATGATTACATAATGAAGTGATACCAGTAACTTGTGCCTTCAGGAAGGACATTGTGTATTGAAAATAAATTTGTTGGACTTTTTAAAAAAATTTTCTTGCCTTTTTACATTTTTTAACATAAGACTCACAGTAACGAAACCATACTCCTACCGTATGCAAGGTGGTTGAAAAAAAAAAGATGCACACTGTTAACAGTATTAATACAATGTACTAAGTGATTCTGTCTCAAAGTAAAATGTACATGTACCAAGTGATTCTGTCTCAGAGTGATTTTGGATACTTGATTCTATTTATTTGCATCGCCTATATGCATATGAATATATAAGAACTAAAGAACTAAGAACTAAAGCATGCTTATAATCGATCCGAAACCGTCGAGAACCTATGATAACAAATCTTGTATTTCTGTTAATGATAGAAGATAATGGAGAGTAATAAAAGGAATTAACAGTCAATTGTGAAATCGATACACCAGCTACCTATTTGTACATGTATGTACATGTGTTCCAACAAAATAAAAACAATAGAACAACAGATGTGGCCATCAAACCACGGACAGGACAAATATTCAGCAAAATGTCCCAGAAAGAAAGCCTGAGAATGAACATAACTTACTTCATTAGTATGCTTAATAAAACTAGTGCTTTTCTATAAGCAACAGAGGCACACGGACCTTAAAGGTCGCCTGATTATTATACAGCCATTCGGTGAATACATAGAAATGCATTTTAATTATCACAATACTGAGCGTTGTATATAAAATTTGGTTAAGTTTGGCAAAGTAGTTTTGGAGAAGAAGTTAAAGGCTGATTTTTTAAAATTTCGACGACGTACAGTGCACCATGACTAATAATGAAAGATGACAACATTTTTAAAAAAAATTGAATTAATCATAAAGAGTAAGTAAAAATAACTAAATTGTTGTTAATGTACATCAGTACGTTAGATAGAAGAAATGGCCAGTTATTTTTATATGGGGACTTCAGTCTGACATCATCATAATTATTTCGCGATTTAATGTTGCTGAAGGTTTCGACCGATCGATAAACCGGTAAGAACTGGATCGTGTAGATTGCAGTTTCTGTCAGTTTCTATAGAGCTATGAATCTCATTTGATTTGCTTCAGAAATAGAGGAGAACTCAGTGGATGTAAATATAAATATTATAAATGAGATTAATAATGCTAATTCTCAATAACCTCTCGTAGTTGCAAGCCAGTAAATATACTGACACTGAATATAACAATAAACTAATAATATTATTGTGAACTATTGACACATATGTATGAACTTTGAAAATTTATTTTAAAAAACATCATTGGATTTATCTAGTTTCAACACATCACTCATATGTCTTTATTGATAAAAACGCTTCCATCAGACATCTTTAAATTTTCACATAGTACAAAAAATGCTTTTGATTAATCTTCTGTGAAATGTCAATTGAATTCAGGAATAAAAAAAGTGCACATGAACTTTAAATGACAAAATATTTTTTAAATTGAATGAATTCTAAAATATCTGCCTCAGTTGCTATTTGTTATTGCCACATTAATTTAAGGCAATTGAATACCTTGTCTAGAATGGATCTGATATGTTGCCATTTATCAAACCTAATTCATCTTTAAACAACAGTAACTATAAAATTTAAACATTGCTTCTCCTTAACTAAAATATTACACAATTACAGCAAGTTCTATGCATCAATCAATAGTTGACATGGACTGCCCTTCTCTTTAGCAGCCTCACTGTGGCTTAAAAGTCGCTGAATGACACCATGGATACACTGACCCAAAAGTCAAGGACATAGTAAATTGTCAATTAGGTCACTATTTTTTTCAGATGGATGTACAATGCCTTAATCATATTTGGACCAACTTAATCCAGTACTAAAGTATCCTCAAGGTGGCACAAAAGTCACTAGATTATTGCTAGGTGACCCCATGGATATCTGGGACACTGACCCACAGGTCAAGAACATCACAAATTGTCAATGAAGTCTTCTAGATCAATGTTGTCTGGGGACTGGTTTGATGCAGTACTACTGGAGGATGCTGTGCGCCCTTTCTTTGAACTGATCGATTGCTCTGACCTAGGAGTAAACAACTCAATACTGCAAACTACCTTTTTTCACAGGCACACAACATAAAAAATATTTTTTTATAATAAAATTATTTCTTGTACAATAATAATAATTATCATTGGTACAGGAAATAATTTTATTTTGAAAAAAGAAATATTTTAAAGCCAGGCGCTTGTGCTTTAATTCATGCATGTTTGAAGACAATTCACACAATAAAAAAAATTATTTTAGATGTGGATAATTTTAATCTATATTACAAACAAGAGAAAGCTGTCATTGTGACAGAAAACTGTGTTTTCTTTTGTGTGAACACTATCCATAATCCATTTGTCGAATGGATGCTTATCTCTACCATGCATATTCGTGCAATTGAAATACAACTTTAAAAATAATAATGATGAGTGAATCGTTTTTACACACACCAGTAGTATTTTTGGAAAGTTTTTTGTGGTCATTGGTATCCTTCCTTAAAGTTTGTGCTTATTATAGTTATCAATCACTTTTAGAACCAAAAAAAGAAAAGAATGACAGCAAGTCAGCAAGAGAGGTGAAAAGTCCACGGTGAGAGCTGAGATACTTACTCCCTCTTTGTGGTGTGAAAGCATAGACCATGGCGTTTCATAAACCTCGTACACCATCCAGCAGATGCTTTGAAGTCCTGTGAGGCTAGAGAATTGTCTTTTGTGGCATATTCTAGAGCTTTGAGACGTATGGCTCCACGGTTTACAATGTAACCCTGATCGATCGAATTAGTGACCCATGCTATAAGTTCTTTCTCGATGTCTTCTATGGGCGAACTGTTGAATCTTATCTTCTTTACAGGTTTCTCCAAAGCTTCAAGCTTTGTCTTAGCTTTTTTCCAGTCTCTGACCAGCTTCTCGTTGATACCAAAATATTGCATTGTTTCTGCATTTGTGTGTTTTTCTGCAAAGCTTAGGACCTCCAGCTTAAAGTTCGAATCGTATGCATTTCTTTGTCTATTTGGCATGAAGGATGAGAAAAATTTTTGAAGACAGTATTTTTGCAGATATTTATGTTAAAAGTTTTAATTATCAGATACTCTTTGTCAAAGCTAAGTCAAGTGAATTAGGATTAGTAGACTTTAATTCATTAAATTTCCCTCACATTGTTAATTCGTGTCATGCTATCAAAAGTATTGGACCAGGGTCATGCTTTGAACAATTAAGAATCTAGTGTATAAGATGATGCTTGCATATTAATACATGTATCACAAATTGCAGCATTGTGTTTTTTGGAAAAGATATTATTTAAAAGGTAAAAGGTAGGGGTTTATAGTCTTGCTCACAAAATAAATCGCCTCGCATGACTTCTACATATTTCCCCCCTGGCGAGACCTGTACAATTCATAGCATCCTCAACTCCCTGGAAAGCATACAAGCAGAGCTGCCAAATAATGGCGCTATTGCTTTTCATTCAAATAGCCAGCTCATCTCATGTGCCAGGTACCCATATTAACCCCTGGGTGGAGAGACTGCACAAGTAAAGTAAGTAACTGCCCAAGGTTACAATGTTACCCCGATAGCGACATACTGGACTCGAACCTGGGGCCACCATGTCCAAATCAGTCGATGCTATCAAATGCGCCAACACCTCTACATGTTTCCTCATATATTTCAATGTTAAATATGGACAGCAGTGTTTGTATTGGTATAGCCGTATTGGTTTGAACAATTTACAACCAATTTTATATGGTGATGCTTGCATAGTAATATCACATATAATGGAGTCATTGTAGTTCTTGAGAAGAAGATTTTAAAGCATTTTCTCCTATTAATTTCTTTGTTGAACTTTGAACTCCTCCTAGGGTCCCAGTATTGGTCAATGGAGTCACAGTTTCATCAATTTAAAACTTCTCTATACATAGAAGTTAATAGAAGCTTGAAGGAAAATATTGGCATTCTTAAAGGTCCAGTGGTTCTGGAGAAGAAGTCAAAAGTTTACAGATGGTAGGACGACAGATAGGTGATCAAAAAAGCTCACTTGAACTTTCAGTTCTGGTGAGCTTAAAGAGCAACAAATGACACCTATCAAATCGAAAGTGGAAACAAAACATAAAACTCCAAATTTGCATACATACTTTTGTTCCGAGGAAGTCACTTTTGGGAACACAGGTTTTGATGGTATTTTCTGCTTACTAGCCTCAGCATTTCTTCTTGGTCTGCAATTAAAGATTACAGCTTTTGGTACATTATTAATGTTTTAGTGTATAGCATATTTTTTATTTTCTTAAAGTTTTCCTTTAAGGTCAGACGTGACCTATCTTCCATTTTTTTCTATTTTTCCTATCTCCACAATGTAAAGATTTCCACTTCCAATTCCATAATTATATTTTCATGTTATATGATACGTTTTTATTTAGATATAAAGTGTTCAATTGAAAATATATACTATGATTTTATTTATAAGCATTCAAATGCATTTTGCATGGTTTTTTAAGGAAAATTCTAAATATTATAGCTTCAAAAATAGCCTGGAAATGTACCCTGAATTTTTGGGAATTAACAGGTTTAAATGTTAATAAATAAGGAATAATATATCAAGGAAAAATATATAAAATTGAGGAACGTCTCGTGTGTCCTTAATAACTGTAACTCATTGTTACTGGAAAATAAAGCGGCATGCATCAGAATTATCATTCAGAGGAAGTTAAGGCAGAGTTTTATAGTTCTTGCCATCCCTAAACCCATTTTGGACTGTATAAATGCAATTTAAGCACTTGAACTGTATGGAGATAATGCAATATTACATTTAAATCTAACTGTCTACTCATTAAGCATTGCTTCATTTTTATAGTCAATGGGGGAGGGTGGAACAGAAGAGGCATATATTTTTTTTCAATTCTTTAATCAATATGTAATGAGTAATTAATCTATTACTCTTTTGTTATAAAAACCTATTTGTAAGCCATACCTAGACACCAGAGAAGTCCCAAGACTGCAGTCTGAGGGATCAAGAACCACAGAGTCATCCTTCTGTGGACTCTTAGTCATGGCCTTCTTGGACTTTCTAGGTCTCTGACGAAACCATAAGCACATTTTCAAATTTTTCACATTTAAATCTTAAAATGCCATTGGTTCACTATTTTTACTTGAAACATGGTTAGGTGTGCAGTATACTTTTCAAACAAATTTTATTTAATACAATCTAGGACAAATAATCATTTATAGATATTCAATTTTCATATTATTTTAGATTACACACTGAATGTATGTATACAGAGACTATTTGCATGTATGTATATCACAATATTCCTATATAAAATGACTCACCTTTTTCTTGTGAGTTGCATCTGCATCACTAGAAAGAAAAAACAATTACTCAAATGGAATGAGATTTTTAGACAAATGGATCAGATACATGATATACATGTAAATTTTCTAAACCCCGACTACTAGAATACATTCAATTGATACAGATTGTTTCTAAGTAAGTAAATAGACAACATTGAGATGGTGATCATCTCAAAAGACCCCGCTTCAATAATGGACAATATGATAAAAGAATTTCAGAGAATTTTGCTTTGACTCTGACCTTAGAAATTTTCCAGCTGGCAAAGAACTTCTAATTCAATCTCATTACCCCTTACATGCAGGCATTTTTGTTCAATCTGAGCAAGATTAAGCAAATGGGAAATAATCTACGGTCTAAAACTAATTATAAGGAGATCTGCTATGATCTTCGCATTTACTTGGTTCAAGGTCACTGCACTCCATTAACCAAAAAGCTCTGTTTTAGTAAAGCAAAAGCCAAATAGGGCTAAGTGGAGAGTATATATATGCTCTTAAAAAAGGATTTTTTATCCAATACGACCTTGACACTGACCTACAAACATCATTCAAGGTCACTGCATACCTTTTGATCAAAGGCACCATGTAGGTGAATTATGAGGCAGATTGGAGCAAAGGGAGAGAAAATATGCTCCGAAAAAGGATTTTTCATATATTTCTGCTATGACCTTAACATTTGACCTTGAAAATTGTTTTAAGGTCAATACACACCCTTTACTCAAAAGCTCTGTTTATGTGAAGTATGAGCCAAATAGGGCTAAGTGGAAAGTATATATGCTTTGAAAAATTTTGTGTGGTCTGATATGACCTTGACCTACAAACTTCATTCAAGGTCACTGCACACCCTTTGACCATAGACACTCTGTGAGTGAGGTATGAGCCAGATTGGACCAAGGAGAGAGAAGACATGCCACGGACAAAGATTTTATATATAATTCTGCAATGACCTTAACCTTAGACCTAGAAAGATGGTTCAATGTCACTACACACCCTTAACCCAAAGACACCCTGTGGGTGAAGTATGAGCCAGATTGGGCAAAGGGGAGAGAAGTTATGCTCCGGACAAGTGATCTCCGACAGACAGACGGATGGAAGGACAGACAGACAGATAGACAGACTGATCATTATAGGGTGCTCACAGAGCGGGGCCCAAATTAAGTCTCCTATGAAAACTTGCAGCAGCAAGAAGACCAATTACTGTAATACATGAAGCTTAATGCACTAAAGAAGACTTTATTTAAAAATTAATGTATGCAAAAAGTTTAACTACATTAAGTCAGTAGACATACATATTACAAACCTTGTTTTATTCATGGCATTTCAGAACACATGGACATAGAGGTTTTTTTAAATTTCATCTTTAAATGTCTTTTGATGATTTCATTACTCTCTTATAATGAATTAAACAAAACATTACCTCTTCTCTTGATCACTCTCTTCATCATCACTAGGTGCTGACCTTTTCTTTGCTCTTTTAACCCCCATTTGGATTGGTTCCTCCTCTGCATGTGATGGTCCAGCAAGCAAATCACCATTTGCATCTAAAATCAAAGAACTAAAAGTACTCACTGTACCAAACACAAAATATCTACCTTAACATATTTTTTTTTAATTTGATAAAATTTAATGTTTACTACATGATGCATAAGAAAAATAACATAAAACTGGTTGATATGAAGTTGTAATATTAATGCATTATCAGAAATCAAAGAAATTAATATATATGATACAAGTTAGAAAAGATATAAATTTTTCATAAAGTTTTAACTGAATACTCTTAACTAGTTTATATATAATATGGCATTTTAATCTTTATAAACTGTATGCGCAGTAAGACTCGAACATTTTAATGAATCATTAATTCCATTTTCTAAGTTGATATGCTTTCATATAGCAGTTTAGGCTTAATTAAGTTGCTTTAAATAAAGCATTCAATATCATGAAAATTAATGTATCAACTCTGGAAATCATTATCTAATTGAGATGGAAGAAGATACAAATTGACAAATAATTCCATTCAAGAAGACATTTCTGATTATTGATCCATGTAAATCTACTGTTTTTGACCTGTATATTAAATTATTTGTGTGCTATGCAATGAAATGACTCTCACTGTTAATCTGCCCATTTTTCTCCTTGTTACTGTTTAGAACATCAATACACTGAAATTTACATTGAATTTTTAAATAATGCATTCAAAAACTAACGTAAACATCACTGTAAATTTAATAAGTGATAATTTAAAATTAAATAATCTATACAACATTAGTCAATACCTTAGTGCACAGCTCTTTCTCTAGTTCTTCCTTAGCAACAGCACGTTTTTCTAATCTCTGTAAAAGATGTTTTTTGATATAGTAAGACTTTTTGAAATTATTCAAACATTTTAATGTTAATCTGCTGAAATATATAAATGTATATGAATCTCTAGATATCTTTTCTTGCATCAATACACAGCAATCTGACAAATATCACATCTTTGTCTGCAAGCAATGCTAAAAAATGCTCAATGCTGTGAAATTTCAACAATGCCAAATTCCAAGGGCCATAACTCTGATCAATGTAAGCCAAATGATGCCAACCTTGAGCCATGAAGATGATCTTGAGTCTGATCTTTATTATTAGTCAGGGTCATTAAATTAAAGTCGCACATCAAAAAACAGTTAACCATCTACAAACATAGACAAAATGTCTAGAAAACCTTTTATAATTGAATGATAGATAGACAGGATGGAGTGAACTATAAGCTAACTTTTCTGTGATGGTAAGGAGCTTTCTCCAGTTTCCATTTTATTTATTTCAGAGCTAATTATAAGTGCAATTGTTTAGGCACTAGCTTTTGATCTGTAAGTCATGAGTTTGAAACCAACTGTTGTTACCATGAGCAATTTTTGAAAATGCATTCCAAAAATATGAAAAATGAAAATCTTATGATTATACTGGTAGTAATAATATTTTAAATATGATGTTCATGTACCCTCATCCATATTGAACTCTCAAAGTGTCACATACATCTTTAAACTATAGAAATTTCAATCAACCAATTTATTTCTATTGAAAACTTTTACCAATCAGTGTTTATCAATTTCTGTTTATTACAATAGTTTTAAATAAGACATCCCAAAGAGGCCTTAAATTTAAGTCTTGGCATAAAGATTGTTACACTTTTAAAACAAACACCAATCAGCATACCTTGAGAGCATTAGCCCTTCCCTGTGAGATCCTGTCATTAGTTTGTTACAGTTCACTAACAAACACACATCAGCATACCTTAAGAGCATTAGCTCTTTCTTGAGAGATCCTGTCGTAGTTCGTTTGGATGACTGAGAGCCTCTCTTTCATTTCTTTATTTCTGTCTATACAGTGATCGAGGATTTCACATATAGATTTAAAAGGATCACTTGCTGGCTTCAAGGCACAACTTCCAACCATATACTACAATTAAACAGAGGATAACTACATCTAGTATAAGAATAGTTAACTTTAAAATACACAAGTCACAAAAACAAGTAGTTAGTACTGTACATTTAAACCTGTCACAGCAGTCATACTTTGAGAAGGAGGTTTTGTATCCACAGAAATGAGATTGTTGTATTAGACACATGCCACATAACACATGCCATATTACACAGTTTAGACAGAGTTTCCTGCATCTGGCTTCATTGTTTTATATTTACATCTGCCGGGTAATTTCTCCTCTATTTCTTAAGAAAACTGATTGTGATTCATAGCTCTATAGAAACTGACAGAGCTGAAATCTACACAATCCCATTCTAACCAGTTTATCGATCGGTCGAAAGCTTCAGCAACTTAAGAAAAATGACGGACTGCACGAAATAATCTGACATGATGATGCCTGACTCAAATTCCCATATAAGACGACTTGGCTATTTCTTTTATCTAACGTACTGATCTTAATCTATATGATCCATTTATTAATTTGTTAAAATAAAGATGTAAATATAAACAATAAAATGCTTTTCTTTGATGATTCATGCGGATTATGAAGGTAGCAATCATTGCAGAAAAAATTTACATAACCCGCTAATGGAGGATATGTATTTTTTCTGCAGTGTTGCTACCTTCATATCCCACATGAATCACCAAACAAAGCAATTTATTGTTTAAATAGTATCAAAATCATGTGCACACCAAAAAGGAAAAATTATCAAATTTACATAGTTAAACTGCAATAAATAGGCCTCGTACCCCCCCCCCCCCCCCCCCCCCACACCCACACACACACACACACCCTCCCCAAGTAAATGTACTAAATGTGGAAAATTCTAATATGCAAATTACACTAATGTCTTCATCTGGAGCATAATGCCATTGGAACTCTGTCCTTTGCGAGTTGAGTTTGTACTCATATGACAAGTCAGAGGAATATTCACATGATAAAGCATCCTTTGTCTTCTTTATGTTCTCAATGTCATCTTCATCAACTGAAATTGTTAAAAAAGAAGCCATTGTCTCAGCCAATTATTTGAATTTGTCGATCCCTAAACTGTATGTCAGCGATAAAACCAAATTCCATATCATTTTCATGTATTTTCAAATTGTTGAGAACAGTTATACAACTTCTTTTCTACATTTTTCTACTGAGAAAATTAAAAATTCTTGCATTTATCAAAATTAAACACATTTTATTTTCTATAAATATGCATGCCAACGGTCTTAATAATTTAAACATTTATACATTTAGCTCAATACATTTCCTCCCATTTCATAAAAGGTTTTTAGTTTGTATCTTGGCACTTGATTTAAGAAAACGTCCTAATAGATAATTCTTACATTTTCCTTTCCAGACATTGTTGCCATCAAAAAGAGACAGAAGAAATCCATCGGAACCTTCGTTTTTGTAATTCAAAAGGAGATACGCTGTACCTCCTGTAGATACCTGAACCCGATTACACAAAGTTGTCATGTCTCCAACTTCACTTTATAATATACTATAGCTATGATAAGAAATCATTTTGATTGTCCATGCACATGAGTCTGATGTACTGTTATGAATATTAGAGCTTAAAATATTGATAAAACATCCTGTGGTCCATGCAATACTTCGAATAAAATATGCCAAAACATACATTTGCTGTCGAACAATACAAATGTTTTTTTAATTATATGTGTATGATACCTAATCACAAAAAATACCCTGGTTGAACTTGACTGACTACAACTATACAACATTTTTTACGCCCTCAAAGTGAAAGTAGAACCTGGCCTCGGTAAAAGTAGGGTGTGACTAAAATGGGTATCAAAATCAAGGCCGGGCCGAATGAGAATTTCTGAAATTTCTGCTTTCACAAGCTCCTTTTATTTTGTTCACGCGACAATAAAAATAAAAGGAGCTTGAAGGTCTGAATTTAATCAAACTGTTACATCCTACATAAATCCTTTTAAAAATACTTATATAATTGTTTATTCACAAAAATTACAGTCTGATAAACCACCACCACCACCACCACCACCACCACCTCCACTCCCACTTCTCCTTACACTCATCAGGGACCCTGACGAGTGTAAGGAGAAGGGAAATGGTTTTAATCAGACTGCAAAAATCACAAATATTGTTTTTCATAAAAAAATTTCTTCTCTGGGAATTTATTATCTCGTTATTACGAGATTACGAGAAAAGATATCGAATTTACGAGAAAAGATCTCGTTATTACGAGAAAAGATCTCGTTATTACGAGTTAATTATCTCATAATTACGAGAAAATATCTTGTTATAATAAAATACATAGTAGTTATTATTTGATTTTTTATTGTGAAAAAATACATATATAATAAGTGTTCCTCGTTCATCAGATCTAGACCTCCATGTCGATTGGTTCACCCTTTCAGTCTATTTGTTTCTTTCCAGAAACGTTAATCCAATTTTGATTATTTTTAAATAACAACGATCATTATTTATTAATTTCTACATAAAATGATCGGATTTGACATTTTATCTTATATGAATAAATGAAAAGAACTTAATTCATGTTATTTTACTTTTCAACGTATATTGCAATCCCACTCTGAAGTAAATACCAGGTAGTTTAGTCATGAAAACACAATTCTATTAGTTACAGATAACTATAAAGTTTCAATCATGGATAAACGGTATTTACCTCGGATTATGTTTTATATATCCATTCACAACCTATATTGAAAATAATTGTTTTTGTATATTAACATTTTGGAGTCTGAAAACAAATTATCCTTCATATTAATAAATTGGTCAATTTATTAATTAATCAATCTGCTTTGCTCATTCTTCTGAAATTTCTTTCACTAATTAAATGAATTTCTTAACATATGTTCATCCATTTTACAAAAAGAGACTCAGAGAGTACATGTAGAACAATGAAACGCACCATTTTATAAAAAAATCTTTTCTCGTAATTACGAGATCTTTTCTCGTAATAACGACATAGTTATCTCGTAATAACGAGATCTTTTCTCGTAATAACGAATTAATTAACTCGTAATAACGAGATCTTTTCTCATAATTACGAGATAATTAACTCGTAATAACGAGGTCTTTTCTCGTAATAACGAATCTTTTCTCGTAATTACGAGATCTTTTCTCGTAATAACGAGATAATTAACTCGTAATAACGAGATCTTTTCTCGTAATTACGAGATAAAAATATTCTTTTGTGTGGCCCTATTCGTCTTTCTTATTTTTCCAATCTTATTTTAATAATTTTGCTATAGTTTCCCACCTTTTTAACAAAAGTTTAATGGGGATTTGAATTTGAGGAAAAACTTGTGTGCATATAGAAGTTGTGATATGATAATTCGTGGGTGAGGGAAACCCGCCACGAATTCTAATGTCTGCACAGTATTTCTTAAATGTTTATAAAACACGTGTATAGTTGCAAACATTTGTACAACTAATTTGCTTGCGAAAATTGATGATTCCCTCGTCACAGTTTTTTTTTAAAGAAAGAGCTGAATTATAATAGAAAGACCAGACACGTTGCTTGTTAATTTTTCATTCTAAAAATCAAAACCCAAACCAAAACTTGGTCTCAAAAATATTAATTCCAGTTCCTTATACGCTGTAGCCGAAAGTTTATCATGACCATTCAAACCAAAAAGTTAACCCATTTTTGTGCGAGATGCATGCTTTGTAAGAAGGGATTAATTTAGGACCTCATATTTAATTCATATCAATGGATACCTATGTTAAGTGATCAAAACATTGAGCATTGAATATTTTGTATGATTTTTAAACTTTTTTAGGACAGTTTTGATATATGATAGCATACCATAACAATGCTACACTTTTATTGTATGCACGGTGGGGGGAGTGATAAAAAGTTAAGATCTATATTACAATTGTATAATCATACCCATTTTATCTTTACTACATGATACTGTCTCAGTGATTTGGGTTTATAGTGTAACTAATCGTTAACTTTAGTTTACAGTTCGTAATCTATAGTTTAAACTTGATAAACCTAGTTTATAAACTGCAAAACTATGTTAAGCTCATTTTTGAGAATTTAGCATGCAATAATCGCAAATGATTGAGTGTTTTAAAATTATACACTTCTAAAACATACAGTAGACTAATGCGTTAACTATGGTCTTTAGATAAGAAATGTAGATTAACGTCGTTCACTAAAGTTTACGACCCGTAAGCTATAGTTTACACCCAGTAAACCTAATTTACCTAATGTGAAACTACGTTTCACTCATTTTTGTGAATTTGGCGTGCCATAAATATCAAAAGGCATTCACAGTCGAAAATTGATAAATCAGCTGCCAGTTTGTTTGTACACGTGTTCCAACAAAGTGAGAACGAGAAAATTTGTGACCATCAATTGTTGCAGGGGGGATATATTCAGCAAAAATCTTCTCATTTTGTGTTTTATTACATATTTATATAATATTTTAATATCATTGCTCAGAATTGGTTTATTTTATGACAATACTGGAAGAGGAAAGAACAAATTAGTAGACTAAGTGTGTTACAATACAGGAAAAGGAAAGAATATACAATATATAAGTAAGTATATATCAATTTATTATATTGCTGCCAAACATCCAATACAACTAATTCATCAACAAACAACTACAAAATTCTTATCTCTCTTCTCTCTAACTGTAATATTACATATATACTGCATGTTGATGCCTCAATCACTACATGGGTTAACTTCATCTAGCATTCTCACTGTGGCATAAAAGTCACTACGTTCTTGCTGAATGACACCACAGATAAAACTGACCCAAAGGTCAAGGATATCACAAATTGTCAATGAGGTCATCGGGGTCAATGTTGTCTGAGGACCGGTTTGATGCAGTGGAGGATGCTGTGCCCCCTTTCTTCATTCTGACCGGTCTCTCTGACCTAGGGGTAAACAACACAATACTGTAAATTATTAAGTTTAAACGGAGTCAAAATCATAATAAATATTTTTTTTTACCAATGGTTGTCTTTCAATTTGTAATATTCACTAAATTTTTTCACTGCCCAAACACTCCCACTTTGATGGTATGTTTTTCTTCTTTCTATTAAATTCATGTTCACTATATCTTTTGGTCTGTTTTAGGACAATGGATCAGTGAAAGTGCTCCGATAATTCACAGAGGGCTTATAATTTTCAATGAAATCATTTAATTCTAAATCTACCATATTTTAAAGATCCAGCAATGAAATTATAACTTTTTTTAGTAGGAAGTTATTGGCTTCATATTAATCAATTTAGATTCATCAGTGTTTAAGACCCAACTATTTCTAGGAATATTGATGAGCAACAAAGAGAACCAATCATAGCAAGAGTGAAAACAAAACACAAAACTCCAAATTAAACTTAACAGACAGCATACATACTTCTGTTCAGAGGAAGGTACTTTAGGGAGAACAGGTTTTGATGGTGTTTTGCGTTTATTAGGCTCTGCATTTCTTCTTGGTCTACAATTAAAACTTACAGTTTTTGGTACCATATTGCAAAATTCTTTGATTTATAGCTTTTTCTTTAACAACTGCCACTACTGCCTGTTACTGGTAAATAAGAAAATTACTGTAACAGTAATCTTCACCATGCAATCAGTGTATAATCATCCAAAGAAAATGAGGGTAGAGTTTATTGGTTTTTGACATCCTTCGGCATAATTTTTCAATATTTGATTTAAGAGATGAAATTAAAGTACCATTAGGATGTTAGGCTTCATTACAATCATGAGGATATGAGGCTTCATTACAATCGTGAGGATATTAGGCTTCATTACAATTGTGAGGATATTAGGCTTCATTAAAATCATGAGGATATTAGGCTTCCTTACAATCGTGAGGATATTAGGCTTCATTACAATCATGAGGATATTAGGCTTCCTAACAATCGTGAGGATATTAGGCCTCATTATCATTGTGAGGATATTAGGATTCATTACAATTGTGAGGATATTAGGCTTCATTACAATCATGAGGATATTAGGCCTCATTACCATCGTGAGGATATTAGGATTCATTACAATCATGGGGATATTAGGCTTCATTACAAGGATATCTAATAGGTCAACCATGCACTGCTTCATGTTCATAGTCAATTTGGGGGCTGGTAATATTTTTTCGACTTCAAAACCAATACTCGAGAGTTCACTTTATTAATCACTGTGTATATATGCATGTTTTCGCCTTACAAAAGACTAACAGAGTGTTGAACTCTACAAAATGAGAACTGTACATCAGTAACATAATCTGATTTTGGTTTTACCATACCTAGACACCAGAGAAGTCCCGAGACTGCCGTCCGAGGTATCAAGAACCACAGAGTCATCCTTCTGTGGACTCTTTGTCATGACCTTCTTTGACTTTCTAGGTGTACTCTGACAAAAACATAAAAAAACATAGGCAAATTTTCTAAATGTTTCACATTATTACTATGCAATTATAATTACAATGGTTTACTATCTACACTTACAATATTGTGAGGGCTGTCGTAGTATTTTCTCATATTTTTATACTTTTAAGAAATTTTTATCAATACAATTTTGGACAAATTATTATTTGCAAATAAACAATTTTTTTATTGAGATTAGATACTGAATGTTTGTATCATTGTATCAAAAATAAATCAATAATGATAATTATTCAATTTTCATATTACATCATATCTATATAAAACTACTCACTGCTTCTTCGTCTGTTGTATCTGCATCACTAAAAGGAAAATAAAATACCCAATACTAATGGAATTTTAAGAACAATGTTCTATCAATCACAGATACTTCATCCCTGACTACTTGTTTCATTGATTATAAGATTGTTATTAATGTAGTAACTTAAGGTTTACCCAAGGATGTGCACCAATAAGAAAATATAGTTTTATATTGTATAATATCTATTTGCACAGATTTTTGCACAACAGGCAGATCAAGGTCAAAGATTTTAAACACCTTCATAATATGCAAAATGATATTTAACTCCATTGAGCCAGGAGACTTACATTTTGCAAAGTTAACTTTGTTTTATTTATGCAATTTGCTTAATACTTTTTAAACATAGGCAAGACAGATATATAGGGGGGTTTTCAATCTGATTAAAATCAGAACCTCGATCCGCTCCTTTTTTCTATTGTCACTACACAAGGATCTGAAGAAACCCCGCTTGAGGTCACCTCCTGGTAAACTTTGTTTTGACCAATCAAATTGTTGGTTCCATTCCTCAGTTACATGTTTTGGAAGTTATGCCAATTCAATCTTTGGATTCACTGAGTGCGTCAAATAATCAACTTATGCTCCGTCTCTAGCTTGCTTATATTGAAAGATTCAAGAACATGTACCAACGCTTTGCCATACGACTCCATTTCTGTTGCAACCTAAAAATATCACTTCTAATATTTGCTCTGATTGCCTAAAATATCTCATGAATACTTAATATTCTTAAATCAAAGTTCACCAGGAGGTGACCTCAAGCGTAATTTTTTCAGATCCTCGTGTAGCGACAATAGAAAACATGAGGCCCATGGGCCACTTCGCTCACCTGAACAACAGTTCATTGTATTATTTTATTTTAGTTTTTAAATATTTTCCCAATATATTTCAATGTTAAACATTGAACCCCTCTTGGGGCCCAAGTATTAGTTAAACAATTTAGAATATATCCTTTCTAAGAATGCTTGCATACTAATTGTAGCATTGTAGTTCTTGAGAATAAGATTTTTAAACATTTTCGCTATATATTTCTATGTAAAACTTTGAACCCCTCTTGGGGTATTAGTCCGGGGTTTACAATTTCAACAATTTAGAATCAACATTATTTAAGGAAGATTGAATAGTAATCTCAAAAATTATAGCATTGTAGTTCTTGAGAGGAAGATTTCTAAACATTATCCCTATACTTTTCCTAGTATGTTAAATTTTGAAACACTCTTGGGGGCCCCAATATTAGTGCAGGGGTCAAGATTTTAACAATTTAAAATCTACATTATTTGAGGATGCTTGCATAGTAATCTCACAAATTGTAGCCAGTAGTTCTTGAGAAGAAGCATTTTAAACATTTTCCCTACATATTTCTATATTAAACTTTGAACCCCTCTTAGGGCCCCAGTTTAACAAAACAATTTATAATCTACATTATTTGAGGATGCTTGCATATTTATCTCACAAATTGTATCATTGTAGTTCTTGAGAAGAAGATTTTTTAAACATTTTCCCTATATATTTCTATGTTAAACTTTGAACCCCGCCTGGGGCCCCAGTTTTGGTCCGAGGGTCACGATTTTAACAATTTAGAATCTACACTATACAAGCTTTGGTATAAATATTGGCATTTCTGGTGCAGTGGTTCTTGAGAAAAAGATTTTTAAAGACATGCACCCTATTTTTACTGTTTTGCAATTATCTCCCCTTTCAAAAGGGTTGTGCCCTTTATTTTAACAATTTAGAATCCCCTTTCCAATCGGATGCCTTGTACCAAGTTTAGTTAAATTTGGCCTAGTGGTTTTCGAGAAGAAGTCAAAAATGTGAAAAGTTTATAGATGAACAGACCAACAGATGGACAGACATAAGGACGGACGGACAGACGGCGGACAACGGGTGATCAGAAAAGCTCACTTGAACCTTCGGTTCAGGTGAGCTAAAAAGGAGCGGATCGAGGATCTGATTTTAATCAGATTGGGGAGGTTTTTAATTTTTCTTTAAATGTCTGCTGATGATGTCATTATTCTTTTATTACCTCTTCTCCCGCTCACTCTCTTCATCATCGCTAGGAGCTGACCTTTTCTTTGCCCTTTTGACCCCTGTTTTGACTGGTTCCTGCTCTGCATGTGATGTTCCAGCAAGGGAATCACCATTTGCATCTAAAAATCAAAGAACTAAAAGTACTCACTGCACAAAACACAAACTAGTATACAGCTGTACATTTTTAAAAAAAATACTGTAAAGAAGTTAACTAACACAGTCTAAATATGCACATTAAGAAATCTAGTCTCATAGAGCTGACTAATCTATATATCTAATGAATAATGAAGTACAAGTAACTGGTATATAATGTAAAAGATAGATAATGTTATGAATTTCTCAAGGAGCAGTATTGTTTGTATAGTTTATCTCTTTACATTTTGCTTTAATATTTTGGTCTTTATAAAAACTAAATTGTTTCAACATAATTTTTATAAAATTTTCTATAGATCAATATAGTCGTTAAGGCTCCATAAAGTTGTTAAAGCAATTTATCACATACACAAATAAGGCTATCATTTCAACTTCTCTTATTGAGATGGATAAAGGGTATCATAAATCACAACTTATTCCTCTTAAGAAGACACATAAGATTAAGAAACATGTATATCTACTGACTTTGACTTGTATGTATGTGTTACAATGACACTCACAGTTACTTTTAAGCTGCCTGATTTTCTCCTTCTTGCTGTTTAGGACATCAACAAACTGAAATTTACATTGAATCTTTTATCAAAACAATTAAAATCTAAAATTACCACCATTCATTTGTCAATTTATCGAAGTTATTAATTCTATGATCTAATGAAACATATAATTCATTACCTTTGAGTATAACTCCTTCTCTAGCTCTTCTTTTGCAACAACACATTTTTCTAATCGCTGTAAAAGATGAATACTATGACCTTGATTATTCAAACAACTAAAAGGTAACCCAATGCATAGGAATATCCAAATTTATTTGCAAGTCATCAAAACACACTACAGAGCAAGCTACCATGTACCTATATATCAGTTTTGTATCTGAAAACAGTGCTAAGAAATTGTTCAAAAGTTGTCAAGTTTGCAGTTGCAAATATTTCACAGTCCAAACCTTTCCATATTAGCAAGAGCTTAAACTGAGAGAAGTTCAATCAACCAAATTGTTTTGTTTAAAATATAAACATAGCAATAAGTAATAGTAAACTGATCTCCTGGTACTTTCTGTTGGCTACAGTAGCATCTTAATTAGTAAGACTTAATTTGTTGCTACTATTGTGAAGGTATATATTTACCAATGATACTCACAAATATGAGTTATAAGTTGTTATAAACCTCTAAAGTCTGACGGATAAAATCAACGTCCAACTCGGGTAAGGTACAGGTAACAACTGGACTTTGTTTACAATGGATATATATTTATGTGGTTATTTATGGAATCCCGAACCCGATGGTAAAATTCACTACATTCCTCCCCATCATATTTAAAAGGGCTGGCGTGTAAAACCTTAAAACATACATTTACTAATTAACACACTATTAGACAGCTGTTCACAATCAGACAATCCGACTGTAAATACAGCACTCCAAAAATGTGATATTTAAATATGAAGTGATTTTCATATACGCAAAGATTAAATAAAAACAGATAACACTGTTATCAAGAAGCATAAACATATGGGAATGATTTAAAACCAATACATGTATTTAAAAGGTAATGAACATTGGTTGTTCAGTCCTAAAATATATTTGTTTAATTTAAAACACCACATTGGTTTGATTATCTAAATTAAAAGATTTCAAATATTTTATCTTTCTCCATACCCCTTCATTATGGTTTTGTGAATTGTTGTTACCCAATAATAAACTGCATGAAGTCATACATGTGATATGTACCGGCGGTACACCAAATGTACCGTTTTATCGACCCCATTCACGGTGTACCGGCGGGACACCAAAATTCACGGAATATGAAAATTTGTACAGTTTTTTGAATTTCTCGCTAAATGCCGCCATTTTCCTCTCATTATCGCTCGCGAGACACTGGAAAACATCACCTGTGTTTGACACGTGACCTACCGATACTTGTGTAGTGTACACAAACCGTCGCGTGTGAAGGTGTGAACTGCCAATTGGGATAATCATCCGTATCAAAATGCTCTTTTAGGTAGCTTTGTTTTTAAAGGGGTAATTAATTATAATTGTTTTAAAATATTTCGTAACTTGATCGAAAAACTTTTAGCCAACTTTAGAAATATACATGAATCTGAACCAGCTCTCCGTACGAATAAACGTGTTTATTATCATGCTTACGCTGAAATAAAGGGTTTTTTATGTGCAGAAATTTATGTAAGGTTGCATTTGCTGCTGTTATTTACATTGCTGGTGTATATATCAGTAATACATTCATGAACAAGATGTAAATTGGAGACATCGACTCTCACGTTGTACTATATAAAGTTGGTGAACAAACTATCATCTATACTTGCTCAATTCATATGATTCGTGAAAAAATTGTGATTATAAAACACAATATGAAATTTTAAAGCATAGAAAACTTTATTAAAACATTTAAAATCAGGCATTTTCGACAATATACATTTGTTGGTTTAGAAATAAGGTGCTTTATCAAAAGAATTTAAGCGATATTTTGTACCGTTTTTTGTACCGTTTTTTGATGGGCAGTGTACAGTTTTTTCACCCAAATTCCAGTTTTGTGTACAGTTTTGCGGTCTTCAACTTATCACATGTATGTGAAGTCCCCAGATCTAAATAAAATCAGACAATGATATCAGAATCTCCGACATCTTTGACTGCTGGACCTCACACAAGTTACTTTTAAAATTCCCTGATAATCTCATACTAGTGATTTTATTTAATTCTAATATTTAAATCTGGTATGTGGTTGTGGCCTTGGTTCATTGAGTCGAGCTGACGAATGGCCTATTTCCTCAGCTCTCGAGAGTTTAAATTTCCCTGGGAATTTGTTGGTGATTGTGGGGGTGATCTGTTTTGTGATGGCGATCTTGATCTGAAAAATGTATTATTTTGCATTGTACAGTTTCTTGCAAAATGCCCTATCTCCCCACACTTGAAACATTCACTCTCTCTTTTGGAACTAATAGATCTTGACCTTTTGTTATCTGTGCTAGATAGTATTTTATCTTTGTCATCAAATGTGACTTTTCTGACATCTTCCTTTGGTCCCATGATTAATTTTTGGTTAATAATTGCGGTATTCATGTGTTGAACTGCTTCGTCAAGTGTTTTAGGATTTTTATCAAGTGTAACTATTGCAGCTCTTTTCTCCATACAACCCCTTAAGAATGCATCAATGGTAATGGTGCTTCTAAAAAACTCTGGACAGCTGTATGGGTAAGCCTCAGTGAATATTTCTTCTATCTTCTCCGCAAATTCTTCAAGAGTTTCATGTGTCTTCTGTTTGATCTCCTGAAGTCGATGACCATGATATGACATTGATCACTCTTGTTTAGTCTTTTCTCTTTCTGCTCTACAAATCTGCCTAATTGATCATCCAAATCTCTAGCATATATTTTTTCTTTAAGATCATTCTCTCTCCTTTCACCCATATCATACACATCATCCACAAATGTTTCTCTCTTTTCTCTGCTTTTGTACAATAGAGACATTTCTTCCTCTTTCTCCTTTAATGTCTGGTCTCTTTGTTTAATTTCATGTTCTAAATCTCTAATAATATTTTCTCTTTCTCTAATCATCCTCTCCTTTTCAACAAGCTCTCTTTCTAACCTCTCAATCCTTTCCAATAAAATTGTTACTTTCATGCTAGACTCTGTTGTTTTTATCTCTTCCATAGCTGCTTTGCTTACCTCAGTAGGAGTAACCATGATCTTGATCTTTTACTCCTGTATACACCTACCTAATATTGATCTTAATATATGTATGAACTAAATCATCAGACAATCCGACGAAATAGCCAAGTTGTAATTGATCTTAAAAAACATGTAGGAGTATACTAGAAAAAAAAAATTTTAAAAAAATCAATAGGAAAAATATCAAAATAAACAAGAAAATACAGTTCTTTCAAAAATTATACCAACACTTTAATATGAAAAAATGATCTTCCCAGATCTAATTTGGAAGACAGAAAAAAAAAATTAATTATGGCGCCAAAATGCACGAACTACTGTGCGGGGTTTTTAATCTGAAAAATAATCAGACATATACTAACACTTCTGACACCATTGTTGTGAAGGTATATATTTACCAATGATACTCACAAATATGAGTTATGAGTTAAAAATTGTTATAAACCTCTAAAGTCTGACGGATAAAATCGACGTCCAACTCGGGTAAGGTACAGGTAACAACTGAACTTTATTTACAATGGATATATATTTATGTGGTTATTTATGGAATCCCAAACCCGATGGTAAAATCCACTACACTACCAAATAGACCCTTTTTTCAGCATACCTTGAGAGCATTAGCCCTTTCCTGGGATATTCTGTCGTAGTCTGTTTGAACTGCAGAAAGCCTCTCTTTCATCTCTTGATTTTTGTCTATGCAGTGATCAAGGATTTCACACATTGATTTTGAAGGGTCTCTGGCTGGCTTCAAAGCACAACTTCCCAGCATATACTGCAAAAGAGAATCAGGGAATAACAACTATAAGAATGGTTAACTTAATGACCTCTAATATCAGCAGTACAAACAGGTAATGTACAGTTATTGAGTTAAACTTGTAAAAGCAGTCACATTTTCAAAAAGCAGTTTTGTTGGACTAGACACTTGCAAAATCTGTCAAAATATGAACAGAAAATCAAACTACATGGGAATTGATTAAACCAGGTTTTCTGCACTTTAGCTTTCATTCATTTAATATCAATGATTCTTTCGTAGAAGTACATGTATGTGAAGTAAAGAAATATAAAAATGCAAATTACAGTAATGTCTTCATCTGGAGCATAATGCCACTGAAACTCTGACCTTTGTGAGTTGAGTTTGTACTCATATGACAAGTCAGAGGAATATTCACAAGTTAAAGCATCCTTTGTCTTCTTCAATAAGGATTCATAATCCAGTTTTAGAGTTTTTCTCATGTTCTCAATGTCATCTTCATCAACTGAAATTGTCCATACAAAAGTCATGCAGTACATGTTATAGCTTTAAATCAGAATCACCAACATTACATAGTATATACATATACATATATATATACAAATGTTTTAGTTGCAAACGATAAAAAATCCACAACTTCTCTTATGAGAAAATCAAATTATTTTCTGTAAACGCTTTCGATTTTCATTATACATGTAAAGGAACAATGGTCCCACTTTTTTACATTTACTCCTTCATTCCTAAATTTACACTGTATCATAAAGGTTTTATTTTAATTTCTATCCTGTATACATTTGCTTTACCGGTAGTAAAAGTCCTGATCAATAGCCTTATTCTTACATTTTCCTTTCCAGACTTTGCTGCCATCAGAAATAGACAGTAGGAATTCATCTGAATCTTCATTTTTGTAACTCACAAGTAGATACGCTGTACCCCCTGTAGATAGTTGAATCCTGTTAAACCATGTGGTCATGTTTCCACCTCGCTTTATGATTTCTTAATTAAGCTGTAATTGAAATAAAAATATTAAGTTTGATTGGTTTATTTCCCACTTAGCCAACATTCTGAAATTCTCATTTCCCACCTGGCCAGCATTTTGGGTTTTACATCCAAAGAATCAGCAGGCCATAATCTGTTTTTACATGTAAATGTACATGTATTTGTTATCAATTACCTGAGAATGGCTTTAATTTGAAGAATTATTAGATCTTAGTTGTTTTGATTTGAGTTTTGATATCTAAAAAAATAAACAAACTGTCCAGAAAACAATTAAAATCTCATATTAATTTTCATCAAGTTTTACTCAGGAATTTTTGCGTTTTATTAACTTCATATTGTGTAGATTGGAATTTTTATATTAATATAAAGCAAAAGGAAAACGAAGAAATTAAGGCATGGAAATATGATTTATATAGCTACAATTTCTGTATAATTGCATTATTATTTAAGCCTACATTAAAGTTGAACCAAATACTGGTAAATATAATTAATTAAAAACATGATTAAGATTGACAAACCATGTATATTTAGCTCAAAGTGAATCTTAACAGTTAATTACCTTAAAATCATAATATCACCTGAATTTCTATATATATTTTAAAAAAAGCTTTTATATTGATTCTACAGTACTGTAACAATTATTCCACCCCTCAGATAGTCTTTTAAACACCATCACCAGTCCCGTAAATTAATGTGGTGCACTTTGTTTACATGTAAAAATGGCGACTCTCGATCTCGATGTAAATTCAACATACTTGATTTTCCGAGGTCGGTAGCGTGTTTCGGAGAAAGTCTGAGGCAAGTAAAGAGACGATATCAGTAGTAAATTGCATGAAGAATTTAATGGTACTAATTGTTTTCACAGAATTTGCGTATAAATAAGATAAATCAGTCCAAAACTAGCCCACGTTTTCCTGCGCAATAAATACACAATTTTTTCAATGGGTGGCCCTGTAGCTCCCAGGTCGTCCATCCAAATTTTTCAGACCGGGAGCTACAGACCTGCAGCTACCTCCACCTCTGAAAATAGGCTATAGCTTACCTGTAATTAAATTCTTTTGTTTGCCACCTGCACCCATTCCCACTAAGTCAACACAGATCTACCCATATTTTTTTCAAAATTTTGGCAAAGTTGGAAGACACTGTTTGATCTGGCCCCGGGGCCATAAAAGTTAGACAAGCTCACTTTTGATCTCACCAGGCCCCGGGGCCATAAAAGTTAGATGAGCTCACTTCTGATCTCAGTCTCACTTTTCGACTATATAGAACCATTTTAACAAGAGCTTGGACTTTGGGTAGTTGTGTCAAACAGCATTGTGACGTAGGTCTGTCTATTTCATTGCTAGCCACTCAGCCATGGCTCTTTGAAATCAACAAGATTTGTCTGGCTTTTGAGCTAAGACTACGCAATCTGTGCATATTTCGCTTGAAACTGCGTCATTTTTAACTTGTTTTGACGCAAGAAATAGATAGCTACGTCCTACTGAAAGTCCAAGGTCTTGTTAAAATGGTTCTATTTCTTATGTAAAAGTGAGACTTGGATCAAACGTGAGCTCGTCTAAGTTTGATGGCACCGGGGCCTGGTCCGAAATATCTGACGTTTTCCTAATCTCAGCGAGATTCGTCAATACTGAAAAATTTTGACGGACGTCTCTTCCGTCAAAATTTTTCAGTCTCGACGAATCTAGCTGAGATTAACGTTTTCCTGGCCTTTTTAACGATTTTAATAATTTTGATGACATTATCTACATAATATGTATTTCTGTATTTTCGGTTATTAGATCCAATAGAAAAATGCACAATGCAACAAAAATAAATCATTTAAGTATGAAGACTTATAATAAAAAGCTAAACTGCATGAGTAACATTACCTGTAAATATAAACTGCAATGTTTCCTGTGTTTGTTAAGTCACATGTAAAATGAAAGTACAAACTGGGACTCGGTAAAAGTAGTTCTCATAAAAAATTCCGAGTGCTGCGCCGTAAATTCATTATTGTGATTTTGCATACGAACTTACAATAAAGATTTTAAAGATTTATTATGTGTATTTTTTTCTGATAGAATTTTATAAAAAGTTCTTTAGGTAATTGACCCGTTCTTTATCAATTCAATGCTCTTGTATTTTTTTTCCAGCTAACGTTATGTGCAAGAAATATTCAAAGAAGTGATTTTAACTAAGAAAATATATAATACACGTGTACATGTATACATAATTAAAAATGCAAATGAAATCAAATTTTACCGCTGTAGACTTGAAAAATATCTAATTACCTAAATGAGTTAATAAAAACTTTAAAAATCTCATTTCATTGTTAAATATACTGATCTTTATTACAAGTTTTTTTTTCTTCAAAAATTAAAACGAACGACGCAAAGGAGAAACTATATTATTTTACCTCAATATAATAATTTTATCTAACGCGTTATCTGATTGGTTCTAGACAATCACGTGTCAGGGCAATGAAACTTCATATTTCCCTGTCATCGTCTTATTTTTTCATCATGTATCCCGTTATTGCTTTACAATAGTTGAAAAACGATTAGAACCCGATGTATCATAAATTATCCCTGTCGTTCGGTATAATAAACAATTTATTGCATGAACGTTCGGGAGATATGCGGAATAATTCCCCCAGAAAAATCATATTTCCCTCGGGCGTTGCCCTCGGGAAATATGATTTTCACTGGGGGAATAAATCTTCATATCTCCCTCACAATCATGCAATAAATGTATAATACAAGGAACTAAAAGTATATTTCCTACTGAGTGGAGTTAGCCATGCCATTTTTATTAGACGGAGGCTCTATGAGCCTCCTCTATTGCTACCGGTCAGCTTGCATGTGACGTTGATAATGAGCATAGTAGATTTGACGGACACCACCTAGCGGCAAAAATTTGCAATATTCGTTTAGGATTCATATTTTAATATTATTATTCAAATAAATAACTTACTTGCAATTACAAAATATACAATAAATAGAACTAAACATGACTGTGGCAATTAATAAACATCATTTCTCTAGTAAATATTGGTTCATACATCAAATTCACAATTGGTATGAATATGCATGAGTTTAATGAATATTGATGATTGGGGTTCACAAGCAATGGTGTGTAATCGTATAGTGGTTATTTATACTTTTTTATACAGCCTCCTGCCCGTGACGAATAATGAGTCAAGAATCATCTAGTGGTGGACGAAATATTGAACAATTATGAGATCAATGAATAAACA
>WFKH01011801.1:16446254-16462525 GCA_016163765.1 Magallana hongkongensis
GAAAAGCAGTTCCTAGCTGTGTGGATGTGACCATAATTGGAGATGACAAAAGAAAATTTTATATGGTTCCGGCATGTAGAGAGAAAGACTCTTGTACTGACAATTCCCTCGAAGTCAGATTAAAAGATGTTCCCGTGAGTTCCATGGCGACTAGTTATTCGTATGAAACTAAGGCCCTCGCTGAAAAATACGAAAACGGTGCAACTTTATTGGAGTGGGGAGTTGAGTTTGTATGTAATAGTTCAGTGGATTTTAACTTTATTTCAAAATATTCAAGACTTATAGAATCTGTTCAGAAAGAAAATTGCAGTATACGATATAGTCCAAGTGATATAATGAAAGTTCAGGAATGTAGCACCACAATTAACACCATCAGTCGCTGCAACAGGACCGGGTTGTGGGTAAAATACGACCCTGGCATAGACTGGGCATGCTCAAATTATTACCAGCACTCTGGACTCTTCGAGAACATCTTCTGTCGTCTTTGTAATCCATCAAATGCCTCAGTGGGGAATGATGAATCTTTAATATCAGTTTGTAACCACACTGGGCTTTGGCAAAGTTTCGACAAGGAAGTTGAAGACGGCTGTTTATCAAGTTCACGATCACACGTGTCATACCCTTTTAAAAATGTCTTTTGTTGGATATGCAACACTGGCTCAAAAACAATGCCATATAAAGAGATGAACGGATACATTTCAGAAACTCTTGAAGAGCACGGATATCGTTATCAGTTCAACATGACTGGCTTTTCAGAGGAGTATGCATCGAAACTTAAACAAATGGCAGTAACAAAAACATCAGGGAGTTACCCCAATATGATTTGGAGAGATGGCCAATGGATAAACAAATCTAGCCTTGTTGCACAATATCAGGCTGTAACGGGCAAAAGTACATGTGATAAAACGATTGTTACGGGCTGTGTTTGCGATTCCTCATGTTTTGAGGACAATTCTAAAGAATGTTGCATAGATTTCCTTCTAGATTTCAACATGGATTTTCCGGTATTTAAACATTCACAGACCATTTCAAAACAGAGTTCCCTGGCAATTTCGTCATGTAGCATTAAGAATACGTATACTGACGGATGCCTTAACCCTTCGGATGACTTCTTGGGAATATTTCCTGTGACTGATTTGTCAGAAAATTTACATTATCGAAATATCTATTGTTACCTCTGCAACACAAACAATATTTCGGACTTCAACTCGGTTTTACCGTGGAATTTGACCATAAAGAGTCCAGAATTATTAGATATTCAATTTTACACTTCAATCATGGATGTACTGAATTTAGTATCCCGTAAAGAACATGAGATAATTCTAACTCCCCATGTTACCACTTGGCCAAAGAGACAAAGTATGGGATCAGACGGTAGCGCCTGTAACACGACTGGTCTTTGGAAGACTTTTGACTCTGATGTGTCGTGGGCTTGCCACTCACTTCATCTTCCAAATAAAATGTATCGCGATACATTTTGTACCATATGTAATCCTATACGCATAAATTCCCCGAGCATAATGAAAGGATGCAATATCACAAAAGCCTGGGACCTCTTGGATTATAATATAAAAACTGCTTGTTCCGTTTTCCCAGAAGTGACCGCCACCTATCCCTTTAAGAACCAGTTTTGTATTTACTGCAATTCTCCCTCGTGGACTTACTTGGTCACTACTACCCAAAGTCCAAAGGAGAGCGACACGAACAGCGAGTTAAACACAGCGTCTCTTCGCGACATCTTTGGAGTGTTTCGGGGGAAAGAGGAGACCACATGCAGTCATCTTCACTTTAAAACCCAAACGGTATACCTTATGATTCATGCATCTATTAAATTTGTTTTAAAAGCCAAACCTTATATTGGATAATTGCATGCAACACAACGTTATGGTAGTTTTATTACAATGTAAAATACTAGTACCCAATATCTTGTCTAATAAATCATCTTAGAAAGTGTAAATAATACGTGAAAAAATTGTTCTCATGTACCGGTACTAGTAATTATATTGTATTATTTTTATCTTTCTAGGGAGATTGTCGGAAACTAAGATGCTATCCCGGAAAAATTCTTACTAAAGAAGGCTGCATTCCGTTACTTCCAGTGACGAAAAATTTAAACTATTCGATTCACTTCAGCTTAGGCTTAGCCAACAATATTTCAATTACAAAGAATGCCATGGAGATTCTAGTTGAAGAAGTAACATCAGTCATAAAGTCTATTTTAAATGTTGCAAACGTGAAATTTCTTTCAAAAGTAAAACTATTTACTTCAAATAACAACTTTACATTAACGATTGGGACCAATTTCTTTGTTGAAGATATGATTCCGAGGCTAAAATCGGAAATATTGCTCGTGTCTCTTAGGAAAAATCCGAAAAAATTCTTGCAGATCAAAAATGTCCATTTCTTGGAGCCCAACTTAACAAAGCTTGTTTTCGAGCAAAACATTTCGACAATAGAGATTGGAACACCAATGATTTTTACACAGGAAGAAACAATATATCGTCAGGTGATAATTTCTTCTCTGATCACGTGTAAGCAAGTTGAACTATTTGAAGATGAAATAGAAATGCTCAATATCAAAACAAAGAGGATAAGAATTCTCAATTCCATGGCCGAATTAGATGAAAGCGAATATTACGTGACGGAAAACGGGGCATATGCTGTTTGTGTGGATGTTTACTGTGCCGATTCTAGTTGTTCAGAGGTTCCAATATCAGAATCGGACCTTGAGAAGGCACTGCGTATCTTCACGATTGTGTGCACAGTTCCGTCTCTACTTTGTCTGATAGCCACATTTATCCACTACTGTCTCTTCAAGAGACTAAGAACGACGCCCGGAATCCACTTTATGTCCCTGACAGTTTCTCTCTTTTTCTCACAATTTTTCTTTCAGTTCTTCCTTCGTAAAAATTTCCAAAACGACTCCAGTTGTCAGGCTATGGGCATGGTCATTCACTTTTGGTGGCTTGCAACGTTCTGCTGCTATGCGTTGAACGGATATCTGATGCTTATGACTTTCAGGGCCAATGTTGATTTTCACTCCTCAGATCAGAGGATCAGCAAAAGATATTTCCTATTCTCGTATGGTGTTCCACTTGTTGTGGTTTTTCTCACGTTCGTTGTCAATTTGCTATCTGCGGGAGATATCGGTTATGGTACAGATTCCGTTTGTTTCCTCAACAACACGGTGTCTCTGATTGTTTCCTTTTTGTTGGTTATTGGAATAGTCTGCATTTGCAACTTTTCTTTCTTTATCTTCGTCATTTACAAACTCTTTAAATACAAAAAACAACAACAGTTACTGGGTATTAACAAAAACGACATGAACATGATATTAATTTTCTTCAAACTGTTTTTCATTTCCGGTCTATCATGGATCTTTTTCATAATTGACGCAATCATTCCGGAACTGACAGTTTTCTCGTTCTTTGTTACATTTGTAAACTGTCTGCAAGGCGTCCTGGTGTTTTTGCTCGAAGTCTGCAAGAAGAAATCCAGGGAGATGTACAAGGATTTCAAGAACAACAGAAAACAAGGCCGGCCCCGCCAGTTGTTTTCATCCAGTAAGCAGAGTGTGTTGAGAGAAGCATCCAGGCGAGCCTCGCGATCCGGAAGTGACGGATCCGTGAATCCCGTCTTCTCGAGCATCGAGGAAGACATCAGTACCACCCCGAGCACAATAATGTAAAGACCCTCATATTTAAAAGAATGATCATATAAAAAGCGGATATCAGAATTACCTCAAACTTAAATTATCACCTCATGTGTTACATTCCATTATCAAACCTATGTTATTCTTCATCTTGCCAGAACTTGTTTTTATAAATCAAATTTTAAAACCATTCTTATTTATTCTAGGTCCAGGGCCTGGAAGGAAAATTGGTTTAACTTTTTAAATTTTAATAATGAATTACAATGTTCATTAAATTACTAACCTATACAATACACTTTTAATAAACTTGATTACAACTTTGTTAATTTTTTTATTTCATTAAATTGTTCATTGCAAATGCAATCATTGTAACTTGTTATACTGATACCATAATGTCTTTATATCATTCTGTCATGTACATGTACATATATTAACCAATGTTCTTGTGGTTGTATTTTTATAAAATTTTAATATTTACATGCATGAAAAAAAGAATGTTTTGGAATCAAAGCGCAGTTACTTTATTTTGTGCACCCCTATGACCTTGCAATTGAGATCCATTTACTCTATCATTGATTCGTATATAATTGTCAATGAGTCCATGACTAATTAGTCATGGACTCATTGAAAATTAAAAATTATTAATTAGAAAAAGACAAGAATGTAATTACATGTATGCATTTCAGAGAGAAAGAGAGACAGAGAGAGAAGGCTTCTTTGGACATTTGAATTTAAAATAAAACAATTAATGAAACTCTTACGTTTACGTTGTACAAGGATTCGACTTGGAACAACATATTGTAAAATTAAACAGTCCCGGTACGGTAAATCGGTATTTGTTGTGTTCAAACTAAAACTAATTGCAAAAAATATCAAGTGACCGTTTCAATAACTTATCACAGATCGTAAACGCAATCGTAAACGTGAACGTAGCACTACAAGCGTTCCTCTAAGTGTTACGATTTGCAAGTTATGATGCTCGTATAATGCACTCTGAAATTAATTTACGTGCATCATAAGCGCCTTGTTACAGAATTTAGCCCATCAAAATTAGTGACAGGACATACAGAATACAAACCAAAAGAAAACCAATAAACAAGGATTAACTTTTGTAAGGCTACGAAAATTGTACAATCTGCAAGAGGAAAAAATAATTTCTTTTTCTCACTGCCACAAAATACAATTATTAATTGAATAGATATCCAACTAAATCGTGAACATTTTCTGTTACATTTTTCAAAAATACACTGTGTCCTTGGCTTACTGGTCCTTGCATTTATAAATACATGTATGTGTCATTTATCTTTAAAGTTTTACATGGAGCTATTGTTTTTAGCATTTATGTATTAATTTAAGGTTAACTTCACATATACATATACCTTTTATTAAAAATTTATTTACATTTTTAACGATAAACAAAAACTATGTTTTAAAACCTCAAATTAATGGTTAATTAACATGTACAAAATGCCTAATCATAAGTTACATGTATACAAATCAAATGCATGTGTAAATAAAAAGAATTTTTGAAAAAAAAATTATTACAAAACTTTTATAATTTAATTAAAAAAACAGCATTTTGTACAGTTAATATGAGCAGCCAAATGCTGACCTCTTAAGTTTATTGTCTTACAAAATAGTTCTTCTAGAATATGTGTGTTTCCTGATATCCAGTTTTCCATTTTCTCAGTCTTCTTACATTTCTTAAGTTGCAGGCAAATTTTCATTTGTTGGTTGAAGACGGTGTGCATGGAGGACTGCAAACTTGACGCTTTGTAGGTATTTAGTCATGTATCTGTTATTCTGCTTGCTGTAATGTATGTGCAAACCATCGCTGGCCAAATACTTCATTTCTGGGTCCCAAAACCCTCTGTGATGCCAAAATATTACATTATTATCGGTGGACTTGCACAGGTTGTGCAGGAGTTTATTTGTCTCAATTACTTTGTTATTATACATAGAGCCAACTTTCTTGGGATCTCTGCGTAACAGTTGTCCAATTACTACTCGTCGAAATTTTTTAGTCATAAATAACAAATTCGCCAGTGTCATGATTTTCCACGCAACTTCATTCGCTGTAACGCAAGTGCTCGTCAAATCGTTTCCACCTGTTTGTAAGAAACATACTCCGTCTTCTGTTTCAACACCCTCTACATCCAGAAACTCCCTGGAATTTGCTAAATCAGAAGTCCTCAGACTACCAAAGGCACGAATGAAAACTTGGTAATTTTCTTTCTTTAGTTTTAAGTTACTGTACTCCTGTGTATTTTCCATAAAAATACCGAGTCTCCGAATGTAGGAATGTCCCATTAGCACCACATTTGTCGGTTTTGGACTTGTCGCGGCTGACTCTGTTGAAGGGTCAGCAGGCTGATCGGCGTTTGCCTCCATTGCGTATGAGTTCCTGCTCTTTCAAAAGTAAGCATGTATGAATAAACATTGATCTTAATTTAACATTTGGTTCAATGTTTCATAAATCAACGACGACATCTTGATGATTGCATATTTAAAATCCCCACGAGTCCGACGCGAGTTGTAAAATTTTCACAAAACAAAACAAAGTGGTTTCAAATAATTAGAACTCTGAACCCGATCTAAAAGGAATAGCTAGAGAAAAACTATATATCAGATAAGTTAGAAACAGTCACCGTGTTTGATTCAATTTGATTACTATTGTTTAATCATAATTTAATACAATTATTAGAAACGTAGGAAATGTTTAGGAAAATTCTTATCCGTGGTTTGAACCCACAAAACACGCTGGCAGCGGTGGGATAATTTATATCAACTCAATTTTCTTTTCATTGTGATAAAGTTTATACCGTATCAGAGACATATATACGTCCCTGACCTTATAGAATACTTTATTTTGTTTGTTCATATTTACTTTTTCTGTATGAAACAAGTCGTTTAGAGACACTTATAGTAGGTTTAAATTATAAAAAATGATGGATAAGATAGGCAAAGAAATAAGTTTTCTAGAGGAAACGAACACATGGCTGGGAGAGATTCGGGTATTGGAGTGTCTGAACGTAGTGTAGAACATACCACGGGGGAAAACTATGAGGCCGAAGAAGCAAGACCTGAACCTAAGGGCGCGCTTGATTTTCCCAAAAGGTGTACACCGTTTACACTTTTGTAAATCAAGTGCAGTGGTGTAACATTTAGGTGTACACCGGGTGTACACTTTTCTACACCGACTCAGGGGCATGTGTTGTTCGGTGTAGCACTGAAACCAATATGGCGGACGAATGTTATGATTGGAAACTTGAAAAATGATCTAAAGTAATATTACGGATTAGAAGTCGCATATACATGTAAGTTGTCTTTTGTAAGAAAGCCATTAAATGAAATGTGTGTTTATTTTATTGCATTTATATCACAAAAAAAAGAGCATAGAATTGTCGCGGAACATCAGATTCTTTGTTAAAACTGCACCCTTTTCCGCCATATTTATTCTCAACTTCCCTACACCATGTACACTACACCATTTAAATGCACTTGATATACAATACAAAATGTTTACACTGGTGTACACTGGTGTACACCAAGTTAAGTTTAATCAAGCGCGCCCTAAGATTCATGCCCCGACAGAAGATTCATTTGAACTTTATGACAGAAAAGACAGGAATCGAGCGGAAACAACGTCGATGTATTTAATAATGCCATACAATATGCCAAGAAATATTACCACATGTAGAAACAGGGATGTACGTGCTGCAAGCCCACACTAATGTTGATGTTTAAGAGAATGCAGACAGGCCTGGTAAGCTTAAACCAGCAACATACGATGGTTCAACATCATGGTTTGATCGTAAATCACATTTTAATTCTTGTACTTGGTTGAACCATTGGTCTGAGACTGAAAAAGGAATGTACCTGGCAGTTTCCCTCAGAGGTCATGCTCAGGGAGTGCTTGGGAACCCTCGTGAAACATTACAGATGAATATAAAAACACTATCAAACGCTCTAGAAGAAAGCTTTTCCACAGCTAACCAAACGGAACTATATAGAGCTCAGTTCATAGAAAGAAGACAAAAGGTCAGTGAGACCATACCACAGCTCGGACAAGACGTCAGACAATTGACACGGCTAGCCTATCCTACTGCCCCACCGGATGTTTGTGAAACTCGCTCTAAAGAGTTATATTTCATTATTGCGCTTGCGTTTGTTGGAGCAGAACGCAAAAGTATGAAGACACCGGATTTCTTCGAGAAGTAAGGGATCAAGCTAAGCATGAACCAAAGCGTGAATGTTTGGAAGAAATTGTCGGTTCAATGAAGGAGATATTGGTAAAATTGCAGAAAGAAATACATGATTTAAAACATGAAAATAAGGAGTCTTAAGGCCCTTTCACAATTGGCGCACGAGTATTTTACAACACTTGTTTTAGTTTCGCACGAGCTCTCGCATACGTTGCAAGATATCTCGCATTAGTTGCATGCGTTTTAGTGGTCACTTCAAGTCTCCTCAAAATAGTGGACATGCACACTATTCAGACGCGATCGAATGCGATCCAAATTATCGCAATGCAACACACAAACATTAGTACGGGCGTCTTACAACGTTTTGTGTACTCGCAAGAGTGATGCACGATTCTTAAAGGTCGTAAAATGAATCGCATCTGTCTATGCGTGTGTTTTGTGACCATGAGACTGCTGCTCAACGTGTCTCATGTAATCTTGCAACGTTTTACTACCATTGCACGATTTTTCAGCTTCGATTTGCCATGCTTTGACACTAATATACATGTATATACCCTATATAAGCATCTCTGTTTCAGACCATGACAATTGACCATGGATGCTGCTGCATCAATACCTCCTCGCCGTCTGCTGGGTTTACTGAATCTTATCTGACTTGCACGAACATTCGTACCATGGAACGCATGATCGCACGAGCGCCGCACGTCCAATCGTATTGGCGCACGTTCAATCGTCCGATCACCTGATCACTCGCGCGATCCTATCGCATTATCTTACAACACTCGCTTTCACTGTACAACAGTCGCATATAGACGCAAGATATATGGCAAGATTTAATCGTTTGCATCGCACCACGGTCGTTTTAGATCGTGCGAATTTAGTACGAATACTTTTTTATATACGATTATTTCGGCAACAGTTTACGATCCAAATCTAAATTTTCGGTCGCACTAATATTTTGTCGCTTCTGCTCGTGCGCCAATTATGATAGGGCCTTTATAGAACCGATAATGTGCCAGTGGTTCCAATTGTGGCAAACCTGGTCATTCAAACAGGAACATTGATCAGAAGATTCCACAACTGAACAAGAACAAAGTTGACAAGACTAGGGAAAGAAAAACCGGCAGCTCTGGGCATTTTAAGTCAACAATTAGAGTGAAAAACAAAACAAAACGTTGGTATCAATGAAAATTTGGCGTTTAAAAAAATGCTAATTATCCAGGAATGTATGTCAGAGGAAACATAAATGATATTTCTGCCATGACATTAGTTGATATAAGGGCCATAGCTACACTAGTATCTCGGAAGAAGTTTGAAACATGAATAACAAGAGCAATATTGACTTGGCTGAAACGAATCAGAGTATTCTGTTATCGTCTGGAAAGCCTAATCAACTATACGGAAAAGCACCTGTCAAATTTAAGTTTGGCAAAAAAATATGATATCAGACAGCACTGGTTGCATATACATTGTACCGGATTGGTCGAACCAGCAGAAACGTTTTTGAGTTCTGGCAGAGAATTGGTTGGAAGAACAGTGGTGAAAGGTAGTTCTACTGTTCCGGTAAGACTCTTTAATCCGTCTGACAACAATGTAATCATCCATACTGGGACAACAGTTGGGCAATGTCACCCATAGACGGTATAATAGAAGTAAATTGCCGTGCCACAACGGCAGTTGAAAAACTGTCTGAGCATTTAGAGGAGTTGTATAGAAGGACCTGCCAGAATATGAGTAAGACAGAAACAAGTTCATTCAAACACTCCTAATAAAGTATGCTCAGCTGTTTCCAAAGTCTTATAAAGGCATGAAAACAGAGCTTGATAAACATAGCATCGACAGCGGAGATCACAAACCTGTCAAAGAAGCTCCAAGACGACTCCTTAAACACATGAATACGGAAGTAGAAAAATATGTGAAGGAAATGATGGAGAACAAGATAATAGAACCTTCAAATACAAATAGTAGTCCTTGGGCTTCTAGAGTAATGTTAGTGAAAAAGAAGGGTGGTTCTACACGGTTTTGTGTAGACCATATGCGTTTTAATGCTTTAACTGAAAAAAAACCCCGCTTATCCCATTCCGCGGATTGACGAGACCCTGTGCCAATTAGCAGGATGTAAATGGTTTTCAACCCTCGATTTACACTCGGGCCATTAACAGATAGAAATGATCTAAAAAGCAAAGCCAAAACACCATTCGTCACTTAAAATGGGCTATATCAATTTAATGTAATGTCATTCGGGCTATGTAACGTCCCAGCAACGTTCGAGAGGTTGATGGAGTGAACATTACCAGGCTTGCACTGGGACATTTGTTTCTTCTATTTAAATGATGATATTGTATATGCCAAGACCTTTGATGAAATGAAGACTAACTTGTCAAGGGTCTTCTTTGCCGTGGCTAAATTTATCGTAGAAGAAGGTATTTTAAGACTTGGGACACCTAAAAATGATACATTCTGACCCAGGCAGGCAATTTGAATGTGTCCTTTTCAGCGAAGTGTGTAAACTTTTAGACATTCAGAAAACGATGACCACGGCCTACCATCCCAGTCTGATGGGGTGGCTGTGAGGTTCAAATGAGGTTAACAAGTATGATCATGATCAGCGCATATGTACAGAAAAACCAAAGAGACTGGGACACGCATATTCTCTACATTATGATTGCATATAGGTCAGAAGAGCATGAGTCGACAACCTAACAACTATCATGCTTATGCTTGACAGAGAAACGTCTTTGCCATTGGATTTGCAGTTTGAGATGCCAGAGCCTCCAAAAGAAATGAGTCCAAATGAATGGGCTTGGACTCTTCGAGAAAGAATAGAGAGAAAGCTCACAGTTATGTTCATTAAACAGAAGCTGCCATGAATAGACATAAAAACTATCATGACATGAAGATGTCTTGGGAGAGATTTAAACCGGGGGACCAAGTTTTTGTTTACTTTCCACAAAAGAAAATATGTTGCTCCCCAAACTCACTTCATTTAGGCGTGGGCCATTTGAAGTCGTCGAAAAGTGGTCCGATGTTCTCGGATGCTGTTAACTATGGAGGAAAAGGCGACTAGCAGATCAGACATTGCGATCGTTTGGCGTTTGTGCAAAAAAAGGGACCAAACCCTCAGAGGAGAGGATACTGGTATAATTACCGAGTTGTCAGACAGTTACATTGAGTTACAGTTACATTGAAACAGGTGAAGAAGAGCAAGAACCTGACAAAAGTGTAGGGAGTGTAGATGAACTTGTTGAGTCTACCAGGCCAAGAAGAAAATGCGGCCCTCCAAAGAGGTTAGAGGACTATGAGTCCTATTAAAGTTGTGTGAAACTTTACAACTCGCATTAAAACAATTTCTTCTGATTTTGTAGAAAATGCCGAATCTGAAAGTTACTAAAGCTAAAGTAAGAAGTCATTGCCCATTGTGTGATGGAGAAGTTCTTGATAATCAATGGCCTGAAAGTTTGATGAGCTGCACGGGAGTGAAGTTACCTTGCAAGACGTGTGGAAAACTATTCAAGAAGAAAGAATATTTGATCAAACACGAGAAGAAATTTCATGAGAAAGAAGCTGCCAATCAAAATAACAGTGGTGTTGAAAGCGATAAATAGTGGGCTATACGGGATCGAGAGGACTTGCTTGGACTACAGGTTCCAATGACGAGGCAGACAAGTCCTGTGAAGAAAAGTCAGAGGAAAACAAAGCAGTCTCAAGCAGTGTCAAATGAAGATAAAAGTGTAAGTGAGAGAGAGAAGCATAGTGCGAAACCAGAGAGCCGTAGTCCTTTGGAAAAAGGTAGAGTTGTGCGAATGCGTACAGAACCAGTTCCAGTGTTTGCACAAAGATATCAACACGAGTGATTTCAACCCGGGGAAACAATAAAAAATATTGTTTATTTCATATACAGAGGCACATGTATTTCGGAGCCGTGGGTAATGTAAGCAAAATTCCTTTAGATTGTGTAAATAAGGCAATCAGGGGGCAATATCCTGTTATTCGCTCCGGAGAGCGAATAATATTTGACGTTATTTTATTAATTAATATTCCGATCAATTTCATGATTAAAACACAGATATATTGCCTTTATTCCGTTAAGGCAAAAATATCAATGGACTTTATTTCGGAATATTCCCTATCATGATACTTGTCTTTTCATGTTTTAAACTTATCATTAACAGAATATAGTAATTTTTACATTTTTTAAATCTACTACAAGTAAATTTGACATTAAAAAAAAATATATGGCCTTTATTCCGTAAAATATGAATGTATTAAATATTTACGGAATAAACCATATTTTATATATAAATAAAAAAAAATAAAAAAATCAATTCATACATGTAAATAATACTGATAACATTTTGTTATTATGTGTAAAATGTTTATTTATGCAAAAATAAAATATAACCATGATTTGAGAAGTATTTACTCCCTCTCTTTGAACCGTGACGAATACACTGTAGCAAAATTTTCTTATCGAGTACTTCTCATGATAATATTTTATAAGGAGAGCGACTGCCGTTAGTTTAACCCGGAAATATTTCCCTTTCTTGAGAATATTATATTGTTGGAATGAATGCGTCTGTATATATACATGTATACATGTACTCCTGTTATTCGCACCGGAGATGATAATTACAATAATTATTTTACCTTGTTTCCCCCCAAAATGATCCAAGCCCTATTTAATATATACTCTCCCTAAAGAAAACCCTTTTCTCGGGAATTCTTCCCTTTTGTGGAGAATATTAGATTGTTGGAATGAATGCGTCTGTATATATATACTCCTGTTATTCGCACCGGAGCGAATAATTATAGGCCTTTACTGTCATTAGTTGCACCAAGACTGAAAAGTGATTTGAAGTTATCAAGCTAACGTAGAAATGTATTATTCATGTTTAATTGCTGAAGCAATGTTTTATTTAACATTTATCTTTCATAAATCTGTATACTGACGTAACGTCAACAACGTCAAATATTATTCGCTCTCCGGAGCGAATAGCAGGATTATGCCAATCAGGGTCACTCAAATATATTCTATCATACGCTATTCAACTGTCTCAAACGTTTTGATCTGTTAATCCTCTGGCTCAATACATTTTCCAGAAAAATAAAAATTAAGGTTATCGCTTAGTTTTTTTGAAAACCGAACCCGACGAAATAATGTTTTGTGCAAAATAAAAGTAAATGAATAGAAAAAAAATAATAAGGAATGTAATTTTTTTGATCACCCTGAGATGATTCAGTAGAATTGAATAGGAAGTGCTTCTGCGCATCAGTGTTAGTCTGTTGCTAGACGCAGAGCAGTGAAGATCTCAAGAAGGAGAGATATCAGCAGTAATTGTTTTATTTGCGGGACCCCAAATTACTGCGGGTGGACCATCTGAAACATTATTCCATAATGTCATAATCCGGAAGCATATGCTCAGAATAAAGAGTTCGGACCAAGTTTAGAACAGATTCTGAAACGATGGTTTCAGACCGAGTGCCGAAACTTGATTAAGGAATAGCTAGAGGAAAATTATATATCAAATTAGTTAAAAACAATCTCCCTGTTCGATTCAATTTGATGAGTATTGTTTAATCATAATTTGATACAATCACTAAAAACGTAGGAAATGTTTAAAAGGAAAACTCTTATCAGTGGTTTGAACCCACAAAACATGCTACAATAGATGATAAATTATCATAAATTGAGACCGAAGCGTGTTTTTTTTTAAATTTTATTATTATTATTTTTTGATCGTAATAAACTGCTTAAAGTGTAACGTGGATGCATGATTGATGCATGTTGATTTTTCCTGCAATTATTCGCTATCTACATACCACGTATGAAACACAAAAGAAAGCATTTTATTGTTTTAATCTGTACATATTCAACTGAAACTTTTAAGATGTATTTATATTTACATAAAGTAAATATATAGTTCGTAAATTATTTGTCATCATTTTTTGACAAAAACGATACATGTTTAGATGTCTATCAAAACTTTTCCATTTTATATGTGGGACTATACCACTTTTGGCAGAGATCTGGAATTAAGGTGACAACTAGGTGTGATGGAACGGGTGCATGTACCTTATCAGAGTGATAAATACAATGATTCACAGCGTATATGTATTCATACACAATGATTTGAACATGTACACATATCACTAAGACATTTAATAAATTACTTACTAATTTACTCTGAGGGAACAGATTATTCTTCCATTCCTAAATGTGAAATTGTACTACCTCTACTTTCGAGTCTGACGTCATCCCGTGCAGTCCGATGAATTCGTGCTCTCAGTGTAGCTAAGGTTTCGATCGAACACGAAATAATGAACCTCAATTTTTAAGACAAGCATAGAGGTAACATCGTTTGAAAGGTGGGGAGGGGAGGAGGGCAGACTGACCAGAAATCTAGCAAACGCGAACTAAAAAAAAATCGCCAACCTTTAAAATCCTAATCCATTTCGGAGGGGGAGGGGAGTATGGTCAAGCGAAAACAAAAACCCTTCTCAAATCTTGTTGGCCGCTGGCGGGGATGGGTCGGGTGCACTTACCTTACACTTCTATTATTTTGTTATTTTTCCATGCTCCCAATAGCGGGGTGGGGGGGGGGGGGGGGGGGGGGGGGGGTCTAGGTCCTTCAAAATTGAATATTCTATATGTTAGTTTAAAACAATGCAATCAAAAGCATTTTTAAATGCTAAAGAAATGCGTATATTTATACATTGACAGATTGTTTTCACACTGCATTGTTTGGACTAGATGTCTAGTGGACGTTAGTGTCTATATATGGTCATTGGAAACCGATAAATCGTGGTCGTGCCCTTTAAGTTTTATGTTTTAACAAATTAAAAATACCCTTCTACTATCAGTGATATTTTTCGTGGATGTGCTCAAGACATTTATAGCTTGTCTAATTGACCAGTTCCTTGGGTAGCGCTGAAACGTGACGTGTCTTGTTCGAAAGACGTCATGCATAAATTATAATGTTTAATTTGAAAGACGGCATTGATAGCGACCGCCAGAATTTCTGTGACACCTACATGGTCAAAATGTATACGTAGACTGGCAATGCCTGTCTGATATGCGCGGGCGATATACAGACATCTTTCGTACGATAGAGACAGAGGACCGCTCTTTCGTACGGCAGAGACAGAGAACCAGTCTAAATGTATGTTTTCCACCAAAGTTGACACTTACTGGCTTCCATAGTGTCATTACCTTAATGACCTGCGCAGGTAAGATATGACATTTCATTAATTGACATTCATTAATTGATCGTCAATGTTTAAGTTCATTATGTGTGTTACTTGGTTAGCTCGTATTTTAGTGTCCTTATTTTGTAATAAATTGTAGGTTGTTGCGCGGGAAAAAGTCCGAGTTAGTAGTAATTTTAATATCGTTACTGTGAGACCTATATTTTTGGCCAAGAGTTCATCACAGATTCTCTACATGACCTATATTTTCCGGACAAATCAAAAGGATTTGTCAGTATTATATTTACACAGAAATAATTACATCCACGGTGTATTTTTCTTCTGTTTCTCAATAGCTCTATAACCTGACGATACTGAAATCTACGCGATCCAGTGAAACGATGTCGGCGTATAACTATACGCATTCCTATAACTTTAAAAAACTGCTTTCAAATGCACGGTTTAGCGACTTTAATGTCCACTTTGATTAAAATATCTATAATAAATATGTTTACGTCGTTCTTTGACGTCTTTTCATACTTTTGAGGTTGGTTATTTCGTGATCGATCGAAACCTTAGCTATACAAGGGTTGATCCAAAGTAACGTGACACAATGCATCGCGCTTCTCATCGGCGCTGCATTGTATCAAAATCTGCACAGTCAAAATTTTAATCCACAATCATAATTTTACCAAATTTCGTTGAATAATAAAAAAAAAATAATTGGGAGCACGGTTTCCACGGACTTGCACGGACTGAAAGTTGTAGTTACACTTGTAACTTTCACAAAAATTGTAAAATTGGCAGTCCTTATGTGTAACGTTTTGATCGACATAATAAATTACATGCCTTTACTCACTTTTTACAGATTATTGATTAAATGATTCCGAGATAGATGTAAATATAAACAGTAACAAAATATTTTTGGTTATTCATACGGGCTATGAAGGTATCAAACATTGCAGAAAAAATGGATTACCCGCTAGTTTACACGTGTTGTGCATTTTTCCTGCAATGCTATCTACCTTCGTACCCGCATGAAATTCAGAATCGTGAATCACCGGTAGCCGGCTGGTGACGAAAAATTGTACACATGTATCAGGGACGTAGCATCAGGGGGGGACAGGGGGGGCCTGCCCCCCCCCCCCCACACACACACTTTTTGTCGCAGCAATGAATTTTCTTAAATTTACATATAAGAAATAGAATTATGAAGGAGTTGCCCCCCC
>WFKH01011801.1:16471971-16482194 GCA_016163765.1 Magallana hongkongensis
ATATGTGCCTGTGAAATATTGGTGTATCGTCGCTTTTAAGCCATTATATACGCTGTTAGTCGTTTGCATTGGAAATCTGCGACGTTTAATTTCCTGTGAATACTTAATTGCCTTTTCACGGCGCATGAGCACAAATATAAACGTCATCATGCGTTTTGAATATATTTATTATTGTAAGATTAAACGAAACGTTCAAACTTAATAACCAGTTGAAATGTACTTATGAAAAATAATCGTTAAATCAAATATATTAGTTATTTAAAAAGATTTTTCTCTACAAACTTTCCGGCACTATATTTTTAGTCGTGGAATCGAACTAAATAACATGTTAATATGGCTGTTCCATGTTTCATATCCCTATATAAGGGGAAATATACACCGAATGTAAATATAAGTGCATGGTTGCAACTCATAAATTATTTTAAGACTTCTTATTATACATTCTCATGTTCTCTGGCTCATCTTTTCAATATGCGTTACGTCACGAAACATCGTATTTTAAAGTGGAGCCTCCGAGGGACCAGTCGAACTACTTATAGGGTTTCTGTATTAAATATTATGAAATGTCGAGATGAGTAGGCGAAGCGTCAGTCATATTGCTAAATATTAATTCTCACCAGACGGACATAGAGATATATCCGGCAGTCACGCGCCAATGAAAATGTGACATTTCGGTCCGAGGGAAAACAATAGTAGTTGAAGGGACAACAGGTTTTCTCGTTTATTTTTCTATCGATAAATCTAGGAGAATTTAAAAAAAAAAAAAGGGATTGGCTAGCCTCCTTCACCGGCCCTCTGTAGCTACATGTACATGCCTAGTACATGTACTTCAGTTTTATTTACCTAATATTGAGAGTCAGACGCTGTCGAGAGGAGCTTATGCTACACCCTCTGCATTGGCATTCAGCTAAAATTTTGGAAGCAGTTATGAGCAAACTAGTGTGCTTAATCTGAGTCATAAATTCCATATTCTTTAAAGGATGTTAAAGGTGTTGAAACCGGGGGGTTTTTTTTGGAGCAGATTGCAAAATCTAAGTTATTGCTGGTCCTGTATTCACCAAACTTCAATGGACTGTGCATCTTCTGATACGTAGGGGGCCTATGCACTTGACAAATTTGGATGCTGAATCTAGCCTATATGTTTTGGATGCTTTACGATGTTAAAATTTTTGGACCAGATCACATACTGTATACATGTGCCCAAGTTACCAATGATCTAAACCAATTCAAACTTGCATGGTTGACGTAACTATAAATATGAATTACAATGTGAAGCTTGATCTCGATTATCCGGATACAAGAGCAAGTTAAAGTTTCTGAAGCAGTTCAAAGTTGGTTAGAGTCTTGGAGCTGGTAGGTTAATATTACTATGAGTGGTAGACAAAAATAGCCCTCAGACTTGAATGGCTGATGTTTCTATGAATATTTATATATGGCATTGAGCAAGCTTTGGGTACGAATGATGTTCTTTATTTCCCAAAGCTAGTTTTAAGCAAAGTAACTACTACATTTAATTATCGACATAATGATATTGCATTTTTCTTAAATCCTTTCATATAATAGAGTGCTATTACCCTTATCTTTAAATTATTCTTCTACGTAGTTCTTATCAACAAAAAGTCTAACAAAACGAATGTTAATTCAATCGGTGTAACAAATTCGATGTTGACTGGTCTGTCGGTCAAACATCAAAATTTTTTTAGACAGCTACGTCACATCAAATTAATATTCGTTCGATCTAGGCGGAACGGAAAGAGCCGAAATAAATGGCTGATTGCTACTTAAAATTATACATGCATCACATTCTGTATAGTGAAGGGTATACATGTATATATAACAAAACAGTTGTTGAATGTGATTTGGGCAACACAACAAACCATATGTTGCCCTCATACATAGTCAATAACTGTATAATATAATTTTGATATAGTATGATGATGAGCATAATAAAGTATAGATGATGCCTCGTTGATGTGAGGTCATACCAATGACTGTGAATTGATTTTAGATCACAAAAGCTTTGTCGACGTCAAAGACGTTTTTTGATCAGCCAAGAGAAAAGAAACAGCGGTATGCTCTGCAACCCGGACAGCTCCATGGCTGGATTGCATTCGAGGAGGAAAGGTAACTTTTGATTACTGAAAGTTATCACATTATCAAGGTTTATACTTTACTTTTGTCTGATCCTTGGGTTGGTAACAAGAATAGGAGAATCACTGCTTTCTTTCTCTCTTTTTAATAACAGAGTAAATCATGACAGACCAGTGTTTGACGCAAGAGAAGGATTCGCCATGCTGCTGCTAGATCGAAAAGACCAGGCAAGTTTGTAAATAAAAATATATACATGTACATGTATATATTTTAATATCAATACACTTCATGTTAAATTACTAATTTTAGAAATCAATTATTTAACTTAATTTATCTTTTCAGAAGACTCTACCAGAAAAATTACCGCCAGAAGTTGATTCAGCATGGAAACAGTTGTATAACAGCTGTTTACAGCTGGCACTACATATGTTGGACCTTCTTTCTATTGGTTTGGGAAAAGTAAGGATCCCAATCTTTTGTCCTACGTGTTCAATTTTGATCAATGTCTTCTTGAAATATGTTTAACTATACACTGTTTAATGTCAACTTTACAGAATAGAGATTATTTGAGGCAGTGTCACAAGAAAATTGGTCTGGATGGTAACAATACCATGTTCCGAGCCAACTACTATCCTCCATTAAATGGTACTATCCTATACAGTAACCATCAACACACTACCCAAATAACAAATCGGGCGTGGTGTTTTCGCTCGTTTCCTTTTAAGTTTTACTTGGAGATGCAAATATTTCCTGCTTATTACAATAGTAACATGATGATATTTCTGTAGAAATAAAACCCGAGCAGGCGAGATGTGGAGAACATTCGGACTACGGTACTGTGACCTTTCTTTTCCAGGACGAGGTTTCTGGTCTGCAAGTAAGTCTGTCTATTTCTTTGTCCTCTGATCTGTCGGTTTTGAAGACATTGTTTTAATACTATTGCATGAATGATGATTGTAAATGTAGGCGAAAGTTCAGGGCGATGACTATGTTCCCGTGCATCCCATTGAAGACACCATTGTCATGAACCTTGGTGATATGATGCAGAGATGGAGCGCAGATAGATTAAAAGCTACGGTATTATATAAACCTTTACATACCAATAGGTATTCTAATTCTGTACATCATGACAAAAAAATATATAAGTTCATTATCCAATACTGCAATGCATTTATTTTTGCGATAGTATGAGGGTATGATCACTGTGATGTGGATGTACAGTATCAAGTAACAAGGTTACAGTTTGAAATTACACTCACACTACATGTATATTACGTGTACAATTATGTGATGTTGGGTAACACATAACACTTGTGCGATTTTGCACGACGTACATTTACACGATAGAGTGCCTCAATGCATGGCAAGTCACCGTGACAACAAGTTTTGTAATGTCTGTAATCTGTGTTTATATATTAACTTCTTTTATTAATCTTTTCGACATATAGAAACATCGCGTGATGGCGTCACCCACAGACGTGCACCAGCTGAGACAGTCCATAGCGTTCTTTGTTCTCCCTGACAACGCCGCTGTGATATCGTGCACAGACGGCTCCAACAAATATCCAGAGATCGTTTGTGAAAACTACATCAAGTCAAACTTCAGTGCTAATTTCCAGGATGATACAGAGAACTAATACAATTATTTGTGCAATATAATGTATGTATTGTTGCATACGTTCATACTGAATTCTAAAAACATTCATTTTTATATGTACTGGTATGTATGACGCAAAACAACGTTTCTCATTGGTCATTTTAATAAAGTCACCTACAATGAAACACATTTACTTCATTTGTTTTTATTTGAACTGGTGGAGCAATTGCAGTTATTAGGCAACTGGTGGATGTTTACGTGGGAGATATCCTGCGAAAATGCAGTAGGTATGGATACAATTGAAAATAAAAGTCAAATCATTTCTTGTAATTTTTTTTATTACATTTTACATTTATTTAGGCATTTGGACATCGACTGCAAAAAGATTGTTCATGTTTGTAGAGTAAACGAAGACAAACATCATTGAAAATGACAAACAGAAAAGTATTTCATAACATATCCTGTTCTTGTGGTACATGCAGGCCCGTAGTATCGAGGGGATGGGCATTCATAATTAACCACCCTGACAAACTTGTTCTATTTTTTTAGTTTTATATGGATAAATAAACATTCTATCTAAATGGCCTCACTATTTAATTCATAATGGAACTTGTAAAGTAAAAGTTTGCAGCGAAATTGATACGTACATGTACATGTATTAATAAACAATGTCCCTTCCCTCCCCCAGCACTATTTTAAAAATTGCGTTTAGAGAACAAGGACAACTGCTATTAGCCAAACCAAACATTGTAAAATTTCTAAAACCTGTACAGTGAGGTCCAACTCATCTGACTTCCTTTGGGATGAGTGTTTTGTATCAGAGTAGACAGGTCTTTGACTAAACAGTGTCAAAATTTATATAATATAATAAAAGTGTAGACAAAATGAATAATTTCAAATTAAAGGTGTTTTTATACATACCTCATTATTATCAGAGCTACAAACCCTTCAGTACAGATTTCAACATTTGTTGAGAGTCAATGTTTCATGCACCTTCATACATTTGTTCAATATGTTGGTGTTACAATACTGACTAAACTACATGTAATACACAATCAGCTAGGCTGTACATGTAGTACAAATAAGAATCACAACAGAAGTTTAACAGATTATGCGTCATGAATATGACTGTCTTTTCCATTTTTCAAATAAGAGAATCAATTGTGATGAAGCTATTAGCTAAAATCACACTATCCAAATTAGGAACTTAATATAACATTCACTATAACATTCACTAGCATTTTTTTTTACTCCATTTATAAACATATATGCATCTGAATTATCTATAAAATATCACTGTGTGCACATTATATACATCCAAGTTTAAATAAAAAACATACCGGTAAATCAATGTTGAAGCTCGATGCTCATTAACACGTCTGTCAAAACAATAATAATGGTGATCTAGGCAAGTTACTCTACATTGAATTCAACAGCAAGCCTCCTTCCATTAATACACGCCAGTCAACAACTCATTAAATAAGAGTCCCTTTGGATTCATTGCTGAAACTATTGTTCCTCCATCGTTTGACCTGGTTCTGTGACTTGACCGTCAGCCATTGTTGGGAGTTGTCTCCCTTCCTCACTTCCTGTGACCTCCATAGCCTCAGAAGTGACAGAGCACATATTGTCTTTAGTATCACTCGGGGATGTGTCCTGTGTAGTCTTAGCATCATCGTGGTTGCCAGGAGTATGGGTGGAGCCCACACTGGATGTTCTACTTTTCTTCTCCTCTTCCTCTTCATCAAGCTTTTCCATCTGAGAAAAAAAATTAGTGCTCAAAAGAAGATTTGAAGTAGAGTTTCATTGGTTGTAGAACATTGGCAAACCATTAGTAAAATTATACATGTACAAAGTTTTTATACATATAAAAACATTAAATTGAATATCCTCTACCCTTGAATACTGTTCAAAAAAATTACTGAATTTAGGTGTGTGTTCTCACCTCTTCATCAATTTTGGAAATTTCCTCATGCATTGTTCTTTCAATGCTCTCAGCCAAGTCCTTAAACTGCTGAATAGACTGGTTTGTTCTGTTTACATTGGAGGGGTCGATCACACTGTATCCAGGTCCCATCCTGTGATATTGTGCCTTCCTGTCCCCTCCCCCCTTGGTTTTCTCCACCTCGGCCACGGACTGATCCTCTGGCTCCTCAGCAATGGACTCTTGGTGGACATTGGGGTTACACAGAGTGTGGGAGTGCCGAGCATGCTGATGAATATTTTCTGGGATGTCCTCCGGCATTCTTTCAATGTCAGGCATCGATTTTAGGGAATGTCCTTGACCTGTGAATGCAGCCTGCTTGCTTTTTTCCTGTCCCACAGCACCACTGAATGCACTGAACGACCCTTCACTTCGAGAACCAAATATAGGTCTTGTTTCTTTAGCTCTGTTCTCCACATCCGGTTCAATGGGGAAATGTCCATATGGTTCCATACATAGTTCCAGTCTGTTTTCTGGCTGATTATATCTGAATACCTGTAAATGCAAGTCAAAGATCTACTTTATACTTATTTAGATATATCAGTATAAAATACTGAGACAAACATTATTTTCCTTTATGATTTCTTTATGATTACCAAGAGGAGGCCAAGTTTATTCAAGTGTGCATCACTTTGCGTATTTTCATGCAGTCGAAATTGCGAAGTTATAACATTCTTTTGTATTGCATTTTTATCCCAAATTAACATTATTTGTAATGTTTATGAGCTGAAAAACTATGATTTTATGACATTTATTGGAAAATGCTAATAGCACTTATGACAGCATCATTTTTGGGTATTGTACACTATGCATGAAGCCAAGAAAGAAGTATGACTTGCTCACATATTCAATGCAGCTGTGAATTTTTTTTACTATGATTTAAGGCATCAAAAGGAAGAATTCGATCGGCAGATGAATTAGTTTAATCTGTTAAAAAAATAAATTTTCTAGGCCAATTTATTCTACTATAAACCAATTCAAGAAAGATGGGGCATTGAAAAAAAATTGACTTTGATATAATCTATGAACAAAGCCGAATAGTCCACATTTTAAAAAATTAATTAGTAATTTTGGTGACTTTTTATTTATGATACATATTGTTTTAATATACATGTATCTGAAAGAAAAAGAAATCCATTGAGCAGAAAAAATATGGGAAAAAATGTGAAAATCTGGCGCATTTCCAACAAACTCTCTAAAGTCCAATAGTAAAAATTGAAAACATTCAGAAAGACCCCCTAGGAAATCGGGATGGTAAACTCATAAAATAATTGGTATAGTAATAAAACTCCATGCAAAAATTTTCATCAAAATATCAAGGGTAGAAATATTTAGACTTGGTCTCATTAAAATAGATTATTAAGTACCTGGGGTATAAAGAGTTTATAAATATTCCATGGGGATATTAATTCCTATCTGGATGTGGAATGTCCATGAAATTAAAAAAATCCACTGTAGTAATTTACCTTTCCAGGAAGTGTTGGTAGAGTACAGTGTTTTCCATCGACTAGGCCCAAGTCACGCTCCACTTGTTTGTAGAACAATCCACCCACAGAAAACAAATGAGGCATGGTCTGTACATGGGTCCAAAGGTCACGACCTTTCAAGGTAGCCATTATTGTGAGAGAGGCAACTGCAGCATCCAAGCTGTTACTAGTATTACCTGTAAAGAAATGATTACCCATTTACAATTTTTCATCAAAGCACTATAAAAGTATCACATATTCAACTCAAAACATGGCTAATTTCAGTCATGATTTTCTCTTTCACAATTTTGACCGTACTGAGTACAGATATTTTAAGTACAAAATAAATCAACAATTCCCTCTTTATATCTTGAGATCAAAAAGTCAAATACAAACAATTGTTAGAATAGAAATGGTACATGTACCTGCATGCTCATGAAAACTATGAAGCAGAGGTTCAAAGGAATTAGAGTGGATGTCCTCCTCAAAGCTGCTCCAGTGCTGCTTAGATTTGGCTGGGGAAGAGGAGGAATGTTTCAAAGCTGGAATACAAAGTTCAATTGAGTGAATTTAGCCAACTCTGTTCTGACATCAGAGAAAGCCAACAAGATGCATTTCTATTCTCTCTAAGGCAAACAATACAAACAAGTAAAAATTTTTTATCGAAAGTGTTGGGTTGCATATCATACATTTGAACAAATTTTTACCCACTTTATTCCGAAGCAGTTCACCAATATTGTGTATAATACAGGTTATATGGGTTTACACATAAGACTTTTTCCCACATTGATACTCTATTATTTATTTAATTTTAGTGCAACTGAATATCTATAGACCTACCCCTGTGTTCCTGTTTATGGGAACTCTCTGCTCCAGACTCGGACAGAGAATGTGTAAGTGGAATAATCTCAAGGGATATTTTGTCTCCGTGAGAGAGTGGAATTGGTTCATTAATGTCCGAGTCAGAGGGCCTCTTTAACTCTTTGGGAGGGAACCCAATCCGAATTCTCTGTCTCTCAGGTGGAACCTTCACCGCCTTGTATATCATGTTCTGTAGGGTATCAAAGTTTACCTGTCCTTCTACAGACAACATAACCTGAAATATCATAATTAACTGATAAACATTTTGCATTATATTTTTTTCCCCTTTTTTTGTTTCCCCCAAATTAAAATTTACAATAATTAAGTTTTATACATTTAAAAGTAGAATAAAAATGACAACACCACTCATCAAAATCTCTTTTATTCCTTGGCAATTTATTATTACCTTTTCATAGCAGATTTAAAAAGAGCAGACCCATTTCCATTAGAAAATATAATTGCATAGTGTAGAGGAGTTGGCAATAAAATAGCTATAAATGTGAACTCTCAATGTGAGTTCAAATCATCAATAAAACTGCAGGGGAAAATACACAATAACTACTGAAGCTATGTGACGACATCCACAATGAAAATGCTGGATGGAGTGCCTGACCTTGTTTTATATTCTCTTGTTAATTTCGCTTTTGAATTTTATGAGCACAAATTTCTTTCAAGAGCTTGAATAATTCAGTACTGAATGAAAAATCAGTTCAAGAGATATTGGTATTTGTGCATAATAAAAAAATTTGTTTAGGTTTGGCATTCAATATTATTACAAGTTCATGGATACATTCATGGATACGGATGTGAAAATTTTTAGGGTTCCCTAATTAAAAAAAACCTTCTATAACGAAAATTGAAACAAACCTGTCTTCCATCAGATGTGGCTACCCGAATTTTCTTGTGACTAGAGGATTTATCAGTTTCCATGGGAACTGGTGATAATTCTTTTCTCTGTACAGTCTCAACTTTGGGCTGTAAGCATTGTATAAAACAAACTGTAAACACTTACTAACAGATGTAAATCAGTATTTTCACTTCAGACTGCATTTATACATTTCTGATTAATTTCTTTTAATATCAACCAAATTTCTCAAACAGACATGCGATAAACATAATGAATTCAGAAAACATTGAAACGAGAGAGGTTTTAATCAACTAAATGAAAATAATCATAATTTAACACAAACAAATGACGTCAACATATATGCTATTATTCTTCATCATTTTGAGTCATTTGTTTATCATACATTCAAATACGTACATGTATAATCATCAATACTGTTGGAGTCTCACCAATCTTAATGAATATTAATGTTGATAAAGGGTTGTCAGCAGTGGTTAAGCAGATATCATTTAATTATCATGTTTAAATGCCTCCTATTGTTACCTTTGAAGGAGAGGATTTGCTTCCAGCTGCAGCCAATTCCTGGGACTTTTTCTGTTGCTGTTTCGGGGCCTGAGTCTCTATCTGCTTCTTTACCATTTTCTCTTTCTGACTAACTGTCAGTTCCTCCTTATGGAGTGTTTTTTGCTGTAAATTAATCAGACCAGTTAAGAATGCAATTGTGTAACCTTTCTTCCTAGTTCTATTCCAAATTAGCCTGATAATGTATAATCTTGTTATATTGATTTTGATAGATATCTAATTCAGAAGTACACTCTGGTTTGTAGCATGGTTTTGACAGGTATCATAGCAATACCTTGTGCCCTGTCAGTGTGATCTTAGAGGTGGTGTACTAGCAATACCTTGTGCCCTGTCAGTGGTGTACTAGCAATACCTTGTGCCCTGTCAGTATGATCTTAGAGGTGGTGACTAGCAATACCATGTGCCCTGTCAGTAGTGTACTAGCAATACCTTGTGCCCTGTCAGTGGTGTACTAGCAATACCTTGTGCCCTGTCAGTATGATCTTAGAGGTGGTGTACTAGCAATACCTTGTGCCCTGCCAGTGGTGAACTAGCAATACCTTGTGCCCTGTCAGTATGATCCTAGAGGTGGTGTACTAGCAATACCTTGTGCCCTGTCAGTGTGACCTTAACGGTGGTGTACTAGCAATACCATGTGCCCTGTCAGTGGTGTACTAGCAATACCTTGTGCCCTGTCAGTATGATTTTAGAGGTGGTGTACTAGCAATTCCTTGTGCCCTGTCAGTGGTGAACTAGCAATACCTTGTGCCCTGTCAGTATGATCTTAGAGGTGGTGTACTAGCAATACCTTGTGCC
>WFKH01011801.1:16482910-16521914 GCA_016163765.1 Magallana hongkongensis
ATGATCTTAGAGGTGGTGTACTAGCAATACCTTGTGCCCTGTCAGTGGTGTACTAGCAATACCTTGTGCCCTGTCAGTATGATCTTAGAGGGCTCCTCTGCTGACCATTCAGTGTCTTGATAAGGGGACACAAGTGAGGTGCTGGCTCCCTCCTTGTCCTTGACTTTCGGGGCTGTGTGTCGCAGTATGGTGTCTACCACTCTCTGTACCAGTCGCTCACTGCCAAACTCTCCTATCAACCCAAAGAAAAATACCCAAATATGAATTATTAATTTGTATTGAAATTAAACACTTTCCAGGAAAACTTTAATACTCTAGATTGAGAAACAATGAATATTCCTATAAGAAATTATAAGCCACAAACAATTACAAATTTTTGGCACACAAAATGCATAAGTACAGGTCATTGATGATGTGTATTATTAAAAGAAGTCGTCAGCATCAGGATTATTCAATCTCTATAGTTTGTTTTTTTTACAATACTAAAAAAACTTTTTTTAAAATTCAAAATTAGTACCAGTATGATTGTGAATTCCAGCAAGCTGTTTGTCAATTATTTTGTTAAAAAACAAGAGGCCCACAAGCCTTGACGGTCACCTGAGTACCATAACCCTTAGATTGACATGTCAGAGAGTATTGTGTTTGTATTTTAAGCTTCATTTTGAAGTCTAAACCTTAATCTGAGACTCCTCTGACTGTTTTATTATTTGATGTTTCATAAACATTCATTCATGAAAATGAGGGGGCATGGTTCAAGAGTAGGAGGAATCTCGGATTATCTATACCTTAGCTCCAGGGGCCAAAAACTGTAAACTTTTAATAATAAGAGACCTGCAGGCCTTTAATGGTCAACCTTTTAAAATATTCACAATTTTATTTATAATGCACACAAAATGCAGACAGCTTATTTCCACAATTAAAACACTGCTGTGATGTCATTCCTTTGTTCCAGCAGTCTAGAATTTTACCTGTGACAGTCCAATATTAGTGAGCTTCTTAATATCAGACCTTTACCAGTGGTTGCAGTACTGATATCCTTCAAAATCGGACTGTCTCAGGTAAATCAATAATGAAATTCAATGGCACTGTTTTAAGTACGATATACTAATGGGCCTCGAAACTGTCTGATATTTTTTCATACAGAACTGTTTTCGGCATACATGTATATCCATTACATATACAATGCACAGAATATTAAACATGTTAAAGTAGATTTCCCAAAATAGAACACATATTAAATTTAATATTGCCAAGTGACAATTTACCATGTAGTTTTCAAGATGAAGTTAAATTGTTAATGGATGACACACAGCAATAACCATAAGTAAATATACATGTTCAATATAAGGCCATATTTATCAACCCCCCCCCCCCCCCCCCCCCCAATAAAAAGCCTCAACTTCTGCCCCATGGCCTGGGCGGTGAATTTCACAATTTATCATCAGGACGTTGTGAACATAATAACAATGAATGACTTTATCTCCCATGACTGTGATTGTGCAGAAGAAAATATTATTACATCAGTAAATTTTCACTATGTGGTCATATTGGCCCTGCCCTAGGGCCTGAACCCCTGTCCCAGAGACTATGAATTTCACAATTTACGTAGAGGACTTCATGGATATCATAACCATGCATTTAGTTTTTCTCAAATATATATGGGAGTAGAGAGTCAAGAAGATTTTCTAAGATTTAATACATTTTCACTATATGGCTATATTGGCCCCACCCTAGGGTCCGAACCCCTGACCCAGGGACCATGAATTTCACAATTTAGGTAGAGGACTTTGTAGACATCATAACCATCCATTTAGTTTTTCTCAAATGTATATGGGAGTAGAGAAGATTTTCTATGACCCAGGGACCATGAATTTCACAATTTTGGTAGAGGACTTCATGGACATCATAACCATGCATTAAGTTTTTTTTCCCACATGTGTGGGAGTAGAAAAGAAGATTTTTGAAAATTTGGCTTTTTTTTGCATATTTGGCCCTGCCTATGAGGCCCCGGGGGTGGTAAAGCAATGAATTTCACAATTTAGATTCCTCTCATCATAGAGATGCTTCACACCAAAAATGGTAGCAATTGGCCATGCATGTAGTTTTCAAGAAGAAGTTAAAAATGTAAATTGTTAATTCACGACGCACAGTGGACGCACGACGACAGACGAAGACCAATTGCAATAGGTCACCTGAGTGACTCAGGTGACCTAAAAATTCAATTTTCAATTCTCTTAATATGAGAAATTACCTGTTAACAAAGTAACCATGCAGATGTAGAAAGTCTTCATTACTCTTAATAATAAATCATCTTTTTTAGTTAATAGGGGAGTTCTTCTTTAATTTTTTTTTTTCATTTTAAAATCAAATTTTGTTACTTCATTTTAAGAAACTGTTTACTGAATGCTCAATGCAAAAAAATTAGGTCAGTAACCTCTTAATCTGATATATGTATGCCTGCACATGTGGGACGAAAGTTCAACTGGGGTGACAGGATCTCACACCGTTTATTTACTTGAAGTGTAAGTGCCTCTTCAGAAAGTTGAAGAGGATTATAGAAAAATCTATTGAGAAAACTAAATGCATTACAGAAATAGATAAAAGAGGCAGACTAACCCACTCAATAAAATGTGTACTCATGATCTAATCAATTTATGTGGGAAAGAGGTACTATAACATTTAATTTGCCTTTCCAAATCAATTTTGAATCAAAATAAAATCACATAGCAGTTAAACCAGGTATATTTTTTCACCACAAATCAATTGTCAGTTTTAATCCCAAATCATGCCATCACGATACCTGATCTCAATAATTATTAATAATAAAAGAAGGGCAGAAAATAAACGTGAATGCTGTCAGTGATTTACATAACATTGATTAACTATAATTCCACATACCTGGAAAGTGTTTCTGGACTAGCTTATGAGCCACTTCAAAAACATTGCTGTTCAATGTGATATCAGACTCGTATTGAAACCACACAACTTTTTCTGTCACTACTTCTCCATTCCATTCCATAGAGATTGGAAATCTATAAACACACCATACTGAAGCAATTAAAATTCAAAACCAAGGCATATAAATATTCACAAAAGTTCAAGTGCTGTGAAACTTCCGGTACATTCTAGAATTACTACAATCGTACACTCTTTTTTTTTCAGTTAGATGAAAAGATAAGAGCCACATTAATTTTTATTTAGACGAGGAATATATTTTTCGCAACTCACATTTCTGGTAGGTTGTCATATTCCTTGCCGTCCCAGAAATGTTTAAATCCACACATGCACCGACTGGTCACTGCTGGAGTATTGGTCCTATCTCCATTCTCATAACAGATACTGCCATCTCCATTCACCAGACGAACATTCTCACTGGTGTCAAGAAAAGCAGAGAAAAAATAATATACCGCTACAGGCGAGGATCACAAAGTCACTGTAAATTGTTTACATTCATACACCTGACAAGTCTCGGCCAAAGTGTCTGCAATGTTTGTTAATTATTCACAGCTAAGTATTTAAAGATACAGTGCAATTTAAAGGTGGGCTATTATTGATCCATTAACTGGCAAAATCAAGTCAATGTCCTTATCACTTGTTTATTTCAGTAGGTCAAATACACACTTTATATATATATATAACCCTTTAATCCATTTGAACTACTAGCTTTACATGAAGTTAATACATAAACACTATCAACAGCGTTTATGTTTTAGACTGCTATCAATTATTTTCAACACAAACAACACAAGCATGGACTATATTGAATACAAAGCACTTTGTATTCAAAGCTTGCACTCAAAGTTAAATTCAAAAGAGGTTCCTTGTTACAAATAATGAGGGGTTAACATCTCTAAACTGCAAAAAGATTGGCAAGCAAAAGATAAACAGTCTAAGGCTCCAGACATGGTGTGAACCTACAGGCAATTTTTATCTAAGGTCTTTACTATTATTCAACCACTGAAACTAAAACCTAGCAGAACCACAGATATCTAATGCAGATTCATGTAAAGCACATTGCTAGATTATTTTCCTATGCAGGATCCCTGCAATCTATGACCCTTCCTTAACGTAATCCTTTACAATAAAGTATAAAATGTCAATCTTTTTACAAAGACTATATAATAGCGCAGCAATTGTAAGAAGTTGAAAGAATTCTTATAACAATGTCTTTCAAGGATGTATTGACTGTAATGGCTTCATACATGTAAGGATTTTTAAAAATCAATTTATAAAAGGTTGCAAATTCCTCTATATTTCGATCGGTACCAAAAATCATTGCACTGAATCCATTCTACATACAAAGGTAAATTCATGTAAATTTATTTTAAAATTATTAAGTACACAAGGGATCTATTCATTGAAAGTCAGTTAAGTTGTTAGGTATACTTTTTGGTCAATTTGCATGAAAAACAATACTAATAATCATTGTGTTAAAGTTATTTAAACAAAATTTTGAAACAAATTTAGAAACTTTTGGCTTGTTAAATACACAAGTTGCTTACCTACGTTGATGTAACCATTACACTACTTGAGATTTTCCATAACAATGCATGAATCGTTTTGATATAGAGCTCTTACCCCTGACAGTACGTGCAAGTGCTGGGTTTACATCGACTCGGGTCAGGAACAAGTTTATCCTGATCCTTATCATAACTACACACAGCTCCTGAAATTTGCAGGAAGTCAAAACTACATATATGTAGGTCACACTAATCACATCATAATCAATTTATCAAAACACAGCTTTTCTAACTTCATACACAAAGTCAATGCTATTATTCTCTTTTGATAGGTTTTTAAAAACCATAAATATAACATGAATATTGATTTTCAAAGCACTCTGAAAATTAGATTTGCAAGACAGCAATCCAAAGTAATCATCAAGGTTCATTATAAAAGAGATTGTGGTAGTGGATTCCATCCAGGAAGAATACAATGCATCTTGATCGGTACCTTGCTGGGGAAAGGAGTACTTTTTGTCCGACTTCAGTTTCCCATGAGTCTTCACAGCCAGGTTATAGAGACTGCCTCCTTTCTGGAACCATTCCTCGTGAAGCTGATACTCCATAATTGCCTCACAAGTCAGACACCGATACAAAGTCTTTCTCTGAATGGCTTCTCTGGTGGTTTTCAGAACTTCCTCCATTCGGGCTCCCACCATACCTTAGTAACATTGGAAATATATTGAAAAATTCTCACATTTTCCCATCTCTTGCCGTCTCATGGTTGCATGCATGTTTATTAATTACAACTAAAAATCTTTCAAGGTCATATTCTAGGGTTTTATAATTAGCAGTCATGATTTAACTGCGTTTCATTGACAATTAATTTCCCTGTCTTTAAAACATTAGGTCTGTAATGTGTTTTCTTATCTTGTCACATAATGACCTATGTGCTTTTTGATCAGCGATGCGATGACACAGGGTCGTTGGCTTGTATCATTTGCATGACCAGGTTTCGACAGAAGACTTTGAGACAAAAAAATCAAACAAGACAATCAGAGTTTTGTTTTTTTTTTTTTAAATAACAAACTATCACTTAGTAAGTACCTTGCATTCTGCCTGTTTATAAAATATAAAGATCAGTTTTTACATTTATTAATAATTCATTATAAAATACTTCATGTATTCATAATAAGCAGCATTCTCTCCCAGTGTTCTTAATTAACTCATCCTCTAGCATTTCCCTCTTAGCATAATTGAAATTACAAAAGATATTTTTTTGCGTATAATTTTTGTAAGGGGCCTATTTTTTCATTTATCTAGGTCATCATCAAACATTTCCCTCTTAGTATAATTGAACTCATCATATCAAAAGTATATTGAATGATTATTGTACTTGTATAGCCACAATATCCAACACTCAATGATCTCATAATAGCTGGCTATGAGGAATAATTTATCAGATTTCTATTTCTGGGAGATTGGTTTTCTCCTGTGCTAGACTCATCAGTCTCCTGTGAATCCTGGCCTACTATAACGAAGGAATCCACAAAGACAGGAACAGAGCACTGCCTGTGATGTACATGCAAGTTATCAGTAATTTGATGTTAACCTGATATTACAGTAAGTTATGAATAATAAATGATTATTGCTCAGCATGTCTTTATGTGTTATTTTTGTATGTGTGTTTTTTTGGTGCATATTTTTTTTTTCATTTTAGGTTTTGTTTTTTTTTAGAAAGGGGGGGGGGGGGTATTCTATAAATTGAAGAAAATCCACAGAAATACCTAGTGTTCTGTAGAGATACTGGTGAGTGTCGGCCACAAGCTGGGGGTGAACTCCATACTTGTCTGTGTAAACCTTCTCCATTGCTGATACCAGGGTCCTTATGTATTTATCCTACCATAAAAATCAATTAGTAAAAACAGTTTTGCCACCATCAAGTCAATACATCCATTCAATTTCATCAGCAGGTAAAACTTTTATCACTATGGCGCTGATAATGAGACACAACAAGCAATCAGTGTGGAAATGAACATTGTGAGCTGTACCTTTGATTATGAAAAATGCCCTAAGCTGGTTTTTATCACAAATAAACACTTTAAAAATTCATATATAAGATTTTGCAGCAATAAACGAGTTCAAGCAGTGTGGGCAATTTTCATGTTTGAAATAGTTAGTGTCTTACAAGGACATAAAAGGCTTCAACAGTTCTGAACTAAAATTGAGTTTGAAAAAAAAATTCTCTGATTGATGGTGACATGTAACAATAAAAATCTGAATAGATACAACAGATATTGCATAGCTAGTCATAAAAGTGGTTGCAAATCGCCTTTTAAATCATCTAAAATACCATATTTTAAATAATGCAATGATACAAAAAAAGATGCTATCTAAAATTTGAATATCTGCCACTGGCTTAATAGACTGGGTAAGATAGAATGGGCATGATGGAAGTTGTTAAGTAACAGTACAATAAAAGCCATGACTTTTATATAACACACAAATTTGTCAAAAACATTAAGTAAACCTCTAATGGCATAGCAATTTACAGCCTGAGCAACCGAATGGAATTTGCTGAGATTCTTATGTAATATTATTGCTGAAAGATCTATACAAAAATTTAAATCGATCACTGTAAAACCCCAGTCACATTTCCGAAAACGACGAAAGGCCGATGGTATTTGAGGCAAAAATGGGATAATTCGGGCGACAGTCGGCAGTTAACCAGCCGTTGTCTTGGCCGATATCGACCTCTTTTTTTGCAGGACGACCAATTTTGTATCCATCGGGCCAAGTTATAAATTTTCTGCGTTGATGGCTGATTTCTTTACTTGAAACAGTCGTTGAATAGTCCGTCGCGCAACCCTCGATCATCGTCTGACCATTGGAAGACAGTTTTTATGTCTGTCGTCGGTCGGTCGACATTTAGGCACATGGATTTTTCTTAAATGTTGGCCAGCAGACACCAATTGACAACTCAAAATCGACCAAGGGTCGACTGGTCTTTGGGATGATTTTGACAAATCGGCTGATAGACCACCGACCGTATACTGAATATGTTAAACATTTACTGTCTATCAGTCGATTATCGGCGGCCAGGCGGACGGCACCATGCTGCAGACTTTTTCCGTCAATAAATTGAAGCAATGCCCACGTAATTACAGGTGAATATTCAGCAATTGCAAAATTATTTTTGTTATCGGCTGACTGTAAAAATCAAACTGTGGCTCAAAGTTTGATGAATGAGCGACGATTCACCGACTATAATAAATGTTTAAACTTTTGAAGCTATCGGTGTTCTAGGAATTAATGTGACCATTCCATGTTGTTCAATACGAGTGTTGGGCGATCATGTTTATTCTGCCAATGATACGAGGCAAATTTGCTACCCCGACCATTGGTTTAAATGTGACCTAGGCATAACTCTCTAAATATTATAGTGAACAGGCAGTGCCACATATATAGACCGGTAGGCCACAAACTAGAAACTGACTTGAGTACATGTTTTTTGAATCTCTTTCTATGCATCACATTTAATTCCTATCCACATCTGAGTATTTTCAGTGAAATGGGGGCTATGTTCAATGTTTCCAAAAATGAACGTTCCCTTACACCAAACAGTGCTTGGACATAAGCATTAAACCTAGTGACCCAACCTTTTGATCTGAAAATCAAAAGTGGTCATGGAGGCTCATGCAAAGCCGCCAAGTTTATAAAACTGGATGAGTACTTACAATGTAGATTGCAAGTCAAGAAGTCTTAAACAATTAATTGGAAAACTATTGGATATACGGGTAGTATCATGCTCTTTCTTAAAAGGGCAAATTTAGGATACAAATAATCATCTTTTTCAGACATATACTTTTTACGACACAGGGTATTTTCATCCAATGTCAAACTTATGAAGATTCACCTTGACAAAGTTTTGTTTAAAGAGAGACAACTTATTATTTTGAATAAGCCCAGATTTTAAATCCCTCTCTAGTAAATTAACCTCCAGTGGTGTTGGGTATATATATGTAGTGTTTTCATTTGAATGAAACAATTTTTAATACAACATGAGTAAAATACATTAACAGTTGTCTGACTTTGGATTCATTTTCTCTTTAAAGCATTGCCACAAATACTTTATTTGCTATATTGTATATTTGTGATATACAAATTCAGTTATGATTTTCTCTTACTAGTATACAACCACATTGTGTAATGATCATGGTTAGGTTCACTTGAAATATGTATGTATTGAATGTGGAGATCAAAGTATGAAAAACAAATATACCACTATACCTCTGTTAATATGTAATTAAGTGGGCCCTAATTTCTAAACTAGAAGACATTGACTTTGCAGTAGACATGTATATATCATCAATTTCAGCATATCCAATGGAAAACAAGGTCACTTAATCATACAGTACTATAGTGTTTAAATTAATTCAGCAGGGCTAGGACTTCATGTCCTGAACTCATAAATCATTATTGAATCAGCACCCAGTAAGATTTCTCTCTCTCTTCTTGGAAGGCAGACACATCAGTGCCACATATCTTAGAAGCATTAATTGTCAGTAAGAAAGGAAAAACAGATGATGACATAAGATCTCAAATAGGAGAGACAAGACATGCATTTGTCACACTTGGATCAATTCGGAAGGGCAGAAACATCAGTTTAATGACTAAACTAAAACTTAGACAAATGTAAAACCAATCCCCCTTTATTGGTCAGATTAATGGAACAAACAGACAAACAGACAAACAGACAAAACAGACTGAGAACAACTTCAAAGAGCCTACATCAAATTCTCAGAATAAGATATGGCCTGAGAATATATCAAATGCAGAATGATGAGAAATGTTAAAGAAACATTTCCATGTCTGGATTGGTATAATTTAATCCTCTTACCGACAGACACTTGTTTCCTGCAATCACACAGCAGCCTTTCTCATTGAAGTCCATGTACTTGTCGATCTGAATGGAGGGTAAGCCCCATGCCCTCTGGATCATGTAACGGGGCAACAGGGGCTGCTCCTTCCCTGTCAAAATAACAGTAAACCTTACTCATGCTGCTAATAAATACATGTACATGCATGTAGTTAAAAATGACTTAGATATGGCAAATGTTGATGCATGGTGACAGTAAATGTAGAAATCTACTTGCTTGGGCAATTTACACAGAAATGTATGATGCATATACATGTATTAAAAACTGTTGCTTAATTTAAATTTTAACTCATCATTTTGTCTTTGTGGATTTGATCACTACTCCTAAGTCCTTCTTTTGCTATTTGCAATATGAGAAGCATGTTTCAAAAAACACTTTGAATAACCATGACAATTATTGTGGCAGAAAAGTAGCTAATATTTACAAATAATGTACATTCTCCCAAAAAGAAGCAACTTCCTAGACTGTTTCTGTAATGATAGTTTTTGCAAAATTTATCATGACAAAAATTTGGAAAGTTTCCGTATCACAAAAATTTCCACATTGATACATGTTTTTGTTTTTGTTGTGTCTGAACCAACAACAAGAAGAATTGTTGGTTGTCTAGGGCAGCCTGCTTTTACCTTTTATTCCGACCAGTGGTATGTAGTGGTTTCTTCCCATGCTGCTCCAGGCAATACACAGTGGTTTGTTTAGAACTCCGTCCCTTCCCTTACATTCATTTGGAGGCAACAGGCCAGGCAGAAACACACCTGAACAAGGAGAATGCAGAAGTCTTAGCACAATTAATGCATGAACTGCATGTGCATCACAAAATGCAAGAGTGTTTTATTGGTATAACTCTGAATGTTAAATTGCATTTTTTTTTAAATTGACAATAACAAAGTTACATCTTGCATAAGTGATGATTGGCAGTTAGTTCTGGCAAAACAGTTTTAATGATATAAAAATTTTTTTAACAATCTGAATCAAACTTAATGAACTTGTAATATAATTCTTAAGTCAGGTGTCATACACTAATGATAGTGCACCATTGACATACATGTACAGTACCTACATGTGTGCAGTGTAACATGTCTATAACCATCAAATATAAATATCAATATTTCAATAAATGTGTTTTTGTACAGCTCTGAAGTATATGTATTACTTAAAGTTGTGGAATGAGTGTTATAATTAAAATATTTATTCTATTTCCCTGTTACACACATGTATAATTTTATTTCAGTCATTGAAATGGTTGATGATGAAATATCAAGAGAGTTAAACCAAGAGGCCCAGTTACCTGTTAAAAATACAGCCTTGTGAAGAATCCCATATTAATTAAAACAGCATTTTAATAGAATTACAATTATACTGCATTTCTTCATTAAGTATGAAGATTGAATGTAAAAATACATGGGTCAGAATGATTGATCTGAACAGTATATATTCAAAATATCATAGAATTACAGGCACTTGATGTTATAAACATTTCTTTTTATATTTAGATAGTTTCCAAAACTATAATAATAAGGTTCATCACAGTTGCCATTTTGGATTTTTAGGACTTGCTCATCTGCCATGATTTTTGTCTGTAATTTTCCCCAACTTTCTACATTTATGTGCATACATGTGCATCATCCATTTAAATTCATAATAAAACTGGTTTGTTTGTTTTTTTAAATAAATAGCATTTTTCACAACATGATCAATATAGCCCCCTCCCTTTAAAGAACCGAAAGAAATCCCCACAATATGCACAATGAAAGACAAAATAGGACTGCAATAGGTCCCCTGGGTGAAGTTTATAATACATTGTATTGCCTTACAACTTAATACAGCTAGTGTATCAGTAAATCATATAACATTTGGAAACAATCTTAATGAATACTAATACAAGTATAAGCTAATAAAAAAAATTCCCTGTATCTGAGTAACAAAGTTTATTGATAAATACCATTTTATTGGTGAAGCAAGATTCTGGGGAAATCCAATACATGTATTTAGATTCAAAATATTTATTATATAATAATATTAAGTTAAATTCCTAGTTAAATGGGTTAATTTTCATATACAATCCTTTTGTAAATGAGAGATGATCTATTTGTAATCAAAGGACTCTCGAAATGTTGTTTGAAATATGAAAGCCTTGGCTTTTATATTTCAAAACAACATTTCTCGACTTCAGAGGTTATTCTGCAACATTCATGAAAACTCGTACTTTATTTTTTAAACCAACGATAGTAAGACTTTTAGAACTCAATATGAAGTGGGGCACAAAATACTGACTATAATGACTGCTGTTATATTTGATTTATTAAATTTTTTTTTTAAGTGTTGAAACAGTTTTGGATTTAAAAAAAAAAATGTACTACTCAGAATTCTTTTCAAAGGCAAAACATGTATTATTTTAGAATTCAAGATTATTCAATATCTAATAAAAATATTCATGTCAGAGACTAGTTTCCTTTATCATGTTCATGACTTTGCTTCAGAACTATAGTATAGCACCAATCATGACAAAGCTGTTCTTTCTCTTGATATATGGGAAAAATGCCAGATGACTCAGGAAAGAAGCATCTTTTGTAGACATGTTTAAGAAAGGAGAGTGACACAAAGCTTCAGATTACTGTCCAGTTCCTTTAACCCCTGTATCATGCAAGTTACTGGAACATAGAGTGCACATGCAGCCATGGACCACTATGACAGCAACTGGCAGAGCAATAACACAGCTTCAGTGCAGGTGTAGAAGATAATGCAAGTCTCAGAGAATTAAAATGGACAATGTGGCCAAGTAACTTGCCTTCGGATATCGAGTAAACATATAAGTACTATTAGAATCCTAATAGCTGTTGAGACTTTGACAAATCAACATATAAAAGACTGCTGCACAAACCAAACTTCTACTCGGTAAGAATGCAAAATATTCAATATGCAAAAATTTTATCTAGTCTAGTATTGTTTTCTATAAGAAACTTTTTAAATCGCAAAAAATGACTGATGCAAATAAAAAAAAGTTACAAATTTTTTCCATTTTCGCATATTTTGTGACACATGAAAAAAACCCCGGATATACGGTACATGTATATGTATGTCAAGGGCAATTACTACTAGAGAACACCATGATGTACAACATCAGTGATAAAGGAATAACAAGTCACTTAGAGCCCCTTGAGATGTGACAATTAAGATCTTGCAAATAATAATGTATAAGATCAGCAATAAACCAATAGACACTCCATCTTTACACCAAGAGATACTCTGACAAAGGGAAGCAAGTACTGTAAGTGTCAGCTACCAACATGCCACAACATGTACAATTTTTCTTCTTACTTTCTAAGAACCATAAGGGACCGGAGCACCTGCCAGAATGTGTTAAAGAAGTCGGTGCCATCGAGGGCTTCTAGGAGCAGCTAATCAACACCTTGACTGCTTAGTACCTGGCGCTCTAAATAGCTGTGTTCATTCAGAGCGCTACTTGCACTCAGTGAATGAGAGCGACACCTTTCAGAAAGAGGAGACTTCTGACTATAGTCTGTCCCAAGATATTTATCCAGCACATTTGGCCAATTTTTAATAAAAATACACATACCTGTGAAAGAAGTGCAATTGAAATCGATGAAAGGGAAAATTTCCAAGATATCTTCATTGACACATTATCATCGGAAAAATTCACAGGAACGAAAACAGATTTCTTACGGAGATTTATAATGGGGAATGTTTACATCTTTTCTCTATTCGGAAGTTTTTTTTTCCCCCACTATTTCCTACTGGTAAGAGAAAATCGCTTTTCATATTAAGAGACTTGTAAGCTTTCACCAAAAGATGCTTTGTGCCAAGTTGGATTAAAATTAGCCTAGTGATTTTAGAGATGAGAACTAAAATATGAAAATTACATGTAATATTACCAATGACAGAAAACCAATATCTGACAATGTTGATTACAAAAATACAGGTTAGCCTTATAGAAAATATCAAATAAAATGTAAGGCAGTAGTGACTATATACATTATGATTGCCATCATTTGGGATTTCAGCTTTTCCTTTGTAGAAAAGGGACTAGCTTTCAGATTTGTTCAAGATTTAAACTCTACATAGCCCACTGCAGCTACATCTTGAATTGGATCCATACATTCTTTAAAGTTTAATAAATAAGCAATCTAAAACACTCATAAAGTCAGAAACATTGCTATCTTTCACAGTCAGGTATAAATGAAATGGAAACTCACTTCCCTTTGTTTATCTCCAGGCAAATAAATTAAGGAAAAGGTATACTATGGTGAAAACAGCTTTCAGAAAATTGGCAGACACTAGTTGATCATATAAACAAATGTATCTTTACCGTAAGATAGCGTTATACTGTTTAGGCTAAAAAGCCAGTGGTATAAATTTCAAGTTCAAATACTTAATTATGACATCCGCAGAAAAAAGCTAGTAAAGCATTAAGAACAAGAGGCCCAGGAGCCACATCACTCAACTGAGCAACAATAGCCAACAAAAGCTTTAGACGGTCTTTAGAGTATCAAATACAAAATATCTAGACAACTTAGTAGAGTACCGGTATATATCTTGATTTTCAAAGATTTTCAAATATTTCTCAACATATTCTAAAGTTAAACATTTAGCTTTTTTTTGTCGTTTCAGTGTTTGAGAATGAGATTTTTAAAGATTTTTCTCTATTTATTCCAATGTAAAAATTTAACCAAATTGTGGCCCCACCTTACTCCTGGGGATCACAGTTTGAACAAATTTAATTCTACACTACCTGAGGATGCTTCCACACAAGTTACAGCTTTTTGGCCAAATGGTTTAATTTAGAGAAGAAGATTTTTGACAAATTTTCAATAATTCAAAAATATCTTCCCTTTCAAGAGGGTATGGTCCCTCAATTGAACAAACTTGAATCCCCTTTGCTCAATAATGCTTTGTGCCAAGTTTGGTTGAAAATGGTCCAGTAATTTTGGAGAAAAAAATGAAAATCTGAAAAGTTTACTACAGACAATGGACAAATTTTTATCAGAAAAGCTCACTTGAGCTTCAGCTCAGGTGAGCTAAAAAGAGAAAAGGAATCAAATAAATAAAAATAAAATGCTCATCTAATATTAGAGGATATATATGCTATTTAGGACAACAGACCAATTCATTCCAAACCTATAGTTGTAAAGTGTAGGGGATTTGCTGAGATGATAGCTACAGTCAATGAAGTCTCAATTATGAATATCAGGTCTTATCACTAATATTGTCCTACAAGCTACATGCGACATGACATCATAAATAATAACTGAAAGTTTTTTTATGATGATCTAGAACAATAAAGACAACATTTGGAGATAGTCAAGAGGATAAAACATTTTGATATTTATTAGTCACAAAAAATCCTGTAAGTAAGAACATATATTTACATTTGCAAATATATGTTTCCTTTTATGAACCTATAGAATAGGGGTACCTGTAAAGTGCGAAACGAAATCGAAACAAAATGAAGCGAAACCGAACGAACGAAACGAAACCAATCAAATTTGGTTTTCAATGAATTTATTTTCACTTTTATGTAGTCAAAATTAATTTTTAGTTTTGTTTAATTCCGTTTTGTTGGTTTCGTTTCGTTTCGTTGGTTTGGTTTTATTTCGATTGGTTTGGTTTTAATTGGTTTGGTTTGGTTTCATTCGTTTTCATTTCAATTTCGTTTCGCACTTTACAGGTACTCACAGAATAGCGAAAACGTTCAACTCTATGAACTTTTTCGTGACGTCACAATGATCATAGCACGCGCTTATCGCTTATCACTTGGATTATTATAACATAAAATCTCGGTAATTTTTAAAATTCTGAACAATTTGCCTTTTTCAAATGTAAATATAAGTAATTAACAGCAATGTTAAAAAGTTCACCAGGATATGAACTTGGTTGGTACGTGATCAAATCTTCTGAGAAGCCCTTTCGGCTTCACAGGATTTGATCACGTGACCAACCAAGTTCATATCCCAGTGAACTTTTTAACTTGCTGTTTATTTCTTAAGTACCGGTAAGATAAAAAAAAAATAATGATAACAATATCACTTTGAAATTTAATGGGTTAAGGATGGGACAATCTACCGTAAAACATTTGTCATTATATTTCTGAAAATATAGGAAAATGTGCATATATTATAATCTAGCTAATACCGGTAATAATAATAATCATAATCTCAAATATATCTTCAGCTAGACATATCCATGATTTTGATATAATTCCATTACTAAGCCTAGTTCTGGGGATTACTGGCATTAGTACAATGCAACTGTCACTTCCTGTTCAACATCAGACATTTATTAGACAGCACAATGAATCAATAAACTAATTCCTATTAATGTTATCAGAGTTAGTTGCATGTTATTTACTGTAGATTCTTAATTAAATGCAAGGAATAAATATCAGCTTAAAATTGCGAGAACCATATCTCGCGAATTTGAAAATTTCGCTTTTATTTTTCAGACAGATGTAAACTAAATACATGTAAACCTATGATAAAAATTTGGCATTTGCGATTTTATATTCTCTTGTTTTGATGCAAAATGGTTGATTTGCAGAATTTACTACTCACGTAAAATAAGGAATCTACAGTAACCAATTATTACCAGCTTTAGTTGTACCAAATTTGTTTATTTTATCATGTTTCCATAATAATTTCACAAACTACATGTATGTCCAAAACCTCATTTGGAGATCTTTTTGGATAGGTATTAGAGATTGAATAGTAGAATTTATGTGGATTTGGACATGCCTATTATGCAAAAAGTCTAATACAATTATTTGACATCCACATTTAATGAATGCTAAGACTGCATGACCACTGAAATGTTATTCTTTAGAAAACAATGAAATGCTTGCTTTGGTGATTCATGCGGGTATGAAGGTAGCGTCATTGCAGAAAAAATACATAACCCATGTTAGCGGCTTATGTAAATTTTTTCTGCAATGATCGCTACCATCATAGCCCACATGAATCATCAAAAATAGCATTTTATTGTTTATACTGACATTTTCTTTTGATAAATTTATATTGAAATAATCATAAAGAGTAGGTAAAAGTAACTAAATTATTGTTAATGTACATCAGTTCATTTGATAAAAGAAATAACCAAGTCTTCTTATATGGGCATTTGAGTCTGACATCATCATGATTATTTCTTGTGGTCCATGATTTTTTTTTAAGGTTACTGAAGATTTTGATCAATCGATAAACTGGTTAGAACTATGTCATGTAGATTTCAACATTGTTTATAACGCTATGAAACACAATCAATTTGCTTAAGAAATAGAGGAGAAAATACTTGGTAGATGTAAATATAATAATGTAATGAATATACCTTCATATGGGTACTTTTATTGTAAATGATATAAGGTGTGCACCTTTATTCCTAAATTGTTGTGTTTTTCATTCATTTTAAAAATAATATATTAATAGGAAAATCAATGTACACAGTTGGATCTCTGTATATGCTTATTGAATTATTGCATAACTTTCTATTCATTTTACTACTATAGATCTGATGGATTTTTTTGTTGCAGACTCCAGTTAAATATGTCCTGTGCATAAAAAATCATGTCTACAGTTCAAATATCTAAACATGTACATCTATATAAAAATCTACCAGTAACTATGCATTTTCATTGTGCAGTTTTCCCAAGGGGTCATGCTGTTTAACTTAAATATCAATTTCACAAGTTACTGTCTCATAGTAACATAGAAGAAAATTTGTCCACAGGTGTATATTTTTGTTCAAAACTTTGGATCTGTGACCCCTTTGTGACACTTAGATAGATTGAGATAATGGTCCAACTACATATGGTATACCAACCCATAGACCACCTAACCAATTAAAAACAATATGCTTGCCCGCATACTTGAAGTGAACGTTGACAAGAAAAATTTTAAAATTTCAAGGTCAATTGTGCTCCCTTCCTAAAAATCACTTGTATGCTATCGGCTAAAGTACTGTAAACACACTACATTTGGCTGTGTATTCTATTTAGCGCTTTTGGCGGAATGCGGCTTCCGCTAAATCAAGTACATCGCTAAATGCCATGCATATATGTTTTAGAATAGTCACATTCAGGAATACGCTAATTCAAATCCACGCCAACTTGTTCAAAAACTTATTTCCGCCAAATATCATACACGCCAAATATAATACGTTTACAATAGTTCTGAAATGAAATGGTTGAAAATATATGTTTCACTGCAGCATTACCTGAATAATCGCCTGAACTTTGAATTCCACTGATAGAATCCAATAAAATGATTGGCCGTCTCAGTACATTAGCCAGTCCAAATACGTGAATGTTTCGTAAACCAAGTGGTTCTCCATCTTGTGGCACAAAATCAGGATCACATTCATTGATGATGGCCTCCCATTCGTCCACATCAATAAAATCACGAAAAAGATCTTTATATGTCATTAGCTTTGACTGAAAATGATGCATGAGGTTTACTCGCAGAGCATGCCAAAACAGTTCCCGTCCAACCAGAGCTCTTGATACAGCATGCACAAGGCAATGACCATCTCCATCAGCATGAATGGGGACCAGTCTAGTTTCATTATCATTGGCTTCTCTAATGACATTGAGAGTGTCGGCCAGGTAGTGAGCACTGCCTGTTCGGTCCTTCCCGTATCCAATAATATCCAGATTCTCTTCCTCTATAAGGAAAGCCCTATCACCCAAGATCTTTCCGCAGTCCAAGACAGCTGGCTGTCCAAGCTCTGACAGCAATTTGGCTGAACCGGTGTTCTTATCCATGCCATATTTTGTCAAAATTGGTGAAACAATTTTACACACATAATTTGAGAGGCCCAGTACTTTCACATTGTCTGCACCTTTCTTAGGTTTCACATTTCCAAGAAGAATGTTTTTCAGAATGTTGTGAAGAGCCACTTTTGGGTTGGTTACCTCTGCAACATTTTTTATGGCTGATTTTTCATGTCTTTGTCCACAATTGGTGCACTCAATACTTTTGTCATAAGATGGAAAATAAAGCTTTGCTTTGCATTGTTCATCAGGGCATGTTCCATATAAAACTTTATAGGAATCAGGACTACTACTTGATGATTTCCTCATTCTGTTTCCTTTTTCTGACAATCCTGTCAAACTGTAATAATAAAAGTAAAAAATAATTTCATACTTAACAAAACTAAAAATATATATGTTAATTTGGATATATGCTATGTTATTTATATTGTGCCTTAGTTGTTTCTGCCCATAAATTTAGTTAGCATGTTCTTGCTAAGCTTCCAAGTAAATCCTAAATCCATTAGTAATATTTTTGTGTGTAAGAAAAAATAATTTACATTTTATATCCACAGAGTCAAGCTCTTGTAACTTTTCTACAAATATTCTGTACCTCCCTATCTTTACTTAAGATGAGGGTACAGTGCCACTATAATCTAATAACAGATGATGTCAGAGGATAGTACATACTTATGCTATCATTGCAATGTATCTAGTGACTACCTTATTTGGATTAGTATACTCATTCTTGTCGATTTTTCTGGGTTAAAAGAAGTGACATTTCAATGAAGAAATCTTTGGTCATTTTCCCTTATTTATAGACTTTCAACTGTTCTTCACTGATAGGTGTGTGTCTCTCTTTTTAAAAATTGTCAAAAAGTAATGAAAACAAGAATCTGAGACACAGTTATAGTCATAAATTGCTAGATTAAGGATTTCACTTGTACAAGAAACCCATGATTTTTAAAACAGTACAATCAAACAGCACATGATTAAAGATTAATTCTTAACTTTTACAAAAAACCAATAACTTTAAAACCCAAAAACTTGAATGTTTTGTTACATTTATTTAGATTGAGTGTCATGAATTGTTGATGACAGCTGGAGAAGCTAATAATGGTAGAGTACCTGATTGGTGATGATTGAGTATCAGATCAAATCCTATAGTCAAGAAATATTTTCTATAGGCTATATTATTCATTCCTTATTCCTTACTCTTCATTTCATTCATTTATTATTATCATAATCTTTGATTTCTTGATACACTGTTTAAGACCATATCCATCAACACAGATGTTAAATAAAATTCTCTGGAGTAATGTAGCACTGTCTGATGAAATAAGGGCAGTGGAAGACATCAAAAGAGACAAACTCTTTAATACTCCTGACTCTTAAGTAATTATTTCATATACCATTAAGTTGATTGCAATAAAGAAAATCTAATCAATCGAAGCCTTTCGTTTAAAGCTGCTTGGTCCGATTTTATATCAAATTTTGTGCACGCTACTAAACGATGGTTATGCTAAGTATATGTATAATAATACACATTGCAGTATTTTTCCCAGTCAATTAAGCCAAATTACAATGAAAAAAATTATGTACAAAATTTGCTAACAAAACAAACGACATAAAAGGGTATCGCGTTATTTCGCCAAATGTTAAAATTCACCCCTGACGTCAAGACGGGTATGGTTGTAAATTACGACTTTTACATCGCTATAAATAAAAGTCGTAATGTAGGCAAATTACAAATAAACCTGTGTACGTTTTGTTCGCTAATATTTCTGAAGTTTTCTTTGTTTACAATCGATGCATAGCATGCGGGTTGAATAACTCCAATCATTCGGGGGACGAAAACAAACGGTTCCCCTTTCTAAACATTCCCATGATGCATTTTGGTTTGTTTTTTTGTTTGCCCAAAGAGAAATTATTTTTATTTACTTTGAATATTTCTAACTTTGAAAGGAGACCGATTCTGCTGGTGTAAATATGAGAAAGTCCATAACTTTATAAGATAAATGGTTTGTATGGAAAATTATTTGATACTGTAATAACAAAAAAATCGGACCAAGCAGCTTTAACGTATTTAGATGACCGAGAATCCATTTTATTTTTTTTTTATTTTGGTCCCTGGGTCTACATAACTTAGAACGTATATAATACGCACAACATGCGCTCTTTACTTACATTGGATACACTGTGTTTCTTTATATTGCGTCTTTAGGTAAAATTCAGTACCTGGACCTGTCATCAAGTTGAACTTTAATGCAAGGCCTATGATAATCAGGAATATTACATCTCTATGAAATTGTTCTTTCGCTTTCATTTTCATCAACAACGGACGTTGTATCGGGATAAATCGGACAAAAAATATTCGGACCTTTTGTAAACTTTCAGTGGTGATATGAAGAAAACTAGAAAAGTATACAATCAGCTATTTTATTTTTTGTTTTTTATAAAATAATATATCATTTTATGTTATCAAATCGAAAACAAACGATATCTTAAGTATGGCGGCATACTTTTTGTCGAACGAGTTACTTTGATTCGCCAGGAGATCGATAGTGTCACTTCTAGTTTGATTGGTGGATATCTCCAGTATAAATAAATCATCTGCATATTGGTCTGTGACTCCCTAAACTTCTGCGGATATCTCAAAAGTGGACATCGATATATATTCATGGACGTTTCATTAAATTAGGAACTAACGATATGGCGTACGTTGAAAAAAAGAAACCTGTGAAAGGAATTTTGAAGTCTTCTTCCAGTTTTGACCATGAGAAGCACAAGGAGTATGCACAATTTTTTGTTTCCTTTTAACACTGTAAAGGAATGTGTAATTGTTCTGTATGATGTCTTTTTGATAAGGTACTGAGAAGTAAATACTAATGCGGTGTTGTCTCAATGCACAAATGGGTATGCTGGTAATTTAAGCTTGATTATGCGTTGTTATAGAAGGTGTGGAATTTTGTATCTACACTGATGCCTCCAGGTGCTATCGTGAAGTTCCAGCACAGAGACTTGTGTTTGTTTGTTCAAGTCAATATCTTTTACCCAATTGTTACATATATATGTAATTTAAAGATTATTTGACAACAATTCCCAGTTGTTTTGAATAAATTGCTTAACTTCGTTTAACCAAAATAATTATTTAAGCAGTGTCTTTAGATCTTGATTGCTTGCAACTTTATTTTCATAAATTGTCAGTATCATCTGCTTAAACTGGGCTATTTTGAACCAAGGTTTTGGTTGTTCTTTTGTGTAAATTAAACATGTAGGCTACTTATAATTAATTATTTTAAAAGGTGTGTACATAGGGTATGTGATAGTGGGATCCATATAGAATAAGTTCTACTTAGCAGTTGGTAACTTTTATGGGAGGTTTGGAGGAGGTTTATCACACCCATCAGCTTTTAAGGTTAGTTATCTTAAATCACTGTAGAACAAGACCAATTTAGGGTGCCTGAGTAGAGTACGGTAGTAATAGAAAGTTGATACTGCATATCTTAATTTCTCTGATCATATCCAAGATCACTAGATTTAGATTAAAGATGATCAATAGATTTTGTGAATCAGCTAGATTCTAGAATATCAACAATAATAATTATGATGGTCATTGAGAGGTTTTGTGTTTGTAACAGGGTTGGTTTATGTCCTCAGTTATATATGATTTACCAGTACAGGAATTCGTATTTTATAATTATGATTTCCTGTTTTGCTACATGTATAATTAAAGTGATTTTTGAACTATGGAGTAACAAGTTATTAAGATGAGAAATATGACCTAGATCTGAGACTCTAATCTATCTTACCTGTTACTGTTATTAAGTATGATCATGAACAATATGTGAAGTGAGATAAAGAAAAGAGGTATTCTGTAAATCATGCACCCCAATCAGGTAAAAGTTTTCAATTAAGATAAATAGTATAGCTTTTGAAAAATAATACCTTGAAGTATATTACACCTGTTTGTTGGGTTAACGTATACAGAATTGACAATATGACAATATGTATGCCATAATTTTTGTTTTCCTAACTTGTTTTCATATTGTATATAACTACAATAACTTGATTTATCACTACTTATGAATTGGTTTTAAAAAAACCCTTTTAAAAAAATTTTCCATTAAATTCTTCTAGAAGTAAATTACAACTATGGTAAATCTTTTTAGTTCTTGTTCATCAAACTGACACTTCTGGGATGGTTTTCCCCTTGCTTGACAAACTGAATTAGCATGAGAAAGATTTGTTGACTTGTATAATTGACAGAGTTTGTTCAGCAAGTTCTAGCTGCTTGAACTGAGAGCTGGAGCTAGCCATTTAGCCTAGAACTAAAGGTCATCAATATCATATCTAGTCATATTGACTATTATTGTACCAGAAGAGCTGCAAACTCAGAAAACCATACAATATTGTGTTGAGAAAAAGCTGTTTTGTGAACTATTGTGTACAAGTGAATGTAATTGTGAGTATATATTCCCATGAGCCATATTGTCTGACACAATTGGGAGACTGTATTGAGGTGTAGCTTTGGATCAATAAAGATTTTCACAAGAAAAGAAAAGCCATCTCAAAATGGGTACCATAATGAATAAAAGGACAAAGATGATTGAAACTCACCATACTAAAATGTCAATTGTAATTCAGACTCTGAATACAAACTAAATATAGCGGCACAAGTTATGTTAAAGTGGATCAAATTTGGTTTATTTAGATTTATTTTACTGTGAATTTTTTGTACATGCATTTGCAAATGATTTATCAATATTTCTCAATATTGGTAATACATTGTATTTTAGCATGAGGAAGCATATGCACATTACTTTATATATTTTTTAACAACAACATCCTATTCATGACCCTTAAGTTATGTGGGTGTTTTTATGATAAGCTTAGCATACCAATAGATGTGTTTTTATTCTTTTTTCTGGATATAACTTGGCACACCAATAGGAATATTCATTTAATTGTTTTGAAATTCTTTTCTGAAGAATGCAAGTTACTGGTAGTAGCAACTCATTACCTCACTGTCATTCTCAACACTCAAGTGAATGCTGTGAGTTCCCTCGTGTGCTCCCTGATTATTAGAGAGGATATGGAGTTTTGGTTCTGCTTGTCGATCATCATCTCTAAGATGACAGTTGTTGCTTTGTAACTTCTCAGGTCTCCATCTAACATTTATTCATTCATGAAGAAAGTTTTGACATGCAAATAATACAATAGCAGTACTGTTACATACTTTGATTATTTGTGATGACTGACGTAACAGTTTTTTGTGTACACAAAAGTGTGGAGGTTGGAAGGACTGTGTTTTTGTAAGCCATATATAAAGAGCAGTTTTTCATCCAAGAAGTACATGAATTTTTGTGATTCTCTGTCAAAAAGTTTCTCTTTGCAATACATCTTTAAAATATCTATACCCTATTTTTTTTGTACATAATTAGGATTATGATAAGAATAATTTTTTTTTTTACTAGATATCAGTTGCCTGTCTATCTGTTCAGTCATCAGTTAATCTTAAATGCAAAAGTTTTTATCCAACTTTGTTTACAATAAATAAATAAACTCCATATACTGGTACATGTTCTTTATACTGATTCTGTACAGCAGTCCTTTTAGATGAAAGTCAGTATACGGTAATTATCTCCCTTGAACTGAGATGTAATTCTTTGTATTTTATCAATTGCTAAAGTCCTATATGTATACATACTGGTTCACCAGTTGAATTTTAAATGATAGGCATATTCATGTAGTTTGTCATTTCAAATAACATAGAGCATGAAAATTCAACTTGTAATTTTTCATCATTGTTTTAAAGGCAGAAGGATAAACATGATAAAGAAATGAAGTGGGATGAGATGAATATTTTAGCAACTCATCATCCACCTGACAAGGACTATGGTCACATGAAAATTGACGAGCCCCCTACACCTTACAGCAAATCCTCAGACGTGGAAGATGATGATGAAGAGGAAGATGGGGATAAAAGTGCCGGGGGGTCAGGGATGGGGGATATCTTACCTGAGGACATTGCCAACAGGTAACTACAACTTACATGTATATACTTGCCAATTGTGATAAGTTCAATTGTAGTATTCATGTATCTGTATTATACTACATGTAGTAATTTAAGCTACAGGTAATTGAGAAAGAGAAATTGTTCATTCATATTTCAGTGGTATTTCTCATGTTCATGTACTGGTATTGTAATACATGAAGTAAATCAGGCTACATGTACGGTAAACTAATTAAAAAAGAGAAATAAAGATGTTGTAAGTCTGTGTTTACATTTTAATGTTTTGTCAACAGCTTGAAGCCAACAGCTGCATAAAACTAAATGTACTTTTCAGAAGTAAAGGAATAGTATGATTTTCTGAATGTATGTAAATGTGTAAAATCTATATAATTGCCACATATGACAACAATGTGGCAATGAAACATTAATGCACAATACAGTAATAATGACTAGACTTGAAATTTGTAATTAACCTTGATAAGGATGTTGACAGTCATTGTTATAATGGAAGAAGTATATTGGCTGGAGTTGACCTGGTCAGTCCTGGGCATTGCCAAGTGATCAATACTGCTATATAAGTGATAGTCTATCATAAGGCAATGTGAAGTCAGTTCATGATATATGTACTTTCAATTCTGCCTGATAATGAATTTTAATGAAATTAAAGGTTAAGGGAAATGTTCATATTTTTTTGCAACTGGCATTTTAAACAGTAAAATGTTTCTTTAGTAGTAATTCCTATGGGATATGAAGGAAGCTGTGTTTGCGTGCTGACCTATATGTCAGTGGGTTATGTAAATTTTTTCCCATTTGCAAGTACATGGACTAGTAATAGCATATTGGTTTTCCTAAGAAATGAAGGGGAAAATACTCAGTGAATGTATCCGTAGATATGTAAAATACATGGTTACTGTCTTGAAATATAAGCTATATTTGGGCGAGGGTAAGAAAATGTGACAGAGGGCGATGCTTGCCGAGCCCTCTTCGCGTTTTCAACCGGAGCCCAAATATCGCTTATATTTCAAGATAGTTATCATGTATTTTATTATCCTGCAACATAATATCACATTTTGCGCCTCAAACGAGCTTTATTCAACAAATTTTGCTGCATATCTGCAGTTGAAACCATGACGCCATGGCGTAAACGAAGCAAGAAAGATGACGTCACAATGCATTTGAATGTCGGTTAAATGCATGAGGCTATATTGGGGCATTGACAGAATATAGCTTTGTTTATTGGGTTACCTTTATTCGGTCAATGCAAGGGGTAGTTGCAGGATAAAGTCAGTTACTTAGTATCAGTTTGGTTAGTCACTGAACCAGGTGTAGAATGGTGGAGAATAACATGATTGATATCTGCTTACTGCACAGGTAATACAATCTTATGCTTGTATTTATCTGAGTGTAGAGTTTTTATGATGTAGGGTCTCATCAGATGGCTGAATTAGTGGTTGTTCTCTAAAAATGCACCATTATTACCATTTATCATGTATGCTATTATAGGCAATTGCCAGATTTCTTTATTTTACCATCGATGGTCCTAAGCCTTTTGATTTATTAGCTAAGGTTGCATTTATTTGATCAATGGGAGTAGGGGATGCTGAGGATGTAGACTAAAAGCCCAACTTTGGGTTTATTTCCTTCATGTGTTGTGCCAAAGAGTGACAGAGTGTAGTAATTGCTCACTGTTGTGAACAGTTGTCAGGGAGATGCAATCAGTCAAGGGAATATATCGGCTAATATCTCGGAGAAAGGACATGTGTGATTGTCTATCAACACTTGGCTTGAGATGAACTTTTTTTTCTCTTTTACATTAGATAGCTTTGAAGCATCCCTTTTTTGCCCTTTTATAACTCTCTTGTACAGCAGAGTTTCATACTCAGAATATAACCTGAATTTGGTCAGAAATTAATGCTGTTGCAAAAAATGTCAAATACATGTATATACTGATTGATATTTTTTTTTTAAAATGGGTTTAGCCATGGCTAATCTTCCTAAAAGGGTTCTCGAGAAAAATGAGGGATTACAATTATAAATATCAGGTTGCAGTGTGCTTTGTAGAGAAGGATAAAATCTAGTCATCAAGTCAATTTTTTTTGTAGCTTTCACTAGCACTTTTGGTCCTTTTAATGGATTATTTTTTTCTCTGATGATAAAATTCAGTTAGTGAAATCTGATGATTGATTTTGAAATAATTGTCAACACTACTTGCAGGCTTGCTGAGACACAGAGACCTCGAGCTACCTCTTTCAGTGAGGGTGATGATTCCTCAGAGGATGAGAATGAGACAGAAGAAGATAGAGGTGAGGACCAGAAGAATAAGATCATTAGAGGAGGATCCTGAAATTAATAATTAACTACATACAATTTTTTAGGGGGGGGGGGGGGTCACCCATTTAAGCTAATAAGCTGATTAATCTCTGCTGATTTCTGCAGTAAAATTGAATTGCAATGTAATACATGTACACTTATTATATTTATTCATTTATTCAAAGAAAAAATTGGTAGATGTGTTTCAAACAAATATTCAAGTACAGTACATGTATATCCATGTACCACTAAGCTAAGATGAATTTCTTATATGTATTGAAATTGAAGCGGCTTTGATAAATGCATGAAATAAAATAAATAAGCTTCTATATTTTTGTCATTTATTTAGCAAAAAGAAAACAGTTCGAACAGAAAAGAAAGTTGCACTATAATGAATTTCAAGCTGTCAAACTTGCGAAGCAGTTGATGGAAGAGGAAGAAGAGGATGATGAAGATGAAAATAATGAAGTAACCACCAAAAGTGAAGTCATTCAACCAATGGAGGAAAATAGTGCTAGTAATAGTATAAAAGAATCCAGTTAATTCAAGACTTAGGAACTTGGAATCAAAATTGTATGACAAAATTAGTTACTGCAAAAAATTGTCACAGAATGTATAGCCAAACTTGCTGATTTTTTTTTCTATCAGATTAAGGACATTTTGTATGTAAGGGAACTTATTTTAACATGACTCTGCATCAAATAGCAAGAAAAACACACATGGGATACATTTGCAATCCATTTTTGCAGGTACTTGTAAGAAAGAAGTATCTTGTACCTTGTATAATTATGGAAAATCAATATCATATGTAGATTACAAACCAAACTACAGATAATATGCATGTAAAATGATATGCATGTATTGGTCTTTGTATGAAAAGAATATGTTATTGAGAAGATGTTTAACATAAATAATTATGATACAGTTAACCGGTATTACAGAATGCATAATACATATTACATGTACTTTTACATGGATCATAGAGTGAACATGATGTGTGGAACCCTTACAGTATCTTAACTGGGGAATTTAATGAATGTGTGTTTTTGGGGGTGGTCATGGTTTTTTTTGGGTTTTTTTTTTTGGGGGGGGGGGGGGGAAGAGGGGACACATCAGAATTTGGGACAAAATAATAGTCACAATGACTATAGTGGTGTAATAATCAATTTGCAAAGTGCAAATAACTTTATTGTTTTGAGTCCCAACCATTTTTTGTTGTTTGGTAAGGCAAAAAGTACTAGATATAGCAGCTAAAAAACCAGAAACCATGCAATATAGGAACATAATAGTCATTCATTTTCCCCCCATTTTAACATTAAGAATTATGCTTATTATTTTACGCTAGGAACATTGTTTCTATTAAATATGTGACATAAAAAGCATATTATAGTTGATACTATCTGTTCAGGCAACAAAATGACGCCATCAATTCATATTCATGCATGCATGTATAGCATTTTCCTTTATTTCCATTAACATTTTGTCACTGGTGATTATAATCTAAAGGATATATTGTAAAATTAATTTTGTTTTTCATCCTGATTTCTTTTACATAAAATTTTGTTTCAAGGTATGTACATTTACTTATACACACACAATTTTATTATTGGTATTTGCCTTTTTTCTGATACTTTCTGAAATGTCAAAACAAATTTTTGTTGATTTATTTTCCATATGAAACAGGATATGTTTGGCAAGAAAGCAAAAAAGGAATACACATAAAATTTCCTGATATACAGTCAATCTTCAAATTAATATATGTCATTAAGATGAAAAAATATAGGTACAAATGTATCAATCTCTTTTCCATTAGTTTGTGTGTGTGTGTGTGTGTAGTCATAAATGCTTTGAGAATGTTTTGAAGATGCTTTCTTCCTTTAATAGTGTACATATAATTATGCTTTGATGAAAAAAAATCTCATTTATGCCATCAGAATTTTTTAACTTCTGGACATGATCAAGTATACTTGATGAAAAGTCATCTATCATACATGTGATGACTGTGTACTTAATTTTTTTTTCCAAGTGTATTATGCTCCATATTTCTTATTTTGCATTACCGGTATTTATAGTGGTCTAAGAAATTGTGTAACACTTTAGCAGGTTTATTTACACCAGAATAATTAATATATAAATATCATAAGAGTATTCAGGGAATTATCTAGAATGCAAGGCTGCTTATTGAATTTTTTTTTTTTTTAATTTTAATTGTCATTGTACTTGTACTACCTGTAACATGTTTTCATAGAAAATTAAATGTGATTTTAATACAAAATATGGGACTATAAGGTAGACGCTAGTAACATGTAATTGTGTTTTATCCCCAAACAAGACAGTGCTGGATTTGTTGAAAAAATTATTCTAACCATGCATTGCTGTGTTAATATATTTCATTGTATCATTTACTTTCTTTCATTGTTCAATGTGTATAAATTGTATGGTATGTAAGCGTGCTGCTTTATGTTTTTTTTGTTATATTGCTTTGAAGGCTATGGTATGTTTAATGATTACATTTGCTTGCACCAGAAGCTTCTATTATACTAATTTGTAGGTAATCAATGCAACATGTAGATCAATTCAGTTTGAATTTCCTCTTACTGTGTTAGGAAGTCTCAGCTAGTTGAGTGTGATTAACTTTGTAAAATTGAGATAAAATGGAGCCATCTTTCATTGACTTGTAATAAGCACAATATAGACATCACTGGTTTGCTGTATTCTTGCTTCACTGAAAAATTTAGAGCCTAATTTATTGTATGTAGTTTATTTAGCAATAATTTAGTTGTAATTTTTTTTTTCCTTTCAGAAGAGAATAAATAGTGACCTCAAGATCTGTAAAAACAAGAATACATGTATGTAGCTGCATGGTGAGGGCGTATCATTGCATGCGATAGTACGTTTTTGATGCTGTTCTTTCTAGTAAGGTACTTCAGGGCATACCCATCGTCCTGTCCCAATGTTTGTCGGTTGGTTGTTTTTTTTTTTTCATAGGTGTATAGAATATGCAAACATTTGTTTTTACCTGTAATTCAGAACCATTTGGGTTTTTTTGTGATTTTTTAAAGAAATATATATTTCTAAGAATTTGTTGCGCATTGATTACATGTGTTAGTAATAATGGAGTGTAATCTTTGCATGTTATGAAAAGTATTGCAATTTTGTTTAAATTTTTTTTTATCCTAGCTGTTCCAATTTTTTTGTTTGATAATCTGGGCTGATGGTGCAAGAAATGTATTACCAAATTGTAATAGTTTTGATAAGTTTAATGTGAATTATATCAAAGTTATTAAAATATAGTAGAATTTAAAAAATGTTTAGCTTCTTCTTTTTATGTACCGGGTAACTAGAAATGTCTATCGATATATTTTGACAATGCCCTGCTCTGTGGTACATTCATTTGCAATCATGAAATTTTCAATCTTTGTTCTAGTCTAAATCATAATTTTGTAAATTTTAATAGAAAAAAATATTGGTTTTTTTTTTTTTAAATTTTCCTACAAAATTGCATCTCTACAGTAAATGAAGCCATTTAATTTATGACATATACATGTACATACAGTGTACAGTTGAATTTCTCTCACCATAGGTATCAATGAATACAGTTTAATTTATAAAGATGTTTTTAACAATTTCTTTAAAAGTTAGCTAAATACAAAATTTAGAATGGGAAAGAAAGATTTTGGTCAGAGAAGTTATAAGACTCAATAAATCATATGTACATGTATCTGTCTCAAGTTGATAAGAATATCTTGAAGTTTTTTTGAAACTGCACTGAACAGTTCAGTGATACAAATGACAAACAGAACATGCTCCTTGCCAAATTTAATACATGGCCGGATATAAAAAAAGAATTCTGTGATGTTTCCATTTAACAATTAAAATTTCAAGAATATTAATAACAGGGCAGCTGTGGATGTAGAATGCAGATTTTTCTACACTGAGGAAAATTAAACAGAATGAAGAGATAACAAAACATTTGTGTTAAGAACATAAGTGTGTGAAACAACATTAAGAAATGTTGAAAATTCAATGTATGTTTTGCTAAATACTTTTGAAAGGATACCTTTAATTCCAGTACCTAAATTAATATATAAATTATTGAAATTACATTGATATTGATATATATATTGAATCTGTCAACCTTTTATGTAAGTGTTCATCTTCTCTAAACATAACAACAAGGCACACAATCTTAGGGGGCCTCTTGAAATGAAATTGGTACTGTAGTGAAAAAAGTTAGATATCCCTTATTTAACACACCAGGTAGTACATTTGAGCAACTACTGGAAATTGCATACCAGTCTTATACCAGTCTAAGTACACATTAATAAATGTTTTTATTTTGATCAATATAAGGAACATTTAGTTGACATCTAGCACATCTAATATTTACTTTGCAATAAGTACACAAGAGCATTTGTTGAAAAAATAAGCTTGTGTCATGAAATATTAAATACATTTAAAATGGGCTTTAAATCTCCATGTATTTTGATGTTGAATTCATAAGATCGCTTCTTTTCACTGCTTTTAAAGCAAACCATACTTCTGTGGCCGTTACACCGTTGTTATATTTGAATTTATTCAGCCTGTTTTTAATCTCTTAATAAGTTAAACATTTTGAACAGAGGCTTTTTAAGCATGGGCAGCAATGTTACAAATTACGCCTTCACTGCTAGGAGATTTATTGTCATTTTATCAGCATACAAAATCTAATGGAACAGTCAATTGTTATGTGTGAAGATTCTCTAAAAATAATGGCCTGAATCACCATCAAAAACACGAAACTGCTCATTTCATCAATTACTTGCCATTGGATGTAAAATTAACAAAAACATGATTGAAATCCTAATTAAACAGGATATACAAGATCAAGCCTGATAATAAAAGAATGAGTTGAAATCAATGTGCTTTATTAAGAAAAACAACATTCCATTAATAACTTTTCGTGTTGTGTAGAAACATGCAGTTGTGCACAACTGATAATGTCCATGCAATGCCCTTTTATTGGTAAAAACATTTTAATAAATTATTGGTAACTTTATCTCAAAGTCACAGAGAATCTAATTAGATTAGTCCAGCAGTGCTAAACATGACCAGGCGATAAACACGGGGAGAAAATCAATGCATAGATCTTGAGCATCCAGCCAGAATATCACGAAAAAATTCCATCATTAATCCTATCATAAAATTTTGTCACACAAATGTTCACTCATGGAAGGATATAAGAATTGGCTTGCGTGGCAAAGCACTGTTTAATTGCCTCTTGACAATTATTGATGTCTCTCCATGGCAAAGAAATGTGAACTGTCAGGAATTCCAGGTGCTTTAACAACACCTCTAATGCTGCCTGCATGTCAACTCCGGCAAGCACCTGCTCTAGTGCTACATGGTACCCATTTGTAGATTCCTGTAGTTTTGTCACAGTTTGAGTCAAGTCTTTCTTCTGATGACAACTTGAACATTCTGCTTCTGCCAGATCCTTGTCTTGAGATATGAAAATAGGTCCAGAGCAGCCTTTACATTTGAACACTGGGACATCTTCAGGAATATCAAAATAAAGAGGAAGTTGTAACTGACATGCATCACAGTTGCAATCAAAGAAATACTGTGGACGTAATTTTGCCCGACGTTCCTCTCGTATTGTCAATGGGTATAGAGCTCCATAATTGTCAAGAATTTCCTCTCCTTTCTTAATGGGCTTTATAGCTCTGACAATACAAATATTGCCATAGTTGTGTCGTACCACTGAAGGGTCACAAGAATGGTTGATGAGGCTGAGAAGTGCATATGCTCCAGATCCTATCTCTATGCTGTTTGTTACAGTAGGATCCCCTGGCTTCCAGAGGATTTCTGAAACTTCATGGGCATTACAGGGCAACATTTGTATTTGTCTTAAAATATGGCTTCCTATGTAACATTTTGCATCCATTTCTTGTCCCTTTTGACAATCTTTGAAAAAAGGTGTTAACTCTAAGCACCTCAATAGATATACTGTCTGCACAGCCTTGTTAAACAGATCCTCGGGGGTTCTCTTGTCTCCATGATTCACTAAGGTGTATAGAGCATGATAATTCTCCGAATCATAACAGCCATCCCCATTATATCCAATACTCTCTGACACATCATCTTTGCAAAAATTACTTTGTTCATTAATGAGAAAGGGAAATCCTGCTTTCAAAACCATACGAAATGCTAGATGCCCTAGTTTTGATTTCATATTTTGGACATGTCTGATGATTTTACATTCTATTCTGTGATACTCTGTCCAGGCCTCTTCCTGACACTGTAGTGAACAGAAGGCAATATCACTGCACTGCTGACAAGGCACCGGGGCATTGATTCTTTTGCAGCAGTGGCTGCAGTACTCTTGTTCTCTTTCTGGGAGATTGACTGAGGCATATGGTTTCTCCACTGCTACAGTATCTCCCACTTTGATATCAGAGGATGCCATCAGTCCACGTCCCATTTCCGTGCTCTCACGTAAACTGACTGTATTACTGGCCGACAGGAATACAGAATTTTGAGAACTTTTGTCAATTTGAGGCAAATCTGAGTGAAAATGGTTTATGAGCTGTTTTTGGTCCTCATCCATATGATTTTCCAAGTCCAAATTGCAACCTTCGATTTTCACTTCTTCTATGAGACGTTGAAAGTCCTTACATTGATTTTGCTTTTTCTTTTCATCTAGAGCCGAAAATTCAAGGGACTTTAAAGCTGATTGGAAGGACTGTTTTGCTTTAGTAAAGTCCCGCAGCTGTCTATGACACTTTCCCTGTCGATCATGTAATTTGTAATGGTTTTCTATGGGATATCCAAATCGAAAAGCCAGTTCTGCATTCCACAAACAAGCAGCATAGTCCTTCAGATGAAACATGGCAGCTGATCTGTTTGCATAAGCATTGGCTAACTCCAGGTCTTTGGTCTCAGTCTTGGTTTCCATTTTGTCAAAACAGTTCATATTTGTCACTGGAGCTTTTAAAACACTAGCTGTATAAAGCTTAAGGGACTTGGAATAATTCTTCTTTATGAAGTACTGGTTTCCTTCAGTTCTTAGACGACAAGATTCTTCTGAATTTTTGCCGTTATCATAATCTTCGAGATGAATGTGCTTTTGGACCACAGGCAAGGTTAACACAAATTTTACTCTCTCTTCATTGGTTTTCATTTTGGAAAATTCCTCCATAGTTTTTACAAATTCTCGTTTCTTTTGAAATTCCTCACGAATAGCTTTCTGAACGCCCTCCATGTCTGCTGTCAGAAACTCCAGATCTACCTGCAATGTAAAAAAGTAAAAGCTGAAGCATATATTTTAAGCTCTGTTAAGTGCAAATTTCAAACCTTAAAGTGGAAAATTCATGTATAATTGGTTATAATGCAAGGATAAAAAGATATATAGTAAGGGTGGGGCAACAGGTCTGGACAGCAATGCCTGCAGGATACCTTGCAATTTATGAAAAGAGTGAGGTGTTATGATAAACAAGCCTGAGGGCAATGTAAGATGCATTAATTTATTAATGAATGGATGCAAAAAATTTCAGCGCACCACTTATTTGCAAATTGATATTATGTTTCTGCAAATATCTCAAATGAATTACAGGTAAAATTGAGTAAATATTCATTATTTCAAAAATAAAACAGTGTCAGTGCAAAAAGCATAATTCCATGAATACAATATGTCACATACTGATAAAGAAAACCCACCCAATCTTGAAGTTAAAGTTAAATCATTCTTTGTGCCATGAAGTATGGTGTCCGGATAGGGCCATTTGCGTTAGCGCGACATCACATTCAGATAAACGAGACATCGCGCTAACACACAACACGCCGTCGCGCTAACGCAACTTTGCACAACACGCCGTCGCGCTCACAACACGCCGTCGTGCTAACGCAACTTTGCACAACGCGCTGTCGCGCTAACACACAACACGCCGTCGCACTAACACAACTTTGCACAACATGCCATCGCGCTAACACACAACACACTATCGCGCTAACACACAACATGCCGTTGCGCTAACACAACTTTGCACAACACACCGTTGCGCTAACACAACTTTGCACAACACGCCATCGCGCTAACGCAACTTTGCAAGTTTCACAGTCTAGTAGGAAGTCATGTCTGGAAATATCAGACTGCGCATGCTGAAATATGTAGGCCTGCACGCAAGCATGGATGAAAAATAAAAATAAAATGTACTTTGAAATATATATATATATATATATTATTTTCATTTATTATCAATGCATATGAATAAAAATATAGTTACTATTGGTCTGTAATAATTTTCTACAGCAATATATGGGGGTAAGTCTGTATCATTTATAGAGACAAATGCCTGTGCAGATGGGATTACTCTACAACCCTTTATGGTCAGATGGTTTGCTAGGCATAGTATAAAAAAATCGTGCGATATGACATGTATAACCGTTATAAAATGCATGCATGCATAAGGTATATTGGAATCTATCATAATGACAGGCGAATGTGAGGTATCCCCGACTTCCTCAAAATAAATATACGTACGATATCAAATTAGGTAAAGTTCTTTTTAGGTTTTCATCTCGGTTCTCTATCAGTCTATGAGGTGAATCTACTTTTACCCATACCATCTGATTTTTGGTTGTCGTATCTGTAGTATAGCGGGGAAATATTTGTTTATAATTCATCATAAAAACTACACAATGTAATATATTTATGTTTATGATATATTTTATAATTGCAACAATTTTAGTAGTTAACGGTACCGAGGAACGTAAACAAATTACGACAACTAAAAGTTGGAGTGAGCATGGAATATTCTCGTGTGTTCTAAACTTGTTCACTGCAAAAATACAGAAGATGGAGAACAACGGTGGCGGCAGAGGTCCTCCTGATGATAGGAATAAACAACCGAAAAACGTCGGAAAGTTGTTGCACATGTGTCTCGAAGCACAGAGTGGTAGTCAACAGGAGGAGAATCATGTCGTGCAACCCATGCCCGAAGAGGTAAACATAACGTGTGTACAACACGTATCTATATGCATGATATGATCACAATGTCGCGAAATTGTAATACTGACCAAAAGAGAAAAATTTTTTCTTTGTGTATTGATCGTTTGATAATACTATTAAAATGTTAAAGATTTCATACTTATTTTAATGTGCAAATGATCTCACTTTTGGTTATCCTGAAATAGACAGGTTTCATTTATTTTGGTTGTGCAATCGACATGTAGTTCTTCTTATTCCAGTAAAGTGCAGGGTCTTGTGGGCATCATCGCACTTGACCGGAGCCTCTTAGTAAACAGTTTAGTAAACACCCCTCCCATCTCAACAATTTCAATGAAGGATCAACATAATCAACACCTTCGTCCCACCATTTTAATTTATTCCTCCCGAAATCTTGTTTATTTTGCATGCTTAATAAATGGCATGACTATGGCTATAAACATTAAACACTGGATTTATCTGCCTCAATTTTTGAGATTGCACTTGTCCACCAGGACATGATTGATCATTCTCAACCAGAGAACCGGCCCAGACTAGCTGTGCCTTGGACAGTAAATAAAACATTCTATTGATAAAATGATATTCAGAGACATCCATAACAGTATATATTATATTTATGCCCCATATAGAATCTTTTATGAGATGTCAGTGAATCAAAAAAAACCGGGAAGTACAGCTAATTTTTCCACAAATAAATCAGGGACACATATACACATCTCTGGAATAATCCAGAGACTTCTAAATGTCAACATGGCTAATGTAAATTCAGAGTGAGAAAAGAATAGTTGAGAAATGGTTTGAATTTTTGTCTTTATATGGAAACTATTAAAGAAGAAGGCATATGCAAGCTCTAAAAGGTGTGTTTTGATAAAGTAAGTAGTTATTTTTAGTGTAATTCATATAATTTATTCTGTAAAATTGTTTCAAAGCAGATCAGCTATTACTTCATTAGATCTATGTGGGAGGTACTCTGTGGTGAGGGCTTGTCTCGAGACAGAGTTAGATTATTCTAACTAGATCATTCCTAACCCCAGTCTCCATACCCCACATAATCTAGGCTGAGAGTCGGCTCAGCTGATGCCTTTATTGAGTCATCATTTTCTTGGTCATAATTTGTTGCAATAATCGCAAAAACGTTTATTTTTTAGCGTCGACAATGGTTGGACAATGCCCTGAAAGAATTAACAGTAAGCCCAGTGGAGAGGATGAAGGAGGGCTTACGTATTCTTACAACAGCAGAAAGTACAGAGCAACAGATGATTAATGCTTTAGATGAAATCATTGAATGGTGTGAAAACCTCGATTTTGCTGCAGGTTTGTACATGTATCAATCTTCAAACTTTGAAAAATACATTAGTATAGATTCTTCAACCTCAAAATTTGAAATTTTCATAAGAGATGAGAAATTATTTATATCTTGGGTATTACATGTAATTGTCTCATTTTTACTGTCATAAACCATCTCAATTTTTCTGTATAAACTGTTCATTGTTCCATAAATTCAGATGTGGCATATCAGTGATATTCCTTCCTATGTGGTATGTCTGTGTTTTCAGATTTTTTTAAGATTGGAGGATATCCAGTGCTTAGCAAATTACTGCCCCACAAATCAGCTGAGATACGATGGAAAACACTGGAGTTGATTGCAGTCTTGGTTCAGAACCACACTTACTGTCAGGAGATGGCTCTCAAAGAAAACTTGTTACCCAAAATGTTGACAATACTAGATACAGATGACGATGCAACTGTTAAAATAAAAGCTATGTATGCTGTGTCGTGTAAGTTTTAAAAAATACTACAATTTTCTGTTGACTGCATATGTGTATGCATGTCTCAAAACCCATGAAACTTTATTTTACCTAAATTGTTTTTCATTTAAAGTAGTGTACAGCAAATATCAAGCAACCTCTTAACGTGAAGCCAAATTGATGCAATATATGACAAACAGTAAAACTTATGGTACCCAGTTATCTTGTATTTGGATTGATTTATAAATGCATATTAATTAAGACACCTTGCATATCTTTCAGGTCTCACAAGAGATAATCCTGATGCCCAGAAAGTGTTTATAGAAAATGATGGCTTTTCTGTATTGATGAGAGCCATGCAAACAGATGTGGAGAAGTTGAAGGTTAAAGCTGCATTCATGTTGTCTGCACTCTGTGTGGATCGGCCAGACATAAAAGGTAGGGACTTAGTTATGCTTAGTATACTAGTGCTCTGTGTAGATAGACCAGACATCAAAATTAAGGACTAAGTAGTACCTAGAGTACTACAGTAAAACTCGTTTCGTACAAACACGGATATAGCGAGATATCGGATATTGTAAAGTTTTGTGGGGAGTCCTCCGCAAAATTCTAAACTAAACCTTGCAAAATTTTCAAGTTTTAACAAATTCTTGAGTCCCGTAGGGGTGAAAAATGAGAAAATTTAAAACTTTTATAACAAACATAGTTTAAAAAGTTTGCACTACCATTTAACATAATAGTTTAAATGAATTTATTTCCACATAAATTCTTTACTTTACAATCCTACTATTCTAGGTTTCAAAAGAATGTGTTTTCATTTTAAGCCTCAGCAAAAATTGTAGTCTGGTGAAAGAAAACATGTATATAGTGAATTCTCTTTACTTATTACATATTACAAATTCGTTACAACGAATTACGGATATAACAAAGTAAATCCATTGGTCCCTAGGACTTCGCTATAACTGAGTTTTACAGTAGTACTGTACATGTATGTGGATAGGCCAGACATCAAAGGTTATGCTTTGTAATACTTAGTATACTAGTACTCAGTGCGGATAAGCCATACATCAAAGTAGGGACTAAGTACTGGTAATACCAACAGTATACCAGTAGTCAACACTTTAAGGAAATATGGCCTAGTACTGGTACACTGAATTTCTGGATAAATGAGAAATCTACATGGATTACCTAGTAGTGATTCATTTGTAAGCATATCTTAGTAAAGCATGTCTATATTGCAGAAATAATTCATTTGTAAGCATTTCTTAATAAAATATGTCTACATTGCAGAAACAATTTCAGGAATATTATTTCTACCAGTTTTTAGCTCAACTGAGCTGAAAGCTCAAGTGAGCTTTTCTGATCACTTTTTTGTCCGGCGTCTGTCGGTCTGTCTGTCCGTAAACATTTTACATTTTTGACTTCTTCTCCAGAACCACTGGGCCGATTTCAACCCAACTTGGCACAAAGCATCCTTAGGTAAAGGGGATTCAAGTTTGTTAAAATAAAGGGCCAAGCTCTCTTTCAAGTGGAGATAATTAAAAATCATTGAAAATTTGTTGGTATTTTTCAAAAATCTTCTCAAAAACCATTTGGCCAGAAAAGCTGAAAATAGTGTGGAAGCATCCTCAGGTAGTGTAGATTCAAGTTTGTTCAAATCTTGATCCCCGGGGGTAGGGTGTGGCCACAATGGGGGGTCAAATTTTACATAGGAATATATAGCGTAAATCTTTAAAAATCTTCTTCTCAGAAACTAATCAGCCAGAAAAGCTGAAACTTGTGGAGAAGCATCTTCAGGTAAAGTAGATTC
>WFKH01011801.1:16522014-16558748 GCA_016163765.1 Magallana hongkongensis
AGGAATATATAGAGTAAATCTTTAAAATTCTTCTTCTCTGAAACTGATCAGCCAGAAAAGCTGAAACTTGTGTGGAAGCATCCTCAGGTAGTGTAGATTCAAGTTTGTTCAAATCATGATTCCCAGGGGTATGGTGGGGCCACAATGGGGGGTCGAATTTTACATAGGAATATATAGAGAAAAATCTTCTTCTCAGAAACCGATTGGGCAGAAAAGCTGCAACTTGTGTGGAAGCACCCTCAGGTAGGGAAGATTCAAGTTTGTTCAAATCATGATCCCCAGGGGTAGGGTGGGGCCACAATTTGGCGGATGTAAAATTTTTACATAGGATTATATAGGGAAAATTTTTTAAAAATTATCTTCTAAAACATAATTTGTCTAGAAAAGCTGTAACTTTTGTCAGTTCAGATAGTGTAGATTAAAATTTGTCAAAATCATAATCTTCAGGAGTAGGGTTGGGCCACCGCGGGGGGGGTTCCAATTTTACAAAGGAAGAAAAATTAAAATTATTCACTCAATTAAAAGCTTTACTTTGTGAAAGCATTTAGACATATTGTTGATTCTTTAAAATTGTTTAGACTTTGGCCTCTTGACAATTCTTGACAATTCTTCAGTCCCATAAGGGGTTCAAAGTTTGATGTAGGTTTATAATCCATATATAAACAGTTGTTTAAGTCTGATCATCTTTTCGAGAACTGCAATGCTCAATATGTGATATGACTTTAAAATCATCCTGTTACAAAGGCTCAATGATAAACATAAGAATATGCAGGGGATTTTTTTTTATACAGGATCTATTACCGGTATACGACATTGTTAAGATATTTTGTATATGACTACGTAAAGCTGATTTTATTATGTCTATTGTAACATTGCTCAGGAGAGCGATGTGGCCCATGCTGGCCTCTTGTTTATTCCATTTAATCCAGTATTGTATGATTAACTTATATGCAGTGATATCCACATTCACCGATATGAATATTCAGATTCCTCAAAAAATAAAATCAGAAACTTACAATATTGTACATGTATTACATACTGATGGCATCCTTGCAATTTGTGGGATTTAGCAAATGGAATCTGAGATATCTACTATAACCTTGTTTTTGTAGATGTGATGTGCAACACTGGCATGATTGATCAATTAGTGGGAGTCCTAAATGAAGAACACAACTCCTTCCATGAGCACACTTTGGCTGCTCTTCTTTCCATTGTCACAAATCACCAGAAAGCTGTAGAGGAGTGCCAAAGACCAGAACTGGAACTGGGCAAAAAACTGCAGGAGAGGATCCAAAGTCTTAAAGGCAAAGAAGAATTTCGTGTAAGTCTACATTGGGTTTTACTGCCCTTTGTTCTTAGCTGTAAGTAGGGCATGTTTGATTTTCCTGTTATATAGTGTTATAACTGTTATTCATATTTTGATGTCTGTATTTTTTCTTAGAAACATTTTACTAAATAAATGGGAGATCCCTTATTCTTCTTTACACATACAATGCACTATGTGTACCAATACTGGAATTCTGAGCTTGAATGTTCTCATTTCTCGTCTGGTTTACATTTGTAGGAGGAAAGTCTATATGCCAGAGAATTGCTGAAGATAATAACAAAGGATGACATTGAGGTTCAGCGGTAAAAAAGCAACAAGAGGCGTGTCCAGATGGATGGCTGATCCATTTAAAAACAAAGCAGTCACTAGTTGCAATAATGTAGCTTTCCTTTTTTTTCCCCCTCTCCCTGTTTTTTCCCCCCTCTTTGTTTCCCCCCCCCCCCCCCTCCCCAGCTCCAAACACAAAATTAGAAAAAAAGGGGGAGAGCTACATTTATGCAGCCATGCACACGTGTGCTTGTGGTGTGATTTACAGTGTGATTTAGCCATGAATTTCGATCGCTGACTTGATTGAATTTATGTAACGAATAAATATTCTACAAGACTGTGTTTTCATATTTAAATTGCTGTAAAACAGATTATCTCAGGGATATTTTCTAAATTTGAATTGATGTGTCTTTTAAGTAACTATTCAGAAGTGTCTTATCAAATGTAAAGTATTTTGTTGTCAGTATTTTAATCTAATTGCATACACATTATGAATAGATTAAAGCACTGTAGAATAAAAAGGAAATTTTGAATTACTGCTATTTTTTAACTCACTTGAATAGTATAGTGTGAGGAAAAATTTCAAGACCATTACTGAAGAAAACGGGGCTAACTGTTGTATTAAATATCCATAGAATGATTAGACGATTCAATACTGTTCATTTATTTGCCGTACTATAAATGAATTGCCAAATTTTAATCATTAATACATAATGAATTTCTTGTCTTGCAGGTTCTATTATTAAATTTTTAAAATTTTTGTTTATGAGGTACGTGTAAATACTATGCTTTATTGAAGGAATAGAATATGAATAATTTGGATTTGCTAATCCAGTCTGGCATGATGAAATGTTTCAGTAATTTATTGTGAGAGTATGTTTGGTGTTGTATCAGTGCAATTTAAGCTTTCTGTGGTGGTATTTTTGTAAATAAATGTTCAAGATGCATGTATACACAAAACAAATCTAAGAATTGTTACCTGAAATTTTCACAACTTCAAAGTTATGTATACCTTGTTGAGGACTGTCTTATGAATGAACAATCCAAAAAGTTTATGGTCAACATAAGTAGATATTTACATTGTGTATTTTTAAACTTTTCACACTGTTTATGGATTTATTTTTATGTCTTGATATTTTTGTTGAAATGCTATTGCAGATGTATATTCTGGTGGAATTAATGTGATTCTCTTAATAAGGACTTCATTGAAGAACAGTTCTTTTCAAATAACTTTTTTCACATTTTTTTTTTTTTTTTTACTTCAGGCCAAAATAAATAGTGTGTTTCCAGTTCCCCTACCAACCCTAAATTATATATGATATTCATAGTATTGGTATTGACATATCTTCCAGGGAAAAAATCATTTTGACACGGTTTCATGGTCTCTGCAATGTTGAAGGTAACATAGAAAATAAATCTGTGTTTAGTATCTTTGCAATGTTATTGAGGGACCATCTGATGAACCAGGTTTGAAAATCAAAATTGTTAAAATATGAAATATTTTCCCTACTTCATGCTCATTTTCATTTTCAGTTAGGAATAGGAAATGCACTTTTTCAAAATGTGGATACAATTATTCTAAATTTTATCTATGGTAAATCTACATGTGTGCATAAAGTATATGTAGTTAAATCGAAATTATACAGATATATTATGTATAGTACATGTACCAACATTTTCATACATGTAGTCTTTTTTCAGATTTTCTTGTTCAAGACTGATGGTATGTTGTAATTGAATAGAAATATCTATATTAAATTATTTGTTTTGATTACTTGCAGAGAATAGTGCATCACTTGTCTTACTTTTATGGGTTGTGCACGCATAAGAAAATGGATATTCAATTCTGGACAGACTTCATGATTTGTTGATTACTATGATTATATGTATTTAATATGTTTACAGCTGTTAGTACTTTTGTTGAAATACAGAGCTACTTATGTACTTCTATATATCTTTGTTGTTTTTATTCCAAATACATATTCATTATATTACCTGTACATGTATTGCTCAATTATTTTATCATTCCCAACAAAGAGTTTCTGGGATGTATATACATGTAGGAGCACATGGCTCATTGGTCATAGGTGTTTGCAAGTAACCCACAAGTAACTTGTTACCATATGTTGTGTCATTACACAAGGCACTTTATCTGCATTGTCTTAGTTCACCAAGCTGCAATGGGTTGGCTTACACTGGGGGTTAATCTGCAATGAACTGGTGTCCCATCAAGGTCTAGTCAACAGTCGCTATGCATCACAGAAACCAAGATAAGCCCCAACTAATGGCTCAGAGAAGGATTTAACATTTTAGCAGTGGAATCATCTATTTGTCAAATTTAACACAAGTACCTCATATTTAGACAAAGGTTGCTCATCTTTTGAGGGTGTGTTGTATCCTTGACCCGAGGTCATTTGAGATCACATCATGAATACAGAATAATGTTTGTGTGATGTATAACTTTATAGAACAAGATGTGTGCTTTGACCTTGTTTAGATCTTTTGACCAAGGTCAAGGTTATTTCATGCCCCGCTCTGCAGTCAACCTTTAGTGATTTTGTTTGTCCAAGATCACCTGTCCGGAGCATATCTTCTCTCCCCTAAGCCCAATCTGGCTCATACTTCACCCACAGAGTGCCTTTGGGTAAAGGGTGTGCAGTGACCTTGAACCAAGTTTCTAGGTCTAAGGTTAAGGTCATAGCAGAATTATCTGAAAAATCCTTGTCCATATCATAAATTCTCTCCCCTTGGTCCAATCTGGCTCATATTTCACATGCAGAGTGCCTTTGGTCAAAGGGTGTGGAGTGACGTTTCTAGGTCAAGGTCATAACAGACTAGGCAAAAGTCTTTTTTCAGAGCATATATACTCTTCCCTTAGCCCTATCTGGCTCATACTTCACATAACAAAGCTTTTGTGTGAAGGGGTGGACAGTGACCTTGAACCAAGTTTCAATGTCAAATGTAAAGGTCATAGCAGATCTCTTTAAAATCAAGTTTTAGACCATAAATTATTTCCCACTGGCTTAATCTTGTTCAGATTAAATCCTCAAAAATGCCCCTTGATAAGGGGTAATTAGCTTGAATCAAAGTTCTATGCCAACTGGAAAATATCTGTCAGGTCAAGGTCAGAGCAAAGTCCTCTAAAATGCTTTTTATTCTATTTTCCATTATTCAAGAGGGGCCCTTTGAGATGGTCACCATCTCAATGATGTCTAGTTTTTATCCTTTATTATGAGAAACATTGCACCTATTCAAATATCAGTCCAAGTAACAAAATTTTAACAAATTTACTACACCAATATGTTTGATTCATATATTATCAGTTTTTTCCTCTGATTTCATGTCCTTTAAAAGATGATAATCATTCCATCCATCATGTTTTTACTTTTTCTTGATTTATTAATCTCCCTTTTAGAATATGGTGATGCATGGCTTTTAGCTCAGAAAAGTTCCTATGAAACTTTGGCTCAGGTGAGCTAAAACTGCTTCATAACAGAGTAACTAACAGTCTTGACAAGATCAATTCCAGTCCTGAAACTCTGGTTTCAGCTCAAGAAAATAACTTTTTTGTTAAATAAAACACTTTGCTTTTCATTTTTTTATTAAGCACAAAAATTCATTCACAAAAATTTTAAAAAAACTTCCATAAAAATTAATGTTTTGCAAATTTTAATGGTTTTAAAAAGTGCACAATTAATGGTGAAAATTATGGCATTGATATGTATCAAGTTTGAATAAAACTTAATTTGTTCACCAAAAGTAGGAATAAGTCAATGAATTTCTTTCATTAGTAACCTTCGCCAAGTAATGAAAACGAGATTTCAGAGGTGTACATGTTAGCTAATTGCATTATAAAGCACTTGTTTAAAAATCTACAACATCAAAAACACAGTCATGTGTATACTGGTGTACAAATATTGATATGGAGTACATAGTTTGATTCACAATTATACACATCAAAAATATTTTTAAAAATTGTACAACTTTTCTGAAAAATAAAATAAAACAATATTCAAAAGCATATTAAAATAATCTGAATAAAATTTGTTAATAAATGAATGGCAATAATTATCAGAGATGATTTCTGGATGAAGAAATTAATTTAGTATATGTTTCATGAGTATGGAAGTCATTTCTGTGTATTACAGTATTTCAAATTTTGTAGTTGACCTTTGTATTTTTAAATTTTGATTTCGTGAACATTAATAATGTTACTTATGAATGAATTACAAGTAAAATGTGATATTAAACTATACCACCAAGATACCAGTAAATGTGACTTGGTTAAAATTTTAACCCAAATATTTTAAAATATCAATTTTTAGTTGGAAAACAAAAATCAACCTTACTGAATGTATTCATTGATTTAAAGTTTTAAAATATAGCATATTCAATACTTCATTACAAAATTTTCAGTATTATTCACACTCACAAAATACCAGTGCCCAGGTACTTTACTTGATTAAAAAAAACAGTATTTTTCATACACATCCATGTACATTTCTTTTGCTACAAAAAATCTTGATCCCATAAAACACTGATAATCATAAAGTGTATCTATGCTGCATTTTGACATGTACAATCCAAAGAAATGTGTACTTATTGTAACTTGCATGTAAGGGCAGAAATAGGCAGGCATAACAAATTGATCTGAATGTAGATTCATGTCTAAAGTACACTGTATTACTGTCACATACTGTGGAATCATTTAAATTTGTCGGGGCCAATTTTCGTGGATTCCTTAAATTTTAAAGGTTCGTGGGGACGTAATTTTGTGTATTCTCTAATTATATCAACATAAGGAAATATGACTTTATAACCCTAATTTATTAAATCATGGAGGATGTTAATTCGTGGATGAGAGGTACCCACGAATTCCACGAAAATTGAGCCACCACGAAATCTAATGATTCCACAGTTAATGAAAAAGTAAAATAAATCATACAAAAAATTCTAGAATATATTCTGGTATAATATAAACTACATCATTTTCAGAAAATTAAGAGGATGGATGTATACCAGTAGATATTTTATCTTTCATTAAATATTCAAACAACAAAACTTGTTTAAAATGCCATCTTATAAAGTAATACATGTATACCTGAATAGTACATTCTGTATAATACATGTATACTTGAATAGTATATTCTGTAAAATAAACAGGTAAATAAAACCTGCATGTTTTTAAGTATTAGGAGATGTTAGTGTAATATCAGTAGCATTAAGACATTTAATTTCCATCATAATCACCAGTAAATTCAGAAGTGAACAGCTATTTATTTACTTTGTTCATTTTCAGATAAGCTTTCCCGATTTAACAGGAAAATAATTATTTAGAATAGTGCAGTTGGTTTTCAGAGGAAAAATAAGAAAAAATTGTCACAACCATTGAAACCAAGAAAAACTGTAAAAAAAAAAAACAAATCTACCACAAAAGTGACAAGATAACTTGAACGACACATACTGAAGTAGTTATATATCAACATATCACAGCATTCAAAACTACAGTTTGTAAAAAAATCATTTATAAAAAGATACAATATGATATGTTAGTGGCTTACTTTAAAACTCTCTCACAAGCAGTTAGTTAAAAACTTGAAAATTAATGCATTGCCATTATAATGGAAAAATCTAACTTACTGGTAATTACATGTTCACTACTGAGACTTGTTCAGCAGAGCGGGTGCTCGTAAGTGCTCGCCAAAATTTCCTATACCTGTAACACAAATTTTGGCGAGTGCTCGTGAGCACCTGCTCTGCTAAACACACCCTTGGTATCAGCTGATATCAATTATGTAAATTTATTCAAAAGGTTAAATCTTATATAAAATCATGAATGTTAAACAGTTTGAAAATACATTAACACATTTTATTTGTAAATCTATCATGGTTAAAATAAAAAAAAAATGCCATTAATTAATTTTAGTTTAAACGTAACTGCCGAAAGATCTACATAAATTTTTTAAATTCATATACATGTACATACAATAGATAACAATGGAGTATTGCAGGTACATGTACATGTATAATCAACCATCAGACACTTAATATAATATGATGGCACTTCCTTATCTTTTATCATGTCACATATACAATACACAGATCTTTACAAATAATTGCACATGTTTATTGCATGTTAAAAAATAAATACATGGTCATGCTTAACAGGTATAAAAAAATGGAATGTACATGAATATCAATACAAGTAACACTGTATAGATGATTTACATGAATACACATACACATGATTAAACAGACAGTTCCAAATAGTTACAACCAGTTTGAAGAAAAGTGGTTGGATGAACCATATACAGTGTAAATGTTCAAGCACATAGTGTGTGCATCTACATGTTGCTCTCTCTAGAATCTTTCACACAGGATTTTGGAATTAGAACAACATATATGTATATTTCTTTCCAAACTATAATCTATGTTGCATAATACCAGTACAAAATGTAGCTTCCTGTCAACCTCTTTATGATAATACAAGTAAAACACGGTTCAAGACTGAATATTTCCATCAATGATCTAGTACCGGTAACTTCCCTGGTGCATGGGCTTTGATATTACCATACCTTTATTTTATGTTGAAGCAAATGAGAATATGATTTTATAGAGTATTGTCATCATCATGAAAGTCTGTTTCCTCCTCATCTCTATGAAATGGGAGTCGCAGCCCTTTCCTCTGCATTCTTTTCCTCATGACAGCACAGCCCAATGCAAAGCCCAGTAGAGTGCCCAGTACAAAACAGCCCACAGAAATGCCCGCTATTGTGCCCGCCAGGTCCAGCGAGTGTTGCTCGATATCTCCTGTACTAAATAGGTTGTGTAGAATCCAGTTCCATTCAGTGGCATCATCAGTGCTTTTTGTGGATAAGTCATCTGCTGTCCAAATCACCATCCCTGAAAAAGATCCAAGCATGTCTCCATATACTCGAAAGTGTTGATCACAGCAAAAATGCTCTCTCCATTTGAGTGATACATTATTTCGAATAATTTGGTCACTAATCTTTATTGAATAAATATCTTTAAAAATTCATATTCTTTCAGGCCTACACATTTTACTATCACAAATTGTATAAGTTGTATTACAAACTCTTCTTAGCTTCCTTTTGAATACATTCATAGCAATAAAAGAATATGATTGAAATTATTACTATGTAAAGAATTTCAAAGACATGATCACAAATTATCTGACATTTCTTCCTCAACATTCTTTACTTGACAATAAAATTCTATTTATTCAGGAAGTTATTTTCTCCAGACCAATAAAGTTCAACATTTCAATAAAATTGGCCCTCTTGAATATCAAAGAAACAGAATGTGAAGAAGTAAAAAAAAAAAATTATATTATAATGTTAAAATTGTTGGCTTATAAACAAAATTAACAGGTTAAACAAAGAATTCTTATTTTCCTTTTCCCGAAATCTTTAGTTTCCTTACCTTTGAGCTTCATGCTTCTGACATACATGTATTTATCAAACAAACTATCGTGGCCTTCATACCAAATCTGGTGTTGTTGTTCTCCTTTTTTCTGCAATTAAGAAATAATATTATAATCAATACATGTTTTAGAGAAGATAAGAAAGCTAGTGCAGCAGGATGCAAATAACAGGCAAATAAAAACATATTTGGTTTTTGGAAAATCTTGTTGATTGAAATCACTGTTTTCTGATCTAAAGAGGGCTGGATGGTTTTGGTCATTTTTAGACTATATAAATCTCCTTAAGGTCAAGATCTAGTAAATGAAAGGTGCTTACAGATTTATGAAATTCAAGATATAAATTCTTTTAATGATGCTTTATAACAATAACTTTGTTTGAAAGGGTGTATCAGGGCTTAAATTTTTGGTAAACACAATTAAAAACTGGTTTTAAACTGTCATTTTCTGTAAAATATGAAGAAAGAATATAAGTACCAAATCTCAGAGTTTTGTCCATTTTTGACCAACAAAATATACATGAACATGTATCTAGAATGCCTACAATTTCTCCAAAAACGGAATTAAGCAAAGCTTTCGGCCTCCTCTTTAAAATAATTTCAAATTGAATACAGGTATCGGGATTACTTTCCCCATGATTTAATATAGAATGACAAGAAACTGTTTCATTTTCTACATAATTCCTTCAAAGCCGTAAAGTACGGGGAAAAGATTCATCAAATCAATTGTGACGTCATAATGGTTCTAGCACTAAAAAGACAATCCGGAATCATTTACTAGATCTTTACCTTAATAAGAATGAGAGCTCTGTATAAAGATATAGGAAAACATTCAAATTTTTAAAAGTTAAAATTATATGTAATTTTTCTTTACTAAATAATAGTTAATAGCCAAACAAATTATTTTTAAGAATTTAAGGTAGAACTGATGGTTAGTTTGTTGACCACCCAGTCTCGATCCTTAATAACGTCATCATAAAACTTCAGAATTAAAACTGGTCAAAATCAGCAACAAGTCTATCTTATACTCAAAGTGTATCCTAAAATTCAAAAAAATATTTTACAATATATAAATTATAACTTTTACTTCTTAAATCTTCAGAAAAGGGTTTATCAAAGCCATTGAAAGCACTTAGGCATTGATAAAGCAAACCAGTGAAACCATCTACCACATATGGGTATATCCCATTTAACTATTTTTAGAATTGGTAGGACAACAAAGTGGTGCCTTTAATCAAAATACTTCCTATACTTGCAGAGTGTATATACATTTATTGGGACATTTTAAATCAGAATGCTTGACACATGTCAGAAAAGAGGATTTGCAAAATTAAAAGCAAGTGTCAAAACTGAATTATCATTTGAAGGAAAGAATTGAAATTGTTTGATGGACACCATTTCCAAAACTGTGAAATTCCGTAGTTTTACTTTCATTTTCAGAGTTTTTCAATACAGATGCATTTTGCTGGAAAATGAATCTGACTTCACGCCACGAAATTTTAACAGGAGAGAGACAATTTGATGAGCTTTCATTCAAGAGGTCCCTTGTTACTGAATGAAAATTAGGGCCGGAGCTATGAGCCATAACGTTAACATTACCGTCTATGAAAAATGCATTAGTGGACTATACCCATATATATAGTCAAACCATTCAAACCATCCTCCACATTGAAAGAGTGAAACCAGTGATACTGTTTATATCATATTATTAAGAACTGCTTTTAGTGAAGTGCCAGAAAAAAAGCCATTTTGATTCATAGTAAACACAAGTCATTCTATTTGATAAGTTTATAATGATGTTTTAAGACTACAGAGAATGAATGAGACTTCATTATTAGCATTAATTTTTTATAGGCTTGTTTACTGCATTGTCAAACCAATGAAACTGGTATTTTAAAATATACTGGCAATCAGATCTTTACAAAGGACGACAGTGGTGTACTTACGACTCTACACTGACATATCAATACATTTATCACACTGTCATTTCTCTGTATACTGATGTCACATCATCTACCTCACTGATATTATTTGACCTATAATAAAGTATGTTTTGAGCAGTGCAACGGTACTTCAATACTCATATCAAACTAAGTGAACTACCACATCTATGTAGTTAGACCAATTTTTAAGCATGATAGAAATGAATCTGAAATATTCTGTACCTCAATATTAATATCAAACCACCTACCACATTGATGTAATAAGACCTACATGTACACTGTACATGAAAGATGGTAATGGTGTACGTATATCAAACCACCTACCACATTGATGTAACAAGACCTACATGTACACTGTACATAAAAGATGGTAATAGTGTACTTATATCAAACCACATTGATGTAATAAGACCTACATGTACACTGTACATAAAAGATGGTAATGGTGTACTTATATCATATCACCTACCACATTGATGTAGTCTGATCTGTAAATAGGATGGTAGTGATGTGCCTTGGCATTCTTGAACTGTTCTGGGTATGAGTTCTTGATTTCTGCTAAGCTCATTCTTTTCCTCAGTGTTATGTTACAGGATTCAGTGCTATTTCTCTCGTCAAAGTAGCAGGTCATCTGGTTATTGCCTCCAGTCTTCATCTACAAACACAAGTGTAATAGTGTAATAGTCATCCTACGTAATATCTGGAACATTAATTCATTTTCCTACCAAATAGAAGTTGTGTTACACCAAATATGTATGATGCTGTCTCCAACATAAGTATTGAGGTGCATTGTCTTTAAGTTTGGAAAACACATTGAGATCTAAAATCCCTATCTTGTTCTTGGCTACTAATTCTGAGTGTCCATTTCCTTTAAATCACCTTTAATTTAGTAGAACTTATTCTTTTTAGACATCTGCAACTTTCAAAATTCTAGCTAATAAACTTTAATGAGAAAATGTTAAACTTTTAATCCAAGATAATACATGTATACAGTGAATACTTGTATGCCTCCCAAACAAATTCATTCAATTCAATAACTCAAAATATTTGCATTCACTAAAAAAATGAGAACTGCACATAAAAAAAAATGCAAAAATTTTACGGACATTCAAATTTAAAGATTTACTGTATAAGCATAAGACTGAGCAATATCTTGAAACCAGAACAGTTACTACAAATCAGTGGCTATATATGAGCTTAAATGACAATTTAACAACACAATATTGTACGGAGGAATCATAATATTGTACACGTATATCTAAAACTAACATAACATTCACTCACATCGGTGGTGTAATTAACACAGGTGTAATCATAACCATGCCAAGGAATTCCTATAAGCAGCTTGTCTGGGGTAATTCCATGATCAATGAATTCTTCCACACCTTTAAATACATAGAAAAGCATCTTAGTAAGATATAAGATGTGGAAAAATCTTCTGATAATGAAGAAACATGTCTGGTAGTATAAGTGAACTTCCTGTGAAAACGCCCCTCTTAAATCATTTTGATGGTTCATTTCTGACATAAAATAAATTCTGAATTAACATCCCCCCCCCCTATTTTTTTTTTTTGTTTTTTTTGGCGAAGTGCAGAGCCTTGTAGGCATCACTTCACGTTCCAATAAAATTCAACAAACAAGTAGAGCAAAATCAAATGCATGATTGCAGTATTCAAATGACTTCTGTAACTTTCTTGTCTCTATTTTGTAATGTGTTAATAAACTTACATATAACAGACAAAAAAAATAAATAATAAATGAAAAAATATATCAAAGTGAACAAATTCTAGATCACTGATAATAATTTTCTACATCAAAGTATCATATAAATAGTGTTTCTTATCTTACAGATCTACATGTATCTTGAGGCTACATGTATATGCACCCTTAGCAAAGGTATCTTTTCTTAATCAGTGTGTCAAACTTTAAAAAATCTTTTTTAAATACTTCACTGGCCATTTAACTGAATATCTAAAGTTGGTGTTCAGTGTATTGTTAAAGTTTTTTAATCACTTACCGAATACTAAACTTGTCATTGGCATAGTGGCTTTGGCAATACACTTTGGGTTTGTGTCACAGGTTATGAAGCTTTCTGGACTAGTAATAAAAGCTGCACAATGTTCTGCCATATACTGAGTCAAACTACAGTCACCATCATAACAGGGAGGCTTGTATGGTACAATACACATCAACTACAATCAAAAAGTGGAAAAGCTTTAGTTTATCATATACCACTGTTGTTTTCCACCTTTAATACAAAATTAAATGGACACATTAAGAGGTAAAATACATTTCAATGGGTTTTTAACAAATTCTTTTTTTTAACTAGCTGTAGGTCTGTAGCTTCTGGTCTGAAAAATTCGGATGGACAACCTGGGAGCTACAGTTCAATACATGTTAAAAGAAAAGTGACGATATCTGTAGTAAAATGTCTGAGGAATTTTTGGGAATCAAATATTTGCACAGAATGTGTTTGGAAATAAGATTAATCAATCCAAAACTAGCGCAATATTTAGTGCGCGTAAATTGCAACTTTTTAACATGTATGGAACCGTAGCTCCCAGATCGTCCATCCAAATTTTTTCAGAACGGGAGCTACAGACCTGCAGCTATTTTTTAACAAATAAAGGTATCTTGAGAGTCACTTTCAAGTAAGAAGCGATAACAGCTACAGTTGATTGATATATCTTCTCTCAATCAAAACAAACTTTTCAAATAATCTTTTGAATTAAAAGTAGGATTAAAACCTACCTCAGCACTTGGTGTAGTAAATTTTTCTACCATGAATTTCAGCAATGCCAGCACTTCTTGGACATGTGAACTATCAGCCTTACATTGTCCTAACAGTTTGAGCAAATCAAGAGCTACGTAATCTGCATATAGTTCTTTCTCCTTATTTACAGTCTTTTCGAACCAGTCTAAAAGTACTGGATCAGACGTGTTTGTAGTAGTTGGCACTTCCCCTAAAAACAATAAATCAAGTATAAGACTTAATAAACAGAATTAGAGAGCAAATTTAACTTTAGTTCCCACTAAAAAGTAATTTTTCTTTACATAATAATGTTACTTATATTAGAAATCTTTTAATTAATAAAAAAAACTAGTGGCATTGCGTCATTTGTCACATTGTAAGACATGTGGCATTGTGCAATAGGTGTGATATCTAGAGAAGTGGTGTAACAAGTGCACTTACTAATAAATGCAAAGTTAGCATGGTTTTGATGAGCAGTACACATAAGTTTTTTAGCCTCTTCATTGCTAACTTCCTCTGTAGTAATCACCATGGTTATATCGTGCCAGAGCCATGCAGAATGATCTGATTTACCCTCTGCAACTACCACAACCTGCAATTCATGATTAAAAATTTATAACAGACACAAACTCATTGTATCTTAACTTTATACATGTTATACAATGGTACACTATTAGTCTCATATCAATACAAGTTTTAACATATCAAAAAATAATGTATAAGAGCAAAGGAATGTATATTGTACGATAAGATGCTTTGTCTCCTATTACTTCTGCCTTCACAAATAAAAGTGACACACCTCGCGATTGTAGTAGTACTTATGGGTCCTGCAATAAACTGGGTCGCAGGGACAATCCTTTGTAATATCTTTCACTATGTAATCTGACAAAACTCCCAGAACCAAATGAATAGTGAAAAATATTATCCGTGGTATATTCATCTTCTGATTTCAATATACAATCAAACTGGCTCCCCTATCAACACTACAACAGCATTCAAAGTCAAGCAGCAAGATTTGTCACCATTTCCGGTATGGTGAGCGTTCTTCAGTCGTTCACAATACGATTCGGATTAGATTATGATTGGCAACTTTCTCATTCCTTACTATTTATGCGACAATTTTATCACACTGCACACGACAAGCATTTAACCAAAATAAACATTAAAATTCTATCATACTGTATTACCTCTTTACTAAACTTCCTTGAATTCTTGGAACATAAACTGGCGTCCGAGCAGGAACAAGTTTTAAGGTTAATTGCCGTTTGTATACAATATAATATGATTAAGACTAACAATATAAAACGCATTTTGATCCTACAATGCACACTCCTTTCCACAACATTAATTTTTCAAACTTCAGTAACTTCGTGATGTCATCCTGGTAAGGCGGAACACCCAAATGGACCACCAAGAACACACAGAATATATATATAAGCCTAGATGCCTGATTTTTTTTTTAAAAGTACAGCTAAAATTCCGAGTAAAAAAATTAAAGAAAGCTAAAGGGGACCAAATTGTTTTTTTTTAAAGTTAACCTCATCTTTCCTAGCCAAAAGAATGAGTTTCATAAACCATCCGGTTCTTTTTAGGGACCATCTCAAAATACAGACACATTTACACGAGAGAGAGAGAGAGAGAGAGAGAGAGAGAGAGAGAGAAATTGGACCTGTATTTTGAGATGGTCAATTTTCTGTACTTTGAAGCAGATTATAAACATACTAGAGACAAAAGATACTGTAGACATCCTCAAATTGTAAATATAAATAGTACATATTTAATATCAATATCTACCTTCTGTCAGAAACACAAACTTCTACCATCTGGTATTTAAAAGGGTTATTTCAAGATATCAAAATACATTAAATATTGCTATTCAAATATAGACCGACACAATGGATTTATTCAAATTGAGGAAAATGACCTCGATCAAGAATATTTCTGTTTGTAAAATTTCCAAGGTGTGCACTTTTTACCTTTTTTCTATGTCAATTCTTATAACTCAAGATATTGAATTACTCATAAATGAAAAAATCTAAACAATCTTTGATAATTACTTTATTTCTTTGCAATTTGAATTATCACAGATGTTCATATCTTTCCATAATTTCAAAGATATAAATCATGTACATGTACATGATTGTTTCTCTCTCTCTCTCTCTCCATTTAATATACACTTCAGTCATCTTCCACCATTAGTTCATCTTCGAATGAGATATTTTCTGGGTTAGCTACATAGACACTGCTCTGACTGTCCGAGTCTGTCACAAATAGGCCTGTTGATGGGTCCAGTAATGGGAAGTCCTTGCTATCAGTCAAGTCATCCTTTCCAGATTCTCTATCTGGATCTGTCTTTGAATTATTTTCATTATTCCCAGTATTCAAATTAGCTACACTTGCACTTTTTTCTGTTTTAACATTGGACATAATTAAAGCACTACTAAATCTTCCCTGATCTTTCGGATTTTCAGTTATTCTAACATTGTCCTTTGAAGTTTGTTGCTGATTTTCCTGTTCACTTGCAACAGATGGCTTGGACGAAGATGCAACATCCATCGCTTCAGATTCATCATCAGAGGACAGAATTTCAATAACCTCCTCCACCACGTAAGGTCTTTTCTTTGGATGACTCAAATGAAGAGATGGCTTGGATGATCCTTGACTAGACCTTTGGGAAGAAGGTTTTGACACTACTGGAGAAGGGACAGAAGTTGACATCAATGTTCTTGGGATAGACTCTTTAGGAGAGAGCTTTGATTCCCTCATGCCTGACTCTAGGGGAGAGGTCTTTAATACCTGTGGGCCAGGCACTGGTGGCAAAGACCCTGAGGGAGATTGCTTTGATAACCCTTGGCTTGGCAGTGAGGGAGAAGGCTTCAAAACACCCTCACTTGATACTGGAGAAGAATCCTTTGATATCTCTTGGCTTGGCTTTGGAGGCGAAGTGTTTGATAATACAGGACTGAGTCTAGAACAAGATAGAGTGTCCGGAAAAGTTGGAGTGACAGGACTAACCAGTGGAATCGCTGGCTCATCAACCACACTCTCAGTTCTGGCAGGCAACTCCATCTTTGGTTTTTTGGTTTTATTTATGCCCTCCTCAATCAAGGAGGAGATAAATGAAATGGCAGATATTCCAGAGCTTGTTTCTTTGATGTTCAAAGCCCCAGCACTGGATTTGCTTTGCTCACCAGTCAAGCTTTTGAATGCTTGAGAATCCTCCTTCAGTGCAGGCTTTTCACTTAATTCTGGGATATTCATGTGCACCATAGATAACTTTGTCAACTGGACAACAGGCATTTGAGGTTTTGGTACTAATGGGGAGGCAACCTGAGGCAACTTTACTGGTGACTGAGGTAACTGTGATTTAGTAGGTGGTGCTTGTAATGAGGGGACAGGAGACTGTGGAGATTTTCCCTGAAGGCTGGTTGATGAAATGCTCTGAGGTACTTTCACTGGTGACTGGGATACTCCTGAGGATCTAAAGAGATTGCTCAGTGAGCGGTCAGGAGAGAAGAAGGAGGAATCTGATTGGCTGGTGTCTGCACTAGACCGGACAGCACCCTATATCAAAATACTGTATATATTAGAAATCATGCTTGTCCTTTCATTTAGGTATGTCAATTTTAATCAAACTGCAACATTCTTTTTTTTAAACTACTGTCACAGATGGTGTTAATCATTATTGTTCCACAGTTCCTACCTGTCTTTGTGGAGCATTCTGTTGGTGGTAAAGCTGACAGAATTTGAGAGCTTGATCAAGCAACGGTTTGTCAGATAATACCTACCAACAACAAAGAATGTTTAAACCTTTTGATCAATACAGGAGAGCTTGTTCTTTTTCCAAATAAAATGAAACAATAATATTTACCATGAAATTAAGATTAAATTCATTAAGTGTTAAAAGGTAAAATCTAACCTCTTCCTTCATGACAGCTTTGAATGTGGCTGCCAATAGATTACTGACACGTGGTCCTACTGTTGACTTCATTTTAGAAATACAGTAGTTGTAACTCTTGTATGTCTCCATCAACAGTTTGATGGCCTTTTCTCTGTCTTGCATTTCTCGGATGTCTGGCAGTCGGTTCTTTATGGCACTCAGACAGTAGTCTAATGCCAGTCGGGAATAATGCAGTCGTTCAGCATCCCTTAAATATTTCCTGGAAAATTTCATACAATCATGCTTTAGAAATTTCAATACAATATTTATGAAGATTCTGTTCATTCAGAATCCAAAATCAAGAATTGAGAAACTTGAAAAATCCTACTTTATTTGGAATCATTACATTCAATTTTATTCAGTTCTACATTAATTTTTTTAAAGTCAATACTAAATGAAACTTACATGTAAATGCTTTAATGAGATGTTCCCATTCAATGCTCAGAGGCATAGTACAATAAAGGTTTCTAGAATTTCTTGTACACTAATGTCTTACTTTTCAGCATCAGGGGTCTTGTTCAGCTGTAGATGTAGATGGTGTAACATTGGGACATCCTTTTGCTCCAACAAAATTTTCAGAAGAAGGAGAACAGCTCTGTTCAGATGAGTAGCAAAGCTTCCTGCCCTCTCTACCTCACTTATTGGCAGCCTCCATGTTCCCTGTTGAAAGATCATTTTAAAGTTTACATAATATTACTTAGAAAATGTGTATGTGTTAAATTTATTCCTACATGTACTTGGTACAAATTTGTACAGCATGTACATGTATAATCTATCTAAACTTTCAGAATTCCTTCACTGTTTGCTCATGCAGCAGCTAAGCAGAAACATTGAAACAAAGGTATTCATGCTTGTGATAAAATTTGACCTATTAATTGCCTACCTGGAAGAAGTTGGCTGACTTCCTCTCGCTAAACAGGCCCTGTGCTGGCATGTAGCTGAGTGACTGCCACTGAGGATTTCCCAACAGGAGATCTCTCGCATACTGCAGATTCTGTGGTGTATAAAGTCACAAATATCTTATGGTTTCTTTTTCAATATAAAATACCCATTAAGTTACATGTATATTGTAGCAAATCTCAACACGAAAGTTTATGTCTCTTTTTTGTTTTTTGTTCTGACATTGACATCATCATGTATCATTGATCTGGCTTTTGTCACATAAATGTTCTACCACATATTAATACGAGCACAGTAACAGTCTGTACCAATCAGTCTCTCAAATACAAACAATGTGTTCATTGTATATGACATATCTTTAATTAAAAACAAAAATGGTAGAAAGTTGATGTTGCTCTAAGGTCATGTTGCATGAATAAATTTCCAAAGCAAATAATGCAGAACAAGTCAATGGTTTATTTCACTTAAGTTCAGATAAATCCTTACCTGTAATAACTCTATTTTCATACCTTATGGTAAGGTGAGTAGAAGTACACGTAGGCCAGTCTGTAGGTAGACTTGTAGTGGGTGGGGAACCGAGACAGACACAGGTGTAGCGCCGCCATACACTTCTCTATCAGGTCCTTGCGGAGAGCTGCCCCCTCCAGTTTGGGTTTGTTCTCAGTTTGAACTGGCTTGCTGGGTTGACTGTTCTGTCCGCCTCCCTCCAGAGTTTTTGCTGTGTCTGCGTCCCCTCCCCCTCCTGTGTGTGTAATTGCTGAGTTATCAGCTGTGGGATCATTTTTAACACTTCCATCAGCATTTGCATTATTACAGGACTCTTCATTTTTCCTTTGCTCTGTGGTTTGATTATCAGGACTGGTATGTGCTGATTTTGGTAGTTCTTTTTCAGCATGACCTAGCTTAACATTGACAGGACTGGAACTTTCCTGGGATTTTTCTGCCATTTCTGTATTCTTTGATATTGCAGTCATTTGCTTGTTTTCATTATCTACACAATTTATAGATTTTATAATAAAAACTTTTATATACAGGTAAATATACTGTAATCAGATGTAATCTTTAAGGCTAAAAAACTCACTTTAAAAATCCAAACTGATTTTCAAGGAGACTTAACAAAATAATATTGAATTAATACATGTAATTCCTGATATTCTCATGCAAAATAAAATCCTATTTTACATGGATACAGTAATCAAGTCTTCCCATATATGCATGCTTATAAAGATAGATAAATTTATACATCAAATGATGGTACTTAAAAATATTCTTACATATGCAAGCTTTGTAATTTGTAAGAATATTTACCTTTCACATCTGACACAGGGTCAGCTTTGGTTATCTGAATGTTAGCACTTGATTTTTCAGCCACATTTGTTGTCACTTGATTTTCTGGTGTTTTACTGAAAATCGTCCTCTGCAATACACCATCATTCTCTGTTTTATCTTTCAATGAAGCATCATTTGTATTCTTCACAGTGGGTTCTATTCCTATAATCTGTTCAGTGCGTGAAGACAGAACTTCCATCCTTGCAACATCAGAGTCTTTGGAATCAACCTTATGTGTAGTATCAGGTATGAAAAACTTAGGTTGTGATTTGGGATCAAGAGGTTCTGGAGATGAGAATATTTCAATTACTTCAGCATCTTTTCTGAACTCAGGTTCCACATAACTGGGGCCCCCTGAAGGTATAAAACCGTAAGATGTCTGCTTGGATAAAACATCAGTAGACTTGCTCTCTGATTCTAATTCCTCAGCTGCTAATTCCATAACTTTTGGAGTCTCTGATGAAGGCTTAATTTGATTGGATGAAAATAAAATGTCATCTGTTTCCATGGTTTCTATAGCATCCTGTGAAGACTCGGACTGCTCAGCACTTGGGAAATACTCGCTACTGTCTCGGCTGTTTGCCGAGTCCTCCATTTTTTCATCTAGGCTGTCAGCAGAGTCTGCGTTAGCTGGATTTGGATTTTCGGTGACATTTTCCATCATGTTTGTGTTTTCATTTACCTTGGAGTAGGTGTGGTCTTGTTGGTTGGTTGTACTTTTATCAGACTTTGGATCACTATGGTCTATAGACACACTAGATAAATAAAATCAACACAGTCAAGCAAAATTTCTTCTCTTCACCCAACAACATCCATTACACTTAAAAACTGGTCATAACTAAAATGCATGTAGAACCTTAATTTTAACCCAATGTACAACGTCTTTAAATCTTGTACTTTCAACAAAAGCAGCAATATTTCCTGTAGTCACCAACATTAACAATGTACTTTGTATATTAAAGAAGATAAAACATGTGCTTACCAGTACATCTATATAAAAATTTACAACACACAAAAAACCCACAAAAATTATGTTGTCAAAAGTTTTTATACAGCATACAAAATAGTATGGACAGGAATGAAAATCACCATAAATGTTTTACAAGTTATACTTACTTCCCAGACTCTTCATCTTTTTTCTCACATCCCTTGGCAAATGGAGAATTGGCTGCCTGTTCTATGTACTCAGCATAGTCATGGTACTCCTCAGAGTGATCTCCCTTTAACAACAGCTTCAAGATGGAAACGTGGAGGCGATAAAACATCTGTAAAGTACAGAAGATACAGTCATACTAAGATATTGTTTATGTAACATTTTCTTGAAAAAGATATTTTAAGACAAACCATGAAAACTGGCATTCTTTTAGTTCCACGGGATATACATGTACACTAAATCATGAATAGTTCTACATCATAGATTAGACTACTTGCCTCAAGAGCCTCCACTGCTAGCCTTGGTGAAGTGTGGGCTGTGTATGCATAAGTAATCTTCTTAGGGTAAGTGGCATTCTCCTCATGTAGGGCGGCCAAAGCCTGAATCATACATACATGTAAATTACATCTTAATTCATTTTTAGTTACCGGTATACATACATGTACAGTCGCACCTGCTGTTACGGCCACCTTTAATCAGCGGCCACTCGCCATGAGCGGCCAGTTTCAATCCCGCCCGTTTAGTTTTTCACTATATTTTAACTGATTTAAGCGGCCACCTGTCTAACGCGGCCAGCGGCCAGTGTTTTTAGGTCCCGTGGTTCCAACATGCCTGTTTTCAACGGCCATTTTGTCTGTTTTGTCACATGACTTCTGACTCTGAGATGTGACCCCGTATCGAAAGAAGCCAAACTTCGACAGCTGATAATGAGTTAATGACAAATAATTGAGTGTATAATTTGAAGTCTGCTGAGATTTAATGAGATAATTGATTATAACACCTGTTTTGTGTTGTTTTGTATATCTACATGTACTAATATATTACATTACAAAGTTATTAAATGGCCAGTCTTGCGCTTAACAGCTTAACATGTACAGCAATTTGCCGATAATACGCATCTTTTTTCTAGAAAATTTCTTTGAGAGAATTAAAGGGGTGCTTATTATACACCACAATGAAAATTTGACACTTTTTTAAGAGGTTAAACATTGGCTATCGTAGTTCAGTGCATAGCTTTTGTACGGGAACTGATTTTTTACCGCATTTAATCAATTGAAAATTATTGTTTGGGCGTATTTTGCAGAAAATGTTTTGCTCTTAATCCCTTGATAGATAAATTAAATTAAAACGGCCATTTAAAATTAATATCAACTGTTTATTCAGCAATCCGAGCTGTTTACGCCGCCATTACAGATGCTATTAATAAATCTGTGCAATAGAGCCAAAATGAATATACTCGGTGTTTTTTCTTCATTAATTTGAAACCTGGAATAAGAGGCCACCTGTCTTATGCGGCCAGTTTGTCATTGTCCCACAAGTGGCCGCTTAAAACAGGTGCGACTGTATATGTAAATTACATCTTAATTCATTTTTAGTTAACGGGTACAATAAATCATTATGAATGTTACATTGCATATATATACTATCTGTGTACAGTCCAGCCTATTAAATTCAATTTTAATGAGTTCAGGAGAAAAATTTTGATTTACATCTTTAGAAAGATTTGAGCAAAAAAGGTTGAAATACTTAAAGGAACCGTGGCTGGGACTTCCATCTCCCTCTGAGATATCAGTGCTCCATATATAGAAAGTTATTCAAAACTGAAAAAAAACCTGCAAAATAATAAATCATAACAAGAGACCTGTTTATAGAAGTTGAGATATTCCTTTGGTGCCTTGTGCATCTTCTCCAGACACTTGCCCATCATGTAGTCTGTGAGCCACTCCTCGCTCTCTTCATCCACACACTGCGAGGCACTCTTGTAACACATGTAGGCCAGCTCCAACATTTCCAGCCTGAAGCCCACTGCCACCTGTCTCAGCTCTGTAGGGAGGTAGTCCTCATCACACTCCTGCTTCTTCTCCTGTATTAAAGGTATATCATATCAGTATTAATGTTAAGAACAGTTAATACAGCTATAAACAGGTCGAGACTACTAGTTTTGTGATGTCGGCATAAATTTGCATACTAAGTTAGCTATCTGTTTACTTTTATCGACAGACCTATCAGGTAAATGAGTTGCAAGGCATTGTGGGCTACTACAAGTTTCAGTGTATACAGAGCGTAATGAAAATATATACCATTTTGAATTGTCCTTTGGAATCTCATTTTCAATGATTTTTTAGAATTTATAAAATAAATATGGAAAATTATGTCTGATCTTTTATTTCTATGCTTACATTTAAAAAATATTGCTTATGAGGCATTATATCAACCTATTTAAATACCCCATTGTCAAAGTTCAAAAGAGAGGTTTGTCTTTTGAATTAGAAGCAGTGAGTACGTTTTTCATGTGATATCCCAGGTTTCAGACAACATTAGTAGAATGCGCTTTGAAATTTTCTTCAGGGACACTCATCAGAATACTTTGCGTACAAAATACTACATGCTACATAACTTGTGCTTCTGTATTTGTATGTTTGTGCATTTTTATTACCGTGGCTATTTACGTATGTTAAAAATGTACAGTTACCTGTATTTATTTCTGGTGTACAATGATTAAGTCACCAATAATTAAACAATTATGCAGTTTTTTCTTATCAAAATCTATTTGTACTTGTATGCATATGTTTGCCATACTTTTGAAGCAACAATTTTTGAAGCAACAATTGATAAACTAAAACAACAGTATTTTTCAATGTGAGCATGGAACAATATCTGTGGTACGCAATCTTTCCTTTTTTTCCTTTTAAAGTAAAAAACAAGTTGTACAAATTTTCCGGCAAGCAATTAAATATTGGGTATAAAACCGACAAAAACCATGTATGCCTGTTGAATCTTAAACATGTAGTAGACCGTCATGCTTTGCGACTCATTCACTAGATTGGAGAATCTGGTTGACGTTAATATTGTCACATGTTAAATAATGCTATCCATATAAGGTAGTGTACCCGACCTGTTAAACTTTAAAACAAAATTCTATTCAACACTACATCTATGCAATGTATTACATTATTGATACATGTACATGCAAGTTCTCTGCAATACAAGGATACTGTAAATGTAGCATATTTAGGATATATTATATTTGGTGGAAACTGTTCTATGCTTCATCCTTCAATGGGAGAACTACATACAATATTTGTGACCACTGTAACCTACCTCATGGAAGTGGAGTTGCCTGGAGGAGTGGGTGTGGAGTTGGTAGGACAGTGATCCGTACTCCATCCACAGTTTGCCATATGCATCCTCTATATCCACAGATCTCTCAAAACAGCGAAGGGCGGCACGAGAACGCTTCTGGAGTGACACATCCAACTTTAAGTCGGTCTGAAATGGGAAGAATTCCTAATGATAATCTTAATTCTCACAGCAACATACAAATACTTTCTTTTAAAGAAACAAAGAGAAGAAATGTAGAAAAATTAAAGGAACTCCTTCCATGTAGAAGCACTTACAGAGTTGAGTTTCTGCTCCAGTTGATACATCCTTGCCAGGGCCAGGCCTGCCCAAGAGTCAAGTCGTAGTGGGTTTACACATATATCATACATGTAGAACTTGATGGCTTTCCTGCAAAAAAATATAATAAAATCAAAGTTTGTGTCAAGTGGAAGAAAGAAAGCTTGATGTCCATTTGTCGTTGTGTACAAATTGTACATGTACATGCATACTTACGGATGCTCATTGTTCTTGAAGTAATAATCAGCCAGTAAGTAGTAAATTTCCTGTGTTATTGCTCTGAAAACAATAAAAAAATCAATTTATATACATGTAAACTATTCCTCAAGAATGTAGTATCAAAAATCACCACAATGTCTAAGAAAACATGATCTTTTTATTAAGAGCTTAAGTATGGTTAAGTATAAAAGGACACTTACAAGAACTCCTGCCCCTTCTCTGTGGATGGAACAACATTGCTATTGCCATCAATGTAATCCTGAACTTTGTCAAGTCTGCTGCCTAAAACACAATAAAAATTGAAATATAGTATCCTGTATAAAAGCATCTGTATACATCTAAATTCCTTAAATATTTAAGACAAATCATTCTTCTTGTTATTTTTAGTCAAAGTACACATTTTTTCTATATCTTTTGGTATTGAAAAAAAAATAAGAATTGAAATTTTCTTTTAAAAATTTTTGTTCCCTTTTTTTAAATTTAACTTTCTAAATGTGTGTCAAACTGACTTGTAAAATACATATAAAGATGTGTTGTTTGAAATATTTCCTCACCTGGTTTTTCTTTCTCAGGTATGAGTTGTATAATTCTCCTTAACAAAGACTCCAGCTGCAAGGAGAAAACACAGAATAAAAATATATACGAGTTCTAAAAATACAATTTAAATTCCATACTTCTTCAAAAATTTTAGCTTGTGAAATAGCCTCTTATAGAGTAAACAGGAAATTTAATAAGACATGTGGAAGCATGGGTACTAACCTCAGCAGAAACTGTGTCAGTCTTAAAGCTGTCAAACTCTGGTAAATTTTTGGGCTTGAAGTACTCAAACATCTTAATGGCCTGCTGCAGGGTGAGCAAGATTGGTGGACAGTTATGGTCGGCCAGGTGTTTGGCCCTGCCCTTCTTATTGGGGTGTCCATAGAGACAGTAAACACACTGCTCATACATCTGTCTCAGGTCATCTGTGTACTTCAATGGCCCTGTCATCTTCTGCTGGAGGACATCCATGAAAAATATCAGAAACTTTCCCTCAGACTTGGTGCACCATGAATGGCTAAAAGGGACGGAAAATAACAATCTTTTAGTCAAATTGTATCTCATCTGCAGAGTCCTCAATATTAAAAGGAGAGGCTATTCATTTGTTTTACAAGTTCTTATGAATGCTACAAAATCTGCTTTTATTGTTGTTGTTCTGATACATCTGTATACATCAATATTTTTACCTTCCCAAGTAGTCATGGGAGACGTTGAGCAGCATCAAGGATGAAGGCATGCTGTCACTGATGTTCTGGGCTGATAACTCTTGTTCCTTTTGCAAATCAAAGAATTCTTTTTCTTCACTATAGGAAAAATAAGAATGTTGTATGAAACTACAGATACATGTAAATAATATATTGTGTGTAATCAAGATCCTAAAAATTGGATAAAATTGGTTCAGATGGTTCAACAACATTAACATGTAATTAACTTGGTAGTTTTGTTTTCCCTTTTAGTAAATGATTTAGTAAACTACCCATTAGGCAACATTTTGCCCATCACAGTCTCATATAATCATTGTTGCCCTTAACCCCACTCAAAATTTTTATATTGTTTAAACAAATGCTGTAACTTTAAATTGCTGTAATTTTATATACCATATGTATTTTTAAAAAATAAAAAACACAACAGCAGTTAACAAGTTAAATGGGCTCTTGAATTATTAAACTGTGTCTTTTTTAAGCATGTAAAGTACATGTAGTTACAAAACTGAATAGGGAGTTCTATAAACATGTACAATTACCACTTGATGACAGAGTAGAGAATCATCCATGGCAGCACACTTCCGATTGGCATGTCTGTGGCCTTCTCTGGTACGGACATCATGATGTCAATCACTGCCATCAGGTCAGAGGTCAACCGTATCTTTCTGGGTCCACTCAGATCTTTTAAACTTTCTGGCTTCTCCAAGTTCCTATTTCCAAAATAAATTGCAATTCTTAAAAACCATAACAGGAGGCATCAAGATTTTTTATTTGTCTTTGTTTGCTCACTTTTATAATAGGCATCTACAGTAATCTATAATTGGTAAGATTTTTCTGTTCTAAGAAATTTCTTTGTGTACCAGGTATTCATTTTTACACACAACAAACACTACTGACAAATCATGATGTTGGAATTCCAAATTCACAGGTATAATTATATTTCTTACATCAGAAGTAACGACCAAATCTGATTCAGAACATTTGACCATTCGTCCTTGTGAGGGCTAGTGGTAGCTTTCTTGTACCCCTGGAAGGCCTCATGAAATGCTATTTCACCCCAATGCATGGACCTCTACAGAAAACAAATGAAGTAAAAAGGATCCAGGAATTGATTGCTTTAACTTGGTTGCATCTAGCGCTGTAGTGACATCTATCAACCAAAATTGATTGAAAATATACTGTACCTTCACATCTCCCATTTTAACCAAACAATTGTGCAACAAACACAGCTGTTCAATTCTTGCAGGTACAATGGAATCTGTTTCTTTCCTCTGGAAATCAAAAATTATACAAATCAAATTTTAAAAAATCATTGTTTTTGGTGTTCAGAAGTAATTACCAGTACAAAGTAACAATCCAAATATGCTTGTAATAAATTGACAATTTCTTTCCATTTCATGCATTTTTTCAATTTACAGAGCTAAATAAACATATACGTCAAAAACTTTTAAGTTGTTTTAGCATCAACAAAATATACCCACCATAGGTTTCTGACTTGGCTGAGTAACAGCTTTTAGGAGAAGCTCCACCACCTGATCATATTCTTTGGCATCATACAACTTCTGCATTTCATCCATGCACTGGCTCCTCTCTAGAGAATTTTGATGTCTTTCTATGCTCTCTGTAAGGTAAATCCAAATACATGTACTGGTAGTTAAGAACCATGACTGTTTAAATCTTTTTTAATAAAAAAAAAAATTGTGACAATAGTCAGCTTTCTAAGATATCAAAAGTTCTATAATTACCAATTGAAATCCAGTTGTCACTCTGACAGTTCTTGAGAAGAATCTCGTGGACATTTTCATCTTCAATCCTCCACTTCAAAAACTCCTTTGCCTAAACAGATTGAAATAAGAACAATCAGCAAAGAAAAAACACACAACTCACAAGAATGAAGATACCAAACTTGAACCAGCCTGCATCTACAGTTTGATTATTAAATGAAAATCAAATTGAATGCTTACTAAATTGACGAAATTTTTTTATTATTTCCTTTATCAAAAACTACAGCTGTTCAAGTAAGACTTTATACCTTAAGGGCCTCTTTGGATAAGATGGAGGTACCATAAATACTGCCCATATTTCTATCTATTACATGTACATGTACATGTACCTAATATCACTCAAAAAATATAAATGTATGTACCCAGTACAAGTATTTGCAATGATGATGTAGTTAAATGTCAAGGATTTTTGTTCCCAATATTGTAACAAAATATTGCCATGAAAGGAATCTTAACAATACTGTAAATTGACATTACCTTGTGGAAACTGCATGAAGCATATTGAATCTCTCCCTGTAGAAGACACAGTCTAGCCTGCAGCCAGAAAGCTGTGGAGAATAGTTATAAAACTACACCAATGAAGTTACTAGTTATAGTCACGTGTTACAAACAGCAAGCTATTAAATGACTAATGCATGAACAAATTCAACATCATTGTATATTCAATAAATTCTAAATGATGCTGGATCATCATTACACATACTTTAGATTTCCTTTAAAGATGATTCTTACAATTCAACATCTCCATCAGCCTATCAGATACCTATAATCCTCATCAAATACCAAAACTTTACACCATTGGCACTTATGGCTTGCCAGTTGATGAAAACTACAGGACCCCTTGGATATTAGGAGACCCATCCCCCATTTTCAGTTCATTCATTAACAAATATCACAGATGTAGCTCATATTCAACTTTGTTGAAAACTTGTACAATCAATTCATATCAATAAGTTGATTTTGCCTACTATACAACCCTCTCTATAAGACCAGATGTACCTAAACATGTATCACTACAGTAACAGTATGCTAAGCACTCTGAAGGAGACGTACCCCGGACACAGTGCTGTAGCCATAGTGCGCCCAGGACCTGGGACTGTCCCTGTAACCCAAACACATAGTCCATGTCCTCCTCCCAGGACCCAGGCATCTCCGACGGCACCGCTGAGCCTGGGCTCTTCCTACAGAACAAAATATACCACTTACAAAGCAAGAACCAGACAAACATTGGAACAGAAACCATAAACTGGCCAACAACAGTTGTATTAACGTTTATTATTTTTCATTTACATGTTTTAACAATATTGATAATACATGTATCATATCAATTGAATCTTTTAATATACAATCTCCTATTGTGCTTTCAATATTTGGTTTATAGAATACAAATAAATATATGTGAAGTGGTAGAGTGAGAGAGTTACCCTTTGGGAGAAGCCCCACTTTTGAGGTGTTTAGTCAGCCACTGATCAAACTGTAACTCCAGCCTCAACAACAGCATCTACAAAATCAGAATCAGTTTACATTAATAAACAAAAACAAAAACAAAACAAACGAAATCCCATCTAAAATACTGATAATGTTTATATTATAATAACACATAACATGGTCTTAACATATTTTGAAACAAATGTTGTCTAAATGCATTTCAAATCGCAAATACCTTTCCAAACGATCGAATATCTTCCTCTGGTTCATCTTTGCTGTTAAAATAATAAAAATTTTGCAATGCAGGCAAATAAATGGAAATTTCCAGCATGTCAGTGAGGCACACAGAAATAAACATCCAAAACCTTTTTAAAATGCTCATATTGAACAAATCTCACCTGAGTAAACAAGGCAGGTCCACGTGTTTCCTCCATCTTGTGTACACCTTGACGTACACAGAGGCCAGCTCCTGGGGCCAGGACAGCTCGGCCCGGTCACACAGGGACTCCATGAAGTGTAGCATCAGCATTAACACTCCACCATTCTTCTGCTCCCTCTGGAGGAACTCTTGCACATCACTGGCTTCTGTCTCTGACAGTGAGTTTGCTTTTGAAGCAGTACCATTTTCTGTATAAATGTTTAAAAAATTCCTTATAAGGTAGTGTCAACTACAGCTATGAACAACATTCAGCTGGTGTTTCTGTTAGAAAATTGCTTCTACAAAATAAACATGTACATGTACATGTATCAAATGATACACTGTATAAAGAAGAGAAAATAGTCAGGTTATACAGTGTCTTTCAAATTATATTCTTTTTAAAAGTAAGTACTTGTAGATGCAACGTTCTGACTACATCAGTTGTAGTGCCAGTAATGATCACGTATTTGCTGTGGTTGATTACCTATTGTGTTAATTTTGGAGAAAACAGACTCTTCGTTCTCTGATACAAAATCCAAAGTATCCATTTCTTCTTCATCAGCTCCTGGTCTGAATGTATAAGCACTTTTTTTATAGATATTCTGTTTTCACAAATGCAATCTTAAAATGAATCTACACAATTATAACAAAAAACAGAGAAAAATTTATCCTTCATAAAATTTTCCAACCTTACTTATTAAGACACAGTGATAAAATACTCCAAAAAATCCTAAATTAGAAACAAATTACAAGCAAAATAACTGACAGCCAATATTCATTCTTTGTGTGAAATCTGAAGCACAATGTACATGTAAATACATGTACTCAAAAGCATATATATTTAATTGTACCAATGACATTTCTAACCTTCATCAATCAAAATGACAAAATTACCGAAGAGTGGATGGTATGAAAGTCTCTAAAATTTCTCTAAAGTTGACTCGCTCCTCTTCTCTTCTAGTGAAAGTGTTTCTCACCTGAAAGACCAAAATTATGTTCATAAGGTACACATTCTGTCACTGCAGAAGAAAAGAACATGTGCCAATAGTTTGTAATTATTCTAAAACAAATCATTGTCATGTTAAACATTTGAAAATCATACAATCATGATAAATTTTTTTAAAAAGTATCGAAATTCAGGTACATGTACAAGCATGAACATCTCATGATATATACAAACTTACATGAACATGTCATATCTGGACTGAAATATATCATATTCACTTTTTGATTGTTACTGACCCTAGCTGATCGCCTCTTCTCATACAATGGGCTATCAAAGTTGGTTGACCGTTTCCTCTTCTGCCCTTTGTTCTTGCCCTCTGTGTCACTCGTTTCTGACCCAGGATTGTCTTGTAATGCAGAAGTCACTGAAATTTAAACAAGGTATATCAACATAAACAAATTTTTGTTATCAACACAATTAAAAAGTGTGTAGGCAACACTGATTTACAAATAAAGAATGTAAACAATGGAAATGTTGGTCCCCTTCATTTTTAACTTCATTGCCAGTAGGTGAATTCTTTAAACAGTAACTTGTTCCCCTTTAAACCGGAATTTTTTACAAATGTGACAAGGCTTTAACAACACTGGATGAAATTAACATGTATGAGGTTTAATAAAAATATGTTTAGTATTTTTAACTACATGTATAATGCTCCAAAACAATCTGAATTTGGTCAACCTTTTATCACTTTCCATTCACTAATTGTTACCTGATATGGGAATGGACGATAGAGGCATACAAGAATTGGAGACGTCTGGAGTGGAGGGAGCACTGGTTGGAGGTGAAAGAAGGACCATGGGGTCCTCAGTAACCAGTGCAGAGGAGCAGGGAGCAGTCGACTCTTGACCCACAGTACATCTACTGTAAATCACGTTGTCACAAGAGGACACAGAAGTCACTACAGTTATTTCACTAGAAGTGGGAATGGTGACATTACTAGAAATGATAACAGCATCCGTTGTAGCATTGTTACTCAAAGAGGTCACATTTGTTTCTGACTTAATCGATGGAGTTTCGTCAACCTCCATTGCTTCAGAGGGCAAAATTTCCACATTGTCCTCTAATGACTTTGATACTTCCTCTTTATTTTCTGACAATTGTAGTGAGGGTTTCTCTTCTGGTGGTTGTTGTGGTGTATGTTGTGGTGGCACCTCAGAGGAAGATGAGGTGTCTCCTTGTTGATTTTGTTTCTCTTTTATTTGGATTTCAGTTTTTTTGTCCTGGTTTTCAGCATAATCACTTAAATCCACACGTATACCCATACTCTACAAGAACATAAGTAAAGTATAATCAGAGGAAGAGCATGTCACAAGACAAAGACAAAATAGACGACTAAATCTGAATGTAACAGTATGTGATTACTTGAAAAGAAATACTACCATAGGTGGGTTGGATTTCTTTATAGTATTGTATAAAGCAATTAAACTTTCACCAACACCAATCCACCTACAAATATAAATAGATGTATCAGTATATGAAGATTCATCAAATCAGCACTTTATTTTTGTCACATTTGGAATTCCATTAGTAAATACATGTTTACGATAATGGCATACTGATAGCAAATGATATACATGTATAAAAGTTTCGAACAAAAAGCAATGCATTTTTAAAATTTAAACAAATTACATCCAAGGTTAATTAAGTTGCTTACGTGTATGATTTAATAGGAACTGGAAGCTTATTAGGTTTCATTGGTGGGGTTCTGGCTAGTTCTTTCCGCTTCTGTCTCATTGTCATAGCTTCATTTATAAACTGTATATAAAAAATATTTTGTGACTGCAGTTTGCAAAGTTTTAGAAAAATGAAATTCAACCAACATGTATTACAATACATCTACATGTACATGTATATCCTTAGATTATTGCCCACAAAATTGAAAGAAAACTCCATCAAACACCATAATTAAACCTTGATACAATGTTTTACCTCATCTATATCTTCTTGGTCAACTTTCTCTGTATCAATCAGTGGATTACTGAAGTAAAAATAAAACCCACATCAGACAAACAGATTCATTCTTTTCTGTGCTTTTACACAATTTTAAATTCAAATACAGTTCAAGAAAGTATTTCATAATGACAAACTTCTTCCTACCAGTCTTTGAACATTTCTTTTGTATAATCTCTCAAAGATGGTTGTTCCTTGTATATCTGATTCCTGAAAACAATTCCTTTCAGGTACAGATAATCCTTCTTCAGAGCTTTAGATATGTAGTATAGGCAATCTGAAATTTTAGACTTTATAATGTACAATAAGAAAAATGTCTACATTTAATATAAACATGCATTGATGATTTTTCTACTATCATTTCAACTTCACACAGAGACTAGTTCAATATACTAAATATTTCTTCAGCAAAACCATTTCTTTGCCTCTATGATTTTGTATAGCATTCTGCGCAATACCTACACCAGTAATCATTGATGGTGTAGAGGACCGTGATGATGTTGTCCAGGCATGGCCAGTGGTTGGGATTACACTGTAGGCCCTGTGAAAAAAATTATTGCAAGATTATGGCTTCTGTGACTGCATGCTATCATAAAAGTTTGTTCATCATTAAACATTTAAAATTCTTGGATAAAGTCTTCTAATTTCAATAAAAGTATCAATTATATAAATATTATCTAGCTGCGTTTAGTCGTATCAAATATAAATGTAAAAACGTCTTTGCATTTTTATCTTATTCTGACTTATTCTCACCTGTAATAAATATACACAACAAAATTTTTTTATCATAATGGCTAGTGACTATTTATATAAACTGTCATTTTTTACAATAGCTTTAGTTTGATGTACTCAACCTGTTCAAACCCCAGTCTAGCAAGTTGGTAGTTGTGTAGTTTCAGGGCTATAGTTCCTATCTTATACCAAACTGTGGTCTCTGATTCATCCACTTTCACAGCCTAAACATTTAAACAACAAGATTGTGAATTGCTTGAAGTTCCATAATAGGAAATTTATAACTTACTACTATCAGAGAATCAGATGTTATTCTCTTTTAACTTCTGAAAATCACTGGATCATACTGCCTATACAATCTTACAGTCTCTGACAAGACCCAGATCACTCATGTAAATAAATGTCTGTTTTAAGACTTACAAACCTTACTGCATAAATATTTACCAGAGAAATGCATGTAAACCAATTAGATTGATTTCTATACCTCTATGTACCACTCCATGGCCTCTTCATGATCCCCCTTCTGTAAGGACATTGTAGCCAGGTTTTTGTATATCGAGTACAGAAGCTGCAATCCTGGGTGAATGATTCCCACTGTCTCTGTCTCAACAAGTTTGGCTGCCTGATAAATTCAATGAAATATACAAAAATTTAAAAAGATTACTTAAGTACTGTTTTTTATCCAATATTTTGCAAGCAATAATAAAGACAAAATTTAAAATAAACAAATCTATGCATAATTTTGTTTAGAACTAACTTCGCTTAATATTGCAATGGGATGGGAGAAATTATGACAAACCAGAACAGAATTTGAACCCAAGCCCCCTGATTCTCTAGTCAGGTGCTCTACCCACATAGCTATCTGGCGCCAGTATTCGAACCAGTCTGACCCTCATATTCCTCCTCCCACCCCTTATATGATCTTCGCCCTCAAAGATTTTTTACATCCCAAGTTCTTTCCCCTGGCAGGAGTTCCAGGGATTAGCACAGTGCCAAATGTAATGGTAAGGGAGAAATAATGATGGACCAGACCAAAATTTTGAGCCCAGCCCTCTGATTTTCTAGTCAGGTGCTCTACCCACTGAGCTATCTGGTGCCAGTATTAGAACCAGTCTGACCGTCACAACATGTTCTAACAATGGAATACCTCTCTGATAAATCCATGACTAAGAAGCTGTTCAAATGCCTCTTCCGCCTTTTGAATATCTTGTCGTTGTAGTCCAAGGGCCTTGTTATACAAGGTATAAGCTTCCGATTCCTGAAAATGAAATCGGTACAATGGTAATTTTAACAATCTGCGAGCTCGTCGAATCCAATGACATTCTTAATTTGAATGTTGATACAAACCTCAGCTTCCCTTGTTCCTACAGTCTTGGCCCTGAAATCATCGCCATCAACCTCACTGCTGCTGTCATTCAAGGCAGCTATCCGAATCTGAACATAATATGTGTATTTATTACCAGTTCCAAGTTTATTCTGGGGGTTTTCTTCTTTAGGAAAGTGTTTGGTTTTTTTATGCCTTTCAACATTTAAAAAAATCACTGATTTAAGTGAATGAATTTATATGACGGTTACCTATGGCTTACCATTTTTAATCATGCATCAACAGCATTTAACTGCGTAATCACAGTAATGCACATTCCGCGGCATCCTTTGTAAAACTTTAAACTAAACTGGTTTCTTTTGATGTTGGAGATGGGTACCAGTTTATTGGAGTGCCTAAAATGCAACTCGTATTTACATGAACGTTCCGAAAACGTATATAACCACTTTTTGTTACTCTGACAATCAACAAACAACTCAAATGAATGTACTACATGTATTATATATTAATTAGAATAAAGTGTACTAATTATTTCTATGATTTAATACTGGAAAAGAAACAATAGGCCTAATCGTATAGAACAAAGCAAATTTCGAAAACATGTTATCAACTTATTTTTATAACAAGTATTTTAATCGGATAACCTTTTTCCAATGCTTTTTCTGATAACCATCTAACCGTGAAGTCACAGATGCGATAAACATTTTGGTTTATTGATTAAATATTTTGCTGTTTAACGTCCCGATGGAATTTTTTATTCGTGTCACACGACATTGAGTTGCGACATTACCTGGATGCTATGGCTGCATTGAAAACACGGGCATCAGGGAATGTCATCCTTGAATATTTGCAAAGTATTTCCAATGTAATGTACATCAAAATAGGCAAAACCTCCAAAGTATAAAAATAAGCCAAAATTTAACGAATTATCATTTTCTTACCCAACATACTAAAGCCCACTGAGCTCATGTTCGTAGCTAAAAAAAACCAATTTTTCGAATTAAACGAGTAACTTTCGCGAATATATGCAAAACTTTCGCAATTTCCGCGAAAATTTTGTTAAAAATTAAAAGCTTTCGCGAATTAAAAGTGTTACTTTTGCGAATAAATGCCAAAATCTTGCGATATTACGCGTAATTTTTGCGAAACTTTTCACGGTATGACACGAAACTTCGCAGAAAATCACAATGTTTTCGCAAAAAGTTCGCGTCATAGCGCGTAAGTTACGCGTTTATTCGAGAAAAAAAATGTTTGCTATAAAATAATGTTCATTGGGCTTTGGTCGATCTTACCATACCAATTAGTGGAGGTATATCGTGACTTGACCTCGGTTTTTTAGATATCGTCCTGTTACATGTAAGGCCACCGGCATCTTCATTTTCAATTCTGAACGCTTGACGAACGAATAGTCAAGACTGAAGTGTAGCACTGCATTACACTATGCAGATCGCGGAACTATTTTTCACTCAAAGTCGATATTCTTCGATGTCCAATGCTTAGGCAAATCCTTGAAATCAACATGATAAAGTCTACCAACAGACGGCGGCAGTAATTGCTCTGTCTGTTAAGCGAACTTTCTTCTCTCTCTGGAGATCTCTCCCAAAATATTTTCGATTACATCTTACATCATGGTATGTTGTCGAGGCGCATTACATGACAAGGAGAAATGGCATCTAGTCACTTTTTAGATGTCTGTAACTATGACATAAGAACTGACCGATCTTTATATTCTTTGCAAGAAGTTACTAAGTAATTATTTGCGTGTGGTCGAGGAATATCTGTTGCTCCTTTGTTCTATCCTTGGGGTCTATGACAAGTCTTCCATGCTCGATATCGATAGTATTAATACTGAACGTCATTGCAGTGAATCTGAAAATGAAAATGAAAGAAATTGAAAAGAACTCAATAATTTAGGTAAATTTCTACTGCAAGCTGTAAAATTGAGAAGTTCAACATTGTAATATATTTTTGTAAAACATCCATTGTTATTTCATTCATCTTCTTAATCTGTCCACTCACCAATGCAGGCACGTAGCATCATGGGGTGGGGGGGGGGGGGCCCCCCCCCCCCCCACTTTTTCTCGCAGCAAACATTTTTCTTAAACTTACATATAAAAAATTGAATTATCACGGAGTTGCCCCCCCCCCCCCACTTTTTGGGGGATATGTAAAAAACTAAGAG
>WFKH01011801.1:16558848-16578591 GCA_016163765.1 Magallana hongkongensis
GCCCCCCCCCCCCCCCCCCACTTTCAAAAACGATGCTACGTGCCTGCAATGGTGCCTGATTTATAGAATGTTTAAATAATGTTGCGTATTCTAATAAGTTGTATAAATTAAGGAAATAAATTGAATTGAATCGAATTGAATTGATGAAAGAGGTTGATAACTACCTCAATTGAGACAGTGCATTTTATTAAAAAAAAAAAAACCCCAAAAAACCCCAAAACATTTCATTATCTGTAAGACGGTGTTTATTATAAAAAAAAAATTGACAATGAATTGATTTACAATTAGAGAAGCCCCTCTAATGTGTAAAATATGCGTCCATCATCGTTGACACAGAATTTGAGGGGACAGCACGCTGATAGTGTTTATATGTTTTGTTAATGTTCTTGACATTCTAGAGAATCAAACAAAATTAAGTTTGAATTACATTGTAAACATCTCACACCGATCATCCAGAGAACAAGTGTTTGGTTTTCTGTCCCAAATATTCCATTTATGACAACTTTATATCGACGGAAATTTAATTACCGTCCACTTCGTATCACACATAGGCTTGAGGACTGGGGAACTTTAAAATTTATCACTTTTGAACTTGTTATCGGAAGGTTGACTCTGTCGTAAATAGGTGCAGATTTATCTCAATCTTCTCATGGGCGTACAATCTGATCAGGTAATCATTTTGTTCTTATAATATTTATGGGGACTTCTCTTTCTAAGAGGAAACACAATAAGTGATGATAACTAGTCCATGTACATTATAATGCAAAAGTACAAAATTATAATTATATTTATAGTATGAATGAGTTATTTTGAAGTAAGTTAAAGCAAAGAACACACAAATTTTTTATTTGAAAGGGCAGGTGAATTGTGTTTGTGATACTGTTGAATAAACACTAGACAATTTTGATTTTATTCTCACATTTTTGTGTTTCATATTACATTTAAAAACTTTATTTTCTTTTTTTTCCTTGCGCTTTTTTTTCCGGGGGGGGGGGGGGGGTGTTCAGACGGAAGTGATTCACGCCAATAAGGGAGAGCATCCATTGATGTACAGTGTGTACAGTGTGTTAGAGAGTAAAGAGCAGTAACAGTGACATATAGTGATTTGTCGGCTATGAATTATTAGACAAGGTTGGAGTATTCTTTTTATGATGCATGACTTTTCTGTTGATACTTAGCGGAAGTGTTGTCACCCCTCTTGACAGTTCAAGGCGACTGGTACTAAGTTACACTAAGCAGACACACGCCAGTTGACAGGTATACATGTAGACAATCAGCAATTCGAACACGAGGTGCAATCCATCCATTTAGTTGTAGATACTATGGAGTTTAAAGTTCAAGCCTCATTAATATATTTGTAGTTTCAGTGTATTTTTATTTTTTTTATAGTTGTATCAATCATGCATTCATAACTTTGACAGAAAGAAACTGGAATCGGCTACACTTAATCAAAGACGTACACTGCAGTAGACCTATGTTTTACAGCTTATTTTTATAGTACATTTTCTACTTTAAGAAAGACTTAATTGCAAAACGATGAAATAACCTTCAATACTCTGTTCCAGGTTCCTGTTTCCATCACATTTTGTTTTACATTTTGATGTTCCTATATGTGTCCTTAAATTACAATTTTTAAAACTGAAATGGAAAAAAGTCCAAGATGGCTGTTTTCAATTGCCTTCTTTGTTGTGTTTTGATTTAAACAGACTGCTCAAATGTAAAGTCTACATGGATTTTTGAAATGACATAAAAGTCCATGCAGATGAAAGCATTGTAAAATTGTACAAAATCTTCAAAACAAATCAAAGTGAGATGTCTGATTTTTTCCATAATAAATTCATGTGACAAATATGTTTTAAATCATGTCAATTTTTCAGTTGAAAAGAGGGGACATATCAAATAGGAAAACTTGGAGTTTTACCCTAGCTTATATCAATATTAGCTGTTCTTCTCAGATAGGTTTTGGTATTAAATAAGACAATGGACCAAAGAAATAGAAATGTGTGATAAAATGTAGTATATATTTTTTATAGATTATTTAATATATATACGGTATCTTAATTAAATATGATAGCAGTTTTTTTAAATTAGATAGGTTTTTGTTTTAAAAGAAAATGGCTATTTGTTACAATAGGCAGACCTCTGTATTGTTTATAGGCCTGACTATTAGATTCACCAAGGTGGTAAGGATTTTATTAATGTCCGGTGGCAATATCAGTAGGTACATAAGTACAGCATTTATGTGTCACCATTAAGTGCTCCGACATTAGGTGGATCAAGCACTTTCCATGTCACACTCCGTTTCTTTCAAGCAAGTTTTAGAGTTTGTTTATGATATGTATGGTCATTTTTGTCTAAGTTCTACAAACAGTCTATCTACAAAACAACTTAAGATTGCATTATTGTCTTTGACAGCAAGACTTCCAGAGTTTTTGAAATCCACCGGTCTCACCGGCAAAACTGGTAAATATTTCAAATGTCCGGTAATTTTCCTCATCTAATCGGTCCAAATGACCGGTAATATAAAAACGATCAAATCAAGAATTTAATCTCTTTACAAGCATGATTTTAATGTTTGCAGACACCTTTAATTTATTTTAACAAAGCGATTCACACTTGACAAGATCCTTGTTAGCGTATTGTAAGGGTAGGCTAATTAACGAAAAAACGTAAGATGATATACTTACAATAAGGTCTCAGACAGCTATTTGTTGACAGGAATGATTTTCAAATTTTTGTTCATCGAAGAACAATGTTATTATTTCATTAACAAAAAATGATAACAAACATTTAAAAACCTATAATATTTTTTCGTAAATTTTTATCCTTCTTATGTTTCGTCATTTCGTACGATCATACTCCGTAAACAACATGGCTCCTGTCAACCACGAGAAGTTCAGTTCGAGAAAATTACTCAGATTTTAACATGTTTGTAAAACATTTTTAATGAAAAATAGAAGCGTAAATAACTGTATCAAACATCCTGCGCACTTAATAATAGTTACCGGTATTTTTATACAACCTAGCTATGCTTACATTTTCAATGTATAAAGAGTGGCGGTTTGGTGAAATTTTCACTGCTTATTAATAAAAATTGATCATTTTTTAAATAATGTGTTCTATCTTTTATTTTGAAAGGCAAATATGGACCTGTGAATATTTGTTCAGACCGGTAAATTTCATCAAATCACCGGTCCACTTGACCAGTGATTTTTTTTAATTTCAAAACCTCTGGACTTCTGAGAAGAAGAAAATAATAGGTATATGATAAAATCCCATTGTATTGTAGAATTAGAATTTTGAATGCATGCTTATTGGTCAAAAAGCTTTTATATCGTATATAATTTCATTTTTGGACAGATGTATCAGTATTAGGCAGGTAAATAAAAGGATTCAAAGAAGATTAATAAAATGTAAAACACGTGTTTTTTTATTCAATGGATCCATATGAAGATGATGTCTAGGAGTTGTGCCCCTTTTTGCCTGCAGTAATGTAGCATATGGTTCCTCTCAGCCGCTGAGAGTCTAATCTATCTTAACATTTAATCAATTTGTTCATCTCATATAATCCAATTCAAGGCAGGGCCAGACACAAACTTTTTTGGTATTATCAATCCACCATGGTATAATTTGCATCAATCATTTGATTCTGTGGAAGATATAAAATATGCATTACTGTACAAATAGTGTATACCTGTATATGTTTGGGTGTAAAAAGTCAATGAAAATTGGATAGCTAGGTTTATTATTATAGAAAAAAAAATGAAATTTTGAATTATTCTGGATTCAAGTAATATGATATATTTTCATGTTAGCAGAAGTGTTCACACCCTCATTATATGACTCATCTCTTTCCATCTCTCAGATTTGTCAGTCTGAGAGCAGCTGAATTTTCTCCCATTCTATAATCATTTAGGAACATTTGGTTCCGGACCTAAACCATTTAATTTCCAAGGGGGTTCCATCCTTTAATTAGTCACAGGAGTCAAAATGAGTCAATGGGGAAAAAACGAGACAGAAAAAAATCAATAATAGCAGACAATTCAATTTAAATTTCCCTCAACATGCAAAATATTCCAAGCTTGCCTTGACTCACATTACAAAAATTTATTTGATATCTCGAGTTTATTTTCATTTTGAATTTAAATACAAGTGTACAGGTGTGTACATTGCAAGGATATTATTTCTGTTGTGTTTTTATTGAAAAGGAAGTTAACTGTCACTATTGAAGCAACTCAGTCTTAATTATTTCGTCAGTCTGACTCTCATAATATAGAGGGGAGCTCTAGTAACAGAGAACTGGGAGACATTGTCAGATGTTCAGGAACAGCTAGGATCCTGAGACCCCCTGTCTGCTTACTAATTGGTTTGGTCTGACTGGCATCAATGAAAGACAAGTGTAGTAGTGAGAAAAAAAATTACACATTAATTTCTCTTTGTTTGTAGAATGTGTAAACCCTGCTGAATCCTCTCTTGTGTTGTCTTCTATAGCTGGTCAATAACGTCTTCCTCCTCTGATTCAGGACAACTATCAGTCAGTTGAGGACATCTGCCCCCTCTAAGGATATTTAAGGGAACAGTTATTATTTTGGTAAGTGTTCTATTGAATTAATTATGATTTCTTGTTAATTGCATGAATTTTTATTTTAGCGAATAATTGAATATTTGTATCAATTTTGAATCTTGGGTTATATTTGGATTTTATATGGAATGACTAATTATGAAAGTTAGGGGAATTTTATGAGCACGTAAGATAACATGCCAAGCTTGGCCTGTATAGGGACATTATTGATTTTATAGAATTTTTCACATACCTTTTAAACACCTTGTTTAAAAGCTAGTAGTTAAAATTCTTTATGCATGTAAATGCTCACCAAGATTATGCATGCTCATGTGTGAAAAATTTTCATGAGTTACTTTGGAAATTATTTACATGCTATACATTTTAAAAATCAAATTATTATTTGAAGGAAAATACATTATTATTTAGGACTGCAATATCGTTATCGACTGTACACAGGATGTTGAAAGCTTACAGTGGCTAGTTCGTCAATTAATCTTCGTTGAAAAGGAAACAAACTCGTGGCTGTCACACTACACTTCAATTATTCTAAATGAGGAAAAAGGAAATGCATAATTTGTGTACATTTGATACCTCTTTGTAATGCAGTGTTTTTAATGAGTTGAAGATTTCAGAGAGAGGCAGAAAAAAGTAACTACTATTGGAATATGTTTAAGTATGTAGAGCTATAGGTGTTTTGAAGAAAGAAACAAAATAATATATTTTCCTCTAACTAAGCATTTTACCAATTTACTCTTAAGCATATTGGGCTTTACTCTATATAGTGCTATATATATATGACATGTGAGCAGTGTATAGTTGTATGATGCCTCAATTCGGAACCCTTAGTAGAGATTGAAGTATTATTTTGCCTCCAATACAAGGCAATGTCACATTTGGCTCTACACACTAGTAAATAATTGATACACAATTACACATCGGTCCAGTGAGAAGGGAATGTCAGTTAAAAGCTTCACCATCTGTCTGAGAGGGCTGGATCCCACTGGTTTATTGGTCTAGACACAATTAGATGCGCAATCTGTCACTGCTGAGGATCTGGGCCACTTAAAGCCATAGTGAACCAAAAATAGTGGGGAGGGTTAAATGGGATGAGATATAGTTTTGTTTTTATTGTCAGAAACTCAAGTTCAATCTTGCTTCTCTTACCTCAAGTACCAAGACTGACAATGGATTTCTGACAATATAGTTTTCTTTGACACCATTTTGCAAAATGCACCAAAATTTCATAAGCTAGACAAACACATATATGCAGGAAGAATTAAACAATCCTTTGTGGTTAGGATCTTTTTTTCATTTGATTTGCTTGATATTTAATCATAATCTTAATCTTATTCTTTTCATAACAAAACTTACTAGTTTCATCTACATGTTCATCAGAATATTGTATATACATGCAATGAATTTTGTATGTGCCCTGGTATTTATTCATATGCATGCTAATGACCAGCAACTTATTACCAATATGTGGATTATTCACCTCATAAAAATCTTTATCCCTAACAACTTACTATTATTACTGTCTGTTCACACAAAGAGAAAACACACAGGATAGGAAATATGAGCATTAGAAATTACAAAACAGGAAAGTCATTTTGTATTTAGGCATCCAATGTTATTAGCTTTGAAGTTTCATTATTTTGTTTCTCTGTTTACATATTCTGCTTTACTTTCTCCAAAAAGGAAATTGACATTTCTGGCAGCCAGCCTTGGAATTTTGTCAGAGAGATGATAAGTTGAAGTTTTGAGAATTTATGTGTTCGGGGATGCTTTGTCTGGTGTGGAATGGGATGATTTGCTGATTTCTGTCTGAGCATGTTTTACAGGCAGAGTATAAACAAGCCGTATTGTTAACAAGGAAAAGGGAAGGGAAAGATAAAAGGATGAAGTCATTTCCCTCTCCATCATCACCTGATGGAACAATAGAAAATTATATACAGCCTACTCCAGATATATTGAAATTCAGGGGACCATGCAAATTATTTCAATATAACCGTAATTCAATATAAGCGAAATCGACGGACGTGAAGCCGCCATTTTTAAAAGTTCAATCCCGATCTAAACTAAAGAAGAACAAACCCGAGCAAATTATTTTGTCATCGTTTCTCTATTATACTGAACAGATAACAGGGATTATTAGTCCTTAAAAGTTTAATTTAAATATCAGTAAGTTTTGTAAGTTTCATTTTATTATAATCTTTAACCTCATCAAAATGTTTAATCCCATTTTTTTTTTACGTTTTATTGAGAAATAATTAGACTCAAACGCTTCAAATACTGCTGAACACTGCTTGTTTATCATCGTAAGTGTACTCGGGTTATTCTCAAAATCCTTAGCTATTTCGATTTTAGGCTTTGCCTTACTAGTTCGTAATTATAGTGTCCCAATATACGGGTTTTTTTCTGTGGGGTTTCCATATTACGTCTAGCCTCCGTACACGTAAAAACAAAGAATTCAACAGTGAATAAATTTTATTTTTAAAAGAAGTATAAAAACACATAAGGTGAGAACTTATCAATTCACACCTTTGTTTATCAACGGGTCAGTCAGGCATAATTACTGTCACCAACCATGACGACAGCCGTCAGGGAGTACTTCAATATAACCGTTATGAAAACAACTCATTATCACCGCTGGGGACCGATCAGTGACTTCAATATAAGCGATATTTCAAAATAGCCGATTTCATTATAACCGTTAATTTAATGCAAAGAATATGAGAGGCTAAAACTAGGGATTTATTTTTATTTCAAAATAAGCGGAATTTCAAAATAAGCGATTTCAATATAAGTGGAGTAAGCTGTAGTAGTTTAAATAAGAGTTAGTCCCCTTTGCTCTCAGTATAACGTTATAAAATACTGGTGTTTGATGTCTTTTTTTTCAATAACATTAATTAATATGTGAAAAATTAACACCCCTCCTGCCATTCATATATATGAATATGAGTTGCAGTTTTATTATTGATGATATTTGTGAATGCCTTCAATGTGGAATGGATGAGTAGATTTCCCATGAGACATCATTAATGGTCAGATAGGTGATGATTCATTAATTAATTGCAGGTGAAGGATGGCGTCACAGTTTGATTCTCTCCTCGACTTTGGGGACTCCAATACAGGTGATTCCAAGTCAACAAACAACCAGATGACAGACGATTTCGACCCATTCAGCTCTCCCTCCCCCCTAGATGCCAAGGGAGGCTCAGGGATGGACTTAATGGGAGAATTTAATTTTGATGCTCAGGTAAGAAATGGAAATGCGTATAATTTATCCTATCTAATAGTACATTCAGTGCTCTCTAAATGAACTAACTGTCACAGTAGGGAATCAAAAATAAAGATGCATGTATGAACAAATTACAACCAGTAAATATTAAGGACATAATATCTTCTTAATCAATTCGATATTTTTTTGCTCGCAAATAAACATTAAGACTGTTATGCTTTCTTTATCAAAATCTGTCATCTCTTTGGTATAAAGTAATCCTGTCTCTTTCATCCTTAGCACCACTGAAAATGTCAACCAAGTCTTAAGTCTTACGGATTGTCTTGTCTATTTCACTATCAGAAATTGACAAAAAAAAAATGCAAAAATCAAGTGCTGGTAGAATACTTGGTAATCTTATAAACAGTATTAATCTTATTGGCTTCCATTATGTCCATTGAGGTTCCTGTGAATTCCTGAAAAAAGAGCTGTGGTTGTGAATAATGACAGGATATTTGTTGTAAGGGAGGTAACTCACTGCTGCTGATTCAGAACCTTTTTATCAAGACAGTGACACTGTGAGTCACACACTGTAGATATCAGTTAGGTTCTCGGGTTTTGATAGCTATCAGATAGGTCTAAAGAAGATTGTGCAAAAAAAATCCATAAAAGTAGGCGTAAAAGTCAAGAAAAACGCTCTTAAAAAGATCTGATGAAAGATCAACATTAACAATGTTTAGATTATGTGATCTTGTGTCAAAGTTAGCTTAACTATGTATCAAATTATATGTTTTTAATTCAAACAATGTAAAGTATGAGAAACTCTAAGCAAAATGCTGATATTCAGTATTTTAAAAATTAAATTATACTGTGAGCAGTATTGAACGTATTTCCTTACTTGACCTAGCTTTCATTCAAAGTGAAATCAGTGCATATCAATTCATTCATAAATTCAAATTTTAAGAATTAAGTTTTGTAAATGGCTTAATGGTATATGTTTCTCACAGCTATGACTGATAATTATTTTCATGTTGATCACAATTGAAGCAATATATATACAATGTACTGCAAAAGTCTGTAATTGCTAAATTAGAATTTATTCCAATTTTTTAATGAAGTACAATAATATTAATGTTATAATTTAATTTGCGATCTGTGAACATTTACGCAGTCCTACATAGGAAATGAATATTTTAGATTGTAAGAGTATTGAAAGTCTCCATACTCATTATATAGCGCTGCTTGTGACACTGTAAATCCTTTAAAATATAAGGATGGTTAAACACACATACTCTGAATACAGTAGATGTATTTTATTTTTAAAATCATGCCTTTGTATGGAGAGAATAATGGCATTTACACACATGTAGCAGGAATATAGGAAGTAGTTTGAGGAACAAAACTGTAGTGTGAGCATTGAACATTTTCTACTGGTCTAGACATAATGGTTCTTCCCAGTTTGAAGCACCAGCCCTCAAGTAATTACATGTTGCATAATGGCTAAGTGAGAAGTTCTCAAAGAAGAGGTCAGATATTTCCAATCTCTCATCCCTTAGGGGTGCCTCAGCTAGCGGGTTCACCACTTGTGATGTGTGACCTGAATTTTTAACTCAGCAGTCTAGCATTAAAGAAATGAGTTTTTCTTGCTTCCCTTGAGGAGATAAGACTCGGAACCCCCAGGAACCGGGAACTCTACATGATTGGTCCATTGGATATGTAAGTTTCAAGTGCTCTCTCTCCTTCTCCCTCTCTCTCTCTCTGATGTATGTCAGATTCTTCGGTTGTGAGTGAGGAGAGGTTGTTTCTATATTTTGTTGTCCTGAAGGAAATTATACCTACCTGTCATAAGTGCTGGACCTTTAACTTGTTGACAAACAATAGGTGAGTGGACAGGAGACAAACTCTCAGAGAGGGCGTGTCCCTGGAATTGACCTACTTCTGCACAGTAACTCATGTCTGCTGAGGGGTTTAACAGTAATTAGGATTGGGGTCTGATTACATTGATAAGTTTGAGTAAGTATTCACTAGCAGACAGATGGGTTGGGGTTGTCCATGTCTTGTGAAAGGTCAGACTTTGATATTTCCTATTATTACTGACAAGAATTGGAGCAATGTGGTACTCTATAGTTCCTTTATTTTGGTAGTTCTTGATGAATGTATACCCCTATTATTCATTGTGTAGAAAAAAATGGTATTCTGAATTTGATGCTAGAATGAGCAGGGTTAGTTTATATTTTTGTTGTTGACATTATGTATTTGTGTGATTAGCAGCATATGGGATGAATGTGTTTCTCTCAAAAAAGAAAAAATCATAAATTTCACATGTTTTTGTCAGAAAATATACTAGCTGCAGATCATATGACATAAGATGCTACTGCTGCATATTGCTCATCAAGCTTGTATGAAGTATTTTCAACTTTACAGCTGGTAAAATATGCGCTGTCATTTTAAGAATCACATGGTAATACATGTATTTGTAACAAATGTACCATTAGGAAAAGCATCTTTAAATTGATTGACTGTCCTAATGTCTATTGACTAATCATTGAATCTTAGAGATAGGTTAGGAAAAACTTTGATATGTCTGATATTCTGTTAGCTATCTTCTAATTTCACAATGTGCATCTCCAGAAGTTATGAGCATAGGGAGATAACACAGAGGTCAATGCCAGTTTGATTTCAATATATTTTAATCTCTCACAGAAAAAAATCATTTTGCTTACTATATAACACAAGCTAATGTTGTTGGTTTAAGTACAGTCAAACTTCGTTATCTCGAACTAGATTGGACTGTTTAAAAACTTCGAGATATCCGAGTATACAAGATATCGAGGGTAAAATAGTTAAAAAATAAGTGGATGGGACTTACAAATCACTTCGACATATCCATTGTATTCGAGATATCAAAGTTCAACTGTAGTTATCTTTCAGATATGATGGAAAATGTCATTTTGCTTTGAATGAATAAGTTTCTATAGATGTACCAATTTTGTCATGATTCAACTACTTAAAAAGATTGCACTTTCTCCCATCATCTAAGTACAAGTGCAGCATCCTTAACTCACTGAACCTGTGATTGATACACATACAACTTTTCTGTCAGCATATGGTGTGTGATAAGCCACACTCCCCAGTTCTTCATCCTTGTGAGTCAGACTCCATCAATTTCAGGGAAACTCAGCTGAAATTTTTCTATGCTGATGCATGGCTCCCGTTGTTCAAGCCTTGGGTTGATATGCAATCGTCTGGAAGTCTTGTTTTTTCCCCTCTTCATCCTTCACTTGATTCTGTTTTTATTGCCAGCTCGAACTATTACATAATCCAAAATGTCTTTGAAATTTAAACTGAAGTATTTATCTCTGCAGGTTGGAGAAGTAAAAATATACAATAAATTTGCATTGGTAGTTAGTTTCAGAATTTTTTTTAGATATGATAATTTGTGTATTTTCATGGAAATTAGCGATATACATAGATGAAAAAGAAATATTTCAATGCACTTCCTCTTGAAATGGAGGAGAATAATTAAATGAAGACAGAAGGCGATTCCGGAATTAGCGTTTAAGGTACACGAACGAAAATAAACCCTGATGTCTCAAAATAGACTCCTAAACAAAGAGAATGTCAGACGGGAATCACTGTTGTGTAAGGATTTGGCAAAGAATGCAGAATAAAAAACTTGAAATTCCTGAAGTCTGTTTTTAAGCTGACATGTAATTCTCTGAGATCAGAACTGAATATAGTCATTTAAAAATTAGAACTAAAAAAACTCTTTTATAGTTTTATTTTAGCTATGAATTAATAGAATGAAAATTGTTCTTATAAAAGCTTCTTAGATGTGCACATGAACACTTGATATTGTGCGGTACACCCACAAAGACTCTTATTGAATAAGTTCCTCAGAACATATTACATAATTTTCCCTCCCTTACTTCCTGCATTTATAGGAAATCTTAATTCATTCAGAGAGTGAGAAAGAGACTTGTAGTAGAATGCAATTAACACTCGGTAGCACATTTATATTGCATTTTTTTCATGATTTAATGAGGTATGTGCTATTGTACTGTAGTGCTGGTGATTGATGCTTTATTTTTAGACTTAATGCACGATGAAACAGTTATTTTTACATCATGTATAAAGTCATTTGTGTGGAATATAACATGAAAGTATATATGAATGCAAATTCATGAAAATTTTTCTATTGAAGTGCATAATAATGGTAATTAAGAGTAATAAATTACATTTGAAAAAATCAATGTAATTGTAATCGCAAGTAATCGACAAAATTATTAATGTATTTGAAAGTATTTAAGTCAGTTCAAAGTAATTGACCCCACCTTGGCAAAAATTATCAACAAACCCTCCATCCTCTATTTATATGTTGTCTGAAATAAAAGTGCCAAGATTTTCCAAAGAGTGAAAAAGATCATGATTGATTTATCAATTTTACTTTAATATGAAAGCAAAACCCTTAATTAATTGAAGAAATCACTTTAAAAAAGTAAATAACTTATTTCACATAAATTCTTGCAAAACATTAAATTTTGTAATGCATATACTGATAGATTACATTAAAATAACTGATGTCCTTTATATTCAGTTTTAATTCATCTAATTTTATTTAAATTTTTATCAGAGAATCATTAAAAAGATTGGAATCGTTTGTCTTCATGATTAATAAGTGTTCTGAAGGTCCTTGGGCAACAGTTTCAAAGTCTGGGTGGGAAACATGTAAAGTTCATAATCTATTACAAGCAGGGGTATAAAAGACATGACAATATTTTTTAATTTATATGGAATGTTGATCTTTATCATGGAGATCCATATTATTTAAGGAGTCATCCTTCTAGGCAGCTTGTAATTGTTATTTAATGCAATTCATTGTGAAGGCGCGCAACACACAATTGTTAACTTAATTTACAGAGCAAATGAAATAATTCTTTTAAACATTTATCAATGAAGGAACATGACATATGTGAGATTTCGCAGGAGAAAGGAGATTGAACTTGCTCTGTTTCTTATTAAAGATTGGTATGTAAGTATGTAAACTACCGGTAGTTGTAGGTCAAATAACTCTTTTTGACTTAAATGTTACAATACTACAACTACCGGTAGTTGTAGTATTGTAACATAGGTCAAATAACTCTTTTTGACTTAACTGTTATGAACTAATTAATTAATTAATTGTGTAAGTTTTAGCTGCCGCAAGAATTGTAGTTGGAAATCATAAAATATAAACTCAATTTGCATTTTTTAAAGTTAGAAATCAATCTTAAAAGTTGAAAATATTTTGACAGTAACAGATTTATTACTTCACTGTTTTTTCAGACAGCTTTTGACTGGGCATCAAATGAATGTACTGTTTTATTCTTATATTGGACAAGTAATAACTATGTTTTTTCTTGACCTGTAAGAAAGAAGGGTGTATAACTCAGTGTATGATTGATATTTGATACGTTTATTCCCTGACTGACCACAGATCGATGTGCAGACATGTGACACTTTCAGAATAAAAAAATACAGTCAAATTCTTGCCCCCTTGTCCCATGGTGAGATAGGTAGCGTTTTCTTTATTTGTTCTGAACTCTTGTCTCTATTAACTATTCTTGGCATTTTTGGTGGAGGAATGTGTATAGTGAGGGTTGAATAGCTGTTAAATGACTTTATTTTCTTAAAAGAACAGGTAAAAAAAATTTCCAGACCACTTCATAGTAATGTATTCTGCGTTTTTATGTTGAGGTAAAGTTACGATCATTTACATTTTTGTCACTTTTTAGAGACAGTGTCAACTTTTCTTACAAGTGTCTTTTTTGCTTAATTATTCCTGCATTACACAAGTGGTTTCATAATTGTACAAAGCAAAAAGATTTTATCTTAGTAGATTTTTTTTCATGAATGAAGTGTGAAAAGATTAAGAGGAAAGTTGATGCAAGAATGGTGACATTTGAGACTGTTTGCTGTAATGGTTCATGCAGATGCAGTTTGACATCATCTGCCTTATGAAAATAAAACTCTACTTTTAAAAGTAAACAAAACAAAAAAAAAAAACAAAAAATTTCTGTTCTGCATAATATAGGTTTTATATATTGAGGATTACCAACAGACAATTCAATCATAGCATCTACATGGATTGTTAATTTATTTCTCATGTTAGCTTTGTAAGATACAAGATAAATTGCTACATGATTATGTGATGATCGAAAATGAGAAAAAACCCATAAATCTGGTTAAATTCTCTTCTCAAGTCTATATCTTTTTATCTTGATGTAAGCAACTGCATGGTTGAGAAAACTTGCACTATTCACCATCTGGCCACTTCAATATATGGTCTGATCTTTCATGCTGTTTTTTAACAGTAAATTTGTGAGATGAAATTGTCTGTCATACTCTGGTAGGAATTTCAATTATGTGGTTTTCTTGAACTATCCCGCATTCTTTTGGTTGAATGCCACCATCAAATTCCCCATGATGCATTAGACTGTTGATGTTGATAACTGCTTCACGTCTGCTTTCACAAAATCTGATCAGGCAGACTCTGACTACTTCAGATTACACTAGTTTGCATAGCTTTTGACAGCCATGATCAAACTGTAAGTAACGGTACTGTACAAAAGTCAACAGTTTTGTGAATGACGGGAATTAGGTGTGGGGGCAGCATCATTTGGTAGAAGGTTCGCAGTCTGTGTATAGATTGCCAGATGTTTTACGTTTGATTTGGATGTGAAATACAGGAGTTGATACAGCATTTGCACATGTCGGAAATATTTTTAAGCAATTGTGATGCTGAAGCTTAGCGTTTTTGGTTAATTTTGACAGAATGTAGGTCAAAGAAAGAAACATAATCTTTTTTTGTTCTTTCTATTCTTGTAAATTATTTCTCTGGATTACTGTCTGCTTTGTTGGAAATGGCTAATATCTGGCCTCGTGAAATTGAGCACATCAACAGAAGCGTTTTATGAAACAAATTGGTTATTAAGAATATAAAAATCTTGATTTAGTTGAGCACATTGTGGAAATAACTGCATGTTATTACAAATAATGTTATTAGATGCTTAATGTAATTTGAGAACTTTGTGCAGTTTATGAAAACACTCGAAAAAAAACAATATTGCTAAAGAGAGAAAAAAGATATCAGATGAATCATCATGTCTACTGCACATACAAACATCCAGCCTGATGTATAGTTTTATTTATCATTTCAGTTCAACAGTACACAGAACTCATCTTCTAATGGTCACGGAGTGTCTGTGAATTCCAGTTCCGATTTAAATCCACTTTACGCCCTGTCTATGCAACAAGACAATATGGAAGATACAGAACCAGTTAATCCTTTATATGACATGAACTCCGTCCCTGAAGTTCAAAAGGGTGATTTGATGATGTCTTCAGGATCTTCAAATCCTATGTATGATTTTTTGTCTTCCGAGGGAACAAATGGTCATGCTGATTCCAATGACCTACTTGGACTAGACTCTTCAAATCAAAATGATGCTCTTCCAAGTGAAGAAAATCAAGTGAATGGTTCCATTGAAAAGGATGCATGTGCCAATCAAAGTGGAGAGTTAGAAGGACTAGATCAAAATGGTGGTCAAGTTATTGAAGATTTTGATCCCTTCGGCGGAAATGTTGAAACTACACCTGTTGTTGATGAGCTCTCGACCAAAAATGAATCAATTGAAGAACTTGAACAAGAAAGTGGGTCTTTTGAACAAGAGGGAGGTTCCAGCACCTCCGGAGAACTTCTAGTCGACAGTGATGTACCAAACACAAGGCTTGTTCCGGAGGACATACAAGGAGAAACCACAGAACCAAAGGAGTCAGAGGACCTTCTAGGAGGAGCCGTGGAACCTCAGGAATCTGAGGACCTGCTAGGAGGAGCCGTGGAACCTCAGCAAACAGATGAAATCAAAGTGGAGGAGACTGTGGAACAAGAGGAACAACTTTTGGCAGAAACTGGGGCACCTGTTGAAGTAGAACCACCCATGACAGAATTCGAGGACCAAGGTGAATCTCTGATGGACCAAGGAAAACCAGAGGCAGAGGAGGCTCTGGGAGATTTCTCTCTGACTGCTGAGACCACTGAGCAATTGGAGGCACCCGAAGAGGACCAAGAAATAGTGGACATTGAACAAGAGGATCTTGTAGAAGTTCAACAAAATGAGGACAATATTTCTGCTCCTCCTCCACAACCTGAGGAAGAAGAGGAGGAACCCGCAACAGAAGAAGCTTCACAACAGATTGTTCAAGGTTGGTGTGGGTGGGATATAGGAATTTTTTTGAAAAGGACTTGTAAGAGGACTTCAATTTGGTGGCTTTGTTTGATTGCCAGATCTATAGCATTATGAATCGATTATATGGTGCAAACTTTCCAACGAAATCTATTGTGTAAACATTAAACAGATGGTTGTATTAAGAATAAAACACCTGATAGGTAAATTCAACACTAATAAGTAGCATTAAGATAATGAAAATAACTTGGCTATGTTAAAATGAAAGGAAGTTCATCAAATTACAGTGTATCTTGCAGGGTTTGTCTTGCCACATATGAAACTTATCAATGATTTCTTTCAGATTGTGAGTTGGAAACTGATAAAAACATGGCTTGGTCTTGTGGGTTTTTTTTTTTACATATACATATAAAACATTTTAATCTTTTCTGTTAGGTGGTGAGGTAGAGCTGATAATAACATGTCTTGGTCTTTTTTTTTTTTCACATATCAAACTTTTTGATCTTTCCCATTAGATGGTGAGGTGGAGGATGAGGAGAACATGTCCTCTCCATTGGTGGACCCCCTCCAGTCGGACAGCCTGGTTCAGCCCCTGGTAGAGGAACTGGCCATCACTAGGAGCCCCAGCTCCTCTGAGGGTGAAGTCGAGCAGGTAACACTCAAACATTTCCAGATAGCGTACATGTGTAGCTGTCATGTCTGTTGCTGTTCAATTTTGTGGAGAAAAGGAGGAATTCTTGTTAATAGGTTTGCAGAGATAAGTTGTGAGACAAGCCTGAATTTTAACAACTGTAGTGCATTATGTTACTCTTAGTTCCTAGGCCTAGCATCTTCATTTTTCATTGTTTAGATTTTAGATATTTCATTTATTTTTAGTTTTCAAGTTCACCATGTCCATTCATAAGATTTAGTCCATTAGTAATTACTAAGAAAGAAGGGATAGAAAACAATCAGTTTTATTCTGAGTTGCAAGGCAAATCAAGGCAAATATTTTTTGGTGTATGAACACACTGATCTGCCGTTAGTTCACCGTACACTTGGAGTGTTTTATTAGATGTCCTCGTTCTGTCCCATTTACCATACTTAAGAGGGAGTCTCTCCATGATGACACAGGTGCTTGTTTACAAAGGAACATCAGCCAACATTCAGTGTTAACAACCACCACTCAAAACACATATTCCAGCACGACGAAAAAGTTGTAGTGGCGAAAAAGTTGTAGTGGCTCAAAATGTATGGTAGGAAACAAGTGTCTCACATTGTTGAGGAAATTATCATTGTCTAGATTTCTTTAGTCAGGAGAAGGTTTTTAGAGTTACTTCCCTTTTATTTTCTACAATGTTTACAACTTGACTAAATATTTAATGCTAAAACAGGATAAACAGATGCATGAAAATATTCTTAACATACCAGATAGCTGTCCTCTTATTAATCAAGTGGCACAACTTCCTTAGATTCTTAAAAATGAAACTAAATCCTTCATTAAAATAAAATTTGCACTCAAGTTTTATTACTATACCTGTTTAGTGTAGGCATGATTTTATCAGTGGAAAACAAAAGTGTGCATTAATTAAAATTTACAGCCATTCATCATATTGCAATATTCATTAGACTATGTCACTTGTGAGAACAATTACACAGCGAAGAGCTTTCATGGTTATAACCAGAGGCAGTTTGTGAAGTCATTGATTAAGGTATACATTACCTCTCCCGCTAATTAAGGTGAGAGCTGGGTTTGATAGAGACATCATAACGGACTCGGACATTGATCAATACGTTTTACCTGGATTAGTGTACATTGGAGGAAAAATAGATGTACCAGACACACCCTTGTCTGCTATAGGAAGTGACAGAGGAACAATTTCTCTCCTGCTAAGGAAGAGGAAGATAAAAGTAAATGTGGAAATTAAATAAAAAATCAATGATATGTGTAGTCACTGATAAGGGAATTATCTCATGGTCAAGGTTCAGTTATATTGATGGAAACTCCCTATAGCTGTAAAGAAAAAGATTCCCGTTGACTGACAGTGTACTTGCATGTACCTGATAGTCCAGGTGTGTGAAGGAATATATAACATGCATAAATCCTGACCAAGTCTTTTTTTTTTTTACATTATTTATACAACAGAGGAAGTGAAATGAACTGTGACCAATAAGTGATGTATTCATGAGTGGGCTGTTACTATATGCAGGTGTTAGTGCATGAAATGGCTGAATTGATAACAATTACAAGATGTTATAAGGAGTTGTAATATCTGAACCCTGTGGCTCTGGTGTTATCAATGTCAATAAAAGGCCACAGACGAATGACACACCTTCACAGCAAGAATGTGCTTCTCTCTTAGTGATTGTCCCAACGATTTTGTGAATGTTTATGAAATGTTGAGGTTCACATGCGACACATTTTTTTACCATATAAGGTGTCAAGTGGTTTAATCTTGTTGGTTAGGACTGCTCGCAGCCGATTAACCGTAGATTCTTTAGGGAAATTAAATGAAGAGTAATAAATTTGCATTTAGGTACTAAATTATTTATTTGACTATATACTTCTCCGACTTGGATGAAAGCCAGGGTGTAGATACCTAAAGATCACCTTTTGTTCTTACCTGCTGATGTCCGCTACTTAAATGACTGGAGTGTAAGGCTTGTGTGAAATGTCTGCCCTTAATATTTTTCCTAAGATTACAGAGCCTCAGAGTTGTAACCTGATCTGGATATGAGACAGCGTTATTTTTATTGCTGTGCAACAGTGTATTATGGGGGTGTATTTAAAAATGATTTAAATACATCTATTTTTTTTCACATGGACTTTTAAATGAAACCTTTCATTTGAGCTCAAGTGTGCATAAGTAGAGAAACAAAAGGAATAGTTTGGCTTTGGGGACTCAAGAATCAAAATGGAGGAAGGCAGCAATGGTGCAGACTTAAATAATTCTGACAATGACAGCAGTGATGTGTCCCACCAAAATGGATTCAATAATTCCACCTATACTATGGAAATAGGAATTGCTAAGCTAGACAGTTCTTACTTAGAAAACCATATGCAGTGTGCCAAAGTTATGCAGACATCCAGTTCACCACAGTCTGCAGCTGGGAGGGTTGATTTGTGTGATTTGTCAACAGAGGAGGGTGCCAACCCACCAAGTCTACCCCAAAATGTGTATGAAGAGATAGGGGAAGTGTCCAAGGAGGGTAACTCTCGGGAGAAGTTGAACAGAAGTAGGAGTTTAAGCTCTGAGGATGTTTTTGCTTCTAGTGACTCAGATGATTATATAGAGCCTGTTTCTTCACCAAAGTCTGTCAATACTGATGATTCATTGCCATGTAGTCCCACTAAAATGGATGAAAATAGTCCCGAAATTTCAAACGAGTATGAAGCTTTATCACCAGCTACCCAAGTCTGTACCAGTTATACCAGTCTCACTTTAAAATCTCCAAATCAAAGTACTGCTGATGACATAAGTGACACCAAAGAGACAGATATCTATGATAACTGTGATGTTTTTAACAACGAAGAAGTATCTAACATCAGTGCTTTAGAAACCAGTGATAACCAAATTGTCAGAAATTCAGAGAAAACAACCTCAGATGACCATCAGCAGAATGAGAATCTTCTTATTAATGCTGAAGATGAAGCCATTGTAGAGCATGAGTTTGCTAAAGTCAAGGATGAGGATGAACAAGCTGATGATGATGTAAAGGATGAGGATGAACAAGCTGATGATGATGTAAAGGAT
>WFKH01011801.1:16578601-16606134 GCA_016163765.1 Magallana hongkongensis
ATGATGTAAAGGATGAGGATGAACAAGCTGATGATGATGTAAAGGATAGCTGTTCTGTGAAAAGTGACCAGGGATCAGTAGAATATCTAAATGATGATATTTCATGTGACATGAATGATGAATTCAAAACTGATGAAAAACTTGAGGATACCAATAACCATGACGAATGGGATACAGTCGATTCTGAGAATCAATGTGAATTGAATTTAGGTGCATTAGAATCAATGAATTTGATTGAAGATGAGTTGACCAGGAATGAATTTGTAGGAAAAACTGATGTGGAGTTGAATTCTCTAAAACTTAGAAACAAAATTGATGAAGACATGAAGGATAGTTCGTCTGTGGCAAGTGTCCAAGGATCAGTTTCATATTTGGATGACATTTCATGCATCACAGATGACAACTTGAGTATCAGTACCGGTAGAGCTGACCAATGTTTATCTGAGGTAGACTATAATGAATTCTCTGAAGAAGGCAATAAGGAGTCCCTAATTGACTCAGAGAGAAAACCAGACTCAAAACAGTACTCAAGAGATGATCACCATACATGTAGCAGTGCGAATTCTGAATCCGACTTGGATCAAATTCCATCAAATTTAGTCAAAAGACTGTCTCAGCAATTTTCTAAGTCAATGGGTGACCTAAGATATGTGCCATTTCCTTTTGCTGCCAGGAAGACATCTCTTCCTGGGCATTACAAGGTAAAAAACCCACCAATTGTACAGATAAGTGTAGATCTATAATGGGAGGGTAGTGGATACAGCAGAGCCATTACATGATAGGTGTAGATTAGAACTGATGTTTTGAATTCCTCTCCATGACTTTGCCCTCATCATCATCATCATCATCATCATCATCATTTTTTTGTTGGTCAAAACAACATATATTAGCATAGTTAGTTTCATTACAACGCAATTGAGAAAGTGGTGTTTGTTGCATGCCAAGTTGTACTGGATGTTTTTGTTGTAATTTCGCATGTCTATAGGTGACCTACAAGTCATCCACATTCCTAATCTTGTCTCCCAACTCCATGCAAGAGAGACAATTTGTGTATGAACCAGGCCTAGTGAGTATGCAGCAGAATATTTGCATGTCTGAATTAAGCTCACTATATGCATTTCTGCTAGTTTGAAAATATCACATTATTAGATGTGTGTTTCAACAAAGAAACCAAAACTAACTGCCTATAGATTATGATTGAGAATGACAGATAACTAGAATTAAAACAGATACAAAGATGCTTTATTGATAGAACTAACTTGCAAAAATAACTGCATTATAAACCATTTTTTACATTAAGGATATAATTGGGCAAACAAATTTTTGTAAGGAACAGAGATCCCCAAGTAAGAATAGAAATAGAAGATATAAGGGGATTAAATGACTTCTAGTGTAGCCATAGACTAATTAATTAGATTACTACTTAACTGAACCCTAGCATGGATTAATGTTGAATTAAACCCTCACTTTGCATGGTCCAGGGTTTTTGTCAATACACGTTTTTATCAAAGTTGGACCATATTTGCACATTTCATGTAACATATGATTTAAATTGATTTTCTGTACCGTTAGTTCATGTCCAAAAATCGTGAAATATTGATGTAATAGGCGTTAATTTTCTCCATGTACAATAAAGTACATACTAGGCTGTAGAAGGTAGAAACTCTAAAGCCATGTTGGTAGCTTTGGGATTTTTTGTAGCTTATTGTACTCCAAAGGTAGGTGATTGTTGAGTCTTTTAAGGATTTTAAACTTTAAAATGAATTTACAACTTTTTTATTTTACAAGAATAGGCTTAGCCTTGTCAGAATAAATCTCAGTCAAAAAAACCCCCATCTATTGGTATTATATATTGGATGATGTTATCTGTCAAACTTGTAAGTTCTTGTATAGGGAGTTCAACATAAGTACATTTAAAGAAAAATCTTTCAAAAATATTCAAAATAATTTGTATAGAAATATTTCCACTGTCTACCTGTTTTTAATGAAGATGAAGGCTTAAATACTACCTTTTATTAATTGTTCTTTAGATGAAATATAAACATAAATTAGAGTACATTAATCATCAACACATACACATCAACAACGTTTTGGGATACTAAACCCAGAAACATCTAAACTTTCAGGATTTCCCCCCAACTTTGAAAGGGGTTGTGTATTATATGAGGTTGTACAACACACAAGACTTTACATTAATAGGACTGGGTATCGCATTTTCATCATGTCAAGCTGATTTCAATCTAATAATATCGACTGCTGTGAGAATTCACAGAAATTCGAAAAATAATTCCTGGTATCAATTTAGATATTTTCCTGTTTTACAATATTTCAGTTTAGGGAAAAGTGCAGAAAAATCTAACAAATGAATCTCATCCCATGCAATACAAAATTAACGGAATTAAATTAAAGGAACTGTAGAACGGTAACTCAAATAGTGAGTGATGTGGCCCATGGGCCTCATGTATCTTGGGATTGTAGTAGGGAATTGCTAACTAATGGCTCACAATGCATATCTACAAGAGAACTTTGTGAACTAGATTTGTTTTTATGCTTAATTCACTTATTTTTGGGTAAAGTTATACACAGATTCTGTTTCTAAATATTCTGCCTAAACTGGTGATGCTATATACATGTATAAAGAAAGTGTGCATCAATCACATCAGTTTTTTTAAGTTGCTTTCTTAATAAGTATCTTGATATATGCATCATATATTAAAACATATTATAATAGAATTTTTTTCAATTCTTTGCTTTATTATTAATCTTTTTATAAACAATTAACTTAATATATAAAAGTCTTTTCTTAATACAAAATAAATGTACATACCTTTTCATGCTTTTCAAGAGAGTTATTCCCCCCTTACTCCTTCCATTGCTCTGACATTGGGAGTGTAAGTACCGTTACCTGATACTGTTACAAACAAGTGTTATGTCATCCATAATTTTTCTTGGCTTAGGATCTGAGGGGTAATTCTGAACTCTTAAAATAATTAACAAATAACTGCAAATGGTTAAGATAACAAATAAATTATAGACATACATGTAATTGAATTCTTTAAAAATTTGGAACTTAGCAGCATAGAGAGTTTTACACAATTCCTATTGGCATGTTTGTAAGAAAAAGAAGAAACCTCTCAGAGGCATCCTAGTGGGAGCCTCCAGACATTCCATTCACCTGATGTAAAGATAATTAAATGAGAAGGTAGTTGTCTCCCTTTGTGATTTTGGCAAGCATCACTCAGTGTGTAGCTGATGTCGGGGCACTGATCAGAAACATAGGCAAACACTTCCCCATAGCTTCCTCATTTCTTAGGGAATAATAAAAAAAACCTCCACCTTACTGATTGAAAAGTCCTTGCTTTGGGGTACTGTAGGAGGTAGTTCTGGTAACAACTGGCTCAGAGTACAGAAGAAGAATTCAACAGATAGTTATGATGAATGTTATTTATAGCTTGTTTTGAAGCCCCTTTCAACAAAATATTTTCTCTCCTGATGTGTCTGTGCACAAGTCTTGTCAGTGGATCTCAGAAAGTAGAAAGTGAATACTAGTGTTCAGTTCAGGTGCACAGTGTTTATAGTGAATTCATAGGAACTGCTTCTTAAGACTGACTTTATTAACCTGTTTATTAACTTAACGGACATTATTTTCCTAGTGATTTTGCTGTAATATTCATTTTTATTGCAAATTATGGCTTCAAAATTTGGAGCTTCTTTGAAATCAGTTGGAAAGCCATCATCTTCATCTAAGTTTTCAAAAGAAGAAAAGGGAAAAACCTCAGTAACTTTAAAGTCTTCAAAAGATACTAAGAGTGAAAAGATTGCTGGTAGTACTGTAGCATCCAAATCTAAGGAGGAAGAGAAAGCTAAGGTCAATGTAGCTGCTAAACCTGAAGAAAAGGGGAAGGTTAATGTAACATCTAAGTTCTCAAAAACAGAACAAAAGGGAAAACTAAGCATTTCTTCTAAATTTTCAAAGGAAGAAGAAAAGGGACCAAAAGGACAGAAAACCACAAGAACCAAAGAAGAAGAGACAAGAGTTGGTAAGTACAATAATTGGTACTGTTCTGTGTTACATACACTGTAGTATTTTGTAGGTGTTAAAATATTGAATGAGAGAGAGACTTGAGTTTTAAGGTAAGTAACAATGGTGATATCATGTTACAGTCCCCGAGTGTGTACAAGAGATCAGTGCAGGAGACAGGATTGATTCATTTCAAAAACCAAGTTACAGCTTGAAAGATTCAGGAATTGGTTGTATTCTTATTCTGTTGGTTCTAATAATGATAGCCAGGGGAATAGCGAGCTATTGGTGATTTTATGGTTTTGTTATAGTGTCATTGATGTTGAATGGTGCATGTACGGTACCATGTCTACCTTCTATATTGGCCTCTTATTAATACAATGTACTGCATTAGTTGAAATTCTTGCTTAAAATGTGGTTTTACTAAGTATGAATATTTGAAAGGATGATTTGATACAAAGATACTGTATTGATGTGAACTGAGAGCCAAAAATCTCATAATATGGGAATAGCAGAGATTTTTGTCAGAGTGAGCTTTAAGTACTGGTATTATTACATGACACATGTATGTGGGTTTTGTTGCATTGAGTGAGTATAATGCTGGTAAATTCTTGAAACAAATGAATCTGCTGGAAATAATTAAAGCCTCAAATGAACACAGCTTGGAAAGAAGCTCAAGAGTTCAGAAGCTGCAGAGTCTGAGGATGTGAAATTGTTGTAGGAATTCCTCAGAATTTTTGCCTCCACATTTGAAATAGGATAACTTTTGTTGATCATGCATCCCCACAGCATAAATTTTTTGCAATGATTGAGTATTCATGATGAAGTTTTCTATGCAAAAAGTTTCAAAGAATGTTGAATTTGATTTATTTGATATTGATTTGATTTTAAATGAAATGAGTAGAAATGAAGTAGATTTAGTGTATCTGAATTAATGAAATCTTTGGCAAAATCATTACACATAAATGTGAGGCACATTCTCATTGCGATGAAATTTTTCATCTCCTTGGATGCATGCTCCCAACAGTGTCAGACTGTGTGGGTGTTAGGGGAGAGAACCTACAGTACTTACATGCCATGGTTTGCATGCTTCTGAATCAGCATCAAGTCATAAAACAAAGACATTTGTACATGCACCAGGGAATCTTACTAGTCTAATAAATAATTTGGTTTTATAATTACATTCCCTAATTTGTGATCAAGAGAAATTAATGTGTCTCTTTAATTAATATACTTGTAGGTCACCTGCATGTTTGGGGATTTTGGACAGTTTCATTTTCGTATGATAAAGAAATGTAAACATAATAGATAAGATAATAAAGGAGAACGTGCAGTTAGGATTACATAATTATCTTCGTGCATACCAAATGCAGTTTTCGGCACAAAGCTATGAAATGATAGTGATTATAGTCAGTATAATACATGTACTCCAGAACACAGGGCAAGTCATGCAGGCATAGACCTGCCCTCCATATTTAAACATCCATAAGAAAACCTCAAACACCTTGTGTTTTTTATTTGCTTAAAGTTTTTACGGCTATATAATCAAATTCACTTTATCCTGCTTTTTTTCCATCTTCGCCATATTGGCTATTGGTTTTAAGTGTAAACAAGTTGACATTTTGCTGAGTAGTGCATTTTATTATTCACTTTTCACTAGCCTGGATTGATTTTATATATACCCAAATATAACCCTCATGCATATGTTTTAGCTAGTGTAAGGGGACCTGGAATAAATTATCAATCCATCCAGATCACCTCTGTACAACCATTTTGTGCCAAACAAAAGCTATGCAAACAGTTCACCAAAAATGCAATACACATTTTATCTACATCTTATCAATGGGTAATCCAGTCATTGAAAGCATATGAACCTATCAATGGATCGATTATCAATTATTAATGTCCTAAGGGGCTAGGTAAGGTCAAAGTTCAACCTTATTGTCAAATTTAGCATACACCTTTCCAGAGAAAAAAAATATATACTTCACTTAACTGCATGGATGGCTAGCCGTGTTTTGAATGGTCGTTTCTGAATTTAAAAGACTTCGAATTCTAAATTGGATTATAACCTGCTGTTTACACTTTTGAAAAAAGAAAGTTGCAGGAATTGAGAAGTTTGGAAACATTACTAGTGTGGTGACACCTCTTTCACGGATCTATGGTGTGTTCTATCAAGGAACTACTATGTTGGGGGACGTAGAATTTGAGCAAGGTTAGTGTGGAACTTCATGACAACATTAATTGACCTGCCTAAAAACAGGTGGCATATTGATTTTTTGTTCACTAGCCCTCCACTATTCATTAGTATGTTTAAATGTGTATGTAAAGCATAGTGCTTTTATAAAAGAACATGAAGTGTGAGAATATTTGGTTAAGAAATGTTTTGGGGTGTGTGTAATGGAGTAATGATGTGCCTTGCTCCTCTGAAATACACATTCAAAAATTTCACCTGAATTGTCACCTGTGAGTCAGATGAATGTGTGTTCCTACTGTGTTTTATGTTCAGTTACCTCTTCAGATCTCCACAAATTTGCATTTTTTTTTTCTGTGGTAATTATGGTAATATAATTGCTCGTAAAGAGGAAGTTGTTGCAATGTCTTAAAGATTTATCATTTAAAAACTGGTGTTAGTGGAACCAAATACCGGTATGTTGGTTTATGGCAGTTATTTAATTGCATTCAAAATAATGTTTATTAAAAACTCAGTTAAATTGCATGTCAGACTGAAGTGTTATCAATGGCCTTTTATACGATTAGTGGTTTGTGAGTAAACTTAGCATTAAAGAAATAGAGATCTATACAATGGTTCTATTGAGGCATAAATGCACTCTCATGTTTCAAAGAAATTGTGTGTTTGAAGGTCAAGGTTACATAGATGCAGTACATGAATATACATGCAATATATGTGCAATTCAGGTGAAACTGTTCAATGTTAAATTTGAATCCATGTAAGTTGATCCAAAAACTTTGATATTGGATGGAGAGAGGGATGTGAGTTGCAATGATTATTAAAATCGCTCAATTAATTAACCATTCACTGAAGCACTTTATATTTTCGTTTGAGGATTTTTAAAATATTCAAAAGGTAACTACTTTCCCACAGTTTGTAATTCCCAGAGGGAGAACTTTTATTATAAAAGTACAAAAGAGGAAACAAACAAGGAGTTTATCTCATCATTGACCATTATGAAAGGACACCTCAAATAAGGGTCAGGTGCAAGTGTTTTCATTAAAACTAAAGCTTATCAAGGATTCAAAACAAGTACTCAATAAAAAAAATAATTTATATTTTATTTAGATTTTGTTATTTAATAATAAAAGATATACCTGCATGCTGGTTTATCATGGCCATAAGCTTTACAAAAAATTCCAAGGAAGACCCAATCTTAATTCAAATGTATTATCTTGTACCAGCAGAATATTGGAATGTGTCTGTTGTGATGTAACTATTGCCTTAAAGTTTTACATCCAAAAATACTGCAAAGACTTACTGGTCATAGAGCAGTTTTATCACTGACAGTTCAAGGAGTTCTGTAACATACTGATGAATGATGATCAAGTTGACAACTTGTTTTGGATGTTTGTAAACATAATTCTAACAGATGAAATATTTGTAGAATTACATTCTTCATCTTCATGATATATCCAAGCAAATATCACATATTGGACAAGATTTTGCCAGTCTCTTATCTAGCACAAATTTTCACCTGTCCCAGGTAGAGTTTACAACACTGGTACCACATTCTGTGAGGTACAGAAGTCATTGGAAAGCTTACCATATGATTTATTTGTACGTTATATCATGTGCTATCATCCTTAATTTTTGAGGAAGTGGATTTTCTTTCATACATCAAAGTGCCAGTTTCAGTGATATTTGTTCTAAGTACATTTTCGTCCATTAGGAATGTGAATATATCCTTTGGGAAACCAGTACACATTTTAAAAAGCTGTTCAGTTGAAATATTGATCATTGATCTGCAATGGTTGGGGTTTTTATGATGTGTTGGACAGTTATATAGTGATTTTTAACACGTGCTGAAAGATCTTTGTAAAAGCATTTGGTGATAAACGTAATGAACGTATTGTATTCACTTTTTTAAATCAATACTGAAAGAGGATTTACCATTACTTTCCAAGAAATATAAATGGAGCTGTGTATACATGTACATATGTTGCCTTAGTAATGGTTGGTATTTCAAGGAGACACATTTTTCATGTCAACAAATTAGCATTTTGAATGAGAATGGAATCTTCAACAGTGAAGAGCCATCTACATATTATCGTTGTCATTAATGTGTAGAAGACCTTATAACACAGGGTGAAATTCAACCAAAGGGCTGTCCACCATTACACCTGCAAGACTCTATTACCTTCTGAATGTGACTGCACATAGCATTTGTTGAAGTGAATTTCAACACACTGATAAGTGACTGTTAACAACACTGCTGTGATTCAAGGCTGTGGATGTTTTGAGGTGGGGCTACTGTCATTGTATTGAGTAAGAATAGACTGTAATCTAAGGCCTAGGGGCTCAGACCATACAGCCAGCAGCCACGACCAACCTCAGAGCCAGTGATTCTATGGACTTTTATTTGCGTGTATTGCCACAAACAGTGTAAAGGACATTACAGTCTATTTGCAGTGACATAGTTAGCGTCCAGGCTTATCTCAAAAGTTTTACTGAAGTACAAGGAATTTTCTCCACTTTTTTGTTACCTTTGGTTGATGGGTAGTGCTTTGCTAGACCTACAGTAAGCAATATGACCTGCTGTGGGTCATTTCTGATTTAATCTCCATATCAACATGACAAGCCTCCGATCACCGGGTCATAAAGCTGGACTTCCTGCCTGGTACAATGGATACATTCACCAGTTCCGAACCAATTCCCTGCCTCGTACCAAAAAGGAACGAGAACAACTGTTGTCTATCATGGCCGATGAAGGTAACAGAGAATTTGACATTTTGACATTCTCTAAGGTTTTTTTCGCTGTCCTGATTTAGTACTGTGTACCAGTAAATGTGCTTATTTAGGTAGTTTTTTTGTATGTTTACTTTTTGTTTTGGTGGGAGAATTTCTTGATTTTCTTGAAAATAAGACAAGAGATGCAGAGTTTTGAAACTCAGTCAGAGATGGAAACAAGGATTGTGTTGTTGTTTTTTTATAATTATCATTGGAATGTTTGTACATTTAGTTCATGTACATTAAATTTTGTAAAACTCATACTGTCTGTAGAAATAGTGCTCATTCCATTGAAATCATTGGAATCTGTTGGGATTTGCCAATTAACATAAATGACACTAGATTGTTGTTGGCAGAACATTGGAGCAAACATTCAGTTGATTAACTTCCATCCATCATACTTGCTATGTATTACACAACAGAAGTCTCTTTTGTCTTTTCATAGTACTGAATTGGTCCAGAATGAACAGGTTATATGTGAACAGATTTTCATGAAGTACAATTTTAGCTCTTCCCAGATAACCAATTAGAACAATTGGTGGGCATGCATTATCCTCCACATTTTCAGGGAGAACCTTGGGAATACTCAGTAATTCAGGCTAGACCTGTATGTCGCAATGAAATTTCAATTAGGAGCAGTGTTTTATGAACACTGGTTTTCCAGTATTGATGTATTTGTACAATTTTAGCTTTTGTTACATATAAAGATGCCTATCCACATCATGAAACAGCTTGAACAAAGTAATATATATACCATACTGAAGGCACAAAGTACTTGATCTTTTAATGGACAAATGTATTTAGGAAAAAAGGAAAGGCAGGATGAAACAAAAGGCATTTTTTTTGATGTTGCATTACATACAGATACTGATTAAATCATGCATGAAAAGCAATGAAATCAGCTGAAATAATATCAAAGAAGAACTCATTCTTTTGTTCAGTAAACATTGAAAAGGGGGGCAGGGTTTCAGCATAATAAGAATGGTGCAAGTATAAACATTGGCTCAGTAAAGTACCTGTATATCTCTTATTTAATCTTTTCTATTGAATAGTAATGGTTTTCATTGTTATTACTTCATAGAGATAAAAGATAAAATACTAACCTGCTTCAGATGATCCCGTAAATCTATGGGAGATAACCCCACACTGTGTTATACAGAGAGGCTGACCCTCCTTCTGTTAACTCAGCATCAGATTAATTAATCTCCTCCATATGTTTAAGAGAATGTTCCATGAGTACTGTGTCAGTATGTGATGCAACCAGTGTATATGCAAAGATTTTGAAGTATTTCCTTTTTTGTGTTCACTTTTTCTTGGATTTCATTGGGAAACTTGGAATAAGGAGATATATCTTGCTAGGATTATTATGATATTTGAAATTGCCTATTTCATCATCTACCAAATGTAAATCAAGGAATCCTGAATCTTACCAAATGTACAAGTGGGAAATTCATTGACTTGGTACATATGGAGGACAGTGTAACAGATCAAGCTACTGGTACTCAGGTCTCTAGAAGGTCCAGTTGGTACTCTGGGTACGTCCATCATATGACAGGCAGCACTGGACAAACTAGACGTCTGAGTGCCGTGCATGATTTCTGGGAAGGGGGTAAGTAGTAGTGGAGGCAGGGACAAGGAAAGTACAGCAGTAAAATGTAGTTTAGCTGGTTGGGTTCTGACCACTTCCTTGGGTTGTTGTTTTTCAGGTAGCCATTGTTTGTTTTCTCTGTGGAGAAAATCTTTTTTTTTTGACAGATGGCATATGTATGGTCTAAACATTTATTCCCTGGATAAATCAGTGAATGGTTTATTATGTGTATGTTATGTGGGATTGATATGAATACAACCAACAAGAATACAACCAATTTTACTTTTCTAGTTATAAGTCTGCAACTTACAGTGGTTTATCAATTTCTTTTGCGCATCAATTTTCGTAGATTTTGTTATGAAGTCGATCCATGAAATTAAATGTACATCAAAGTACTCATTAGGTATGTGTCAACAAATGTTATTGATGTGATTATTGTTAATGAATTTACTTGTCCTCAAAACAGTGAATTTAATTCATCAAATCCACAAGATTGATGCTTACCATTATAAATAAAACCAGAGTATAACTGTTGTATAGTGTACAGAGCTCAGAATTTCTTTTTATACTTTTCTTGATGCAAACTGTTATATACCATACTTTAACTTGCATTATGGGATTACCAGTACTGAAAATTTAACGTATTTAGTGTGTACAGTATTTTTTGTGGAATTTATGAGTAGAGCCAAGCTCAGGGATAGAAATCCCTCAATAATGTGGATAAAAATCATATTCCATCACAAATTATGAGAGAACCTTCATGTATATATATATATGTTCTCTCCCTATAAATATTATGGGTATTATTTTGGACCATAATGGTCAGACCATAAATTTCTCAAATTTTTCTGGAACTTTTCTCAAGGTTTGTTGAAGTTTGAGTTACTAGCTGTTTTTCACAAGTATATGTTAACTATCTGTTTCTCTGTAGAACTCTAGAACTTCAGTTTCCACATAAAATGTATAAAATCTTGACAATTTTGTCAAGATGTTAATATATATGTACAAGCAATACTGACATAATTTATTTTTGTTTTGCAGAGGACAGTGGGACTGGTCAAACCACAGTAACAACAACAAAAACGTGAGTATAATCTTGAGACTTGTTGTGTTTGAATTGTGGTCCCTAGCTACTGCTTGTACTTTTACTAGTGGAGAAATTGTTTATTATTACAGAAAGTATAAAATAGGTTTTGTATAGAAATGAATTGTTAAATTGTTTAAAAGAAATTGCCAATTACCTGTATATAATCGGATAAACTCCCATTACTAACAATTTGAAACAATTAACTATTGTGTCATGAATTAAACAACTTATGTTCCTGGATTTGAAGGAAATGTGAAATGATATACAATGTACTGTATGTGTACTGTATACGTGCAGGAAAATATTCGCCCCCATTTTATTTTCACCCCTTTTGCCCTCGTTGTCAGCGGTGAATTTAAGACTGGGCAAATTCCAATGTCTCAAATTATCTCTCTTTAAACACAACTATGTCTTGGCGAATTCAAGACTGGGCGAAACCATTTGCAAGTAAAGCAGGGAGAAAATAACACGGGGCAAAAATAACCCTGTATACAGTATATATCTAGTTAATACATGTAAATAAATAGCAATATGTCAGTAATGCAAAATCATGTAATGCAACCAAATGTCTCCTAGTTTTGGTAATTGATGAATGCATGATTAAATGTTAAATGATTTGTATATTAGATAAGCTGGTTTATCAGTTTCCTGCAAGTAATAGTGTATCATAGTGTAATCAATTGATGCAAGAGAGATAACTCTTGCATGCTTATAAGTATAACCTGATTTGTTTTTCTGCTCTTTACAGGACAACAATTGTAGAGAATGGAGATGTCAGCCATGAGTCACAGGAGGTGAGTCTCTTTTGTTTTCAACAAACTTGTGACACACTTTTAGCATATATCCTAGAAAAGAATACACATTTCATATTGTAGAAAAGAATACACATTTCATAACTCGCCTAGCTATCAGCCCCAGGGTTCACAAAGAAATATTTATGTTATGAATGATTATCACATTTGCTTGCTTTATTTAGAACTAAGTAAGAAATATGTTTAGCTCTCAAAATTACCCGCCCTGCTCCCTGAGAAAAATGAAGTAAATAAAAATTCTGCTCAAATTGTTTTGAAAAGTCTAAAGTTTACTTGAATGTGTGGTCAGACAGGATATTAGTACATACTGTAAACCAATTTTTATTCACATGCTAGACATTTTCACGAGGTTCGCAATAGCCTCGCCATCACGAATATTTCTTGCCACTAACCAGTCCTTGTCGTATAGGTGTAATAACAAAATGGTTGTAGATGAGGCTTAATCGCGAAAATTAGTTGCCGCCAACCAGTTTATCTCCGGTAAATCGTAAAATAAAGTTTTCGTGAATAAAAGTTGGTTTACAGTATATGAGAGTGGTGTCTTTTTATTATTTATTTTTATATATTATTTCTTTCTCAGTCTTCTGCTAGGAAGCCCACAGTCCAGGAGGAAATTATGTCAGTGGAGGGAGGAGTGTATGAGAATGAGCCAGTTCGTGACCCAGGGGTTGTCAGAGAGAGCGACCCTAAAAACATAGGGGAAGAGCTACCAGAAGTGGGCATGGCCAAGAACATTCTGCAGAGGTACGCCAAGATTCAGGAAGAGTCCGCCAAACCAGTGGTAGGGAAAAGGCAGGCGTCCCCACCCAAAGGCACTGGTCCTATAGAGTATGTCAGTGAACCCCGAACTGTTATAGAGAAACCCGAGCAGAAGGTCGAGGGAGGCATTTTCGAAAATCAACCAGTTAGTGAAGAAGGAGTGGTTAAGTCATACGATACTTTAGAGGATGTCAAGCCAGAGCAAGGCTATGCCAAAAATGTATTGGCCAAGTTTAAGGAAATTGAATCGCAGGTCCAGAATCGTCCGCCACCTTCACCAAAGAGAGAATTGACGCCAGATCGCTTCACCAAAGGAGAATATGTAAGTGAGCCCAGATCAACATTTGAGAAATATGAGGGGAAAACAGAATCTGGCATTTTCGAAAGTCAGCCTAAAGAAGACAAAGATGTTGTCAAGTCGTATGAGCATGGACAGGAAGTACTCCCAGAGCAAGGGATGGCCAGAAATTTGGTTTCAAAATTCAAAGAATACCAGTCACAAAGTAAATCGCCTACTTCACCTAGAGAGAAGAAGGAGCTGACTCCAGACAGGCTGACTAAAGGGGAGTATGTTTCAGAGCCCAGAACCACATTTGAGCAGTATGAAGGTCAAGTGGAGGCAGGGGTTTACGAAAGTAAGCCCCAGGATCGTGGAGACATTGTCAAATCTGGAGAGTATTATGAAGAACCTTTACCAGAACAAGGTTATGCCAAGAATGTCATTTCTAAATTCAAAGATATTCAGAAAGGTGGAGGTTCACCAGCTAAGTCTCCCTCAAATAAACCAAGAGAATTAACTCCACCCAGACAAGACACATTCTCTGGTGTTTTGGAAAATCAGCCACAGGAACGGTCAGATGTTGTCCACTCATATGATGTATATCAGGAAGAATTGCCTGAAACCGGAACCACCAGGAATCTATTAAACAAGTTTAAAGAAATCCAGCATTCAGGATCCAACTCACCTGCTTCCCCCAGACTTAAGAAAGAATTCACTCCCCCACCTCAGTCAGGTGTGTATGAAAACACTCCTACCAAAGGTATTGTGTACGAGGAGAGAGTACCGGAGAGTGGAATTTTGGAAAACAACCCAGAGAGAAGGGAGGGTGTCGCAAGAGAGGAAGAGCCATCTGCTGGAACAGTGGAATTTCCTGAGAGAGGATATGCAAAGAATATGGTTTCAAAATGGAAACAGCTTGAAACTGAGCACAGCAAATCAGCCTCTCCATCACCAAGGTACAAGGAATTCACCCCTCCCAGAGAGGAGCCCAGAATCAAGAGCCCACTCAGTCCCAAGTCCCCAGCAGGAACCAACAGCAGTGTTCATCCCCGAGACTTGCCCGGACAGTACCAAGAACAAATGGCGCCGGGAATATATGAGAATGAGCCGAGTCACCGTGATGACATCGCCCGGGAGGAAGACACGGACTGGGAGCAGGGCCTGCCCAGGGAGGGCACCAGCAAGTCCCTCATCAGCAAGTTCAAAAACGTGCAGGAGGAGGCCAAGAAGTCCCAAGAAGTACCCAAGCCCATCTCCAGGAGGGTGAGTAATGCATGATGAGTTAGCTCCCTTACCCCTTACTCCCTCTCTCTAACAGGTCTACGTCATCATTAATCAGATACACCAGCTGTACCTGATGTAACACAAGCTCTTCCTGGCAGCACTTGGCCCTTTGTTCAGTTACGAAAATTTATCTTTTTTTATCAGTTTGAACTGACATGTTTTATAGGTTTTTTTTGTCCCTTACAACACAGCTGCTTGGAAGAAGTGGTTGCTCTTGCTGTTCTGTTCTCTGAACAATGACTGCCTGATGGTGCTAGTGCACATTTTTAAGAGTTTGATTAAGTAGGATCTAGGCGTGTTCGTGTTTATTGTCTCATACTTTGCATCATGCAGGTATTTTGAGCATTTGAAGTATTTGAAGTACCGTACATGTATTTGCTAGTTTTCATGCATGTTTCCATTGGCCTTGTATTTTAGGACTCCACAGATGGACCTCGGAGCCCAAAGAAGAAGGTGGGTTTTTGCTGTAAAGATTTACCTCCCATTTCATGCTCTGTGCTGTGCACATCCTTGCACATAATTATAGCAGCTTTACATTCTGTTGCAGCAATTTAAGCAATCAAATATTTTCTTTAAGGTGATGGCCTCATTGGGACAAATCAAAGGTGCTGGCTTTCGTGAACTAACCTTTTAATATCTAATCTAATCAAGATGTATGCAAAGTGAACTGTTCAGAGTGGCTAGCATTCAATGACAGCTACATGTAAACCAATACATCCTTCAGGGTATCATTTCTTGAGTTTACCTCTATTACCGCATTCATCAGATTTTTGAAGAGAGAGTGGGTTGTGCTCATTGTCTGTGTATTTTATTACTGTCCATTTACAAAGTCTGATAACAGGTCACAAATGGTCAGAATCATTTAATGTGGTCGTACATTATAGCACAAATAAAAAAGACATGAAATGGTTATAAATAAGAAATAATGTTGGAAACAGTCCAGTGGTTAAATAAAATCCAGTATGGTCATAATCATTACCTTGTATTTGACTACACCTATAATTATCAACATATTTTATCAGCTAAAGCAAATTCTTGCAGCATAAGCAAATTTTCTGTAGTCTCTGCAACAAAACTTAAACCCTTGTATTATACACATCTGTTTATCCAATCAATACACCATCAATTAAATCTGAAAAGTGTGTTCATGGTCAAAGAGGATTGGTGTTTAGAATGAGATATAATCATCTTTGGTGGCAAGATGTACAGATCTCTTACATAAGGACTTCCTATATAAAGCTGCATGACCTGTGCTCTCTGATGTGTAATGAAATAAATTCACCCTTGAGTGGCCCCTAGGCCGCTTTATATTATCCGGTGTGTTATGAACTCGTCATAGTGGAAAACTTAGAGTGAGGGAGCACAGGAGTGATCGAAGCTCCTGACTCAAATAGTTCTTCTCATAAAATGACGGAAATGTCAGCTATTCAAAAAAGGGTCAAGGTAATATTGCTTCATTTTCTTCTTTGCAAGTGATAAAAAATTCTGATTTCTGTTCACTGGGTTATTCCATGTGATCAGGTTGGATATTTATAGATTTCATATGCTATTGTTTCTATTTAATAATGTGTTAGCTTTTATAGGTATGAATAATGTCTTGGTTAATACACATCATATAAATTGAACAATTAGTTCATGAGCAGTTGATAGGAATCATTCCATTCAGTGAAGGATTGACTTTTTGGCGTTTAATCCTGTTTGCTCGATTGGTTTTACACTCAAGTCAAATATTTTTAAATTTAGTCACAAATTTTAAAAGTCTGTGATTCTATATCTCATTGTTTAAATGAAAATTCTTTCAATTTCATTGGTGCATGAACAAACATTGTTATGTGTGACCCATACTTATCCTGTGGACAAGGTTATACCAGTAACAAGTAGATCTTCAAGGCTTGAAATTAAAGTTTAGTGTCTGAAATTCATGCAATATTTTAGGTGGTGTGTAATTACAAGCTGGTCATTGACTCATTATACATAATTTACCGGAAACCTAGAAGATCTTCTATTGCATCCACTCACCTGCAAGCATGCTTTTAAAATATTTATTTAACAAAGGGTGTAACTTTGTAGAAAATTAAACTGACACACGAAGTTTGTGTTAGATTTCCCAGTCAGTTGCCCTGAGCCAAACTGTATCTTAAATATGTTGTGCTAATGAATACACTCCCCAACGCAGATCATTTTAGTAAAGAAATCTTAGCAAAATAAGATCTAACATTAGAGGGGAGGTATGACCCAGTAATATAGCATGCGGTTTTTAAGATCGTGTTATTCTGCAAAAAATCAGCAGTAATTTGCTCAAATACTGATCGAAATGGAAGAGGAATCAGCCGGCTTAACTAGACTTGGTGTAGTTTACAGTGCATTCAGTACGTCTATGATTCCTCATCAGACATTTCAAAATCAATAAATGCAGGAATATAGGGCAATCTATTGTATCTTTTGCTTTAATCACCAGGACAACACTGCACTTCAGTGGCTAAAAATTGAAGTGAATTTGAATTTTATATAGAGAAAGCAGACAGTTAGCTTTGAGAAAGAAAGGGTTGAGCTAGGGTTTTGCATGTTTTGATTGTGTTTGCGGGTATTGATCCAGTATTTCTCATACTGTGCTTAGCAGCTGGGAGGAGAGGGTTCTATAATCAATACCTCCATTACTATCATTTGCTGGGGACCTGTCACACTATGGCTGGTGCTGTGTGGGTAGACAGGGTGATCTAGTTCAGCATGTAATGACTCCATGTATAGGCAGGAAATATGACTACAAACAGGAAGAGGAAATGCCTTACAAAGTACACAGATATTATAGTATGAGACATATCGTACTGAACTCAGACTGATAGAAAATAAAACATCTTTTTAATTTATCTTCAGTCAGTGATCAGCTAAATTTATCTTAAATGAGTGAAAGAATATTGTATTGAGATTTAGAATTTTCAACATTTGTAGTATTTGGTTATAAAAAGCGTTTTAAAAATTATGCATTGCCATGCGTACAAAGTTGAAATTTGTTTTTAAAAAACCCCAGTCAGACTAGCACTCATGACTATCAGATATTACAGGCTGGCACTTAAACTAGCTTATTCATGCTGTTGGAAAACAATATATGAGAGATTAAAATCGTAAAACTTTAATTTCATTGTTTACTTCAAAAGAAAGTATGATAATGTCAAAAAAGGGAGGTTTCCCGTTTCTCCTTAAGGATGAGTGTATTTTGGTTCACTATTATGTAAGTCACTAAGTGCATGTAGACTGCACTGTTGCCAATTATATGAACTTTACAAAACATGCATTGTTGTACAAGAGGCATCTTTATAATATGTTTGTAAAACAATGACAAAGCTTGTTCAGCCCTTTCATTGAAGGTTGGTCTCATAAATGAAAAAGAACTTAATAACTCAAACACTATTGTAAGAACTCCTCTTCTCTTCTCTATTTTTTCAAACACTTTAGTCATATAGCTAACTTGCAAAAACCAGAAGGAAATGGGTCATTATATTGACACAATTTTGTATGGGTGGGCATATATAAGAGCCTCAGCTACACGGAAATAAAGCATAGTGGGTCACATTCTCCCTGCATCACTAATGGAAGATACCAGTAGTCTAGGAACAGTCAATGATGAGGTACAGTGTTCAACTTGCATACGTCTTGTAGCTTCTATTAACACAATAAGAACCTGCTCTATAATTCTATTTCAGGATGTTTCAGAGTAATGGTGCAAGGTTATAATCAATGTTAATTTGTAAATGTAATACATTGCTTGCATGACAAAAGGGTTTTAATGTCAGGGAGTTTCAAGACAAAAGAAATAAAATCTATTTCTCTCTTTGTGACACATTTGACAAGGAAATGACAAGAAAATCTGTTTTCAAGAAAAATATGTGGTTTTTTAACATAAGTTATTTTAAGTCCAGATTGAAGTTCCATTCATTGAAATTATGTAGTTGAGTAAATGATGTGGAAGATTAAGAAAATCAATGGGTTTTCCACTTGTTTTCATGGTTTTATTCACAAATTATATCAACAACTCCAAGAGATGTTTACATACTTGGTCTAAACTGTAGATATAAATGAGTAAATTCCGAGCTACAAATGCAAGGTCAGAGTGCTGAAAACGCTTAACTTCATATATTTCATCTATTTAAACTAGGCATATGGAAGCAAGTTACCATGGTAACTTTCTGTACGACATATTAATTGATATGTATGTTAAAAGAGATTTTGCTGGTATATTAGATGCGAAAGATATCAGATAAGTGAAGAAAACTTGACACTTCAAATTTAATTTGCTAGATTTGAATTCTTTATGTGTGGCAATTCATCAAGAAGAGGGTTATGAATGATATACTGTTGAGTTTGTCCATCTTGAAAAAATTCTGGGCATGCATTTGCAAAAAGCAAAGGAATTTTAGTTAGTCAAATCAAGTGCTAAATAATTTCACTTGCTAAAAGGCACTATAATTGTACTAGGTGATACCTCTCGAAATACTTGTGCCCCATTTTACTGTTAGAATAATAACAATAAAGTACCGCAAAGCCTTAGGAAGCGTAAACAAACCATAAAGTTACACATTGCTGGGGTTTCCAATTGTAAGATGTATGGAACACCTGTTATTATCTTGGCCATGAAATCCCCAGTGACTATTTTTGTAGATATGATTAATAATTCAGCCCCTCAACTACTCCAATCTTGCAGATCAATAGAGTTATGTCTTGGGTTTGATGTTTGCACATGCATGGATGATTATTCACCTATTAATGAGTAGGATTGTCTGCAGAATAACTCTGTAAGATTATCTGAGATAATCTGCAGATTGTAGAAGCTTCTTAGTTCATTATGATGATAGTTCCGTTTCAACATGCAGTAGCAAAGATTGCCATGTGTTTGTGATTCAACATTAAAAAGACTTTGATTTTACACAAATATTTCACAAATGCCTTAACCGTAAATTATATCAGTGTAGATTCAAACATAAATGCTTTGTAGGCAAAGATGTTACTATAGACAAAAATCATGGACATTTGGATTTATTTATGTACAGCAGATGACACATTATACACTGACCATTATTACTGGTAGAATAGCTTTTTTGCATGGTTTGCATTCTGTTGTGTGTTACTAATATAACCCATGATTATTTTTTTCTTTGCCCATGCAGATGTTTGAGGAAAGCAGTGATTCGCCAGAGAGAGGCGAAAATGCCCCCTCGTCTGTAGGAACAGTAAGTCCTTCTCTCCACACGAGGTGTTCCAATTAACTCAAATTCTTAGTTTGGGGACTTATTTTCTTACTTTTGTAGTTCTATCCTTTAATTTCTTCTAATTTGTCTTTAGTGGGTTTTTTTTCACTTAGTTAAACATAGTTTGACCTCTTTTTAACCTTATTTAGATATCCCTCTTCTTTCTAGCATATTTTGTGTATACTTACATACTTGGCTGGGACATATACAATATACTATAGAATTCTGACCTCCTTACTCATCATATACCATATACTCACTGTTACACCTACTCAGTACGATTTCCTGTGTGCTCAAATCTCTCGGCTATTAGTTCTGATCTACCGGTAGTATATTATCATCAAACAACACAGTAACCACAAGAGTTGAAACTTTGAGATATAAATATCATTTATCATTTATATGAACAATTTTTTAGGAGGATGAGTCAATTGGGGCTCCCACTGCTGACAATGAGGCAAATGTGAGTGTGCTATAGACACGCATGGCCAGCAGCCATCTATAGGTGTCAATCACAAGCTGCAATATATCAGTGGTGTGATCCCAGGCAGTCTTCTAAATATATATTGATCTCTTTCATATATGTATCAACCTGTACCAACTTTCGAGCAATTATTGTCCCCTCAATACCAATCATAGCAAGTACAAACCGGTTTTCTTTCTGTCCAGTATTTTACACATGCAGTGTACATCTTGACGCTGATGTTTATATATATATTTAATCTTGGCCTGTCTCTGATGTATTGAGCTATGATAACTCTTGTATTTTAAATAATCTACCATTTCTGGAGAAATTTATTTATTTTTTGGGGGGGGGGAGGGGGGTTACATTATTGCAACACATTAATACATATAGTATTTTATCCTCATTTAATTAATCATGTTCTGTGTGGGATCTGAATTAGCCAGTCTTATGTATCATGTAGCCTATCAGTGACCTAATGTCCACATATTATTTTCAATTATGGATCAGTGCCCTTTTATAAATAGGGATATCAAATTTGCACATCTATGTAGGCATACAATACAACAATTTTGAGCTTTACTGAGTTTACTCTCATCTGACATTCCACACATGGTTGAAGGGATTTTTGTTCCACAGAGTTACTGTATCTAATAGTGAAATTACTGATTGGTTATAGAAAGCACGCTCTTCATCACTTTCAACGAAAATCTGTCAAAAAATCATTATAGATAAAGGTAGCCTTTTTTCTGTAGATAACCCTTATCACTAATCAACACATGAGTCATCTCTGATTTCCTGACGTTTTCATGCACCATCTCCAACAAATGGGATACTGTGAGGGAAATGCAAATCTTGCACAAAATTACAATAATATATTGCATCATTAATTTCCTCACATATACATTATATATATACATGTACATGTATACGCTTTTCTTTTTTTCAGTTTTCATTCTAATTGGGTTTTTGTTATTGCATGCACTCCTAACACTAATCAAAATGTTTTAACTTTTTTTGCATTTGATTTTATTATTTTAACACGCATCTTGTTGTAAAGTTAAAGTACTTACTTCTTTATAATTTAGCTGAAATATAACTCAATACTATTAGCACTGGCAACCCTTCAGTTGCCATAGTAACAGCATGGCTGATGAAATTGAAAGATTTTATGCTTGCAGTTTGTTGCTTGTGATTTTGTTTATATGTTTATGTTTATAACTCTTTCTGTGCAGCCCAAAAGTCCCTTTGTTGCCGTTCAGTTGGAGAAGTGCGCAGCATGTCAGAAAACAGTCTATGCCATGGAGAAGATAGAAATGAATAAAAACTGCTACCACAGGGCGTGTTTTAAATGCTCCCACTGTAACTCACGATTAACGTAAGATATTCATACACTGATTTTCATTTTTCTCACTTCAGTTTATGTTTTTATCGCAGGTTTAGAGAAATTTGCCACGTAACGTCCGTTTTTCAGGTCATCTAGACGATCTAGCAATCCAGATTGTTAGGTTTCTTTTATGTTTATCAAAAGAAATACATTGTGCTATTTATTTTGCAAACTTTGAATTTTGTACTCTATACTCAAGTATAGCATGTACATATTAGAGAATAGTGTAGAGAATACTAGGAATTTTATTCTGAACAGGAAACATGAAATTTCTGCAGTAAGTCAATCAGAGTTTTCCACATTGAAAGATAAGAAAACTCTGGTTCATTGCCTCCAGAAATCCTGAAGTTTTTACATTGAGATCAGTAAAATGAATCACCAAATTGAAATACAGTGTGGAGAGAGTGGGCAAGTACTGGTAAGATGGCTTCTAAGAACAGTACAGCAGAATTAGAGCCTGCAGGATGCAGCCCATGTAATAGAGCATTTCCTTTCCCAGAAGAGTTTATTCTCCTTCCCCCATTTACTAAATCAATGATTTCCTGTCTCCTTTGAACAGAAGATCTAGTTAACATTGTCATTACATAGTTCTTAATGAAGTAACCTTGTGTATTCCCTGGTGAAAGGTCCTCTAAATTGTGTTGGATTACTTGTACATGTACCAAATATTTCAGGAATTTTTAAACTAGTGTTTAGAGAAAGATTGCATGCGAGTGGTTTTTAGAGAGTGTGTGAATGCATTTGAAAGTTGAGAAAGTGTTTTAATATAATAGCATGCTAATGTTAATTTCAAATTTTGAAGTGTAAGCATGCTTCCAGAATCACCAAAAATCACTTGAATTATTTTAGGATTTGAATGTTATTTTTTACTGTGTGTTGTATATGTATTTTACAAGGCAGTAAACACACAAAATCACTGTTTTCATTAGTGCATAATGATATCTTAATCAGTTGAATTTAATCATATTTACTCTGAAAAGGTTATCTTATAATGAATAATAATATCTAGCTATGCTTATGATTTTGTTGTTTTGTTTTCTCTTAGGGCAAAAACGTTCAGCATGAATGAAGGAGTCATCTACTGCACCAATCATTTCAAGCAGCTGTTTGCTAGGAAAGGAAATTATGATGAGGGATTTGGGCGCCAACAATACAAAAAGCGTTGGCAAGGTGACCAGCCTAATGGAGAAAAACAAACTGTTCCCGAGCCCACCGCTTAATGTCGCGTGCTTTATTTTTTGTCAATTGTATAAACTTTTTTTTGTGTATTAATGTATGATATATATATTGCCAATTTCTCATTTGCCTATATTTTTAAGTCATATTTATCATTGTATGAAAAAAAAGAAATGAAAATTTGCAACTTAAAAGATGTGTTTGGAGGATGAGAAGGGAGATAATCATTATTCAGAACAAGCAATTCTGAAGGCTGTTTAATTATGTCATGATAAAATTGTTTTTGTTCATTACACCACCAGAGAGTGCTATTTGATATATTTTGTCTGTTACCTTAAGAAATATTGTTCATGCATACTTTAATGCATTAGATAATTGACACCACCACATGGACTTTGTAAAGATACTGTGTGACCAGTGTAATCCGACACCTAGTGAAGCCAACATACTGTACACAATCTGAGATAGTCTTTTTTTTAAATTACACTGTTATTACATTACTTTTTCAATACATTTTGATTTGACAGGAATCACTGTACATGTACATACATGTCATTATTAAAATCACATTTGTAAATTGACATGCCTGCATAGATGAATTTGGTCATCATGATGGTAAGTTTCTATGATATTCGGTAGGTTTTTTTAATAAAGCCCAATGTCTCTTTTTGTTCAAGATCTCAGGCATGTTTTTGTCTTCCATTGTATGAGAGAGTGCATGGGCACTTCATAAACATTCAGTAATAAAGTGTATGGTTCAAGATCATTGTAATGGGCTTTACAATTGAAATGCATGGAATGTGATACACTACACATGTACGTTAAGTATATTATGCTAAAGAGTGTGATAAGAGTGCAATTTTTTTTTATAATTTAAAGTGTTAGCTGATCTTTAAATTATCACTTTACATATTATTTTATGGGTCATGTGTATCAAATGTGCTCATTATTAATTTTTCGATATTGTCATAGATCACTTCTGTAGAACTTATAAACCAAAGACTGTCTGAAAGACAGGTTTGAAGGTTACTTATTGTATGTCTTAGTTTATTCTAATTATTTCATGGGTTTCTTTAAACAAAATAAATATAGTTTGCACTGAAAATTTCCAGAGAAATATGCATCTGACCAATGAACTATTCAAGTGCATGCTAAAAAATCTATGCATCCCCTCAATATAGTATTATCAAATGCAATAAAAAAGTGAATAGGAGATTACAACTTGCTACAATTTTAGAAGTATTTTGGCCAAATTTTTTTTTGGTTAAATTCTGAAAATGCTTTGAATGTAAATGTTACTTGTGTACAATAAATGCCTGCTTTGTTTTTTTTTATTTTTGAGTTAATAATATATTGATATTCGAAGTCATGTGACACGAGGACACATACATTGGATTGGATCAGGTGACAATCTGGACTGTCTTTAACTTAATTGATGGTTGGACATCTCATTTTTATTTCAACATCAACCAAAAATACATGTATATGTGCTTTTGACCCAAATTTATCAAGCTGTAGCAAATATTACTGCATAGGACTTTTGCAATAAACTTTTTTCATTAAAAATTGTTTTCTTTTTTTGTGAGAAATCAGAAATTTATGCTACCTTGATTTCCACAAAATATATGTGAATATGATAAGTCACCGGTAATGCATGGTTATAGGCCCAAAACTGTCCATTATCTCAGATATTTGACAGTTCCAGGTGCCTTAGTGCAGAGGGCTGTACAATATCTGACATAATGGACAGTTTCAGCTTGTAACTTTCTTAAAACATTTTTTTTTCTCTTTTCATTGTGCAAGAACATTTTTATGAGTCAAATACTTGGCACTATCCTGATACAAATAATGCATAAGGGATAATGATGATAATGCATACATCTTTTAAATTCTGTAAAAAAGTACTGTAGTAGAATTATACATGGTACAATGGTACATGTATAGAGAAATGCAAAATTTATGCAATTTATTTTCTTTTGGGGGGTGGGGGTGGAACAGGTACAAAGAGGGATCAGTATAACACATACAGTATGTCCCACAGTATGGTCACATTTAAAAGCACCGCAGTTTGCATGTCCAATGGTAATCCAATATTTGAATTCAACATAAATCAGCTCAGTACATAAAACAGAAATACAAGTAACAGTTTTTAGTCCAAGGGGCATTATTCTACAATAAGAACATTGATGGGTTGTATTTCCTTGTGCTGAATCCAAAATGAAAACAAAATGTGTAAGTTTTATTTACACAATTTAAATATATTTTTCTAAAAGATGATATAAAATATCATACTTTGGCATAGTAATTTCCACTTTCCATACTGCTTGGTATAGCAGAGATGACCAAAAAGTCACACTTCTATCACAACTGAAGGATTGCATTGTAGAATATAATATCTACCTTTTTAAGAGAATACAAAAAAAAGGTTTACACATGTTGCTGACTGATTAAAATGTACAATTTTGAAAGGCCATTCATCTCTATATGAGGGAAGTAAATAGTAAAAGAATGCTTCATTATTCTTTATTCCGTGTATTAGAGATTGCTATGAGGCAAGTACCACATAAAACTTAACAGCTTTGATTAAAGAAAAAAAAAGAACATAACTGGTACATACAAAATGATATTTGTTTTTTATTATTTTTTTTTTTTTGGATGTCTTTACAGAACAACCAAGAAAATTCATAGAATATACGGATGTAAAACCATTGACAATAACAAAAACGCTTAGTCCCTTTATCTTGCCATGTTCATTTACACCAACATTAATTCACCATCACAGGCATTGCTTGCTAATATACCCATCATGTTATCTAATTTTTTTTGTTTCTATAGCACTTGCAACTGCTTCTCAGAACCTATACATGATATCAATCATTTAAAACCATCACAACAATGCACACACAATTTTCTTTCTCACTCTTTAAAAGAATCTCCATACAAAGACAAAATTCTGTCAGCTGACTTCATTTTCAGCTATATCTTCCATTATTCTGCGTCTGGTTCCAGGGATACCTTCTTGTTGTCTGCCTATCGGGGGGTTACTCAGGGGGTGGTGTCTGTCATAGTAGGTCTCATAATAGGAGTCGGTGAAGGTGTCTGTGCTAAAATTGCAAAGAAATCCTGGTATATATACTATTAGTCAAGGGTATACAGGTACAATTGGGTTTTTTTTACCGAACATTGAACACATTCAAAATAACGGTGTACATGTAAACATGGTTTACTTGTGCATTTTGAATGATTCACCAAAACTTAAATGTTAAAAGTCAAGTAACAAGCGAGATACAGAGGTAAGAAATCATTATGTAAACCAAGCTCAAGTTTTATATTTGTTTAAAAATAATGTAAAGTAAGGAAATTACCATTTTTTTTTATGTTCGTAAATAATTTTATCAACAACAAAAAAGCAACATTAGATTGAAAGTTATACCAATACAACACATATGTAAACAATTACAAGACTTGAGCTTTGTTTACAAAACAAAGAATTCTTAGCTCTGTAACTCGCTTGTAACTCGATATTTGACTTTCAAATTTTGACAACATTAAAAACATCCATATTGACCAATCTAGACATTAAAAATGGAAAAATAAAATTTGAAAAATATGAGCTCAAATTGTGTCCAAGTCCCTTTAATATTGCAAGAAGTAAACCATGCAGAAATTGCGATCATCAATGTGGGCAATAACATAAAATAACAAAAACTCCCTTTTGCAAACAAACATACAGCATTTATAATAGATTTCCTCATTTTCAGAAAATTTGAAACATGCAAAACTAAATACACATATTGATACACTTCATAATTCTTTACCTAACTGGTGTTAACTAAACCATACATGCAATTACTACTGTAAAAAATACCCGTACATGTCCTAGTACATTTTATAACTTGAAGTTCACACTAGAATAAGATGAAGATGAACAAGAACCATTCAGAGTGTGTACTTACTAAAAATAGTGATAGGCCACACAGTAGTAGATGGTGAACACTATGATGAGAAAGACAGTCAAAATGGAGTAAAAGATCACACCATCGTTCTCCTGCGAAAAAAAATAAAAAATGAAAACATGCTGTTATCCATAGATACATGCACAGGCATTTTAACCCAATTAGGGAGATCCCCCTCAAAATTATGTGGACGAGCCGATCAGAATAAAGCATGAATTATTCATGAAAGGGAAAAAAGGAGAGTTGCCTTATTGGAAGCAAGCATATGGGAGATTGGTCCCTAAATATTTCAATTCTTTCAAAGATGTGTAATATAACCAATATTTGATGCATAAATAAAGCTCTTATGCGTACCTCTTCTACTGCAGACTGCCAGTATTTTTTGCATGTAAGAAAAGAGCAGATATTTTCTGTCATATGAGTGACCAAGAATTCTGTAGCATTTTTACTCAAGCCATCAGGAACACAAGCACTCATCAGTCTCTACAATAGTAAACAACAAAACATCACTACT
>WFKH01011801.1:16606144-16635392 GCA_016163765.1 Magallana hongkongensis
TTGTTTATTCAGTCTCTACAACAGTAAACAACAAAACATCACTACTGGAGTTGACTGTAAACTTTTAAAATTGAGGTCATGTATGTGTGGAATTTAATTCTTGAAGCTTTATGCTCATGAAAAAGGTCTATAGTAAACATTAATAAAATTAATAAAAGTAAGAGTAAACTATAAAATTCATTTAACATATACCAGGTAAGAATCCCAAGTTGAATTCCTCTGACATAAATAACGAACGTGGATCTTTTAGAATTTTACCCAATATCCATGTTTTTATTAACTTATGTATATATTTTGGTATATATTAATCTTCCATTTTTTCATGTTTAAGAAGCATTATATCATTACCATATATACATTATTACCTCACAGTCATCCATCAGGTCCTTCATGTCACTCTCCAGACATAAGGAAACATCCCAGAATTCCTTCTTCCTCCTCCCAGCAAGGATGTCACATCTCATGATGTCACAGTAATCAGCAAAGCAAACCGAGGATTTATCCTTGCAATTTTAGTAAAAAAAAAATATTATTAATTACTTATAGGCTGAAATGATGTTGGGGTTTGCATAATAAAATATTCAGATTCCATATTTAAGCTGTAAACAAGACGAATAAAAAAATTGTCTAGCATTTATTTCTTTTTTATGATCAGAAAGATACATGTACATGTCACTGAGTGATAAACTAATGCAAGATGTGTTGTACAAGTGAAATACCACATCCAAGAGCATGACAAAGTCCCATGGTAGCTATTCTGAACTTTCAGCTCACCACTATCAATAACTTGGACCATTAACTGAACCTGGCCTTTCCTGACCAAATATGCCATCTCTATCTTGTTCAAGGTTATGGTTGCCAACAGACACTCACAGACAAAGAAAGACAGAGACCAAACACAATTTGGGTCCCTCTCAGGGGCATACAAAATCAAAATAAAACAAATATAACAAATCTAACTAATATTTAGCATAAAGAAACAGAATGATTCGTTTGACTTATCTAACATACTATCTGATGATGTATCATACCTCTCTGACAAATTCACTATGTCTGTTATCAAAGTGTCGATCCAGGTAATCTTCTGAGTAGAAGCCTTTCCCGCAGTAGTTACAGTACCATTTGGAGATTCCCTCTGATACCTTGTTCTCTTCTTGTAGCAGGTATTTGTCTCTCTCTGGAGAGAACAGGCATGTATCTGGGACACTGGTCTTCACTTGTGTGAACAGGGGGTACACCACCTGCAGAAGTAGACAAATGGAGACAAATAGAGGACATCCACAATTTAAAAATAAACTTTAAATAAAGGATGTGCAAAGCAAGAATCTATTGTTGAGCTCACAGAGAAATTTTTAATACAATCAGTCTGTGAAATTTATATCTGTACTCATTACACACCCCCAAAGACTAGAAATAAACTGAATAAACAAAAACATTACTTCATAAAACTCTTCTGTAACTTTTCTTTAAGGTATTCGATGTATAACGACCACATTTTGTACCTAATAAATGAATGGTCCAATATTCTTAATCATGATATCATTTTGAAGGTGTTATCAAATAAAGATACTCCACCAAAGGGATTTTCAAAATTTTGATTATGGTCCAACTAATTACACCTTTAATTTTGCATTGAAGTCTATGGGCAACGTATGTTTTATAAAGATATTGTAAAAGGTAACTTAAAATCCGTAAAACTCTCTTGGTTAATATGTGCATAAACTTTTTCTTTATTAAAATATAAAATAAAATTAATCATTTACCGCAGATATTTTGACGAAATTAAAATTTTCTTTTTTTCATCAAGAGGAGATAACTCTTTAAAAAAAATTTAAGGTGCAAAATGACCGGCTTCATATATGATGTCAGTCATGTGAATTTGGTTCACTTTACTTTCATTGTTATCTAGCAATACATATTTAACTAGTTTAAAATGATTCAAAATTGTTCAATATCCCTTCATTATACATCGAATACCTTAACACATCCAGGGATTGTCCCCTATAATATTTTTGAGTCAATATACATGATTTAAATTTGTTATTTAAGTCAATCATTTACAAACTTGAATAAAGTGAAATTATTTTATCTAAACAAACCCTTATGTATAAACAAGACAAATAGAACAACTCATTGAACCACTGTAAATCAGAGCTCAAACAGTCCAAAGCCTTTTAGAAAAGACTGTTCTTTTCAAGATTATTTGCTCATAAACTCAATTTGTTTTGAAATCCATTGATGCTATGTACCCTGAAGATTACAAAAGAGAAAATGGTTGTATGTTCTGCTGAATAACTCTGCTTTGCAATTTTTTCTAAACCATTTATTATTCTTTTAACAGTTTCTTGCATTCACTGGCAACATATGTGTATAATTTTAACAAAGCTTTCACACAATACTTGCCTCTTTCAGTAAATTCCTGACATTCCTTGATCGATCCCTTGGACAATGCAAAGCATATGTCAGTGATACAGTGACTGTGAAAACCTAAAACAAACAAGAGATATCATCATCAAGAAGCTAGGTTGCATGTCATATGTTATAATCAAGTTTTAGGTAGTTCTAAAATTGAAATATATACAGGTGCCCGTGATCCTACACAAAGGCTATTGAATACAATTCATCATAAATGTTATGTAGCCATCCAAAACAATCCACAAATTCGTAGTCACAAATTGTGTCATGTGTGTTTGATGCGTGAAAACATTTAATGCTGTACGAAATATACTCACTAATGTTAAAAATGCAGAAATGTGTTGCATGACTTCAATTAAAAATAGAAAGTAAAATCGGATGTTTAGAGGAGTGGTGTAAAAATGATCATAATGGGACCAAATTTCCGGATTTCTAAAACCATTAAATTTATAAAATATATTTTAAAATTCTTTCAATAGATTCTGCATTTTTAATAGCAAGAATTCAAACTAAAACATATAAATAATTTAATTGATTTTTATAATTTAGATATAGCTATATAAAGAAAATTAAATGTCCGCATCCAGTTTTTCAATTATGTGGAAAACTATATATCCAGTTATTTGTGCATGGCAAAATAAGGTGGACTTTAGAATTATTCATTAATATTTTGCTCTATTCCTTGCATACAATGTAACATGAAATTGCATTTGTATTTTGCCAACGAAGGGGTCGCACTGGAGAGAATATTGTCACCCTTTTCTTGCTTACGGACGTTATCCCATGAATATTGACAGATGAAAATTCTTGCTATACTCTGTCCCAAGATTACATATTCCTAAACTACTCGAAATTCATAAATACCTCAGGGATCTAATTATTTTCATTCTTTATGAAAACATTCCTAAGATTCTCTTTTGAAACGTCCCCTCTATCTTAGTTGAAGATTGCAGCTACAATGTAAAAATTAAATCAACAGTCAACAGAGATTTTGCATGTCAGATGACAGGAAAACATATGGATGATAACATTGACAAGTGTCCAATTTTCCTATTTTAAATTTCCGTAAGAAATCTGATTTCATTTTTGTTGATTTCTTTGGGTAAAGAAATATGACATACATGTATCTATGAAGAAATCTAGTCTAAGGGTTTTTTCATACTTCATGTATGTGTATTTTTGTTGAAAATTGTCAAAAAGTGACGGAAGCAGAAACCTGGCACAGAGTATAAAGAAAATTTTATTTCAATGAAATTGAGATGTACAACAATCACTATGATTTTCATTGTTTTCTATATAGGTTCTTATTACATACTGGTATGCTACTACACAACTCTGATCAAGGACTTATATATTGTAAGATAATTCAGGATAGAACTTGACCACAAAAACTCTCCAAACCTGCAACAAACCGTCCTCAATGGAAGCATCATATATAGATTGTTGATTACTTGTGTTTCCTCTTTGCAATGTTTTTAAGAAGCCTTAGACCGGCTTGTCACTTGTGCAAGATAAATTGTTCCAGAAAACAGTCAACATGGTTGTCTTTAAGTCATGCAGCAAGAAACAGAAGAATGTGTTCAGGTCAAAAGCTGCAGACCCATAGCCAACAAAAGAATACAAAGTTTTCGTACAGACCACTCTGTTGCTTCAGTACAACAAACCCCATTTGTAAGGAAAGGGGTCGAAAACCAGGTCATAAGGAAAATGAAGAATCGATAATAAACAAGCTGGCGGAAAGTCAGGATGAGGGCAAGAAATTGTTTACATGGTTTCTTTAAAAGGATTTCTTGATTTTGAAAATTGTGTTTTCGAAGTGTTGTTCTGTTTGTAAGAATACTAAAAAGATGAAAAACGTGCACTTTTCCTTTCATCATCAGATGATGCTCTACATGAGACTGAGGAATACAAGCAGGTTTTACAGGAAGAGTTCCATTATGATGGGGTTCACCACTCAGTAATGATCATACATCCAGGTACACTAGCATTATCCACTAGCACCTTTGGAATCATCCTACATTTATATTTTTTAAAACTTATACATGGGTATCCATGTCTATTGAATTCAGATTTAGAGCAATGAATGGAATTTTGCTTATTGTATTTACAGATTTAAAAAAAGTCATAAAGTGTCAAACATCTTTAAAAAATGTTATTCAGATTATTCACTTAAAATTTGAACCAGTTATGATAGACTTATCCTCCTTTAATTTATCCCTTATACAGCCATTAGATGGGAACAAGGTAAACCTTGCTCCACGACCCCCGAAGTACAGCTCAGTGAAGCGTGCGCATTGGTTCATTCACTTCCACAGTGGAGAGTGGCAGATACAGTAAGGGTTCTTTTTGTGTAAATTTTTAATCATAATGATGTCATTATCTATATTACTGGCTTTATACCCAGCTACAGTTAAAATTGGGCATTACAAATTCTGTACTCTTGTATTTAAATGCAATGCTAGATTATTGGTAGATACATGTACGTGTAGTTAATAGTCAATATTACATATTATTTTCTTTTAACTATCCATTTTATTAAAAAGATTTGGTTATAAGACAACCTTTGGATTACACTTATTTTTTTTTACATGTATAAATTAATCCATAGCACTCTACCGGTAATTAAAATTAGACTTGTAAAACTGCTCCTCTACAATACGCTATACAAGATCTAACAACAGTCCATCCGGGGTCGATTATCTCAGAGTGACCTTTCAAATAGCCAATGAAATCACTGCAGTCGAAATCTTGGCTGGTAGTTCAGACATTTTTTACCGTTGAACCTAAATCCCCAAGGTGTCTCGTGTATTAAACGTTGTTTGCATGATTCATGAAAGAATAGCAGATCGGATGGATATCAAACACAATTTTAGCAGGAAAACTTAACTTGGCGTAAAATAGAGGACAGTGTTAGAGTTGTAAGAGATAAAGCTACCAAACTATTTTAAGACTTGTTAATGGAAGCTTGAATCAGATTGGCTAACATTTTTGTGTTTATTCATTATTGAAAGGTTGCTCTGAGATGACCTCATACGGGATGTTGTTAAGTCTTGTTTAGTGTATCATAGAGGAGGGATTTTACAAGTTTTATTTTAATTAGATTGTAATCCATGGTAGATGTTATTGAGAGTCATATATGTGATGATTCCATTCTAAATTTGACTTTCAGCTTGTTACCTGGTACTTGATACTGTATACAGGGTTATTTTCACCCCGTCTAATTTTCGCCCTTCTACACTTGCAAACAGTTTCGCCCTGTCTTGAATTTGCCCAGGCACTGTTGTGTTTAAAGAGAGATAATATGAGACATTGGAATTCTCCCAGTCTTAAATTCACCTGCCGACAACAAGGGCGAAAGGGGCGAAAATAAAACGGGGGTATACAGTAAGGCCTTAAACTTTAAAACCTTATGTGGACATTTATATATAATTATGTAGGCAGGCATTAAGCTAACTGCTGCATGACATTAATTTGATGACCAAGAGATTGTTTATAGAGTTATAGCCCTTGGACTTAATCATCAGTGCTTTTAAGCTCTCATTCAAATACAAGGTGTATTTTTTGATAAATTTGCAATGCATTCATGTCGTACTGACACATCTTAGTTTGTTCTTGCAGAAAATCATAAAAGTCAAGAGTCATGATGGATTTATTTTCATGAAGGGACAGCTTAAAGAACTGACAGATCTTGTCAAATCTCATAAAAATATTTCTGCAGTATTTGTCAATGTTGACATTCTAAAAATCAATCAAGTGGCTATGCTACAAGGAGCTTGGCAACTACCAGTTTTTGACAGGTACTGTTCTTATCTACAGCTTAATTGCTACCTGAAAATTTAGCTGGAAGAATTTATAATATTCTATCTTAATCAGGAAAATTAAAAGGACTGCATGGCTTTTGATATGCTCAACTAAATGGGATTTATATTCTCATTTTTCATTTAGAAAGAGATACTTTGGAAATATCATAGTCATTGAATTATTAACAGTTTATTTTAGCAAGTGGCCTAAAGCATCAAACACTTTCTTTAATAGTAACTTATTCAAAGCTAGTCTCTCTATATAAACCCTTTTTGCACATGTTTTAGTCAAAATTTCTGTCTTGCAGGTATACTCTTGTTCTTCACATATTCAGAGAATATGCACATACACGAGAGGCTAAATTACAAATTGCTCTAGCAGAAATTCCATATATCAGGTAATCAACATATAATGAAAAAAAAATGTCTAAAAATGTTTACAGGGTATGTGTGTGTCAGAGAAGTTAAAAATGCAGTCAATTATTTAAACAATGGCAAGAATGGTGCAAGTTTTTCAAGAGTTTTCTGATATGCAGTTATTAGTTCAATTACCTTCTTCATGAAATTTTTTACATTCAATTTTTTGTTTTATAAAAAAATTACATTGAATGTATTGTGATTATTTTGATACTTCTATTCACCTTATGAATACTGATGTTTTTTGTGCTTTTTGCTTTCAGAGGGCGATTGGAACAAATCAATGAAGGTCAGCATGATTATGCGACAGGAAAGATGCACTATGTTGTGTCAGGAGGGTTTCGTTTTACTTACATTCAAAAACGACATGCACTGGTAGCTGTACGTATACACTTATATTTAGAATGACACTTTGGATGTCACAGAGAGAGAGTGCATCAAAGTGTATGCTTTTGTTTAATGATACAGGTATATAATGATAGGTAAAGGATTATGTCTAGATTTTGGTATGGTATATTAGATTTTGTCAAGCTTGCATCAATATGATTATCACACAGATCATCTATATACCATACCTTAGCAATATACTTGATACTAAAAACTTTCAATTGCCGTTCAACTCCTGTACGTATTATGTAAAAATTAAGTAAACAAGACCATTGTCTTGTAACATTTTAAAGAGCTAAGTTGTGTATAATATGTAATGCAGGAAAGAGAAAGAAGACTAAGAGGAGAACTAGAGAAAGTGAGACTACAGAGGGAGGTGTTGAGACAGAACAGAATCAATCTGCAGTACCCCACTGTAGCTGTGGTTGGCTACACTAATTGTGGTAAAAAATACTAAAGAATTAAAATTCTAATCTCTCCAACAAAAACCATAATCTCACAAATAACTATCAAGAATAGCTCATAAACCTGTTTTCTAAATTTTCTAGGAAAGACAACTCTTATCAAAGCACTAACAGAGGACGAGTCTTTGACCCCAGAGAATAGACTGTTCGCCACGTTAGATGTCACAGTTCATCAAGCCTTTCTGAAGAACATGAAAGTTCTTCTAATTGACACAGTTGGTTTTATCTCAGACATTCCCAAGTCTCTTATGGATGCCTTTTCTGCCACTTTAGAGGATGCTTTGATAGCAGTAAGCCATATATGTACCTAAAATAGAGAACTCAGATCAGTACAAGTTGCCATTTATTATCTTCTGCATTGAAAGAAACTTTTTCTCAATGTTACCTTTATCTTTTTTCCATTCATTCATTTCTTGTACAGTTATTTTGAAACTTTGTCTTTCTGTAAATTTCTAATTAATACATGTACATACTTGATACACTTGCTGGCCACTTATCTGGCACAAAATTATTTTTTCCTCTTTTGTAGGATGTAGTTCTTCATGTCAGAGATTCTAGTCATCCAGATTATATGAATCAAGATGAAAATGTCGTCGACATTTTGGGAAAACTGCTCTCTGAAGAAAAGTTACAAAACATGTTGGTTGTCAACAATAAATGTGATCTTTTAAGGTACTGGGACTTGTATACTGACAGTGTAGATTCCTAATAAAACGTGAGGAATTTTAATATTCACGTAAAATCGCAGGAAGCATCCCTCACAATTTTTAAAATCTCTTTTATTTTTCTGACAGTCGTGAACCATTTGAAATTATAACAGAAGTCTGTGCTTTCAATCTTATATTCTTGCCATTTGACACAAAACAATAGAATTGCAGAATGAAGTATTTGTGTAAAAAAAGGAATCCACTGTAGTCAATGAATAAATACTTATTGAGAGAAATTGTTTTAAAAAGAGACTATAATCAAAGTATCTGGCACAATTTGACTATATCAACTATAAACATTACCTGTGTATTTCATGACCTGTAATTTCCTGATTGTGTTTGATTCTTTCTACTTTTGTTCCTTAGTGATGATGAAAAAAGCTCCAACAGTCTCAATATATCAGCAGTGACTGGCGCTGGATTAGATGAACTGAAGAGGAGGCTGGAAGAAGCCATCATAAAGAGTACAGGAAGAATGAGGAAAACTTTTAGAATACCAGTTGGAGGGGATCATTTAAGGTAAAATTAAAGCAAAAATTAAATAGGCATCCCATATTTATTAGTTTTCCTTATATAACCTTTCGCATGCATGGATCTAGAAAATTTTCCTAGGGAGGGTCGGAGGGATAATTTTGTTTGCAAAGGGGGAGGAGGGGGGTGGGAGAAGGGGGGGGGACCGAGATCTATTTTCTTTAACTTTATATTGTGAATTTAAGAAGTTTGAAATATCAAGAGAATAGGGTTTGGGATCCCCGGCCCCCCTCTAGATCTGTGCTTGTCCTTTGTATTTATTCAACCTGATTACAACTGAAACTTTATTAAGGTGGTATGGGACACCTCCATGTTGTGACGTACTATTTATCGAAATAAACAATAAAATCAAGTTTAATTTTATAAAAAGTTTCTTTCCCGTAATTATCACTTAGCAGCGTAGTGCAGTGGGTTAGAGGTTTCACTACAAATCTGTAAATCATAAGTTCGAATCCAGCTGGGGATTTTAAAATTTTTACCTTTCCAAAAATTTTTAAAACGTAATTTTTGGTGAAATATTGTAAAATTTGAAAATTCTAAATCGGTGAAAGTATTTTAATTATAATGTACTTTAATCCACATTAATGTTGACACATTGCTGTTTTATAATGGAAGTCTGTACAATTCAAATAGATTTTTTTATTTTGAATTTTCAGTTGGTTGTACAAAAATTCCACAGTACTGTCAATAACAGATGGTGAAAATGGAGATTCTTATTTAGTGGAGACTATTATCAATACAGCTGCTTATGGAAAATTTAAGCATTTGTTCTCCACAAATAAAAGAAAACCCTGAAGCTGAAGTGAAATTGTATTGTATGCAAAATTCTATAAATACCTGTAGTGCCAAACACAAAATACATGAAAAATATAAAAATCTGTATCCTTTTTCTTTTATTTTGATTCAGAACAAGAGAATAATGGTATGAAGAATATCGAAGATCATTTCCAACCATTATTCTATAGGAAATATAGAAGTTCTAACTTAATATGTACATGTAAAACTATTGCATACAGGACTGGGTTATTTTCGACCCGTGTAATTTTCGCCCTTCTACACTTGCAAACAGTTTCACCCCATCAAGAATTCGCCCAGACACTGTTGTGTTTAAAGAGAGATAATATGAGATATTGGAATTCGCCCAGTCTTTAAATTCGCCCGCTGACAATGAGGGCGAAAGGGGCAAAAATAAAACGGGAGCGAATATTTCCCTGTAAACAGTATCTGCCTGCACAAATATTGATGCTACCTTTTAAAAAATTTATTTTTACTGCTCTATTGTACACAAGTTGTAGTAGAAGCTTACACAAGTTGTAGTAGAAGCTGATAATCCAGACATAAAAGAGAATTTTAGTAGAAAAAGATGTCTAAAAATAAAAAAAGATGTCTAAAAATAAAATAAGTCTTTTAAAATCCCACATACTTTTTTGGGCAGTGGTGTAATTATTCCTCCTTCTAAAAGAGTCAAATTACCTGTACATAGAGCTGTAAAAAAAATTATAGAGGCTGGTGGAATTCAAATCTGCACATACTTTGTAGCCATTTAAGCTAATACTTATAGAAATGTTAACAGTCAAACAAAAGCTACCGGTACTGTAGGTTACATCAGCACTTTGCACTTCATAAATTTTGATAGAAAGACACTTCCACTTTGCAAGGTACATGTACTTGCTTGTTCTGTTTTTTTTTTTTTTGGTAGCAGGTGAGTATTTACATGTTTATTGTATTGTATTTATCCTTATACTAATTCTACTTTGGTAAGCAGGACAATATTCAGGCTTTACTGCTTACCAATCCAAATCAAATCTTGAAAAGCAAAGAGATGTACAGGTATTCAGATTACAATACAAGTTTTTAATAAACAGTTTGTTTTAGAAAAAAACAAAAAAAAACAAAACCAAATATCCATATCATTATTTTAAAACTACATTTTATTAAGAACAACATACCATACTCTTTGATGGTGCAAAAAATCATGTGTGAAAATTATTTGACAACTCTAATTAACATTGGTCAGCACACATTTTGAACAACATTTAATCCAGTTTAAGAGATAAGAACTCTCAAGATTAATGAAGTCTACTGTACAAATGCATTTAGCCCTCATTGAAGAGCAAGTTGCTCTTAACATCCAGATAATGTTAAATGTAATAAATGACATTATTGATGAAATTTTTGCCATGTTTTTGTTGTTGCTGTAAATAATCGTATGTAAAATGAACCGACGTCGATCAGTATCTGTACTTGGTGGAGTAATCTTTGGGCGATATCACAAGACCTCTCCCTTTTCGTGCTCCTCTGAAAACGGTCTCCACAATGTCTATGAACTCCTGCACATCCGCCATGGACCAGTTAATTTTATTGTTGTTACCAGTTCCCAAGTCTATCATGATGTGCTTATTTCTGTAGAAGAACATGACAGTACAAGGGTCGTACAATTCGTACATTTTGTTGAAGTCTGGAACTTCTGAAGTATCCACTAAATACACAACAGCGAAATTCTTCATTTTTTCTGCACACTTGTATAGTGTTTCATCCATCACCATACAAGATGGATCCCAGTCGTGACCAAATCTTATCACTACCACACGATCCTCTTCAGCTAAAATGGCTTGGTCAACTTGCCATCCATTGTGAAGATGCTGAAGCATGTACGACATGGTGATGAATCGTCTAAAAATATATTTACATAAACATCAATTTACAAATAGATTATGATTTTTATTTCCAAAAGTCTGTGGAAATGACAAGATATTGCTGATTAATTCATTTTGCAGTATACATTTTGATCATCTTGAATTACTTACCAAGTTTCAAACTTATATTACAGGGTCTCTGAAAAAAAAAACCACAACTCATTAACATAGGGTACACATTGATCTGCTGTTGATACAGTGTTGATAAGATCAAATATGCATTATGCAGGTCCAGTACAATCGCTAGATTAAGCTACGTAGCTTGATTTACCTACATAGCTTTATTTACTTACCTGAAGTAGGTTTATTTAGCTACTCAATCATACTTTTGTCTTAAATGGGCATTTGTACTAAAAGTCGCACGCAGGTGCAGCAATAATTTTCAACTCTGAGCTGATCTGAAAACACTTCATAAAAAAATCACTCTTTAAAATGTTGCTCTTTTTGCGCAAATGCAGTCAAAGTTCTAAAAGTTTGGAGGTTATGTATAACTGTCTATGTGTTACCAAACAGCTACTTCTTAAATGGGATAACAAAGAAGAACAGTTCCGGTTAACATAATAATTGATTGGTAATAATTCAGCACAATGTGAATTATCACACTTATCCATGCCTCATCGCACACAAGGTGCCATACAGTTACTCAAACAATAGAAATGCATGTTTTCCTTAAAACTGCTCAAAAGCAACGATGTTTTAACTATTTTTGCTCTGGGTTGCATTTATAAAACTACACAGTACAAATATAGGTTGACAGTTTCTTGCGACTTTTTGTCTGTTTTACATAAAAAGCAAAATTGCATAAAAGGTAGCTAAATAAACCTACTTAAGGTAGGTAAATAAAGCTATGTAGGTAAATCAAGCTACGTAGAGCTCTAAATCTAGTGATTGTACCGGACCTGTTATGGCCACGTTATTCAACAATGGATCGCCCCGATCTCTTTGTCTTTTAACTCACTTATGTATAAGAAAATACACATAAATGGATATTCAGTTTATAGGTATAGTCAAAAAATAATATCGTGACGAGCCCCTGTATACCTTCAACCAACAATCATGACAATACTACAAGGCACCATGTTGGACATTTTCGCACAAGTTTCGAAGTATACCCAGAATAAGGACATTGATATATCAAAATAGTGTGTGATTAATCAAAATTAGCATTAATTTGTGTAATTAAACCACGGGTTTTTTAAGATAAACTACTTCACTTACATTTCCCAGTCGATGCTACAAGAGCGCCCTCTTCCGGTCTGGCTCAATTAGCATTGATTAAGTCGTTCCTTGACTATGATAGCTACAAAACATCCATTTGTATGTATGGTATAATATCTTAATATTTTCATTCAGATCTTTTTGAAATGAGGACAAATAATGACAAAGTTTTGGAACTCATCCTCAGTATTTAAACAACAAAATTTATAAAATCGTATTCTTATTTACGAAAGCCCATTGAGCTCAATTTTCGTAGCTATTTTTTTTTTTTTATCGCAAATAAACACGAAAATTTCGCAATATAATACGAAACTATTGCGAATAAATGCATAACTTTTGCGATTAAACGCGTAACTTTTGCGATATAACGCAAAACTTCCCCGAAAATTGCGTAGTTTTGCGAATAAAGTTAGATGTTAGATCCGCTCTCTTACTCACTGTGTAGCGAGTAAGCGAGCGGATCTAGCATCTAATTTTAATTATAGAGCGAATAAACGCGCAACTTTCGCAATATAGGCTACCGCTAAACTATTGGACTTTTTGTACTATGTAAGGGTTACAATAAACGCATTAAATTTCCAATCATTATCAGTTCTATATGCTTTGATATTTTTAAAACCTGACTATGAATAAACAAAAATCAAAAGGTTGCGTCAGTAATTAACATCTAGTTTTACGTACGTTTTAATATAATAGCAATTATTTTAGATTAGAAAAAGTTTCAATTTACACATTATTTTTAAAACAGATAAGGCATGGACTTTTTTCTAACTATTCTTTAACTGTAGGGAGCGTTATTCCGTCCTCAAACTTGATGACATATAATATACATTACTTATAATAGATATTTGAATTTTAAACGCTGTTACCGACTTAATTAAGGTCAAGATCTAGTAAATGAAAGATGCCTACGGGTTCATGAAATTCAGGATATAAATTCTTTCAATGATGCTTCATAACAATAGCTGTATTTGATAGGGTGTACCGCGGCTAACATTTTTGGTAAACACAATGAAAAACCATGTTTTCAACTGTCAATTTCTATGTAATGTGAAGGAAATAAGTCGCAAATCTCGGGGTTTTGTCCATTTTTGCATAATGAAATATATCTAGAATGCCTACAGTCTCTCCAAAAACGGCATTAAACAAGCTCTTGACCTCCCCTTTAAAATCATGTCAAATTGAACATAGGTATCGGGATTACTTTTCCAATGATTTAATATAGAATGTCAAGAAACTGTTTCATTTTCTACATAATTCCTTCAAAGCCGTAAAGTACGGGAAAAGGATTTAACAAATCAATTATGACGTCATAATGGTTCTAGCACCAAAAAGACTCTTTGGAATCATTTAGCCTACTAGATCTCGACCTTAATGAAGTGCACACTCGTAATAATGATGCGTTAATTTAAAGTAGAATTTAAATGTTCAAGGAATATGTTATTTGTATATTCATACAGAGCCAATCTGATTAAAACAGATTAGATCCTGATTAAGTTTTGTCAGTAACTATATCGGATTTCATAAGAAAAATGGTAGATAGTACTTGGAAAATTTAAATATACATGTAACTTCTTTTTAAGCATGACATGTATTATGCCTTTCTAAAGAAGTTATATATAAATCGCGTTTTTGCGGAAAATCATTTTCACATAAAGCCTCTTCCGCGATTGAAAGACCATTATTTTTTTTCAATTATATATATTTGATACCAATAGACTTTCGTTATGGTCTGTGTTTTGGTATTTAATGTACAGTTTTATGGATCTTATTTATACACGTAAAGTAAATCTGGACCAAGTCTGAATTGTGATCTTTATCAAACACTTCTTTCAAATATGTATTTTATACATGTACTTATGATGCAACATCAAGTATTCCACAAATGCACCAGACGTTGAAATATGTCTTTTCATGCGTAGGTATTTCTCCTTGCTATTATGTTTTTATTATATCTACTTGTGAAAAGAAGTGCCTCTTGTATTTCATCCGCATGTTTCAACGTGGCTTTAGTCACGGAACCCATCCCGGATCAAACAGTCTTAATTGATATTTAAATCAACAAAACACGTACATGGCATTTACATAAAAGCTTTTAAATACACTATATATTCTTTGACGTTTTCTACAAATGAATATAAAAACCTTTTTTCCTGGTGCAAAGTATTAACTTATAGAATTTATTCGTATTAGTCGGACAATGTCTGAAGGGACGAAAGAGACAAACCAATCCAATCGCTGAATGAACTGAATAGGAAAATAAAACTGATATTGACTTTTGATACTGCATCAAGGCACCGAGACTTACATGGTGGATAACTTCCTTGTTCTTCTGAATGGTCCGAGCATTAGATATTGGGCACAACGCAATCATAATAGAGTCCCCTCTTACTTTATCAATCGAGTAGATTTATTTTCTACGCATTTTCTTTACGATAAGGTTTACGTAATAAGCACCAGACGCCTTATGGAAGTGTCAACCCGGTACACAAAGGGGTGCCCGGCCACGAGAGAGAGAGAGAGAGAGAGAGAGAGAGAGAATTTTGCGATGTACATATTATGATTAAAGACTATAATATGGTTGTACATATATACTGATATCAATATAATATGAATCTGCGCGTTTGTGGAAGTACAAGTTTATGTGTCAACTAATTATACTTATACTTTCGATAATTAAACATGTCACTTACAGTATAGACGAGCTATGAAAGATAGCGAAACAAGGGAGTGGGAACTAATTTCATTTGACATTGCTATATATTGTTGCATTGGGCAATATTTGCAAATCATTTATATAAATTTAATATATAAATTTCGTTTATGGTGCCTTTTTGGAATATTGGTATGCAGAATCAGAATATGATTTTCAAGCACCTTGGACGTTAGTTCTAGGTACCCCCACGAACGTAATTTCTTCGTTCACTTAATAGTATCAGCAACAGAATGCATTCAAGATTTCTTCTTTGCTGTAGTATAGATATGGATATAGATATCCCATAACGTAAGATTCCTTTCAAGTGTTAATATTGGTTTAAACTTTTCTAATCTAAAAGAAAAACAAATAAATGATGGATGTGCAACGAAAACGTTTCCTGCCTTGGGGGGGGGGGGGTGCTCAAAAGGAAAAGAAATGAAGGAAGGAATTAGTGACAAACATACATACAATACCAGCACATCCTTATCCTTTCTGTGTTCTGAAAATTCAGATACCCCTTTGAAATCAGAAACACTTTCAGGATATATTAATAGACTGCCCGACGACATTCCTACATTGGCAAATGAAAATTTGTCCTGTTTTACTTTTAATGCTTGGCTTTATCGATTAGGTGACTGCAGACAATACTTGCATGGCGTGCTATCTCTACCATTTTATATTATTTCAGTGCTAAGTGTTTACCTCCTCTTTTTCAGGCATGCAGAACAAACACATGGAATCCTGAACTCAATTAAACTGTAGTTCTTACCGCCATGTTCACTAAAACAGTGCATTTTACTTATATTTGCGTTCAATTGCCCCTCTAGTTTTTAAACGTATTTGACCAAAGGCTGAGCAATCACATTTGTCAGTTTATGGAGAAATGAATGCAACCGGTAATCGTACGGTATACATAGCGTACATATATACAGTGTATATGTAATACAAACACACTAAATAATTTTTTTACGTTTGCTTTGAGGCAAATTTGTTGTGTATGCAGTAATTCTTCCTTATGTTTTATTTACACAATTAAATCACAATAAACTAGAATGTGATTTTCCAACACACAACATGAAACCAACATGCCCCTAAACAATATGTGATATAAGGAATAAGAAACAATTGAAAAAAACAAAAAACAAACAAACTTGGAACCAGATTATGATAATGACACACATTGTAAAATTTCTTAATTGTCTGAACCACTATAGAGGTTTCTCCATGGTACATTCTATGTACTTAGTGATGTTTAATGTTGTAATTTTGAATTTTTTTAAAAAGCGAAATATAATTTATTTGAATGTGGATATATTCAACTAATCAGCTGTAGATTACAGGGGTTTCATTGTTGGCTGTAGTACTCGCATTTGTTGTTTATAGATGTGTCATATTGTAAACTTTGAATTTACTGGGTGGGTGTATTGTAAATGGGACCTCCGAGATAATGAAATGGTTGACAAGAAACGAGTTTATTGGCCATACATGTTAAAGGGATATATATGTACGCGTACGTCTTCGATTCTTTTCATTTAATTAAGGAATAAGGAATCATTCTTTGAGTATTATGAGGTGATAATTTTGGTCGGGGCGTGATCAAATCCACTAAAGCCCGAAGGGCTTTATGATAGATTTGATCACGCCCCGACCGAAATTATTACCTCATAATATTCAAAGAATGATTCCTTATTACTTATATTTACATAATTTTAAACCATCATACGATTAAATATTTAAATATAAATAAGCAAACCCCGCTGGCGCCTCGATTTGGCGTCATTTGAAGTTATGGGTTATATAGATACGTATTGTTATCACAGGCAAAGACACTGGAAAATGTAAATATATACATATATCAATTTACGGCCCCGTTGTAAATATGATGTTCAAATTTTGATTTATTAGGACAAGCGGAAATGCTTTTAAATTTCACCGGACCCCGTTTTTTTCATGTTGTATTTCATTGACTGCTAGTCACCGCGTGGTACATTAGGGAAGTATAATAATACCAATGGACGTCTGTCGTGTGATTTTTCACAGGTTTCATTTGAGTTCCCCTTTGTTTCACTTCTACTAGTGACTACAAGCCAAGTTATGACAGTATATATACCAGGGCTGGGTTTCACAAAACTATCATAAGATCTATCATAAGATCTATCTTAAGATTGTCATAAGATCTGACTTATGACAATCATACGATTTATCACTTCCGTTTCACAAAACTATCTTAAAAGTTAGAAATCTTATGATCAATCTTAAGACAACCTTTATGATTGCATATACAAAGTTTTTATTGCGAATTATAATATACTTGGACAGAGTACAGAGTTTGTTTTCTTTTTGTTTATATTTTGAGATTTCGAATAGGGCACTTGTCTATTTACTTAATAAAGGCATGAGTGGATCCAGAAAATTTTGCTTTTCGGTCGGGGGGGGGGGGGGGGGGGGGGGGGGGGGGGGGGGTCCATGGCCTATTTTTATTAATGATACCATGAAAATCAAACAAGTTTGAATTTTCCAGGGGGAATGGGGTCCAGACACCTCTCCCCTCCGCCACCACACATGATAGTTCAACAAGTTTTATACTTTGAAACAATATTTAATTTTTCGCCAAATGAATATCTTTTACGAGGGCGGGGTTTTATATGATGACTAGAAAAAATGAGGTGTTATATTTACAATTAAATCTAGTAATATAATTTCCTATATAATAATATGTATTAAGTTATTAATATCATAACACCTGTATCATATCTTTTAAAGCAATTATCATGATCAGTGCACCTAAAACTCATCTTTAGGACACCGAAACTTCTTTCAAAAGGATTTCTCGTCATAGCATGGGCCTCGTTATACGCTAGTTCATGGGAGTTGCTTGGATTCAGTACAGGTGTTAATAAATGATTTTTTCAGAGGGTATGCAATGTCTTCAAATAACCAGCCTCTGTTTATATCACCATTCTCAAAAAACACGCAGTGTTGAACTATTCCATACAAAAGCATCATGAGATGAACCAGGCCACCTAGCAACTAAGTTGATAAATTTTAAACTGGCATCGCAAACTGCCATAATGTTAATTGAGTGAAAAAATTTTCTGTTAACGAAGAGATGCTCATCATTATTCGGAGCTTTTTATAAGAATATGAGTCCCGTCTATCGCACTGTCCATTACAAAAATTTAGATTATTGGGAATCAAAATTTGTACATGACAATTGACAAATTTTGATTTCCAATAATCTAATTTTTTGTAAAGAACAGCACCAATGACATTTGGGAAATTAGCAATGCGAGAAAATCCCAGGATGGTGTCATTTATACCACTATCATCACGTGGGAATTTATTTATAATTTGGACTTAAAGCTACTAATACTGATGATACAGCATTTACTATTCTTGATACACTAGCTTTGCTTATACCGTGAAGATCACTGGTAACGGTTTGAAAATTCCCACTGGCATAAAACCTGAGTGCCACCATGATTTGCAGTGATGGGGGGAGGGCATGAGACCTCCTCGTAGGGTGTTCCAAACGAACACTGAGCTCAGCACATAAATCCAAAATCAAATGACGTTAAAACTTATCCATGATATATTCATCATTCATATATATAGCTTATGGGGTTGTTTCTATCTCTAAATACCCGTTCTCTCCTTAAGAGCCTTCTGTGAACCAAATTATAGGCTGCTGCCATGTTAAGTTTGGAATTAAGACATGTATTTGGTTGTCATAAGGTTATGACATATCTTAAGAAAATCATAAGATATGACAGTTTTGTGAAACGGCTATGATGAAATCTTATGACAAAGTTTGGTCTTGAGAAAGATCTTAGTCATAAGATAGTTTTGTGAAACGGGCCCCAGATATTTATTTTCCCGTAAAAAATACGACTCAAACACATATTTGGCCTTATTCTCGTAATGAAGATTCTGCAAGCTCTTGTGAGTTTGTGCTTTTGTAGATCCGAATTGAATTAATTTATTGATTTAATGATTTAAAAATATTAAGACGGTATCTCTTATTGCTGTAAAACAAACAAGTCTGAAATGTTCGGAATATTGTCAAAAAATATCTTTACTTTACATAATTTGTAAACAAATATAAGACTCGAGCTATGTTTACTTAACAATTATTTCTTACCTCTGTATCTCGCTTGTAACTTGAACTCTAACATTAAAAATTTGGTCAATCATTCAAATTGCAAAAGTAAACTATTTTAAACACAAGGAATAAAATTGTGATCTCAAATCTCAAGTCCCTTTAAAGTCAAAATTCAAGACACAAAAGCTATGGTAAAGTTAAAAGTAAAAGGTCATGTACCGAAAAATTGTAAATAAGCCCCTTGTACGATAAAGTTGTTCTACAACATTTTATCTGCGAAGGAGACTTTAATTAATTAGCTGCTTCCGTGATGACGATCTCTCAGATACTTAAGGACACAAGTTAAACCAAATGTCAACTCTTTATTTTATTTAATGTAAATAACAAAAATTATTTCTTTACCTTTTTATTGTAAAGAATTCAATGTTTCTGAAATATATTATCACTAGCCACTGTATTACACGATAAACAATCATTATGTGCTATTAAACAGCAAAATAAATTATTAATATGATTTATTTTGTTCATGACATACGTGATATTATGAACAGTTTGAATAAATAGAATTAAAACTCAAACTTCTCAACTGATTTTTTAGTTTTCATAAATAACAAAAACATTAAATAAAATTATCAAATTTTTACACTGCTAAAGAATTTGAAAAATTAAAATACGGATAACGTATACACCCATTGCATTTTTTCTAGAGAATCTCGCATGATTAACGTTGAAACAATTCATCTTAGTAAATTAATGATGTGTTGACTAGATAAATTCTATGCACTATACAACATTTCAGCAAAGGAGGAAACTTCTACACGAATCATATTTTACAAAAATATTTTCGGTATGGTATAAACAACTCATACAAAAGTTAATGAAACTTAACACCGTACAACAAAAGTCACGTTGGATTTTATGAAAACAAACTCTCAATTTCATTATTATGTATGATGCGGAAATGTTAAACAAATGAACATATATTATACCAAAACAAAAATAGTTCGCGTCAATATACTGTTTAAACTATTAAGTATAAAGCTTTTAACATGAAGTGGGATTTTTAAAAAGTCATGTTAGCGCAAGAAAATTTATTTGCCCACATCTTCCTAGATTGCTTGTATTGGATAGCTGAGAAAAATACTGATGAACATCAGAGCAGGCGTTTCTATGTCAGCTGTACGCAATTTTACAAATATTTTCCCATTGGTGCACAATGGCATAGACGTAGATGCAGTGTTACTTGATACCTGTGTTTACGAGTCATTTTCCATTTTCCCGAGCAGTGTTTCGGACTGTTCCCAACGCAGGGGTTGACAATACCCGATTCTCAAATGAGATGAGATTAAAAGAATAACTTGTAATATTAACGATATGATTTTCTGAAAAATAAATTAAATCTTTTTGTGTGTGTCTGGTTTATTGAATTTAATTTTTTTTCATTATCAGATTGTTTACAGGTAGAAGTTATACAAGCTCTTTCACTTTAGCAGAAAAGTTGGTACAAATATTCTGTACCAATTTTTTTTTTTAAATATGTACACAAATTGCATGCATTTTATCTTAAAACTTATGTAGATCAATTTTCATTAAATCCAAACAAATGTGAATAAACCTAATTTTAGTACTTCAGCAGAACGTATATTGATTACCCCAACCAAAAAATTACTTATTATTATCTTAAATTCAGTTTAAATCGTGTAAATATATAATTTTGCATATACATTTACATAAAAAGATTATCAGTAACTTTTTATTGAATTTCATAAGGCAAATAAGACAATGCACATATAGTTGCATCACAAGATAATCAACAACTGGTTTATTAAATGATATGTTTTACATCAGAATAGAAATTAAACTTTAATTAATAATTGAAATGTACATTCAAATTCAGATAAAGATTAAAACAACAAATTTTTTTGTCCTTATTGTTTAAATTCTGCAGGAAAAATCGTAATAAAACGTTGATAAATAAAAATGATGTTCTTATTTACAGGTAAAATAACTGGGTTTCATTTTATTACTAAGAACATGTCTAACTGCGCATAAATGGCATTTAAATACCAACAGTAAATAACAAAAGGGGTCAGTTATTTAGATAGCTATCGAAAAACATAAGTAGATACTGAGTTTCCAAGTAACCACAAATTTGTTTTTGTTTAATTGCCAAGGAAAGGCATAACATACACAACAAACAATTAGAAAGAATTATGTAATATTTTATTGAGATCTCTATGTCAAAATAATAAAATCGTATAAACCAATGAATGCATTACCAATTTTATTTGTTAAAATTTTTGAAATTGTCTTTATTACTTTGTACGAGGTACAAGTTTTTCAAATATCCAATGACGAATAGAAAGTATAGAAATTCTTTGCAGCTGGTACGCAAAATTTGAATTTCTTCATATTTTTAAAAATTGTGAACTATTATTAACATTTCTGGGGTATACACTGTATTCATATGTATGATAAACATTTAAAAACAAAACGAAAACAAAAGAATATGTAATAAATTGACCAAAAATGTTTGAATAGTTGCAAGTTTATTTTATTAAAAAAAAAATATTTCTAAAATTATATATTTTATCTTGAATTCTGAATCTTTTTTTCTGTGTGTTGAATTATGATTTTTTTCTTTATCATGTATTATGATTTTTATTTCACATTGATAATATAACACAATCTGAACAAATATCACGTTACATTGCATCATCAGTTTTGTACCTCAAACCCGAAACAAACTGCAAAGTGTCATATCATAAATATTTACCACTAAGGGTATAATAAGTGACACAAAACTAACATTTTCTGAACCTTGAAGTAAAGTATTCACAGATGTTAATAGAAGCTATTAACTTAACAAGTATTAAACAAATTCAGTTAAGTTATTAACCGATCTCCACCACTTGTCCTAAGGGGCATTGATCAGGAAACCCTCGTTACGTTCATCCAATGGGAAATAGAGGAATCTGGTTCCCTTAGGTTAATTCACTTGAGATCAACAACTTCCCAATTTGTGTCCTTAAGTTACTTTTCAGAAAGATATTTTATCAAAGTAAAGATACAATTATATCGTAATTAGGCAACTCTTTAATTCAACAATTGAAAAAAAAAAGAAAGAAAGAAGGACGATAATTTTTACTGGCTAAAAAACGGCCTGAAAAAATAAACCTAATACCCAAAAGGTAAACAAAATGCGTAGAGAATTTAAACACCCTTTGAATGCAAGTTATTTATAGCACATAACTATTTGTAGCCAATAGGAATCGGGGTTTTTATTTTCATTGATTTTTCTAGCCATAAGTTATGCATTTAAAGGAAGCCCAGGGATTATTGGGTATATATGCTAACGTTCCGTGTATACTTACACATAACACCAACGCCGGAGAAATAACAATGGGTATGTTTATATTCATATACATATATATATATATATACATATCCGAAATGGATGAGGAAAAAAATCTATAGAGTTTATAAAATCTCGTAGTGAAAAAAGTCATACATGTTAGAATTTATTTTTCTCGAATAAAAATGAATAGTTCTATAACTTTTTTTTCTGAATGCAGACAATCAAATAAACCAGTACGATGCCTATGTGATTGCGGAGGATACAGAAGAAGACAAACTGTTTTTGGAAACCATGATAAACAATTTAGAATCTTCAGCCTTTAACCTACGCCTGTATATCAAATCAAGAGATGGTCCTGGCGATTTTGACCACCAAAAGGAATCGGAAATCATCATGAATAGGTAAGTTTATCTTTTTTGGCATGTTTTGTTGTCCCTTAAAAATCAACGGAAAACGTCATCTCATCCGTCAGCAGAAAAAAATAAAACGATTGACGTTCACAATTTGCATTATTATGTAAGAATAAAAAAATTAAAATTTTTAAGATGAACACTACTTTATTATATTATACATACGTGTATTCTTATTACAGTTGTGAGAAGATAATTGTGGTTCTTTCTCGAGAATTCCCCCAGAACGAACAATGCATGTATCTACTTAGAGTTGCCATTTCCAAATCACCAGGTACCTCACAATTTATAACGAATTATTCAGAAGTCCTTAATTTTGAATTGAATTTTTTTTTAAAAATGTTTATTATCAAATGATATAAATATGAAAAACAACTACGTAAACGTTTACTGACAACAACACTGAATTTGATTCAGCAACTGGTATATTTCGCATAGATAATAATAAATAAATTTTAACAAGCCATTTTTGCGTCTTAAATGAATTATTATACTACAGACATTTTCATAACAATATCTGTATTAAATGATTTTTATCTGAAGCATATCACATCTAATTTTTTAAAAATTAATTTCATTTTCGTAATAATTATTCACAGCATCTAAAAACTGGCATGCATGAATTTAATTGTTAAATTCTTAAAATAAACTCATATATTTTGGTCATAAATCTTTAACAAAATTTGTATTACAGGTTTTCATTTGAGGCATATCATCCCTATACACAGAGAGGAATGTCTCGCACCAAGCTGCATTCGATTTTTAACGGCAAACGATTACACTAAAGAAGACATCCGTCCGTGGTTTTGGCCGCGTGTGGCAGCTTGTTTCAAGAAAAATGTGATTGGTAAAAGGACAGCCAAGAAAAATCTACCCGCTGTCGTCTGTTTGCCCGATATCATCATAGACTCATTTTCTTCAGAAAAACAGCAAGCGTGGAGAAACAATTAGTGTACATAGTGTGAAATAAGTGCACATTATAAGTGTACTGTAATTCTAGTCAGTGTTACAATATTTTATGCGGATTTTTAGAAAGCTGTTTAGCTGCTTTTCTGAGTCAAGTCCGACAACCCAGCTGTTTTGTCGCTCATTAGTGATGAAATCGCCATATCAAGCCAAGTGTCTGTGATAATCAAGACATGAACGCAGTTCCGCCATTGTCTTTCAAACATTTACCCGCCTGTTTTTCATATATTCTTATATATACATTTAATGTCCCGAGTTCGTCTGTGACTTGTTTATATTCTAACAGAAATATATATAGCCACTGCGTTGAACTTTGGTTTCAGTTGAAGCTCCTGGGTGCTAATGTAAAGTTGTTGAATTATACATGCTTTTATGTACATTTTTGTTTGTTTGTGCAATGAGATTATATTTGAAGTATGTGATGATCAGAACGTAATAAATAAAAATAAAAAATGAAAATAAACCTCGAACTCCAAATCTTTTGAAGATGTAAATATAAATAAATATAGTTTTTTGAGTTCTAGGAACATATTCTATCCCCTGGACTATAATAATACGACAATATTGAGACAAATTGGGTGGCAAAATAAATAAAATAACAAAACAACCCCTCCCCCAAGACCTCCCTTTAAAAGAAAAGAAAACGAAAGAAAGAAAAATACCCTCTCTTTAAAAAAAGGCTATTTGAGGAAACTCTCTCCCTCTCTCTCTCTCTCTCTCTCTTGTTGTACGAAATAGAATTGTAAAATCGAGTATACATTCAAATATGTTTTTTCATTACAAATGATACAGTTAGTATATAATGTTGCGGAATAAGTCACCAATGAAAATACTGATAAATCAACTCAAAAGAACCCGAATACAAATTTCATGATGTATTTAATTGTCGCAGATGATACCATATGTCCAGTACGCACACTTTAATAGGTGTGTAGTCTTTACGGCATCGTATAAACAAATATTAATTAAAAAACACTCCAAACACATACAGCATTCCCCTATTGGACCTTAGTAATTCATCGATATTTTTCCAGGATGAGGGAAACATTCTATGGATATCTCAACAACCAATCAACTCTTTTGTAATTTTCCGGAACTAGCGGCTTTACACTTTCTACGTTATATTGATTAAAAATATGTTATCAATTCTCTGGAGATCGTTCGTAATACAGTAGATATAAATACATTGCCCAGTTATTGATCTTTGGGTACCGGTAGTCATTCACAAAGATTCACTTGTCCACACTTTTGTTTCTTTCCATACTCGCCACATAATTAAACTAAGTATTATTTTCCGTTAAATATCCCGACTTTAATGGCGATATTTCATTGGTTAGTTTACCGAGAGGTATACCAACCACAACACACGGTTTTTTAAAAATTAAATGCTTCGTACACGGAAGATTAAAAATCATTTATTTATAGAACTAAAATAGGTCTCTGGAGCATTGAAGGAGAAAGGTTTCTGTGGTGTAATCAGATACATTACAGAAATCACTCCACTCAGTGCTTTATTATCAAGAAAACTATTATATCATATAAATTTTAATTAAAAATGCATACTTGATACCTCAAATTCTACATGTTTTTGAAAATTTGAATAACCAAACTTTTAAAGATCTTGGTTAATGAGACATTTAAACTGCATTAAACTAAATTTTTAAAAGGATATCATTTGTCCAGAATCATTTTCATACCTAAAGTAATTCTGCACTGCAAAATATTGCAGTAGTTCGAATTCCAGATAAAGACGTTTTTTTCCCAGGAACTGAAAAAGGAATAAAAATTTCGGTCAAAGAAAGGAGTGTTTATACCTTAGGCTGATTAAATGTAAAATAATGGATTGGAAACGCCGGGGAAATGGAGGGAATAAACATTGTTTTAGTATTAAAACCGTTTGTAAGAAGTGTTTACTCCAAGTTTCCATTTAAAATATATCCTAATGATTTGGTCAGTATTCGTGGCGTGTTTTCATGAAGTTTTAGAAAAAAGAAAAGCCATATTAATTCGTCCTGTTATTATTAACATTGCAAAAAAAAAACCTTTACAAAAAAAAGCCTTCGTCAAGAATTCTGTCATATTGCTTATAATTGTATTTTCACAATACATTGTACACTATGATGTTTTGCAATATTTGAACAACTTGTAGTGTGATATTCAAATTTCAAACAGCATAAATCGACAAATGAATTGTTTAAAGACAAAGATAAGATATACAGGAAAGCATTTATAAATTTCTTGACATTCCATTTGTGGTATATATCTTAGATTTTTCTTGATTATACGGCAGATCGAGGGTTGATTCTAATTAAATTCTAATCGCTGCAATCATATCTTATAACGTTCCACAGAATCAAGGGACTTGGTCACTCTTTAAGTAGATATTTTTCAAAATTCATTTTCCAATTTGATTGTTTACAAGCTTCACCAAGGTTTGTCTAATGGGTAGGGATGAATGTCCGCTACCGAGTTACTATCGAGATACAGTGCTAACAACAGTTACTCTTTGTTTTAATATGGCTTATGACATGTTTTTGTTTATATACGTATCATGTTATTAAAAAAGACTATATTTTAATCCGATTTTTATTTCTATTTGTAAGTTTATTAAGAACACAATTAAAAAGCGTCTCACTAGTGGTTTTTACATCTCATTTTGTTTAAGATACCCTATGTTCTATCCAGCAAGTTATCTAAATGTAAACAAAAACTTTGATGGAGCCTTGTTTTCATGGCAGAGAATTGCAAGCTCTGTATTTGGCTTGAAACTTGACAAATGACAATCAATTTTTGTTGGCCATTAAGAATATCTTGTAGGTTACATACAAAGTAAATGAGTTATTTGATTAAAGATAAATGTGACATTTACCTATTTTTCAATATCTGAGGACTATGGTTTTAATCTATTTTTTTTAACAATGTATTTACACTATCCCAGATTTAATAAAATTTGAATTAAACAATATTTTTTTATGTATGATATAAAATAAGGATTGATCTGGGCGTCATTCCGCATATGTTTAAAAACCATCGTTTTATGTATACAAAAGTTGACAAAACAATAAGGAGGTGAAAATATAAACAAATGAAATAGGTAGATTAAACTGTTTGCATACTAATGTGCCTCTTATACTTTGAACATTTTCGCAAATATATTCAGTAATAGCATAATTCTGTGTAAAAGTTAATTACAATCTTCATCTTTAAGAAAAAACAAATATAAATCCTACATTTTATTTACTCAAGACAGAAAAAAGAGTAATTAGCGTCTTTTCGAAACCTACATTTGAATAGTGTTCATTTGATCTTTGTGCAGTTTAGCCTTCTTTCATTTAATGTGACTCGTCTCTCTTTCGAGTAAAGACCTGAAATATGAGAAAAACCATCACTAGTGTTCAGACTTTATGCACATTAAGTTTCCACCTAATATTAATAAGTTAAAGGTCAAATATGATGACGTCATCTAGAATTGTTATTAATTCTTACCTCTGTCGAATATTTTTAAACCCTAATAAAACAAAACCCACGGTCAAATGTTCAATTTTTTTTATATAAATGTATAATGTATCTTAATAACGGGATCATGATAATCATAATGCATGCTAATTGAAAAAAAATTTAGTAAATAAAAAACCGCAAAAGAATTATACTATTTCTCTTTAGAGACCTGTTTTAAAAGTGTTGAAAAGTTTTGTCATAAAAAGAAATTCTCAAGCGCTATTTTTACATCATTATATTACATCAGAAATTCAGGGATGGGGTAATCGTAATCAGTAATCGTAATCAGCATCGATTACAGGTCGCTAAGTAATCATGAGTAATCAGTAATCATCCATTTTTTCTGATTACAAGTAATCGTAATTTAATTGATTACCCTTTTAAAAAGTCCTGTAGTTATGAGTAATTTTTTATTACTTTTATGATTACAATGGTAAAATTAAAGGGTTTGAAATCATAACTCATTAGACCTGATATTCAGTGAATAAGGTTCAATCTTAAAGAAGGTGTTGCATAAAGGCGGGAGTTTTCCCTAAACGAGAGAAGGACATTTAAATACCCGTAACACACGAAAAGTCTTTCTAAATATAGACACAGCTACGTATACGACTATATTTACGTAGCGGGTATGCCCTGTATGAATGAAAAATACACAACAATTCCATCTAACACGGCAAACGCCAATTAATCTTTATAGATACAGTTAGGAAGATGACTATAATTTCTGTATTTTGATGTTACCATGAAACTTGATTTCTAATTCCGAGTTCACTTGTGATACCCCCGCTCTGATGTGAATATGCAAAATAAGCAAATTCGACTTTTAACAGTAAGTTCACATCCGATTAGTAAAAAAATGGATCCCAAAATAAGCAAAGTCAACATTTAACAGAAAGTTGACATCCGATTGGGACAAAAATGGATCCCATCATAAGGCATGCCTAAACAAAGAGTGTGTTAAAATTTCAAACATCTGTAAATAATAGTTGCTGAGAAATCATTGACGAAAATTTGTTTGAAAATTTAGGCTAAAAATAAACAAAAGTAGTCATTTAACAGGAAGCTGAAGTCCGATTGGTACAAAAATGAATCCCACCATATCGCATGCCTTAACAAAGAGTGTGTTAAAATTTCAAGCATCTGCGATGAATAGTTCCTGAGAAAAATGCGACAGAAATTTTTGTTACGAACAGACAGACAAGGGTAAAACAGTATACCCCCCTCTCCTTCGGAACGGGGGTATAATTAAATGAATAAATCTGCCTCTGGCTCTTCAAAAACGTTTGAGTTTCCTCTTGATTGCTATTTAATCATTGCGTTTTTCAATATTATCAAGATAAAAACTTAGTCTAGATAACACGTGGAAAAACTTATCCATACACATTTTGATCTACGTTGCTTTTTCCTACTATTTAAATGACCTTTTGCATTAATTAAGTAACTGTACATGTATCTTTAATACGGCATAATTTCCTTACCATAATACACTAATTTTCTTGATTGACGCTTTCGTTGTTTTGAAATCCCTCGCTCAGTAGAAGATGTTTACCATTCATGTTATAACTTGGACTTTACACAGTA
>WFKH01011801.1:16635492-16697549 GCA_016163765.1 Magallana hongkongensis
ACACACACACACACACACACACACACACACACACACACACACAAAACACGGGGAATATTTATCAAAGCATGTCCAGTCAACCTCAATGTTAATCTATTAATTGTATTAAAAACACATGTCTATTTGTAGTCTAATATGTTTATTACATGTCAATTCAGTTCAATTCATTTATTCACTCAAAACCATAGAAATGACACAAGAGGTGCAAAACATTATTACTTATTAGGTTAGTTACTGACTCACTACGGAAATATATTGGGTTGATCAATCTCAGCCTCGCCCTCTATGAGATTGATCAACCCAATATATTTCCGTAGTGAGTCAGTAACTAACCTAATAAGTGTTTTGTTTTTCCGAGGACTATCAAGTGATACATTTACTCGCAAGAAGTGTTGATCACATAATTAAATTCCACACATTTTTATTTTTTCAACAGTAAATAAATTTCAACAATCTTTATATCAATAACAAACAGTATTTTCAACAATAAACTGTTATATTTTCAACATTAAATAATAAACAATTAAAACCACTCAAATCCCTGTATTTTCTTTTTCTGAACTATTTTGTGTTAATGTTGATATTACCGATATTCACGGTGCAGTTACTGAAGCATATTGGTCTGAATTGTCGTTTCTCTTCAACTGGACTATGTGTTTCAAAATCTGCGAAAAGTTGATCAATTTGCCATCCAGTAAGATCGCAGTCCATTATTGAGTTTCACAAACCGTTGATGAAGATGATGAATTAGCCATAATAGCATGCCTCTTGGTACTTGGTAACGTTGGCAAGCTGGATGTTGGTGCAAGATTTTCGCTGATTGACTCGCCCATCTGAATTTTTTCTGCATCACTAACTCGCTGATAGACACTCAGGCTCTGTACGGACTTGTGTCCAGTGACAGCCATTACTTGTGAGGGTCCATACATACACTTGGACAGAATGGATGCTCCAGTTGCTCTTATGGAATGGTTTGTATATACTTTTGACAAATTAGTAGCCTTGCTCAAGGAGCTGAGAAAACTTCTCAATTTCTTCTCGCCAACAGGGACATTACAGAACCACACTGCATCAGATTCGAGAAAACTCTCTTTTGGTCGCTGCCATAGCCTGTAAAAGGGAACATTTTTGACTCCAAACAAGATACACGTAAATTTTCAGATTGAAATTAAAATATTTTTGTTTCAATCAAAATTACCTGTCACATTCTGGATGGAGCTTTGATAAGTACATCTCGAAGGACAAAACTGGACAGTAGATTGATCCTACCAAAAAAGATAACAATGATAAGATTTTCTCTGACTCAATTCTTTTAAAACATAGACACAGTTAAAAGCAAAACAAACCTTCAATTCCTGGCATAATTCCCGAGAAAGTTTCTTTGTCCAAGCGATGGTTTTTAGTTAATTCATCAACTACTTTTTTCACGACTTTTCGACCAGTGTCCTCGTCAGTTTCAACTCGGAACATATTTTTGATCATGTTATGCATGTTTTCATTCCCTCGTCTGCAGAAAAACTTTCGGATGTCAAACTGCACTTTATTTAAGAGACCCTGTGGTGTATTAATAGACAGATGCATACTTGTATACAATGATTTCAAGTCGGTGTCTGAGATAATAGGATGGTGAACCACGTCTCCCTTCCCCATTCTTTTGGCTTCGGCTAAAACAGCCTAAAAACAAGTGTTGCTGTCGGTAAACGAGGAATCCTTCACTATATCCACTTTTCTGTTGAAGGGGGGCGACTTCAAATATCTGTTTATGCCATGGCGAATTGTTTCCAGGGAATTTACTTTGTAATGTGATCCATCTTCTCTACGTAAATCCATGTAGAAATGGTCTAGCATCTCGTCTAATTTTACGTTGTCAAAGTCTTGAAAGTTCTCATTTTCTCCTTTTACTTTCAAATATTCTTTAAAAACTTTAGCAGCTCCTTTGTTTACCTGTAAGGTTTTGCTACTGTTCAATTTTAATCTTTTTTCCTGTTTTTCCTCTGCAGTGCTTAGCACAAATCTGGATGCCATTCTACACGAACGCAGCAGACACAACAATGTGACGTCAATTCAAAGGGCAACTACTCTAATTTTAAAATAATTACAAAGGGCAACTACTCAAATATTTTAATAACTTACGGAACACACGGTTTATGTGTTAAATAATATGAAATTCGAGATGAGTAGTCGAAGCGGCGGCCAATGACGGCCATATTGCCTAATATTAATTCTCAACGAACCTATATAGAGGTATATGAGGCAGTCACGTGCCATGTTTAAACCAATGAAAGTGTGACATTTCAGTCCGAGGGAAAACAAATAAACATATTTACATATATACAAACACAGTCAATTATATGTATCCTTATAATTGCATTTTCGTCTTTATTAAATTGTTAAATGAATGTCTCTTCTTTTCACATAGATATTTACGCAACTCAAAAAGATGGTCAGAAGAAAACATCACAAACGTCAATGGACACATACGCACACACTTGATCAAAACATAAGTACACCACAAATGATCCAAACCAGAAGATTACTTAAGCTTTGGTTTCTTTCATAGCAGGAAGTCTTACACCACTTTAAGCTGAGAATGTTAATTGAATCATTTAATCCCCGATACCAGTTCAATTCCCGTAATCATTTCCCCACAAAACGTCTCCTTGAAAGATCAACTAAGATCCAAACGAGTTTAAAGGACAAGTTGTGGGCTGTTGAGAGTGCCTGTTTGACTGTTGACCTCTGGTCAAACCGACAAATGAAGGACTTCCTTGGAATCACAGGTCACTTTATATTTGATTGGTGTATGGAATCAATCATAGTGTCATGTAAGCGGTTCAGAGGTCAACACTGTTCTGAAAACATACGCCAAGAATGTGAAGAAGCTGAAGCCAACTTAAGTATAGCAGATAACAAACATTGTAACAACTATTGCTACAAATATCGCTAAAGCCTTTCACGTTACCCTACCAGGATTTACTTGTGATAAAGATAAAACTTGAAAGAAGACACCATCTGATAGTAAAGATCAGGATGAAGATTCTAGTTTCGAGCCTGTAGTATTCGATTACCCTATTGAAGATATTCCGAAGCATGATAGTTGTTTTGCACATACTCTACAATTTGTGGTCAAAGATGCGTTGAAGGAAGTGAGCCCCCATTTTAAAAAAAAAAGTCACTGCGAAGGCAGCGAACTTAGTCAAATGTCAGGAAATATGCGAAAGCCACTGAAATTTTGGAAGAAAAAAAAGACTGCAAGTTGATAACGCCACTCGCTGGAATTCCTAATTGATGATGATTCGTTCAGTTCTAAATTAACTTGCCACCGTTTAGTTAACTGGTTATTAATATAAACGAATGCATGAACTCTGTTTGGCTGAAACCCTTTGAAGATGCCATATTGATGATGCAGCAGGAAAATAATGTTTCTGGAAGTCTAGCTATCCCTGTGACACTGGGTATTGAAAACAAGCTTTCCGAACTATAAACGACCTATAGCAACAAGATGGTACCAACGTTGATGTCTTCGATGTCAAAAAGGCTCTCTATTTACAAAGATGATGATGTTTACCAACTATCAGCAGCTTTAGATCAGAGATTTAAACTTGGGTGGTCAACATCTCCTGTTGACGTAGAAGAAAACTACTAGTGTATGCTAGGAGACAAGACTTGTCTTGTGAAAATTCCAGTGATGAAAAATCTCCTCTACGGAAACTAAGTAAGATTGAGAATGAACTTTTCAGCTTTATGACGCCTACAAAGCAGGGAAAGAAGAGGCATGTTTCAGGTGATCATGTTAAAATAGAAGCATCACAGCACCTCCTTGAGCCATGTGAGGGGACAAATCCTTTGTATTACTGGAAGGAAAATGAAGATAAATTTCCTATTCTTGTAAAACTTGCAAAAATATACCTAAATGTACCTGCTACCTCTGCACCAGTAGAACGTCTTTTAGAATTGCTGGGAAGATCTTCAGACCAGACCATGCCTCTACATTTTAAATGTTAATGATGATAAAATGCAATGAAACTAGATTGGTACCAGAATAAAGACTCCTGTCAAAATTGCATTGTTTTTTTACTAAAAATTAAACATCTAATCTAGGAATTTACTGAAAAACAAATCATGTAAGCTATGGTAATCGCAAGTACTCATGATTACATAATGGAAAAGTAATCTTCTGTAATCGATTACTTTTAAAAATGGATGTAATGAACTTGTAATTGAATACTTTCAAAATCCTAAGTAATTGTAATTTAATCGATTACTTTTGAAAGTAATCGACCCCATCCATGATCAGAATTAGCTTAAACTAAAAGTTACCAGTTTTGATATATTTCAGTGCAAGTAACAAAATGTCTGTTTTATAAATAGCAGCAAAACAATAACATCTTTTATTATCTGATATTTGTAAAATCTTATAAAGTAACTTATTGGCGTAGCAAATTCTAACAATGACTATTTGATTTTAAAGAGATAGAAATGAGGTTTTGAGGGTTTGATGCGGTGTTGGCAAAAATTTTGAGATCAGATTTCTTTCCTATTAAAAAAAATCAGGTTTCATTTCAAAGAACAAAATACTTAAATTTTGGCTCCTATGTTGTGTTGTACTATAAATAGAAACCATAAAATATTAGCAACAATACTATATGATCATTTAAAGTAGTATATGTATTTATGCCGTATAGGTCGTTAAACGTATTATGGTAAAATGTCTGCCCCGAAAAAGTTGGTGACAAATTTTTTTTTTGCTTTCCATATATTTAGTAATTCTTCCCATATATTAAAGCCTTTTTTAGATAAAGGTTCACTGCAGCTTTTCTGACCGAGTGCAATGTTAAATGCAAAAATAAATTGGGGACCTCTTGAAAAAAAAATCTTTTGAAGAACTAGTTTGTTATTTGTTTAAAAACAAAACATGGCTTTTCTGGTGGTTTATAAGCGGGTATGTGGGCAGCGAGCATTGTTATTTCTGTTGAAATACCGCTTTATTTCAAATCAATTACCATATATATATATATATATATATATATATATGTATATAGATATAGAGTAGAGTCAAGTGTCTTCCACACACGAGCCTCGGTTATATAATTATTTGAGTAGTGTATAGAACAAATGCATAGGAGACATTTTTTGCGTCAAAAGCTGTTTATATAGACTATTTTAGTTATGTACTACTCTAATTCATATATTTTCTATAATTAGCGACAACTCAGTAAACAAATACAATATTTAGAGACAAGAGTTATCGATCTTGTCTTTTTTTTATTTATTTCACGACCGAGTAAACAGACATGTTTACAAAGTATAGCTTGACCCGTGAAAATGATAGTCCTGACTACAAGTTATTTCCTTATCATTTCAGAAAACAACATGTATTATGTCAAAAAAAAATAATTAAATACCTCACTGTCTTAATGAACTTCCTTCCAGTAAATTTAATAAGATTACATTTTGCTTAATTAATTTTCATTACAACATGATGTAGTATTTCCATACTACATCATGTAGTGATGTAAATTAATTAAGCGAAATGTAATCTTACGAAATACTACATGTACATCATGTTGTAATGAAAATTAATTAAGCGAAATGTAATTTTATTATATTTACCGTATGGAATTAAACAAAACTAAAACTATACAAAAGCTGCGTTCTACCTATCCTTTTGTATGGATCAGAGTGTTGGAGAATGACAGAGAGTGACCTGAGCAAGCTGTCAACATTCCATACAAATTAAGTCCCTGATAAGGATCCTTAGAATATATGGCCTAATACGATCTCAAATCAGGACTTCTCAACAGTGCCAGAGGGAGGACATGGAAACAATCATCATGCATCTGAAGGCTTGGCCATGTACTTAAAAGGTATATAGACATCTCTCTTCTGGACACCAGAGGGAAAACGAAAGGGAGGAAGTCCCATAGTCACTTGGCGGCGGAAGCCGAAATAAAAGAGCTAAAGAGAAGCTGGGGCACACTCCAAATGCTAGCCAGTGACAGACAAGGATGGAGAACCCTCGTTACTGCCCTATACGCCAAAAGCGTCACAGGCAGTAAGTAAGTAGCATGGAAATCATATTGTTGCAATTCAAAAGTAAATTGAATTCGAATAAAATGAATATTAGTAAATATGAATTTAAAATAACTGATGGATTTGTAAACATTTCCTAACCTATAGGCTAAGTTTTTTGTGTGAAGTCTTTAAAGAAAAAAGCATGGTACCATATCGCAATTTTTGAAATCAAGTCCCGCTGTCTTTATAAAGTTATAACACGCAGTTCACTTTTCAGTTGCGAAAACCGATTGCCTGCAGATGAAATAAGGAGAGAAAATAAATCTCTATAGTAAATCAAATTTAATTTTTGTTAAAAAATATGTCGATGAAACTTCTACAGATGGAACATCCACAAAAATATTTCATTATTGATTACTACTCTTTAATCTAAAAAACTCATGGTATAATATTAAATATTGTGAGAAAAAGATGTTTGGTTTACCTCGGACTAAAATGACGTTCTCTCATTAGACATTCGACGCCTCACGTGAATGCCGTCTCTTTTAACGCCGAGCGTCAAAATTTAGACGACAACATGGCGGACGTACCGTCTTCAATGAAAATATGCATGGGATGACAAAAAACACATTTCAAGTTTTTACTGGTGACAAATAAGGCCGAAAGTACATAAGAAAGGTGGTGGACGAGCTCACAAAAAATCACAATCGTCTTTAAGGATAATGCCGGAAGTGCAACGAAGGTGCACTGTACATCTTGTTTTAAATTATAGAAAATGAAGGAGCTATACCAGGCTATTACATTAATTTACAACTAACTTTTAACTTAAAAATTTATACCAACCAGGCATTCAATTAGAGCTACTGGAGAATCTATTTTATCAAAATCCATGGTTGGTCCGTCGCAAGTCATCGCAGTCACAGGACATAAATCTGTACAAAAGATTCAGTGACGAGAAAATGATAATGATGGGCAACTCATTGACAGAGAACATCCTATCTACAGTGTCAGATTTACCAAACTTAAACAAGCCTGCTATTATGCCTGGACCTGCATCAACACTCTCTATGAATTCAAAATGTCGAAATTGACTTGGCAGACATTAATATGAGCTATTTAATGATTTCGGGGGCACAGGAAATCACATGTACCCAATCGTCAATTTCCGTAAACACGACCAACCTTCAACCAGCCTCCCTGTTCAGCAATTGTTTCGTTACCATACACGATCTTAAAAAAAGTGACGGTTGTTCTCCTGGAAAGCAAAAATGTGAAAATTGTTGAACATTGTTGAGCTTTTAACGTTTTATTTCTTGTTGGCTGTTTATAAATGAATATAATTGTACCTTTTCTTTTGTTAGTTTACATCTCAAAGTGTGGGTCCTCGACATTAGGTTTGTTATTGATTGTCTACAGAAGTTCGTCGGGTTGTTAAAGTCCATAGAAGGTTCGCCTTGCCTTCTATGGACTTTAACAACCCTATAAACTTCTGTAGACAGTCAATAAACTAATAAGGAACAACACATCTTATTTTGTTAGGCTTAATATAGAATACTTTTGGAATTTGTTGGGAAGTAATCAATATTTCACAAAATTGACGCATTGCGCATTAAGCAATGAAGATATACGACCTTTCAAAAAAAAAAAAAAATTAGGAGAATTATAGTATCAGTTGGTGGTAAAGAACGGAATTTCATCCTTATCTAAATGTTAATTTGTTATGTATTGGAAAACAATTCAACATTCTTTATATTTTTAAAAAAATTTATGAGCAAGCTATACTTAAGGGGTATAAAAGATAATGTAGAATTTTTGAAAAGAACTATCAAATACTAGTACATTAGATTCTTAATTGATGAATTCTGTTCTAGATTGCGAAAGGTAAAAGAAAAAGAAACAAATCAACTAAGAATATTATAAAATGCTAACACTTTTTTGGTTAGCGTTACTCTTTAAAAACAAGGTTTTAAAAGAGCTCTAGTTCGATGAATGTCAATTTTTGTAAAGTATCGACATTTAATTTGCGCCTTCATCTTTTAAAACCGCGGTGATTTTTATCGTGCCAATACCTACCACGACAAGCATAAGTCATTTGCGCAGGAATCCCGTTTAAAATATACCAATCTATTATTTTCCACTCACTGAACATTTCGGCAAACGTTCATTCACATTCTATATAATTTGGACCGAGGTAATGATGTAAGCAGGTAAAATTCTTCAAATTCAGGTAGCTAAACGGTTTACCCCATAAAAATTTCACAAGGAATCTTTGACTTTTGCAAAAACATGGCCATTAAAATACTTCGCTGATTCGATGTCATCTTTTCCAAGAAGATTGGATATTAGTTCCGAGTTGGCCTTCGTCACGTCATCTACCAGTCTAAGACCGTTTCCAGACCTCTTTACTCTGGACCGGTTTCATATGACCTTGGCTTTCACTTCCAAAATGTACATATATATCACTTTAACAAGAAAGGGTCGAGATGGATATTATACATAACTTTTTAGATGTTGTTCATTTTTTTAATAGATACTAGGACTACTTCCGAGGCAAATGTTCCAGCTTCCTTAAAAAGTGAGCAGGTTGTTTAAAAACAAAGGGAAAACACGTTTTTTAGAGAGGGAAGACCGCCTTAGAGATAGATATTTTGAGAAAATGCCGCATCTGGTGCCCACTTTTGGTGTGAGCTGATGAGATAGGTAACAAAAATATTTCATCCGAATAGATTGTCAAGAAATAAAAATCCAACACATTTTTAGATTTTTTCAATTACCGATGTTATATGTATACTTTGAAGACATATTCGCGGATTGATTGCTGCATTGTGTTTTTTACTACACTTGGGTCTATCAAGCGACTGAAACTAACGAAACTTACGAAATACATTTTCTTGTTTATCAGTTTTTGATTGTTAAATAGAAAACTCTCGGTTGAAAATGTGTTTTCCATCATTTTTGATGCCCTTTTCAATAATGGTATCTGAATGTTCACGTCGACCTCTGCATTGTGCGTGTTGTTATACTGATTCTTTAGTTGGTCAGTTGATTGACTAAGTATCTCTTTTTAAAATATTTATAGTATTGCTGAATCCGACTATGTAAATCCTTTAAATGATCATTCATCTTGGGTCTGCATATGGTCGACCCTAGGATGCGTGCATTTAAACGTCGCGTTGTGCGCAACAAGAAACGGTGAGTTGTGTTTTTCAGAAATACCAAGAATTCATCACTTGTGTTGTTGATTCCACTGGGACAACGTTATAGTACACGGTCAATCAATGCACTTTGACACCAGTAAGCTTAGCTTTATCACTGCATGCGGAATGAAACCATTTTCTGGCATGACGAATCTCACAGTGATCAGATGTTTTACAGATCTCTGGCCGCAATTTGAAAATACTGCTAAAAGAAACATGAAAACACGCACGCGTCTTACCTCTTAGAAAAATGACGATTTCTTAATTTTCATAATTTCATTTTATGCGAAACAGACACTAAATCTTGTAGTTTCTAGGCCTACAGCAATAACTGAGGTAGAAGTAGATGCAAGGGTGTTCACTGTCCTTTTTTTCTTCATCAAGCTGAACTTCTTCTTTATTTAGTGTAACATCTGATTCATAAGTAGTATCTTCCCTCAGTTCCTCTATTACATGTCGCTTTTTCGTCGCTTTTAATCTATCTCTCTTTGCTTGGATAGTACCCTGTTTGACTTTCGTTACATTTATTTTCCAACTTGTGACTCTAACAGAGAAAGGAATATAAACTACATGTATTTAAACAATATATATAAATGATAACTGTCAAACTTACATGGAACGGATTACGATCAACAATTTACCGAAACTCGATAGGTCTTCAAATGTCGATTTGCAAATAGTTATATGAACAGAGGTAACAATTAACATTTCTCTATATGCATTTATATATAACGAATACTAGTAACGCATTTAGAAAACAAATACATAATTACATAGATGGAATATTGAATCCTTCGGCTTTCCATTCAAGACCACATATTGATTATTTTTAATAAATTGATTTAAGGAATAAAAAACCATTATTTGAAGTTAATGGGGTGGTTATAACAGTCGGGGACGTAATAAAATCCAAGAAATCCCAAAGGGTTTATAATAGATTTAATCAGGTGCCGACTATAATGATCAATCCCATAAAAGTCAAAGACTGATTCCTTATTACTTAAATTTACATAATTTTCAATCATTGTACGTACAAATAAAATTATTAATATTTTTTAACGTTATTTTAAATCATGCAAACCCCGCTTGTGCCCCATTTTTGATAAAATACTTAGATTTATATCATACCTGGTAGGTAGATTTATGTTTTGCCTGGGAATGCTTTATAGCAGCCTGTGCTGTCTGGTATGCATTCCGGAGCCTATCCTTCAAATTCTCTTTGTATGATGAATTTGCAGAGTTCTTAACCATATTCCTGTTTATTCCAAAAACTAAATCATTGGGCAAAATTAACTCTCTTTCGAAGGGTGAAAAACCTGTTGAGTAATGAACTGCTGAATTGTAAGCATGACTATTTCTTCCAATTATGTTTCTACTCTGGGTCTTAAGTTCCAAGCATTGAAATTAAAGTGCGATTGAATTTTTCTGTTATTCCATTACCCATTCGGTGGTAAGGGGTTGTTCTTGATTTAAAATTCCGGTATTTTGGCATAATTCCTTTTAATGTTAATACAAAAATTTTCTCCTTGGTCTTAGTTTAGTTTCTCAAGTAATCCAAAATGTATAATAAATAAATTAAACACGGTTTCTGCAGTTGATTTTGCAGTTTGATGACTAGTTGGTACTGCGATGGTAAACTTGGTAAAATGGCCTGTCATCACGAGTATATTCTTAATATTTTCTTTCGATGGCTCTGCTGTCAAATACTAGTAATCCATGCAGACCAACTCTAAAGGTTGCTGTAATGCTCTTTGATTTTCTGGTGTTTCGAATTTCAAGAATCTATCAGTCATTTATCCACTTGACAATATCTGGATACACTCCAGGCCAAAAAAATCTCCCTTGAGCTAACGCTATCGTCTTGTCTCTTCCAGGGTGGCATTGTTTCGTATTTTTTGTATTTTTTAGTCCAATTTTTTGCAACCAGGAATCAAATTTAATCCACTTTATCATAATTGCTTGTAACCACAAATCACATCAGAACGTAGATTGAGACAAACTTCACTGCACTACATGAAAATCACATTCTTCAATTATATAAAAGGTAAAATATTTTCTCTATGAACCGGACCATACTCTCCCTGGAAAAAGTACAAAAAATTAACTTGACCTTCAACCTCCTCAATATCTGCATCTAAACTTCTCCATGCAATCTTTGTATTTGTTGGCTTAATCTTTTTATCAAAAGAATTTGTTATTTATATCAAAATTTGGCACATCATTCCCATTCACCATATCCAGAATATCACTTAGAACAGTGTCAGTATTTGCAGTAATTCTGTAACATCTTGAAGTTTGAGTAATGAATGATATTCCAAAAGAGAACTAAATGTTTGTGTTGGTGTAGTAGAGTGAACAAATATGAAAATTTAAAACATAGCTTTTTAAGCCCTTGCACATACCCAAAACTGTCCATTAAGTGAACAAGAGAACATTGCTAGGCTAGACTGGTTTTATTATTAAAAGATAAAATATAGATATACAAGTATATCTACATGTATCAGCATTATCTATAGGTTTACCTGATACACTCTGTTAGAACAACGGAGTTTGTTGTAAGTCGGATAAAAAGCCGAAAACTGTCTATTCTGTGAGAGATAGAAGTTATCTTAGCCCTACTGGCCTCAATCAGTTCTTTTCCTTACAGAATGAACAGTTTTTAACTTATATTCTTTACTTAATTCTTCTTTTATTGTGTTGAGTAAAACTAAATTCGTCCGATTCGTTTAAAAATTTATTTCACTTGCCAAATTGCCACTCTGTGGGAGACTTATAGTGATCAGTTCATCCGTTTGTCCCTCCTCCCGATATCACTTGTCCGGGGCATATCCTCTCTCCCCTTGACCCAATCTGGCTCATACTTCATTCACTGAGTGCCTTTGGGTAAAAGGTGTGCAGTGATCTTGAACCAAGCATCAAGGCCGAAGGTTAAGGTCATAGCAGAATTATGTGAAAAATCCTTGTTCAAATAATATATTCTCTCCTTTTTGTTCTCTCCCTTTAGCTCATACTTCACCTACAGATTGCCTTTGTTCAAAGGGTGTGCTGCGACTTTGAATGAAGTTTTTAGATCAAGGTTATATCAGACAACGCAAAAAATCTATGTTCAAAGCATATATACTAATCCTTTAACCCTATCTGTCCCATGCTTCACATAAACAGAGCTTTTGGGTTAAGAGTCTGCAGTGCCCTTGAATCACGTTTTTAGGTCAAATGTGAAGGTCATAGCAGATTTTTTTTAAAAATAAGATTGAATTTAAGTTCTATACCAACTGGAAAAGTCATAGGTTACGGTCAAAGCAAAATTCTCCGAAATGCTTTTCATCCTAATTGAAGTCCATTATTTAAGCGGGGCCGAGATGGTCACCATCTCAAAGATGTCCAGTTCTAGATAATTTCATATATTCTAAATACACGAAACCGAATGTTTAAAACTATATCTCCATTTAGTTTCCTCACTCATTAAGCTAGCAAAAGCAATTTTTATAAATTAAAATATTTTATTGTCTAAATAAAAATAGTTCTTGACAAAAGGGCACGCATCTTATTTTGAAACTCAATAGGCCATAAAATTCTCGTACAGTCCTGGCATAATTTTCATTAGTAGAGAATCCCTAAACACTGAACTAGCTCCATTTTGTTTACTTACAATACATCACTTTGAGTGCGGAAAGGAACAGTTTTTCATAGAAAAGGCTATTCAAGCATTATGTAATTCATGATCTCTTATTGAAAGTGCTTACAGCCATAAATTATACTTTCATACCAAGAAAAAGGTGGCTCACCTATTATATAATATTTATATCATTAATTGCATAACAGTTCTTTTTTCGTGATATTTCCATACATATGGGGAAAACGATTTTTCCATTTTAAAAGATGAGAAAATAAATAGTACCTGTTCGTAAACACATTCAACAAGAAACAAAACTGCTCAATGACTGCTTAAATAAATGATTTTAAGAGCAATTTACATATGCATGCATAGTAATCTTTTTAAAAATAAACAATCTGAGCGTAATGTATTATATAAGACATTGAGCTTACTTTCAAGGACTTAATAAAATCTAAGTAATGAATATTATGCCGCGCCAAGTGTTGATTTACTATGATTGAAGCACTCGTTATGATGAGAGCGTCTGTCATCCTTAACAAGCGATGCTATTGACAAGTGCGCGACAAGGCCACTGAAACTACAAATTAATTTACCTAGCGCTTGCGGTCGTATGCTAACGTGTTGCAAACCAAGACATACATCAAGGCGTTGTTAGAATTGGAGCTCTCTTATTCGCCGAATACTTGACTGTGGTGTCTGCACAGATTTAGGTTCAGAAAAAAGTAGTGAATTAATAATTGATTAAGAGATATATTCTATTAATTTTTATCCCCTTGCGCATCGGTAAGTGTATATGTGGGTGTATTTTGTGTGTTAATGTACAAAAGCTTGTAGGCAAGATTAAAAGAAAATCTAAGATCTTGGAATCATCAGACTAACATACTTTTTTTAAAAGCATTGTTATATGTCAAACCCTATTTATTTCCACAGTAATCGGTGAATTTTATCTCTAAGGCAAAATTACCGATTGAATACAGTGTTAAATAAATACAAATGGGCTAACTGATTCGAGGTATTGATGTTATGCAAGGAAAGATCGAATTCCAATGTAAAAATGAAAGGTGATTTGGTTTTACTGTTTGTGCGTAATATATATTTCAAAACATTAAAAAAATCTGTCCTTTCGCAATTGGACGATCCGCTTGGCGGTGCTCCTGTTATCCCTAAGCACAGCTTGTTGCAGAGCTGATAAAGCATCGCAAATGGTGGGTTTCATATTGGGTCTTTATGTTTAGTACTTAAGTGTAAAAAATGCTAGTGTACAAAAACTTGTCGGCAAGATTTAAAAAAACTTCGAATCCGTAAACTTTGAATATATTTTAAGCATTGTGATAATCAAAGCGGTGGTGATTTTTTTTTTCTCGAGATTTCCGATGCTACAAGCATTTACAACTCATAGTTTATATACGAGTTAACAATAGATTACAAAACTCAAACCTCCAAACAAATTAGTTAACTATAATCACAAAACATTTCAAAAAACCGGTGATGTTCCGCTTGACGATAATCGCACAAAACCTAAAATATCGGCTACAGCATTTCAAACCAACGTTTACATAATAAGACATTTTGATCTCATTTACCACACTGGTGCACGCTTCGGTAGTAAGCTTGTGTGTACTTTAGTATTTTTAGTTGACCATAGAATCTACCACAAAAAGAATACCTTATGTTTGACAAATAAGAAGCTTTCCTCGTGTTCCTTCATTATTTCCCATAATAAACCGTATTAAACAATTGAACTATTTTCAGGCATTAGAAACCACAATCGGCACATATAGTGCACTTTAAGGAGGTGTCCTTGGACTCCTAAAATATAAAATATGGTCACTTTCATAGGCCCCAAAGTCAGTAAAAATAAAATTCTACCCATAAACATGTACCAATAAGGCCATCAATTCCAAATATTTCTTATGTTTTGGGTCCACCCAAAAGTCAAAAACCTCTCTTTCTTTCAGGAAAATAACCCCTACGAATCAAACAGAAAACACATTACTATTTAGTACATTAATAAAATTTATTAGGATTATTTAAGTATTTTCTTCTTACTGTAGCGAAAAAAAATTCTTGAAAAACCCAATTTTTGGCAGATCTGGTAAAACAAAGCCAATTTAAAATCCAATTAAATGTATTTTAAAACATGCAAAATACATGTGTATTTTTGGTACAGTCATGGATCTGTTTTGTTTTTTTTTTAATTTTTATGCTTCAAAACCAATCCGTCCACGGACACTCAACATAGAAAAAACTTGGAATGGCCAGGCCTAAAATCGAAGATGCCAGCAGTTCAAAGTTTAAAGCTGCGCTACCTTCAAATGATAAAATTTATTTTCATAAACAGTTCACCTTCCTAAATGATTAGTTACATGAATAGTAAAGTGTATAACATACATAAATTAAACTTTGAATACTCACGGCAGAGATAAAACAGACTCTGTTGGCTTGTAACACTGTGAGAGCCATTGCTCACTTCTGCAAGACTGCATGACTGAAATACTTGATTGAGAATTGAATCATTAAACAAAAAATTAAACAAGCCTCCCCTGTCATGTATTGTTGTACATAAGGCGATTTAATACATTGTACAAGGTGAATAGTTATTTGGTGGGTACGTATAAAGAATTGATGAGGATGAGTTTGGTACAGTATATTCGTAGAAATTTCTTTAAGGAACTTCTCAGAAGGAATGATAAGACAAAGACAATTTCCTGAAAGCGTCGGCTGATAAGTGCCTTTTTCTGATTAAAATTCAAGTTCGTTGCACATACTTTCTGAATAAGGTACAATATTTAAGTCTATTTCTGTAGCAATAAAACTAAAATGATTCCTTGATGTGACTTTGTCGTTCTATGAATGATTTATTACAAATATCTTTCAGCATAATAGACAAACATTCAATGATTTATGCAAGAAAAATGTTCTATGATGTAGCAAAATATTCGTCATTGTTGCTAGTATTTCACGAAAAATATTATACGTGCAAGATATCCGCTAGGGACTAATGCATAAAAAGGAAAGTCCCGCCAAAATTGCATTCAAATTTTTTATTGTATTTGCTGATATTTTGCACATTATTCACGGGAAAATTAAGACAGTTAAGTTTCCGTCAGTTACTACACTTCTCATAAAAACTAATGCCAAAAATATTTGGTTTTAGATCTATTTCTGTTAAATGATCGTCGTCGGCTGATCAAGAACACAACAGTTCTGACATATGTCCGCATTCTTTATACCGATACTCTCTCCATTAGACGATGTCAGTATTACTCGAGATAGCCACTATTAATTAAAATGTATTGACTGAGGACCAAAATATATTGGAACAGAGTGACTATTCTTTTACATTTTGACAATGTAAAACTAAAATGCATTTTTGTTCATCAAATCCAAATATTTCCCATCCCATCATTTTTGGATCAGACAAATACGTATTTGACTGTGTTTTGTAAAGATCTTCTTTCTGAAAGCTCTCTTAAAAATTGATATTCTAAAATAAAGATAGCTGTACAATTTGAATTTATGAAAATGCAGATGTAAAATTTGTTAAGTGAAATTGGCTATGGGTACTCAACAATTAAAACGTGTTTTATGAATCGATGGCTTTGTATTAACATTCGAAATAGAATTGCTATTAATTTTGTACATTACTTTTTATGTGTTATTTTACAAAAAGATTTATAAATACGCAGTTTGCATTCGACGAATGCCGATATGATTGATACTTATTTCCTTTGAAAGGTGTCATGTTGTAAATTTTGAATTTACTGGGTGGGTGTAAATACAAAAATTACAACATAACGTAAATTTTTTATTTACACTCACAGAGTAAATTCAAAATTTACAACATGACAAAGGTAAACTTTTATTAAGGTAAAAACATACTACATGTAGTGTGCAACATGTATATACATTTTCAATACAAGATCGACGTACAATACTTATATGCGTAGACACATTTATAAAGATAAAATTAATATTCTTATAAGTATATTGATAAAATGTATACCTTAACATCCCCTCCATCCCGAACCCTAGACCTTAAACCACCACCCAAAGAGATTTACAGTATATAAAAAGACCTACGGTTAACCAGTGCATGGCCCATTGTAGGAGTCGATAAAAACAGAGGAACAGAAAGGACATGTATGATTGAATCTGACCAATGAACAGGCGAGTCGCCGCCCTACCTGTTTTTTGTACGATAATGGTTTTGTGTAGAATAACATGGGACACAATTCGTAGAGTGTTCTCTGTGTTTGTTTTGTTGTTGACGCAAATGTGGAAACACCCTTCGTAAAAATAAAACTTCCTAAAATGACTTTAAAGAAGTTTATTGCAAAATGTTTATTAGAAGGTTTGTATAGTGGATGCTTTTAATGTTAGCGCAAAAATGACAGTTATGTGGTTTTTATGTGTATGTCTCAATGGTGCAAATGACTTCTAAAATAATGTAGGTAAAAACAATAAGCTGTGTTATATTTCTTCTCTAACATTATTATTACAACAAATATGTCAGGTAATAGCTCGATTATTTCAAAGAGCTTCCATGAAAACATTAAAACTCTCGAGGGACTCCGATTTGATGTATTATTTTCAAACATCCCGTCTTCTGTAGACGTGCTACATTCAGCATAGCATGATCCAGGATGCGAAGCGTCACAGACCCCGAGACACATGGTAAGGCGACGGAAATGGCTTTTAACTTATTGATAAGCCATCAATTAAATATTTATGCTTCGGTTTTACAGTGCTTTTAATTATGAACTGTTCTCTCCTATTCGCATGTCGGACTGTAACAGTTTTGAGTCATTTTATCATTCTGACACCGGATTTGTTGGCACGCAGAAGCAACAGTCATTAATCATTGTAAAGATCCTACTTATTACCATGAATAATTCATCACATAAGTACTGCATGATTACTACATTAATGGTCGCTTATTAAAACATTTTCCGGAACAATCTCGTACAAAGTATCGTATAAAATGTTCATTTTTCGAAGAAGATGTGTTTGAAATTAAATTAGGGCTTTAACCAATCAAATTTAAACCAACAATTTTAAATTTATTGTTATTTATATACATTTAATAAATATAACATTGAACATTTGTGGAAGTAATACATTGCATCGGAAACAAAATGTTGCCAAAAAAGCTAATATATTTGAGCAACAAAGTTCTACAACATTGCTCAACATTGCAAAAAAGCGTGCACAATATAGGGGAGGTGCTTGGAAGTGCTAGGTATAATGTATTAATATGTAAAATCATTAGTATTCCATTTAAAACCAATGATATAACATTCACATACGTAATGCCACAGTTCTAAAAATGGTTTTTTATAATTAATTTCAGATAAACACAGTTATAATAAAAAATGATTATGCAACGGATGCTTTCAAACGCCACCAAGACTGAACTCTTTTTAAGGGTGAAGTGGGAATCAAATCCGGGAGCGCTCTTTTCTCCGGAAGTGACACAGCTTTTGATATTCTTGACTTATAATTGTCATCACAATTACAGAAGGCAGAATTAAGCCTGTCCCAAACAAAGACTCTCAGCTCTTTCTTGTAATAGTCACATGATGTTGTAAATCGAATCACTGCCGGAACCTCTGTGGAATCCAATCGAATTGGAATAATTTTTCTACTCCGAGCACCTGCACAAAAATAAAAAAAATAACACATCATCAAATGTGAGCTATAGTTATCAATCACATTTGGCTTATTTATATGTTATATTACATCATACATCAACTGGTATACGTTAGGTTTCCTCTTCGTTCAAAAATAAATCAGCTTTCTATCAAACAAGGAAGAATAACAAAGCATTCCTGACATACCTGGTGACATGGAATGGGCGACTTTAAGTTGAAAATGAAACAGATCACTCTCTAAAGATGCCGCTGATATAACAACCAGAACTTTTTTGCACCTAAAACAAGATAGAAGTAAGCATTTGTATTTTAATATTAGCAGTATACATTGCGAGTGCCTAATTGTTATTCTTCGTTAAAAGTGATTAACATAACTGGAATTTAACATGATCATTGAGAAAATAAAGAATTGGTCCTATTGAAAATATATGAATGCATTATCGTGCTTATTTTTTTGTATTTATCAAAAGAACTCTCATATTTACCTTTTCTCAATATTTTCAGCCGTTGCTACAGCTTCAAAGGGTTCGTTGTTATCTGTCCATGGCACGTAGAGTCTGAGGTTGTAGGGAGGGGAGGTCAGTACTTGAGTCATGAGACTGACGAACTCCTGGTCCTGGCCATGGGGGTTGTAAATTACAAAAGCGTCGTAGTCATATGCACCCATCGTAAACCCTGTAACACGCAGCAGTCCGTTTTTAAACCAAGTTCTATTTTGGCACAATTTTTGTGTATAAGATAACACATTAAACTACAATTGCGACCAAAATTTCAAGCATACGTTTCTGAGCAAATAATATCTGATGTTTGCATTTTCCATGATAATTTGAAAGTTCTCGTATGAAATACCTTATAAGAATTTTATATAAGGATTTTCCACTTTTCTTAGAAATAAGCATATAAATCTTACCACTATTATTTGTGCTTTGTTACTCATTCAAAACTTAAAAATCCAATAACTAAAGTGAAACCAACAATGCATCAAATATATAGTAGATTTTAAGTGTTTGATTCAGAAAAGCACACATCTCCTGAAAATAGATACTTAATGAGTATGCGGCATTAAAGCCAATGATTGATAAGTTGAGAGGTCGCGAAGGACCAATCATAACGTTTGTTTTACAGAATACATTATTGACAGTGCGGTTCGGTGGTTTTCAGATAAGAATATTCAATGGGATGTTTCCGTATAAGTTGTGAATGAGCTGGTTCATAATTATACATGGTACTACAATTTGACTTGCGTACTGAGTAGGATAACACGACTATCATCAGACAAGGGGAGTGCATGTTTGCAAGTAAAACGAGGAAAAATCAAACGTTAGAGGGCCATTTACGACAAGCTTTGCGGAATTAATCATCTAAAATTAGCAGGAAATTGTTCAATCTAATCAATGTGTTGTTTATCTTAATGCCTTCCTGAGCGTTGTAACTTGAATTTCTAAAAAACCATTAAATACTGACAATTAATGACCATGCACTATTATACTAGAGAACATGACAATCAATGTTTAGATACATGTACGCAAGGAAGGTCACATACTTTGTAAGGAAATTATATAGTGTATAAGAACTATTGTAGCTACCATAGTTAAACGCAATATAAAATACAGAAATATCAAAGGTGTTTTCTAAATTAAACTGATGTTTGTCGATAGGGTTCTCTTGTTAATTGCGATATTCACGACAAAATCAGGATCGCCAAAATATAAAACTCTGGTTGTATCGTGTTTTAACTGCACCCTGGAAATTGTGCCTCAATGCATTTCACACAGAATTCTTTACGTGAAATAGTTATGAAAAGCGCACATTCATGAATGCAACTGAGGATAATCTCATGCTAAGTGCATAGAATATACCGTAAAACTAAGAAATATACCCAAAATTTGATTTTCAAAAAAAAAATCATGTGAACTTCACGTGTTAAAATGTTATGAAATATTCACGTGTTTTCTCTTTAATCGATGTATGTCACGTGATGCACAATTTACATTTAATTTGTTAATCAATTAATAAACAAATTAACCAACTGATTTTTTAACATTGGGATAATGGATGAAGATTAACATTTTTTACCCCGGTTTTTTATTTTTTTAATTTTAAGTGTGGAGATAAAAATAATTGGGTGCCTCTGTATTATTTCAATACACCAGTGTAAACATTGCGTTATCCGATTTCATACAATCACCTTTAATTTACATTTTTTTTCTTCTTCCAAGGAATATTAAACGGTAGTGAAATTTCTCCATCACGTATTACAGATGATTTATATTAACTTTATGATATCACAAAAATACAATACACTCTGCATTATCCATTTCACAAACCATTAGTTTTAATTACTTATCAACTGCGTAGTTCGACACAGTTAGGCAGGTTTTGCTTCAGTCCGCAAAAAACTTCAAATGATCTCATTATGCAATGAACTTTTTTGCAACCTGATAGTTCTTTAACAAGTGGGATTAGCTACTACTCTTTTTATTTGAAAAAATCCATTATATAATCATTTGTTGTAATTGTGATTTATGTAATGTGTGTACGTTTCTAAATATAAATAAAATCCTCTGCAGTAAAATTTTGAGGCCAGTGATGAATATATTTCCGTCAAAATTATTCAGATAAAAGCAACAACGATGTTGTTTTGTGCCCATAAAGCTTCAAAAGGAACGTCAACATAGCATCAATTGTAGCAAATCAGATATCTTCTGTAAGAGTTGGAGAGGACAGCGAACCTGTTGTGATTAAAACTTTACCTACTGATCGTTTACATAACTTGTGAGTTTGAATTGCAAACTGTTTATTCTAATCAAAGAAAATAAATGTTTTGTTTTTTTAAAACGTTTCCGCCTTCACTGCATGCAAGTCATGCAAAACTCACCAGTGTTGCCCTAGTTTAAACGGTATTACGGTAATTAATTTTTTTCTTAGTAAGTTACATTTTTCCATAATGATGATATATGCGATTTAGACAATGCTTAACTTCAACGATATTCTTCAGAATGTATATGACCTAACCTGCACAACTAAACATCGTTGAGATGGTGACTATTTCAAAGGGCCTTGCTTACATAAAAGACGTTAAGGGATAAAAAGTATTTTAGAGGACTTTGCCACTGATTTAGAAATGTATTGGTCCTTACATACAGGCGGTCTTTTCCTTAACTGGCCGTACGTGTTTGTAGATCATGCGTGTGAGGGTTTTGCCAGCCGTGCACGTGGCTCTCGTGGCTGATCGTAGCGTTAAAAATCGTGTTGAAGTGATTGAGACTGCAACGTAAGACAAACGGACGTTTGACGTGCCAGTCGTAGGTGTCACGTACAATTGCGTTTGAAGACGGGTTGCCAGTTGCAACGTGCGACGCCAGTAGGAACCGTACTTCCGTCTTACGATTATCGTGCAACAGACATATATTTGCCTTGCGAACGGCAGTAATAACATTCGCGTCGTAGGTCACTTGCAAGTCAATCGTACCGACGTATTTCTTTGCCCCACGACAGCTGCACGAACAATTATTAGTTTTCGCATTAAATAAGGAATAATATTTTTTCTTAAGACATGTACTGAAATAAATCTGCCGTAAGCAAATGAATATTGAAACGTCAAAAGAACTCGAAGAAAAAGAAGACTATTGCTTTGTTGAATATACTAGCTAAACTGGGCGAAACTAATGAAGATTGGTTTGAAAACATAATTTATCTTTCGTATCTGAAACCATAAAAGAAAATTTCCATGAAATCTAGAAAAGGTGTGCGCGAATTCAGCGAATTAATTATCAAATGATAATTTTCCCTGGCCAATGTTATATCTTTGAATGCTGTTACATTTTTGTTAACTATTTGTTGAACTTCACAATTTCTTCGAAAAAGCTTTGAGAAAATTTTCAATTTAAGATAAAAATCCCCATCAAATTACTTTGCTTTTACAAACTTTATTATTAAAAGAGTGACACCATTTACACTTCATTGATTCATTCTAAAAATCAAAGTCTACAAATTCTTTTCTGGTATTTTGATTTCGATATCATTATGAAGACAATTTTAAAATGTTTTGATGGTCATATGAGATGATAATCAATATATTCAAAACGGAGAAAGTACTCTGTTTACAAACGAAAATTATACTAATGAAAATTACTAGTATCATATATACTATAGTCTGTCCCAAGTTATTGCTTCCATCACTTTTTGATGATTTTTAATAAAAATACACATACCTATGAAAGAAATACAGTTGAAATCAATAAAATGGAATATATCCAAGATACCTTCATTGAACAATTATCATTTTTCACTCATAAAAATTCACAGGAATGAAAACAAATTTCTTACGGAGATTTATAATGGGAAATGTTTACATCTTTTCTCCATTCGGAAGTACTCGGGATACCTCGCGCAATTTTTTAACGTTATCATCCGGGCTTATTAATGGCTGATGCAATGCAAAATCCCTGTAGACTTTCTATTTTTGGATGTGTATTGAAACCTGAAGGGGTAGAGGGGGCGTTTCATAACATAATCTGGACATTTTTCATATTAGTAGATGAACGTAGTTTGAGCACAAAGGTATTTATGATTATCGAAATATCACGCAAAAAGTGGTGGAAGCAAAAACTCGGGACAGAGTATAATCGGATACTCAGTAGTTTAATTTAAAACTGTGTGCCCAGTTTTTGCGCTAAGTCCTACAACAATTTCCTCTATTAGGATGTGTTGGAGTTTTGTGCAGATGGTTTTAGATGAAAATATCGTTCTGCGCCTAAGTATCATTTGTCTTCTCCCCTCTCCGAAATTGTATACGATTTTATCTAAGCACGCTTGCAAGTCGAAGTGCTTAAGAAATCTTTTGCCTTTTCTCTGCAATCTACTTCATTATCTAGTTCCTTCTCGTCCTGTTTTTCGTCTTCGCCTTCCACCTTTTTGTCAGAGAAAACGTATTTGTTTGTTTGGTTTTTGTTTTTAGAGGGGGATTACTAGAAGCTCGATTTGATTTTAATGAATGGTAAAACTCTCGATTCTCTTAACCTTATGGGGATTTTTTTCATTACCCTTTTTTATATAAATCTTGTTTATGGGCGATTCTCACGCACCACGAGCAATTGGTGTACGCATAATGTAAGTATGACGTACGTTTACTGTGCGTTCAATTTATATGTTGATGGTGAGCACAAGCGACTTGCATTCAACGTACGTGTAACGAAAGGGAAAGGTGAGATTTTCTAACGGCATTCGTGCAAGTCAAATCGTATGGTTATTTTACAGGTTCCTTGAGTGAAGCGCAACTGCAGCGTACGTTTTCAGATCTCACAAGGAAACCGTGTGGTAATTGTTGTGCATGTCCAGTAGCCACCGTGCGTGCTTACGGGAAGCGTACGTCCTTCCAAAATCGTAAGATGCACTTGCGTGTCTCGCAAGATTTTCATTAAAATCCACCCGTAGACCACCCGTAGAAGCACGTACGACCAGTTGTGACTGAGGCTTTAAATAGCTGGTTTTAGCAAAGGAGACAGAAATAATGGTCCAATACTAGATTTCAAAAAGATCTGGTATGATCTTTACATTTGACTTGGAAACATTGTTCAAGGTCACTGCAAACCCTTTTTCTGAAAAAGCTTTTGATATGAAGTATAAGCCAGAAAAGGCAAGGGGAGAAGAGATATGGTTCGGACATTGGTGTTTTTAACAAGGTCTGACATGGCCTTGATTATTGATATTGTTCACTGCACATTCTTTGACCAAAGACACTCTGTTGGTGAAGTATGCCAAATTGGGGGAGAAAATATACATGATGGGAACAAGGATTTTTAAAAGTTCTGCTATGACTTTAACCCGAGACCTAGAAACTTGGTTCAATGTCACTGCACATCTTTTACTAAAATGGTCCTAGTGCATAATGTATCAGCAAGATAGAGTTAAGGGGAAGAAAATATGCCCCAGGCAAGTGATGTCAAAAGGACAGAAAGACGGACAAAGGGACGTACTTATCATTATAGGGCACCCACAGAGCAGTGCATTAATGAACTTAGTAAAATAAAAACATTCCAAATAGCTAATACTTTTAGTTTTTTTTTTATAGCAACTGAATATACATTTTACGACATTGCTCATATTTAAATTTGACATAGCCTTAATCGCTTTAAGGCATCGGTAAAAACTAAAAATAAAGACGACACCTGGCGGCAAAATCACATAACGAAACTGGTCCACTATCTGCTAACTCAAACAAAAAAGGACCAGTTTGACTTAAGGTATTTTTCAAACGATCCTGGAATTGTATTTGATCAAGTCACTCAAAATCGCTTAATCTTACTGACTGACCAAACATACTACATTTTTGTGTAAAAGTTGGGCATGGAAGAGAATTATTGAAATTGTTACAATCATTATAGAATATCTTGAGAGTTATTTGAATTATGAAAATCATGTAAGTAAGAATTATTAGTCATTTGAGAAAATAAACAACTACATACTTGAGCCTTTCTTAATTTGTGAAAACATATTAGGAATTTTTTGAGAAACATTTAAGATGGCCGACTTTAATTTTCATTGCGCATGTTTTTGCGCATTCTAGTAAAATATACAGTGTATTTATAACTTTTAAAAAATTGTTTCGATACCATTTATGAAATTAAACATATCAAATAAACAAAAAACAGATGGGGGATTGTTTGGGGACCTTTACAGTCGGAGTGAACGAGATAAGATTTCTATGTCAAGTGCATTCTTTCACAAACTGTATTGTTAACGCATGTCCTTTGCTATTATTTAATTTTTTGTTTATTCTTAATGCACAAGAACAAGCAAAAACATACGACACTATTGAACAAAAAAAAACCCCAATAATAAAGGATTACAATGAGTGTCTTTGACAAATGTCGTACACATTGACAAGTATTGCTTATCGATGCTTCTCTAACAGATCCAAGTTCTATGAATTTTGGCAACGCATATCAGTTCTTGTGTTAATTTGACAAATGCAATTGACGTTATTTAGTACAGTCTAATTTTTAAAAAATGAATTTCGCATATCAATATCGGAAGTTTTAAATAAAATCAAGAGATATAAAATAACTGAACTTACGATTTTGGAAGACAGTACTAGGAATTGCGCATATAAAACTTAAATCCTGCAATTTGAGAATTACGCAGGGTTTTGAAGATTTAGGTTAAATACGTTAAAAATACTATGAAACTGAAATTTCACAACAATAATTTTTCTAACGTAAGATGTGATTTTTTCACTTAAAATGAATAATTAGTAAAGAACTATTTTAAACGTGCCTTAAATGTAATTGAGAATTTTCGGTGTATTTGCCCAGGTAACCGCGTCATTCTTTCGGCAAGAGCGTGTTGTGCTTGAGAGATGGGCGGCACTGACGTATTTCAAAGGCCTTTATAATCATTTAAAATAAAAGCCATGTTTCATTGTTATTACGTTTTGACTATGTGTTTTTTTCAAAGTATGCATTGAGATAAGAAAAGAATTATATGATTTGTACGAAAAGTTGTCTTACCGGTATTTGCACTACGACAGATCATATTTATCATTTTCATTCTCCTTTCTTTTTTTTTATTGTCTAAACAAAACTCTGTCCAATATATTTTTCTATCTGGTGAAAAATTTAATAAGTTAACATTTTTGAAAACAATAGACGTCGACAAATTTAAAAAAAATGCCCCTTTTCAAAAATTATTAAAAAAAGGTTTATTGTATATTTTATTTAAACTCTCATACTGAAATAAAGTCTAAAACCATAATAATTAAAAAGTGTAAGACAATGAAGACTTACACTATTATTTCAGGTACTTTCTACATGTATGATAAACAATCGAAATTAACACTTTTTTGAAGCTGAATGCTAACTTTGGTTAACTTTTTTTTGGTTATTTGTTTCTCAAATTTCTATCCACTAATTAACCAGTTTGATTTGAAATAAAGCATGCTTTAAATGTCTTGATGTAAATAATGCTTTGAATTTATATTTGTTATTTTTTTTATCCTTTTTTGTTCATTTTTCTTGAATAGCTCTATCTGAGTGTTTACATCATGCTTGTACGCATACTGTTGTGCATGTTAAACTGTGTTACATTAATAAATACATTTACACTTCGCATTATGATCATTAAGTGTAAAAGATTAGATGGTAGGTATTAAATTAAAATCTATTTGCTCTGAACTAAAATTTTTTATGAGTACAATCTTAACCTCACACAAAATTTGTTTTATTTTTTCTTTCAGAAAATTGCGTATATATATATGTAATTAATGCCAGAGGGATACATTTTTGTTGCTGCTTCCTTAATTTAACGAAATAGTTGCGTACGATGACACACTTTGAGGCACAATGGTTTCAGGAACATATTTATCTAGCCAACAATTTCACAAAAAGCGATTTGGTATGATGGGGAAAAGACAATACTTATTTATTTAAAAAAAAAATTTGGAGAAACTTTGCAGGATGAGTTTGAGTTTCATGACAAATTTTTGGATCAATTAAACAAAAAATAAAATCTCATTTTAATAAAGGTGTAATTTGTTTAGAACGGTAAAAGCTTTTAAAGAATACAAATCGGTTAAAATATCACGTACAGAATGTTTTTTAAATTTCATTTTGTGGTATATCACAGTTCATATTACAAATAGTATTATGAACGATTTTACGTCATTGTAACCATTGTAAAGCAGATACTATTGAGGTGAAAACATATATAGGAAACTTTTCTCTAACATCATACATCCTGTATCTTTTAAATTTTCATTCTTAAAAATAAAATACTGATAAAGTCAATTGCCGATACAGACGGAGAAAAAGATCATTATTAAAATAAATATTTTTCAATTGCATTTAATTCAAGTAAAATTTTCAGATACATTTAAAAATAGGATCAGCCACTTTTAGTTAGAATGTTTCAAAAGGTTAAAACGATGTTAGCGAAAGAAACTTTTTTTTTTTTAAAATCTCAAGGGCGTAAGAGTTTTTCAAGCTGCAATAATTTTAATGAATTTGAGCTATTAATCTTGTTTTTTTTTATCGGGAACTTCCTCAATTAACAGGTTATTTACAACTATTTAACAAGCCTTTTTGTCAAAATGTTTCACAAATTCTTCCTTTCAAACCCTAGAACCATAAACGGGTAATATGATTTTTCATGTTTCAGTGCACTTTTTTTGCGCAAATCCTGTTATTTCCTCGACGGCAAAAATTCGTCAGTTAAGAAATACTAAGCTTTTTGATTGGGTGCAACTCAGACAAGAGTGAATACTAAGAAAGTAATTCAAATTCAATGATAAATCTACCTCTGTAAACATTTAAAAACGTAAAGTAGCAGTCTGAAATGCTAATGAAAAAAATTTTAAATTTTTATTCTCAGAGAATACACGTATTTCCTTTATATTTTGATGAAAACTTGTCCTAGTACACAACGACCTGTCTATCCTAAAGCCTGGTTTAAAACTGTTGTTTGCTGCCGTTGGATTAATTTGTTTACAATTCCCTTTGCGATTTGTTTGTGTGCAATGTTCTGAGTGAATACTTTGTATGGGCAACGTGGCGGTTCTGTTACATGTAACATTAATAAGATTAAGACAGTCGGATATCGTGCGCCATTTTTCGCAGGGACTCGACTACTAGAGAGATTTTAATAAATTCGTATAATGATAGTGAAAAGATTGTTATAAAACCATGCAAAGATACAATAGACCCAGTTTGGAATCCTTGCTATACATGTAACTGCCGCTCAGTTGTTTCTTGCATGAAAATTTTAGTCATAACATGTTAAAACAATGAATAAATATTTCATCTGAATAGTACAAATTACTTTATTCTCCATCATTCATATCATTTCCCATAACAACAGGTCGAAAAAATAAGTCACACACTGTGAATTAGCCACTGACATTAGAAGACTGGCCACATTTTCTTTGATCGTTTCATACTAAATTTTAAATAACATTTTAGAGGCCATTGTCTATACCACATGTTGATTAGTGGTAAACCTCTCGATCTTTACACTGTCAAATCAAGTGACTTGATTCACGCAAGTGTGACGCGGTAATTCAGAAAATGAGGGATTACTCCTCACTGATTTGCTACTGTTCATGATTGCTTACAAGTTTTTATGAAACTCATAATGAAAAGTAAATTCTTTCAAATATTAACTTGCGATTATCAATCACCAATTGTTTATTTGAGCAAATTTCATTGGGTTTGCTACCTAAATGCTTCATTTTGAATTTCAAATTTCTTTTTCGCTGCAAAAACTCGTCACCATTTGGGGTGTCAATGTATCATCTTTATAAATTATATAAATCGTAACAGATTGTGACCCAATAATATGTTTAGAATTTTAATAATTGGATTTTTAAAGAATAATTTATCATACAGTGAAATAGCTAGATTGTTCAGCGTTCAATATTTTTCGAATTCATATTGGCGAACTTTTTGCTAAATTCTACTAAATATGATCTATAACTAGATATCATTGAGATGGTGACCATCTTAAAGTGCCCTGTATAGATAATGAACATTAGGATAAAAAGCATTTAAGAAGACTTGCTTTGACCTTAAAATAAGAATTGGATATTTCCCAGTTGGCATAGAACTTTAATTCAAACTCTTAGGCATTCGTTTGGTTTAATCTGACCAAGATTAAGCCAAATGGGAAAGAATTTATTACAGAAAATTGATGCGCTTACGCGCGGTATGATAATTTGTCTGCATAGCCTGGTGTGTTATAGGACCGACGATATCCAAAAATAAGTATTCAATACTTATATTTATTTTGAAGTTTATTATTATGAAATATTTTTGTATCGTCACTTTAAATCATTATATTTACATCTACGAGTATTTATCCTCTATATCTGAAGAAAACCGACTGTACATATATAAACTGACAGGGCTGAAATCAAGTTCTAACCAGTTTATCGATCGGTCGAAATTTTCAGCAGCCTTAGGAAAACCACGGACTGCTAAAAATAATCATGATGTCAAACTCAAATTCCCATATAAGACGACTTGGATATTTCTTTTATCTAATGTACTGATGTACGTTAACAATAATTTAGTTACTTTTACTTACTCTTTACGATCAATTCATTAATTTGTTGAGAGAAAGATGTAAATATAAACAATAAAATGCTTCCTAATGATTTATGCGGGTTATGAAGGTAGCAATCATTGCAGAAAAAATTTACATAACCTGCGTTATATTTTTTCTGCAATGTCGCTACCTTCCACTGATAGGTAGGTACATAAACATATAAGCACAAAGAAAGAAAATACAAATATTACAGAGACATTTACATGTCTACTTAGGTCAAATATTTATCCGATTATCCGCAAAGGGCGATAACTTTACATTTAAACAATATTCCAAATGCTTAGATATGAATGTAATATAAATGAATAAAATTGTTTAGAACTATGACAGAAACATATAGTTACCACTTCATGGAACTGAGTGATTGAGTATTTACTTTTAACTGTGTTTCACCATAAATGACCTTTATACAATCAATACTAGTATCATATTTTCATAATTATTTATATTAGTTACACATAATTATTCTTTATTCAAAACATTCATTCTCAATACTCATACTAATTTAACAGATTTATTAATTAACAAATCATACTTTATTTCCTCTATATAGAGATATGGCAACATGCTGTTTAATATCAACATGCAATTCAGTCATGTAGTCATGATGCCACATCATGTCCAGCAAGTATTGCATTCAATTAATAACAAAACCAGATTACAAAAGAAATACTCCCGCCACAGTCAGCAGTGACCAATACTGACCAATCAATTCATAGAATGATTAAAAACACCTTTATGGAAATGGAATATTCCGAGACCATTTATTTATCATGTTATTTAGACAAAACCATTATACAATATAGGTTTACCAATATAACACAAACAGTATTGCAGCGCAGCTTAGAATGAGGTCGAAAGATTAAATGAATGAATGAATGAATAAAACGATATTTATTATGAGTAAACAAAATACCTTAATACCAATTAAAGCTAAAAATTAAACTTAGTCACATTACTACACATTCTATAACGTTTAGACTCAAACTCAATATATTTTAGATTTCCCTGTTTGTGAAAAATATATGGGAAATTGAATACTTACATAATACATTCGAGGTCGGTTATCATGCAAATTATTATTAATGAACATTTGTATCAACAGGACACCAGAAATTGCGGTAGATGTTTGTCGTTTCAAGGTCATGACGCGATTCATATAAGAATAAAAAAAGTAATGGAATATATTATTTGATTAATCATTATTGATTGTCATAAATTACGGTTATCGGATAAGAAAATATTTTTGATTGATCAAAATATCTCAAACAGATTACCATAAACTAAAAGTCTACAAACAGAACGAATGCTCAACCAAAGTCAAAAGTAACATTTGGTGCGTAGTGGAAAAATGTTTCCATTCGATTGTCTATTTTATGACTACTAACATACTAAGACCCTATACATGTAGATACTTAGATAAACAGTTACTAAATTCTTAAGCGATTTAACTTTATATTTCAACATGATGTTAATAAATCAAGAGAAGTTTAAATGCAAACAATAGTTGAAAAAAAATTAACATTTACAAGTCATTTAGAACAACTACCATTTTAACGAATTGCACAGTTAAACATTCGATAAAACAATAAGAAAAAGAAAAGAATTCAAAAGATACTTGATGTAAACCCCACTACGTTTTATTGTATGTAAGGTTTCAATGATTATAAGTGACAAAACTGTCAAAACGTGAATGTGTTTATACTTAAACACAGAAAAGTACGCGTATGCTTTTTTCATCTGACGCCGCAATTCTGAAAGGTGACCACATTCCTTTTTTTGACATTTTTTCTTACAATAAAATGATTTTGATTTCAGATTTAAGTGTCACGATGTCATCGACAATTTTACTTTGGTTAAATTTGTTGAAGATAATTTTCTAAATTTTTCTGTCTCTTTAGTTATCTTTCTTTATATTCCAAACTTTCTAATATTGAGAATTTTGAATGCTATTAATATCAAATGCCTTTCCCTAGGCTTGTTCTTGTTGCATGTATCAAGGAAGAAAAACATGAAATCTATAACTTGTGTGATTATGTTATGTAGATGAAAAAGACAGAACTAAAGCACATTCAATATACATATAATCACTAATATAATAACTGGGATGAGGTTTTATGGTAAAGTAAATAAAGCTTACAAATGTTAAGTTGCAAATTAGTGCTTATCCAAATTATTGTTAAATTCTTATTGATCATATATATATATATATATAACACGCTAAAAATAACCAACGACACGAACAATAAAGTGAAATATTGATAATAAACTGTTTATAAATTATAGATCACTGTCACATCGAGAAAATGACCTAGTCATGTGTTAAGTACAGAAAATGGAGGAAGAGAAATTGCCATACGTCCTTTTAATTCTAGCCTTGGATGGCTAAAATTGTCGTCCTTATTTTAAATGCATACGTTGTACTGTGCTAATTTCGATGCGGATGAAGTAAACCCTGATTTGTTGAAAAAAGTGGCATAAATATTAGCAAGGACCCTTCTTTCACGCACAGTCAACGCAGACCAATATATTCATTTTAATTAACACACCGTTTGTGAAAATTAACAGCTGATTTAGACATTTATTACAAAACAATGACCTGTATTTACAAGAGCTAGAAGCAAGCGTATCGAAATGGTCAATAAAACGAGAGAACTGTTGCAATTTAAGATAATAAGATCGTAAATAATGTTGAAAAGCTCATAAATTGTGATTTTAATGACTTTTTAAAATGAATTACGCAGCTGATTATTGCAGATGATGTATCTACACACAGATGTACAACTTTATAAGTGTTTCCGTCAATAAAAACAGTGTACAATTTAATTCATGTTGTTTTTTATGTCAATACAATGTCAATACAGTCAAATTTTTAACTGTTATTTATCTTCAATGCATTTTTACAACTTAAGTGTCGTTATTGTATCTATCATATCTGTCAATACAAACAGTTGAAGAATTTGAAGTCCTATCTGTCAATACAAATAGTTGAAGAATTTGATCAATTTTGATGTCATATCTGTCAATACAAACAGTTGATCAATTTGATTAGTATATGTTAATACAAACAGTATAAAAACTTGATTACTGTTGATGTTATTTTTGTCAATAGCTGTCAAGAGTACAACTTGAACCTTTACATATACCAGCCCACCCGTAAATTAATTAAATCATTTATATCTCCACCCATGTAAGGTATGCTATTGCTAAACGGTAGTATTCCTAGTAACTTCGATGCAATTTACCCCTCACGTCTTCAGTCATTCCCACATCTGACCTAGGTGCTCCATAAGGTTTGACTACTATAGTTCGTCCCAAGTTACTGTGTCCGTCACTTTTGCACGATTTTTTGCAAAAGAAAAAAAAATTCAAAAAAATAGAACACATACCTGTCAAGAAGGTTCAATTAGAATCGATGAAAGGGTAAACATCTAAGATTTCTTCAATGGCACCTCTTCTATTTTCATCCTGTGAAATTGACAGGAACGAAAACAACTTTCCTACGGAGAATTATAATGAAAAATGTTGACATCTTTTATCATTCGGTAGTCACTCGAAACGCCTCGCAAAATTTTTCAACGTTATCATCCGGGTACTTTCATGTCACTTGTAAAGCAAAATCCCCGCAGACTTTTTTATTTTTTCAAGCTGTGTATATGCAACCTAACATGATAGAAGGGGCGTTTCAATGCAGAAATGATGGGATTTTTTTTATAGCATTGAATAAACATCGTTGAATTCTGAGGTATTTATGAATATCGAATAATTTAAGAAAATGTGCTGCATAAATATCCTTGGACAGAGTATAGCAATCCAGCTCCCCTTATAAGTATATCTAATATACCTTCGCATTTATGTTTCGCAGACAACGAAGAATAAAACCTGGGACAAACAGTACATTGACCTAATCAAAGTTGTACAATCCAAGTTTTATTCGCTTTACAACCCAAGCCCAGTCGAAACAAATTTCAATTTAATCTTAAACTGATGCAATGTCGATATTTGCCAGTATCTACCTAACAAAGTATCCGAATGACGCCCATTGCATTTTATACTAAAACTGAGCTCTCGTTTTTATATATGTCATCACAAGCACCACTGGCCACATAACCTCTATCACCTTCGAAATGTTATGATAATAACTTAAAGGGCTCAAATAGTGCAAAGTACCCGTGCATAGTTTAACAGTGAATGGGCAAGTACATCTTTGAAATAAATAAAACTCAACAACTACGTTAAAGATACATTTAATACAACAATATTTACCGTTGGTTCCATTTCACACCTATTATACTGGCGTATTTTGTGTCATAAGTGGAACATTTGGTGAATCAACAATAACATCATCGGTATTCATGATAGTCTGTAGATTTCGAAGATAGACTACCAGGGGCTTTGAGGTTCTTTACATAGACACATTTACAACAAAGTTATATGAGACAAGAAGGTTTCTTATTGTACAATACAATTCATACAGAAGCTTTAGGTGAACAATATAGCTTGTAGGAGACTTGATTTTGCTGTCGTTTTTTGCGTTTTGTTCTTTTAATTTTTACTTTTGATTATGATTTATTCGTTCTTTTGATCATTTTACCGTGAAATATTTTCTCGTCAGTTTTTAATCGACATAATCTGTCGATACAAGAAGCATACTAAGAAATATATATTATGACACGATTTTTAACATTCCTACAATTTATGATCACGAGTTGATGTTGCGCTGCGTATAAAAAATTGCGTTTTATTTTTTTTTCAAAAATGTTAATTTTAAATTAAATTGTATAACAACACACTACAATGAAACTACATCGTCAAAATTTGTATTTTAGGGCACTTTTCTTTACTCATTCATATGTAAAATTAATTTCTCAATGTTTTGCAATAATTTCTATTCGAATTTTATCTACAATTACTTTATCACAAGTGATTTCATTAGAGTTTTTAAATTGGTAAATTATTTGTAATTGTGATTTGATGTGAATCTATCTCTGGAATATTAGCAATAAAATTATCATTAAATCTTCGTAAACATATATGTTGGCAAAACAGAATCAAACTCAACACAAAAGTCTTTCCACGAATATAAATTTGAATTTAATGAATGTTTTTTAATGTTTACATTTGAACCAGATGTTCCAAATGATGCAATATTTTCCGAAAACCCGTCACCTGGTGTCAACCTTAATTAATGAATCAATATCATTGATGAGAGTCTAATAAAAACCTCAAAGGAAGTCTGTAATCACAATTTGTCAGTCTATAAAAAGTCCAGTACCTTGCAACAAGGTGGAAACAATAAATCAAATTCGAAGTTATTTTATCTTCTTGTTCATCCTTTTCTTGATGTGAACTTTAGCTCAGATGACCTTGTGAAGAATAATTTTGAATGCAAAGTAGCTTAGGCATTTCCTTTTCTGAAAAGTGACCAATTGATTCGCTGAGCAGGAAGAGAAGGATGCAGATCGAGACGAAATTAGAAAGCGCAGAGAACTGATTGGAATTCAAATCTACTTATTTTGAATGAATGGTGTGTATAGTGCCTCATTGAATTATTCATTTGTACCTGTATTGTACCAATACACCCTTTCGCCTTAGGCTTCCACACGATTATATTGATATTGAATAATAAACATGTATATCATACATCAGTTATTTTAGAATTTCAAATAGTCTCTGTATGTATGTGCACTTCGTCAATTGTGTAACTCACTTTGACAGTAATGTAGACTAACCAGTAAAAAAATTCACCAAATATTTTAAATGCTATTTTATCTCTGTGATAATTATAATTCATAATTGCAATTTGATACATGTATACATGTATATTAAATCAAAATGCATATAAAGCTTGCTTCTTTTAAGCAACAACATTATAGATTCAGTATTGTAAATGCACCTTTAAAATATTTATATTTGAATAGATCAGTGCGACTCGATTATACAATTGTAGTGATATTTAAGGAAGAAGGAATTTCAGTATTTTGAATATTATGAGGTGATCAAATACGGTCGGGGGTGATCAAATCCAGCCGGAAGAACTTTATGAGAGATTTGATCACGCCCAACCGTATTTGATCACTTCATAATATTCACAGAATGATTCTTTCCCACTTATATTTATATAGTTTTCAGGAATTGTACGATTTAAAAATATTAAAATACATGTAGTAATATTGATGACATTTATTGGACTATACGTTACAAAATCGATTCGTAGTGTTATCACAGACAAAGACAATATAGCTATATTAAATATTACAATCGATGATTGAAAACGAACAATTTTCCCTTATTTTTTTTTCTATTGTGATTTTAATGTCAGCACTTTTTAATATTCTTTTATGGTTGTAAATTCCAGAAGAATTATTATTATTACAATCTATATATAAAATGTCTAAGATCAGGAATATTGAATTTATCTTATCAATAACATTAACTTTACATTGGAAGTATCTTAGATATCAATCTGTGTTTTTTAGATACATGTAAAAATTATTACTTACTTTATTTACCATAAAATTGTTTCATATTTAACAGTTAAGAAGAAAGGGATTTATTTAGGAGTGGGAATAAAAATAAGTTATGCAATTACTTTGCCAATACAATTCGCATCATGGCTTTAATTACATGAAGTGAGATACTTAGAATTTAAAAAAATGAATCATTTTATCATAAATTATTTGTTTAATGTTTCTAAGAATCTAACTTTCATTATGGTCTTGCAATTAAAACAATGATATAAGATAGGCAAAACAATGTTAAATGATCAGCCATGTATATGCTTATGTTGTCCAATTAGCAGATTCTCTTTGTGACCACAACTAGACATTTTTCCAAGTTTTAGTTTGTTTCATAAATATGCATTATAGAAAAAAGTTTAGAAATAAATCACTTTGAGAGTTGTATTCTAAATGAAGTCACGTATTCACGTAAGTCACGTATGAACAGCTTATCAAAACACTGTAAGCTAATTTATTGCTTTTTCTTTAGTTCAATTCCAATTTGATTGATTCATGTAAGACATCGATATTACTTATTTGCTCAATTAAAACACGTTTCACATTGTTTCTAAACAAACATTTGAGCAGTTAGTTACCAGTTACTCAAAAGAAGATATACTTTTTCCGTTTTATTACGTGGGTAATATACTTAGGCATCTTGTTCATGAAAATTTTTTTCCAGTTTATAAACGTTTACAATAATTACTTGTTTTCGAAATATATCTAAGTTATCTCTTTAATATAATTTTAAACCTGCTACAGATATTTGTTAAAAATATCAAGTCTTTTCCTTCTTTTCATGATTATTCTGCAATTTATAGTCTACCTACAATCTAGTAGTGAAAAAACAAATGCGAAATACGTGAAGTAATACAGGAGATACTAAAACATTACGTGTTCTTTTATTTTTATTCCTGCGGCTAAACAAGAATAACTTCCATTATTTTTTGTAATTATTTGGCCATGCATATAACCATATTTTTATTGAACTACATTCATTAACCTTATTGATATAGTGTGATATGGTGACGAGATTACTATTAGACGATGCTTTTTAATCATTATGAATTTTTTTTATTAGATATGCATTTCGGTATAAAGAGTCCACAAAAAATAAAATCATTTTGTGAAAATTTATATTGCTAGATAGTGAATGTATTTTATATAAGTACAATTGAGAGGACTATCTTTTGGAAAGAAATTTCATCCAATAATACAATAAATAAGTTCAAGTTCCAGAAAAAAAGTTACTTAATATCTTGTTGGTTAGTACCATTATGGGACATGACCACTGGTCTATAATTAGACTGTAACAAACTTTTGTATTACGATAGATTCCAATGAATTTTAACCCATCTTCCTCCTCCCACACAATCCTTTTTTATAATTTTGAAATTCTGGGACAATAATATTTCATGAAAGAAATATTATTATCAATAACCATTGGTATGTTAAATAGTGTCACTATATAACAATATCCATGTACGTCGTGAATGAATACAACAGTGTAAATCTGCAAAGTTAGGTTTTTAAGTTTCATCAAAGTAATTAAATTCAACTGTCTTGGTGGGCAACTGATCATTACTTATTTATGTTCAGTTTGTTTGGCCTCGTTTTCTTTCATATCCGGAAATCGCTTGATGATTTTGTCAAGCCGCGCTAGTTGGAGACAACTCTAAAACAGTAAATTACACAAGTGCTATTGATAATTGAAAAGTATTCGAATTAAAAAGTATGACTATCTTTTTATAGAAATATGAACTACACAAAATTTGAAGATCAAACAGACTTAATTTCTCAAGCATTAAATTATAAAACTGCAAAATATTTTGACTTGATTTATTTACGGATTTGCACTTGAAAAGTCTTGATTGCAAACGGATCAATGCATACTTATTTTTATCACATTTAACGAAATAGTTTTTTCAACCCGTCACCTCGAGCCAACAAATGGTCCACAAGAAACGGCGCATAGTTTAGGTAATTAGGAACTGAATGCATCGGAATGACAATATTTACAAGATGGTAATTTTTAAAGCATGTCAATTCAAACTGTGACCCCGAACCAATAATGGAACCCACAAGCACTGCATAGTTTAACGTAAAAATACACGAATAATATTTTAAAACGCACTATGCTACATATTTGGATAAAATATCTATGTACGCATTTTTGTACTCTATACATGTATATGCCAGTTTGTTCAACTTGGAACTCCTAGACCATAAACGGGGCCCAAAATATGAATATACAGTAAAACCTTTCATGTTCTTCTTTTAAAAAGACTACAATACTGCAAGTTGTGCTATTATTATACAATCATCCCGATATATTGTACTTTATGTGATTTAAAACCTTGACCTATGGAATAAAATTGGTTTCCAATGAGGATTAGAATAATCAACATACAAATAAATATGACAACCACATGAATAATCGGACATCTAGAGGGATGAAAAGTTCCGCGTGTTGATATATAAAGGACCTTTTTGTTTTATACTGCTTTGTAAGAAAAGAAACTACAAGGATATATACTGTTTGCAATACTATAATGACAGCATAATGACAAAGATATTTACGATAATTAAATTGTTCAACCTGTAATTCCCAGAACGATATTAGTGTTATTTTAGAGGTACGTAGGCAACCATTCCTTAATTACGAAAGTAAGTTCATATTGTTTGAACCCCCACCCGGCCACAATAGTAATTCCGACTTTGAAATTGAGGACTTAGGAATTGTTAATCGGGTGAGCGTTATAACCCATGTGCAAAATGTTTTTTCTTCTGTTTATTATTATTTTTATCAATTAACACTTAAAATATATTCATATGCATATATGTATAGCAGATCACCACGAAATATAAAATTTAAATCAAAATATAATAATATCGTATAGTTGTAGTCTCTGGATTGTGAATTTCAAAAGGAAATGTGTAGGAAATATGGATATATTCTAATATGCATTTAAATAATTGCACATAAAAGTACATAAATATAGTTAAAAATTCAATCTGCAAAATTGTAATATAAAAGTGGCAACAATGTAAAAAGAATAATTCTTTGTCATATAGGCTATTCATTTTATTACTATGAATAACAATATCTCGACAATTTGATTTAATAAGTTCCTTTTATAGAAATTATACCTGGATTTATAGTAATATTACAGTGCGCATAGGAATGCTTTTTTGCATTCAAAACACCGTTTTCTCTCTTTTCAGTGGTATTAATTTTTTTTTTCCTTCTTGAAGAAATTGATACACGTTATCCATACATGTGAGTAAGAATTAAATAATCTTCTTAAATCTGCATTTATTCTATCTATAAAACGGTATCAGTTGGAGAAAAATATATTTTTTAAAATTTATAATTAGAAATGGGCATTCGGAAGTACACAATTGAAAGATATGCAATATCCCTTTGTTTTATAAAATAATTCACACATATTTTTCCCGGAAATGAAATAATGCACAACTGTTTTAAACCAAATTGAATGCATAAAAATAAAATCAAATGAATATTTTGTTGCAACTTTGTTTAGCAACAGAAAAATACTCTGAATGAAACTTCACAATACTATTCATTAAGTAGATGTGAAAAGCATTTGTAAGTGACTTCGGAAAATTTAAATCAAATATTTTTATTCTAATTCCTCTTTATTGTTCAACATTTCAAGGTCTGGAAAACTAGACCAGTATGCATACGTTATGTAAATCATTTTATAATTATCATCTAAAGCCGCCAATTTTGACAATTTTTTGGTTTTCCATTTCCTGAACTGCACAAAGCCAGCAGCCCACCCATACAAAATATTTAATAATTTTAAGCACTCCTTGATTTTTTTGTGCGTGACGAACTATCCTGCACTGTTTAGTATGCTCTCTTGTTTTTATTTTAATACCAATTGCATAATAAGGTAAGCGCGGTGTGAGTAAAAATGTTTGAATTTATACCACGTAAACTTTAAAAGGGTGTCGTCTCAACGTAGCATCTCTTGTGCAGTATTCAAAAACAATATAACAATCAGATATGCATCATGGAGTATACTAGCAGAGCTATTGCTTTCTTTAATATTAAGTTTACTGAGAGATGTTGTTTGAAGCTTTTGTTTAATAAAATTTTTTGTTATATTATGTTAATGATGTTTCAAGGTCTTAAAATATTCTGAAAAGAGCAAATGCACTTTTAAAAATAAACAACTGATGAAAAGCATATAAAAAATGTGCAAAAGGTATGCTATCATACAAATTTACTTTGAATTTTATTTATAAATAATTAATCAAGATATTATTTACCTATCGTTGCCCAATTTCCATATAAAGCGTTAAAACACTGCTGTGACATCATTCAATTATTCTTGCTATCAAAAAACTTACCTTTGGCAGTCCGATATTAGTGAGCTAAGCATCAGTCTGATATTACTGTAATATCAGACTGTTGCAGTACTCATGGTACTGGACCTCAGGTAAATCAACAATTAAATTGAATAAAATTTAGAGGCATTGTTTTAAATACAGTATATGCCAAGTTCACTTCTCTATAAAACTATATCAGTTTTTGACCATTACATAACTCAAACTGATACTGTTTCATACAGAAATGTATTCTGGCAACAAGTACATCCAGTACATAGGAAAATATTTAGGATTTTTTCTTAATAATTGTCTATACTAAAGACTGGAAAATTTTTATCCTCCTTATCTTATTTTGTTTAAAAAGAGATATCTTTTACCAATGCATGATAACTATTCAATTGAAATTCGTTCAAATCATCATTTCACCTTGTTGGTAATGTAATATTCAGAGAGCAATTAAGTATAATAATTACTCCTATATGATAAATGTATCTCATAACGATTCAATGCATTATTCTACGTTGATATTACTGACAATGTATCATGCCAACAATTAGTTGACATTTTAGATGAGTAAAGTAATGTTGTATTATAAGAAATGCTGTCATCTTACATAATAAAAAAACTGCCTCAATGGTGGCTTGACACCAACGACTGCCATCAAGAATAAAAGAGGAGACCGTTTACACTAATGTCGAGTTCAGATTTTCATGACAAACATTTATGTGTTAACCGCAATGGAAGGTGAGATTTTCTAGATTTTAAGCTGTTAATGTTATCTCAGCATACCGATGCTAATAATTCCGTTGTCTTTTGAAGTGGTTTAGTAGTATAAATACTTAAAACAGAGATCGAATAAATAAGGAAAGTTGTTTAAATCGTTTAAACACCCACATCAAATAGAGAAGTCATTAACTTTTTTTTGGGAGGGGAGGGGGGAGGAGGGGAGAGGAGGAGGTGTTTAGGGAGGTCCTCTTATATTCTGAACAAAAATGTCTTCAGTACGGTTGTATGATCTTCCCGTTTTCGTATATTATTTTAATATGAGGCTGTTTCTCTCTCATTAATTTTTAATATAAATATTTATAAAAAAGGTATAAAAAATGTATAAAAAATATACATTTTTATAAAAAAAAATGTAATTCTTTTTACAATGTTTCTTTACAATAATATGTTTTACGGTGCTACCGTTGTGGCAAGCGCAGCAAGAATTACACATACCTTGCATCATTGTCAACTTAAAAATATTTTGACAGTTATCAACTAACATCAAAGAATTTTTGAGAGAGAGAGAGAGAGACAGACAGACAGGCAGACAGACAGACAGAAAGAAAGAACAGAGAGAGATAACAGACAGAGAAGAACAGAGACAGACAGACAGACACAGAGAGAGAGAAAAAACAGAGAGAGAGAGAGAGAGAGAGAGAGAATTGTATAATATATCTAAGTTTAAAAAAATTCTTACAAAATACATAGACTTGCTTCCCCCTAAACCGTTCTTTACTTTTGGAGAGAATTGATCAGTCTGTAAAATGTAATTTGTGTTTAATTAGGTCAAAAGGTGTAATCGATAAATACAGAATAATTTTTTTTGTACCTTGTTGTTATCTGACTTATTTTTTTTTCCTAGTCCATAATTTTTTTTAATGTGTTTATTTTTGCATTCTAATAACATATTTTTTTTCCGTCCCCCCCCCCCCCCCGTCCCTGTTTGTAGGTGTGTAATTTCCCATTTTCCAATTTAATGGTTTGACAATATGCAATATCTGCATAGATTTTTTAACTGTTTATTTTTCCTCTTTATTCCTTTTCATTTAGTTCAAAATGACCTTTTTTAATTTCCTCCCTACTTATACTTACTGTACATGCATGCAAAATTAGCTTAAAATTAAATGTATATGACAGTAAAGTATGGCTCTTGCTTGTATATGTATAATTTCTCTATCAAAAAAAAAAAAATAATAATAATAAAAATAAAAACAAATCATCTGAGGCAGGTATCGCAGTTTATACTGAAATAGCTAGTACACGCATTACAAAAGTTTGATCCACCTCTAAATTAATCGCGGGAAATATAGCGCGAGATCACTGTAACGTCATACGTTAAAATCTCTAATCATTTGTTTACGTATTTCAACTCAATACGAAGGAATGGAAGCATGTAAAAATTCTACTCAAAACGTGTCTTCGAACCTCAAGGCACCGTAAATTACAAGTTAAATGTTCAGTTGCGGATCCAGGATTTCTTGAAAGGGGGGCCCAAAAGGCCGGGGGTCTGGGGGCCGCCTTGAGGCCCCCAGTGGGTCCAGGGCAAAGCCCTGGTGGGGGCTCAGGGGGCGAAGCCCCCGGACGCTCCCAGGTTTTAGGGGTTTTTTAAACACTTTTTTGAGCTATTCTAGCAGTACTTGACACATTATAAGATCTATGAATAACAACAAAAACTGATTTACTGTAGTACTATTAATTTTATTTTAAAAATTTTGATCACAAAAGGGGGGGGGGGCATTTTCTTGATGAATCTGTAGGTTATTCTCGTTCTTTTTTCCGCGCGCACTGGTTCTTAGAGCTCGCTTCGCTCGCCGGCGAGCTGCGCTCGCTATTATTGAACAATGATATGTCATATGAAAGTGTAATTTTTCTTGTTGACTTGATAGAAAATGCAAGCATTGAAGATGAAAATCTAAAATGACGATTAAGCAAATAGTACACAATGAAACATTTTGAACCTAATTTGCGATTAAAAGAAAAACCGGAAATGGTAATGACGGAGGAAAATAAAACTGGCGACAATGAGACATAGATTGTATATAAAAATTAAGGGGGTATGAGACACCTCCATGTTGTGACGTACTTCCTATCGAAATAAACAATTAAATCAAGTGTTTTCTTTCCAAAAATTGTTACCTAACAGCGCAGCGCAATACTAGTAGATTAGAGCGTAAACTACGAATCTCTAAGTCATGAGTTCGAATCCCGCTGGTTCTTTCATATTTTTTACCTTTCCAAAAAATTTCAAAACATATTTTTGGGTCAAATATTGTAAAATTTGAAAATTCTAAATAGGTGACAGTATTTTGATTATAATGAAGTATTTATCCACGTTAATATCGACAGGTGTCCAATACCACCTTAAATTAAGAGGGCTCGATGTTCGTGGCCATTTTTAGACTGTACTGATCTCCTTTAAAAGAAGAGCTCTGTATAAAAATATAGTAAATTCCCAAATTTAAAAGATAAAACTAAGGATTTTTTTCTTTACTAAATGATAATTTATAGCTAAACAAATCATATCTTAAAATTTTTTAGGCAGATCTGGTGGTTAATTTGTTGACCACCCAGCCTCCTTAATTATAATGATATTGATATCATCTACTAACCAAAAATATGGAATTTTGAGACAACCAAACTAACCTTTTTAGGAAGTTATATAAATTGCACTTTATGCAATGTCATTTTGGGCTCTAAAAAATCAATATATCACGAGTGTACATTTTTACATGCATTGCCAACAGTTTTTCAATGGAAGACAATAGTCCTTTTCTATTGTACTTTTGCAAAATAAAGAAAATCTTACTTAAAGTGTACGATGAATAAACTCTAATTACTTGATGTTTTTGATTGTTTGATAGTTTGATATCAAGGTAAACAGTTATGTAGTTATGCGTGTCATTATTGCATACTATATCATTAAAAGTAAAAATATACTTAAAGATATTTACTTCCACTAATTATGATCCCCTCTGTTTCTTACGACAATTGATTGTAGTTCACAGCTGTATAGAAACTGACAGGACTGAAATCTACACGATCCACTTCTAACCAGTTTATCGATCGGTCAAAACCTTTAGCAACCTAAGAAAAATCACGGACTGCACAAAATAATCATGATGATGTCAGACTCAAATTCCCATATAAGACGATTTGGCTATTTCTTTTATCCAACGTGCTGATATACATTAACAATAATTTAGTTACTTTTACTTACTTTTTACGATCAATTCATTAATTTGTTAAAGGAACTTAAAGATGTAAATATAAACAATAAAATGCTTTCTTTGATGATTCATGCGGGTTGTTCTTTAAATAAACTTAAAGTAAACGGTCAAACATGTTTTACTTGAATTACAATCATTGTAAAATCAAATCTATCGAAAACATTTGGTAATCAGTGTTCGATAATACATGTACTTTATTCAAATGGTCCATTTTTAATTATCTAAAAACAATTTCTTTCTTCTTTTACAATTATATGTAATTACCAAAATTACATTAATTATAAACATTTATGGTATTCTTTCTTTCTTTCTTTGTCACTCAAAAATCAGTTTTTAAAAAGGTATCAGCAATGTTCAATATATGCTTTGTATTTTTCTCTTTTCAATTTAAGGCTATATTAATTTATTATTCACTTTTAAGCAACCAAATGTTTCTAGCTCTTTGATAAAACTGAGAAACGAATCGGATTTTAATTTACATTCTTTAATAGAAAAAAATATAGCGCCAAAAGACATGCGGAAAGTATTAAAAGAACGTGTCAAGAAAATTTCTCACAATGATAGGTGTACCTGTCAATTGTATGCACGCTGAATTTAAACAGTTTTATTTAAAATGTATAAGGCCCTTAGATTCTTATTCATATAATAGAGGAAGTTGATATATATCTCATAAAAATTGTTTTACTGTGATTCGCAATGACTGAATGGCTATACGGCAATTATCAGTTACAACATAAACTCATTAGATAAATCATGGTCAACATTGCTCTGTATATTGTTAACAGCATTTTTTTTCATACGTATAAAAATGGGGAAATACACTTTTATAGAGCTTGGTCAGTCAAGCCAAGGCAAAAAATTGTTGCACCGGACATTTGCATAAAAGTATTTCACAATATAGTGCATTGAAAATAATACTTATCACAATATCTTACAGTAAAATTTCAGCAAAATTAAACAAACAACAAAACAAAACAATTATAAACATTGCAAGATAGGTTGGATTTCAAGATTTATTACAGCATTGCTAGGATCCTTACATCAAACACGTATTGTTTTTCACACACAAATATAAGAACGAAAGTTTGCAAGGATAATGAAGGATGTTGATATTGTACAATACTTATCATTTAATGTCAACATAACTTCGGGATTTCCTTTCTACGCGAGTGAAACGGAAGAGTTTCTGGCAATAATTCTTTTCTCACTGTACCAATACTGCACCTGCAAATAAAAAAGTTATGATTTATGTAGAATTGTCTTTAATGTCCAAGATAATAAGAAAAAATTATTGTGTAAATGGTTTTAAAAAACACTTATGTTTAATATTTAATCGACAAAAACTTTTTCATACAATTTAACAGAAAATCGTGTAACAAACCTTTGATGCAAAAAAGTCTTGTAAAAGTGATTCGACGAAATGGATGTAGAAGGTCCATCTTGGTTTTCTCTTTCATTAATGTTGTCTCTGGTAGGGTTTGCCGTCATAGTATTTTATACAAACATGACCTAGAGTAGTGGAAAGAAGATCAATGATAAACCTCTTGGTGATAGACGTACATTAAAACGTTTAATGATACAGGACGACATAAAAAAATACTTCAACCAATGAAATGCTAGTACCTTATGCTACAGTCGCTCTCATTCTCCACCAAGATTTTACCCTCCGCAGTGGCGAAAAAGTTTGAACTGCTGCTGGGACTTGCCGATTGGGTGGAAATGACACTGTTTTCAGAACCTTGGATTTCTTTGGTCGGGAATAATCTTTAAACGATGCAAAAATCCTATCCCATATGAATACACGGAGATCTTGCTTATAATAGTCGCAAGGAGTTGAAAATCTAATCATATCTGGAACCTCAGTACCATCAAGTCGAATGGGTATTATTTTTCTTGTTTTGGCACCTGTAAATGTTTTATTTCATGGATTAGAATGCATTTCAATTAAAGTCTTAATGCTCAAAATTTATGGCAGTTTGCAATTCCTTCCTGTCTTTATATAAACATTTATATACTTACTTGGCGACATGGAATGGGCAATTCGAAGTTGAAAATGAAACAAATCACTCTCCATTGATCCCGCCGAAATTACAACTAAAACTTTCTTACATCTGCAATTAAAACAAATAATCACGATGAATCAAATGATAATCTGAACACAACTATGCAGATGAATTTGAGAATTGAAAAGGAAAAAGCTATAATATAATTTTTACCTTTTCTCGATATTTTCAGCCGTGGCTACAGCTTCAAAGGGTTCGTTGTTATCCGTCCATGGCACGTAGAGTCTGAGGTTGTAGGGAGGGGAGGTCAGAACTTGGGTCATAAGACTGACGAACTCCTGGTCCTGACCATGGGGGTTGTAAATCACAAAAGCGTCGTATTCAAAATTGTCCATCCTGACTGAAAAAATGAAGTTTTTTTCAATTAAACCATCTTAAAATTCTTTCTAAATACATCTGCATGTTTACAATACATATACCTTTGCTGATAAACATTAAATCTTACCTATGCAACAATATATTCCTATGTAAAATATTAAAAAGTAAAATCCAATATCTTTACACCTCCAATGATGATAAGAATATGACTCGATTCTACACTCGATTCCTATTTATATTCAGTTGCGTAAAGGTCGAACGTCATAGTACAGAGAAATACTGAAGGCAAGTAAAGAAGGCCAATAAGGTTAAAGTTGATGTCTAGCCAATAAGATACAAGCTTATCAGCATACTTTATTGACATTGCGGTTTTGCGGTTTTGCTAGTGTTTTTTAAGTAGATGTTTTATGAATATAAAAAAGCTGTTTTGTATATTCATCAAAATATGTTAGTACAAGCATGATTACTATCAGATAGGGTCAGGGGTTTCTTTTTTATTTATTGTTATCCTGATTCTCAAATCAAGATCAATAAATTACCAAAACGTACAATGCTGGTAGTGATTTCAGCCGGAATAAAGGTTACCAGTCATCCAATCATATTCGATCTTTTGATAATCCATACAAATACGTGTATCTAACTTAATCTATTCATTTTATATAATAAAAAAGATAAGATTTTTAGAATAATTCGAAGGTCATATAAATTTTATAAATGAAATACGTTGTGAAAATCTTTGAAAATAAGAGCACTGGAACCTTTACTTAGATATTTTTTTTCCTTCCATAATAGAAAAAATTGACTTGATTTTGAATTTTTCTTTTGAAATGGAAAATAATTTGCTATTTTAAATAAAATGACGCAAAAGAAAACATTTCCGCACATATACAAGGGGACTGTTATTTAAATCTTTAGAAAAAAGGAAACAAAATGTGTAATTTGTAAATGAACAAGGATGTAATTTATTTTGAAATACCAGTAATCAACTCAAACCACCGGCACAGATGTTCTATTGTCATATGTTTCCAAGGTCAAATTATTATCTGGGTGCATTATCTATCTATGGTGGAAAATATAAAGTATGTAGTCGTCAAAGTACAATTTCTGCTTTCCTGAAACAAAACGTGGACGACTGAAATATACATTTTCTACATGTAATAAAAGTTCATAAGTTTTTATGATGCTTAGCATATAAATTGTAGTTTAATAAACCTGTGCGTCAAAGCCCTAAACCTTGAATGTGTTTATGGCTATGTAAACTGTCAATCAACGGGAGTCGACTTACATAAGCAGTTCTAGAAGACTGGATCGTGCGTCACTGGGGGACCGATTTAGTCTATAGAGCGTAAATAGATTTACTTGTATTGGCCAGTGCTCGACAATAAATGGATCACAAATTGTCTGTTTCAGTCAGGATGCTTATTATGTTAAGATATTATCTCTATTTCTAGTTTCTGGAGCATGCTTTTTAGAAATAAATTTGCCTCTATACACTGACAGATGATGCAACAAAGCTAAAAACAATTCAATATCGAGCAACCATAGAAAACTTTATCATCTTGTCAATCTTGGTACATGTACAATAATAGTACAAGTGTTCTGAGCAATGTCAACCATGATTTAGAAAAAAAAAACGATGAATGAACTTTACTCACATTGTGATGCATTATATCGTATTATCATTTTCATACCTATCTTTTTTTCATATCAGAATGCAGTTCATTGATTAAATGAATATTTATGACCGCGGAGATCTTTTATTTCACTTTGCTGGAGACTAACCGAGTAGGCATTGGACGATTCTTAGACAATTCATAGGAAATTAACATAAATTGACATTTGATTAAATAACAAATGTAAAATGTTGAAAAAACAGATCTTTTTAGAAATTTTACATCTCCTTATGCAAAGGTCAATTCTTTTATTTTGAATTTGAACTATCCTTTGTTTTTTATCTTCATTACATAACATATTTGAATTTTCCACACGATCACAAAAGTGCATCTTTTAAATGATAAATTGACGTCTTGTTTTCTCAATACTCAATATGTGTATATAGACAAGAACTTTAGTTAATTCTATTAATGCGATTACATTTGTGTTTTTTCTTAAACAGTTTGAATTTAATCATTGTTGCTCTACTCCGTAAGAAGGGTTCAATAACGCGAGTCAGTTTACTACCACGTAAAGTATACCTTGCATCTGACAAGACTTGCATCAAATGACATGATAAATCATATCAAATACTTTCTTCATTTATCAATAAAAAATGATAGAGGCGAGACCTAATCAAAGGGTCGGGATAATTAGCACAAATATTTACATTAATCATTGGTTTTCAACCAAATATTGTCACTCAAGAAATGAAGTTAACACAGAGAAAGGCCCAGCATGGTACAGATGATGCAGACGGATTTACCGTGCGAATTCCAAGTATAGTATTGAAGTATTTATCTTGTTATGAGTGAATTTGCAATTAGTTTCCAATGTAACCTCTATTCTTTGGCCTTAATATTTAAAGAATATTTATGGCATAAAACATTCAATCAATCGATTGGGAGAGAGTTTGAATCATTCTAATTTTATATTTCAGAGAAATCTAAACGAAGATTACATAGAAAATAGGTTACATGCATACAACTCAATGATCAAATAAGATATGAAATTAGATATTGAATTAATATGCAACCGTATTTCAATTCTACGTTGGAACATTTAGGTCACATTTATATTTTTCGAAGTAACCTGAAAAAAAAATCTTGTGCGCACACACGCGCTATATCTATATATATATATATATATATATATATATATATATATATATATATATATATATATATATATAAAGCAATAAATAAAACCAACAATACTAGGCATCTTTAAAGTGTCGGATTTAATATATAGATACTAACCCAGTAAATTGAATATATAAAGCACTAAAAATGGCTAACGACACGAACATTTGAACAATTTGTTGTCCCAAAAATTTGACAGTTTCAATTGCCTTGTGAGCACAAATTATGCTATTTTTCTTTTTAATTCTTTTACTGAGGTTAATGTGATATTGTGTGTCAAATACCGATATTGTGCATGGGAAGGGATCGTTAAAGAAAGCAGCTGAATTTCAAATAGTAAGTAAGAAATGTGAATTTTATTAGTTTACAATATGGCTTAACAATTTCTATGCCCAATTCCGCAATACAGTCTCAAATGAAGGATAAAAAATATAATATGTATGTTGTAAAATATGTTGATCGCCTCTCGTATATAATACTTTTTCTTGTTCCATTCAATGGCATATGTACAGCATAGGTAAGAATAACAAAGCAGCAGTTTGTCACATTTTTACATTGTTTTCTTGGGGTATTTCAAATACGCATAGATAAAATGAGGATTACATTCCTAATCGGTAGAGACTGCAGAGACTTTTCATTTTTTACATTTAACGCGAACTGTTACACCGTAGACCCCGAGTATACTGATATATGTAAGGCGGTGACACAAAATATCCTTAACAACTTTGACAATTAAAACGTTTCATTTTATTATATATAGAGATTAATTTTGCAATTTATGTTTGAGAACATGTGTGTCTTAAATGTACAATACAGTTGATGCTTCATTAGAAGTATTTCTTAAAGGACACACTAGTTTTTAACATACTACTCGACAGCTATGGAGACAAAATGACTGAAATTTTTATTCATAAATGTGGCTTTTGTGGTGGGTAATAAATTTAACCATTGGAATTTTGGAATTTCCTGTCATTCATTTCAAGGCCGAATCCAACGAAAGTAAAGGCTAGAATAATATCTGATTAATCATTCTTATGTTTGTTCAAACATTGCATAACCTTTTGATATTCAATTTAATTTTCCATTTAAAAAAGAATTTGTAGTTGGTGACGTCTTTCAAAAAATAAATTCTTTTGCATGCAGTCATCGGAAAAAAAAATTATTCTCCAGGTAATATTGAAAATCTAAATTATATATTTTTAAAAATATCTTATAGATATTAGATTTCCAATAGATTGTAAGAAGTTTCTAAATAAATATTTAAAGGAGAAGTTGTTATCATATAGGAAATAAAATTTCTCTAACGGATTTAAAAGTCCTCTTATTCTAGTCCTAACAAAAATTGTGTTCACATGGGAAGTCATTAAATTTCAAATGAAAATTCTAAATATCTTTTTTTGTAAATTTACTTTTACATTTTTGTATATTATATAAAAGATTTATACTTCACCTAACAGGTAACATGAAAAACAAATGTTGATATAAACTTTAAGGAATGGCCTATCATATGACATTTGTATCATGCGCGGATCCAGAAAATTTTGTAACGGGGGGGGGGGGGGGGCTCCGAGGAATAGTTCTGTTTGCCAGTTGGGAAAGGGTCCAAGGAATATTTATCTTTAACAAGTTTGAATTTTCCATGGGGATTGAATCCAAACCCCTTTATAGACCCACCCATGTGTTTTATATATTTATTGTCAAATAGCTAAATATCTCATTCAAGTTTAAGAACAACCAAGTTGCGTACAAAGAAAAGTAGAATGAATTAACCGGGTCTGGATTTAGTTAGTGAAATAGTATTACCTAAATAAAGGAAACATGTAAAATTTCTTTGAAAAAAATTTCCACAAATTTAATTTTGTATCTTCTTACAAAAAAGGGTAATCTGATGTGTGTGGTTGATATTCATATTATGGAGTTAATATCTTACCGTATGGTACTTTTCTGAAACCGATAAACAGACATACTTTGATAAGACCGCTGTTAGAGGAAAATGGCTGCCTCAGAATGTGCCAAATTTTGTGTTGTGATTTTCACAATAATCATTGCCCTTGTTTCAGCCTCTAAATCTGAAGACCGCAAGGATGTTATTGATGTTCAGGATTACATAACTTTAAAGAACTTAGTAAACGAATTACAAGCAACAATAAAGGCCCATGAATCTCTATTCGAACTGTTGGAGAAGAGGCTACTTCAGTCGGAGAGGAAAACTGATCTGCTGATTAGGGAGAGAAAACGAAACTTGCAAGTTATCAACGACCTCAGCCGACGTATATCTGGTATTGAGACTAAGGAAAGTCAAATAAAACCAAGTATGAAGATCCGGCGAGACAACATAGAGAAAGAAGTTTCTGAAATAAGAAAAGGTACACTTACGATGTCCTATGTCAATGAACTTTGATGTGTGTCAGGTCATGGTAAAGTGACACAAAAAGCCAATATCTATACACAAATCGACGACTTAAAAAAGATCTTAAGGAAAACATAATTATTAATGTTTTACATAAAGTATAAGACTTCCATAGTACTTTTATAAGGTTAGATGCAGGTGATCTTTGGTGAAAAATAGAGAAAACAGGAATGTACAGTGTACGCTACACTTTTTAATTTTAGTACATAGGATAATGTAATAAACAATAAATATATTATCTTCATGTAAATAACAGCAGCTTTTTTAAAAATCAAAACATTTTAAAAATTTTCATACTTTAAAACATTATTTATAAATATAAACATATAGAATATTCTTGAACTGCGATGAAGGTTTTTTAAAGTACACAACGTTTGCTGCTGTTTGAAGGTATCCTCTTTCTTGCAGAACGCTTACTCGTTCCTCAAACATCTCCCACTGATCAAGTCGCCTTCTATGCACACCTGACCACCCACTTACCGAGTCCTGGTGCTAATCAAATCATAAAATTTGATCATGTCATGCTTAACATTGGCGATGGATATCATAACAACACCGGGGTGTTTATTGTGCCAACATCCGGGGTTTACGTTTTCTCATGGTCGATTCGATTATCAGGGGGTTCCATACACTCTGCAGAACTGGTTGTCAACAATGAAACTCAGGGAAAAGTTTATCTGGATTCTACTCACCTCGATGGACATGTATCCGCAGGAAGTATTGCTCGTTTGCAGGCAGGGGATGACGTGTATATGCGGGTAAAGGCCGGTATTTGCACCAATCGGGGAGCAATCATCAGTGATGCTTGTGGTTGGTCTTCGTTCATGGGATGGAAAATCTCCTCTTTATGACAGAATTAACATGTAAAAAGAGTAATGTGTCTTAAAGTATCTTTATAGATATTTAAAAAACCACATTTGTATAAACAGGAATAAAAATGGTTAAAGTTAACATATACTTTTCCTTTTTAACACCAACGTTTATGAGTTATAGTTCCTCATATGATTTCCGTTCAGCAACCACACATCTCTTGAAGGAAAGCTTATCACAATCTCGTGGTTGGATGTCTGATTCGTTTGTCTTCACAATTCGTCTATTTTAAAAGAACCTCATACAAAATGATGAAAGCATATGGAGAGGATTTCCCAGTTTTGGAAACAGTGTAGAACCTTTACCCTTCCTACTGCTAGAATCTTTCAAAAGTTTTAATTTTAAACGTTGAGTGATAAACGTGTATGTCTTATCCACTGTCAACTTCAAATCCGCACCTGGCTACTGAGACAAACTTAGTTGAGTTTTAGATTCCTGTAAATTCGCGTAAGGCGGCACATATTAGACATGTTCAAATCTCTTTTTCTATCAGTGATGTTCACTATAATTAATAGATGCAATCTTTTGCAATAGCTATAAGTCAGAACATGAAAGGTTTACGCCAATTTTGACCCATAAGCGTACAAGAGACAATTTTCAAATTGATAAAGTAAGAAGTCTTACCAAATGATAGTTAATGCATGTATAGCTATTTTCATAATTCAGAAAAATAATAGGAGTTTCCGTACAACATATCAATGCATCATAAAGATCATGATAAACTTTTCACAACCAAGCGCATTTATATATAGTGTATATACTCGAACGTCTTCCTAATCTTTTCAGATATAAAATTATATACAAAAGATTGGCCGTGGGGTTAAAAAGAAAAACTGCCGCCAAGTTTGAGTTTATCTCTGTGTGTTACGTCTACAAATATGCTAATAAATTTGTTCATCAAAATCATTCGCCTTATATTGATGCACAACCCATAAAAATCATTTAATGCTAAAATTAAATTGAAAGATTCTGTTTTGAATTACATATATTATCTAGATGTTGGATTCATTTCTACAATTTACCAACCTTAAAATTTGGGAAGAAGAGTTGCGTGGCATATCTTATTACCAATAAAGCATATTATCACGTAAGATTTTGTAAGACTTAAGTTCAAACTGTTTTCCTTTTGAATCATCATTTAGATTTATTGATATATTAAACATCGTCAAATTGTTATCCGTACGTTTTGGAAGGTTCTAGTTATGAGGTTATCATTATTTTTTGTGCTGTTAAATTCAAAGGCTTTCATTATCAACATTAATTTATTAATTGACATTAATTGAGTCTTTAGTCAGGCTTTGCATTGACTACCTATAATTTAAATACGATTTTTTTTTCAGTGAAAAAAATTATGTCGTTTTAAATAAACTACTTTATTCCTTTATATTCTTAAAATCTAAAATCAATCGAATTTTGATGTTGCCTGGATCTTTTCTTTTTTATAAATCATTTCTACAGAGTTTTTCATTCATGTAAAATTGTGTTCTTGCATACCACCGAATGCAACTGATATCTGGTTTCTTAGTGCAGTGGTTACTACGTGCGTAAACTTGTTTTACCAAATAATCTCAAGTTCAATTTTTTCTACAAGTACAGTTCAAATGCATCTGATAACTAAAGTGTCAACCCTCACACGGAAAAATAAAAGAAAATGCCGTCTTAATGGAATAATTTGTTTAGGTATTCACATAAATTAACTTTCTGTTCTACAGAAATGACATTTGAGCAGGAACAGCGTTCGTTTTGAAGGAAGTTCTAAATGATACAGCCACGTACAAATAAAATATTTAATTTACTTTGATTGAAAAAAATGCTTGATTTTGTAATTTTATTAGAGACCAGTGAAAGTAGACTTTAGTGAAATGTTTTTCCTCAGTTTTGAACGTTTTGGTGAAGAATTTAAAATTAAAAAAATGTTTGGGAATTAGAATTCTTTTGAAATTGTTATATGCTATATGAACAAATGTCTTTTTTAATTAAATGAGTGTTTCAATTATTCAATTGAATTATAATACATATATACATTGAAATATCTTCATTTGTACATGTATGTCTGAATTTCTATATAAAAAAGACAACAAATGAATGTGACCTGACAATGAAGTTCCAAAAAAATTTTGTTCAGCAAACCAATGATATTTCTTTTCCGAATATCTGGGGATTTTTATAACACAGCAAAAATTTCCTTGTAGGGGTTTTTGAAACCTTAAATCATCCTTTTATCAGGAGAAACTAACAGTAAGACTCCTAGGAGCCAATGTCATACCGTGAGATTATTTTTGTCCGACTAAGAAGTAGTTTCAATATGCAAAGGACTATGCAAGTATTCAGAATGTCTGAAAGTCTATAGATACGTCTACTGAGAATTGCTCGCAACATTTCAAATTAAACAATGTACTTTTGAATGGAATTAAATTTTGGAGATATCTAGTATTAATATTCAATTATGCTAATTCAACAAAACAATAACATGTTTTTCAACAGTAAAATTTTTAAAAAATCAGAAAACTAACCAAACAACAACAGCTAATTTAAAGAGAGATTAGTTATTTAGTTCAATATGTTGACATAAAACAGAACAATGAATAATGAACATTCAATGCATTTTTCTTAGTGGTTCATGCTGCAATAAATAAGGTGTTGCCTGACCAATGCAATGCCGTTTCTCAAGACAATAAAGAATAAAAATCCCATAAGATGTTCAGCAGTCTATTTTACAAGGGAAAACATTTCCTTGAAGGGAGGTGTGGTTGAAGCACAATTCTAATGAATGTGGTGTCGAAAGTTCGTAACCATAGCAGTCAGATTTGTGCACAGCGAATTTGTTTAAAAAATAAATGTAAAGTATAACATCACCTAACGAAGTATAAAATATGTATCACAATGCGTTCCAAAGACATCACTGAAATTTTTCTTTATACCCAAAAAGTATTTTATTTTCAGTGTGGGGGTTGTAGAATAATTGAAAACGACCTTCTACATTCTTAGAAAGTAAAGGTACGATTGAATAGTTTTTTTTTCCCTTAAGGTAGGTATACGATGGAAATTCGATATTCAGCTTCTAATTAAAGATTATTGATGTCCGTTTGTGTTCGGACTTCAGGGTCACTGTGGATGTGTTTTAAAGGGTTATTCTTGGACAAAGCATGTCACAGACATCGATGTTTGGTCCGAATAACCAATGAGCCAACCTTGAGAAATGACAAACGTTGGGCGAAGACTTTTCACCCACCTATCATTATCTTGTAAGTATTCGATTTATTGCTGACGAGACAAAGACCTCCCTCACAATGAGCGACCGCTACAACGGCAGTGTGATGGCGGTGGTTTGTGGTGATGAAAATAGCTTATACAAAAACTGCAATAATATTCATACCATGACCAATGCCGATCAGTAACCAAAGGAAGATAATGAGGGGAACAACCAATTTTTCAAAACTAAATTTCTTATGAAATGCTTACAATGTCTTTATAAGTTTTTCGAAAAGAAAAGAAACCAAAATATGTAAGAAAAAGGAACATAATGTAGTTGAAGTTTATTTTTTAAATTACTTTACAAAATTAGATTTTATTCGTCAGTTTCATTAAGTTACATTGATAAGGAATTAAGGAATTTAGCCATTTCGTTGTATAAAGAGAATGATTTTTATTAAATTGTTAACAGTTCTAGATGCAAACATTATATTTGCATGTAATTACCGTCTTCCTTGGAAGACGGTATAAAGAGTTGAAATAATTTACAGTCTCCGGGTTGTGCACTTCCTCTTCTTTGTGATTGGTAGAAAATACATGATGTGAAAATTTACATTTATTTCATTGGTCAAAATACTGTTCGGCGCAAGGGAGACAATTTTCTGATGATTTAATTTACGTACGACTTAACAATTTTCGAACATTCCCAATCTTAAAAAGAGAGAAAACGAAAAAATAACAAAATTGCTATGAATGAATTCAAGCTTTAGTTTTTCAGTACAACTAGTTGAAAGCAACTTTCTATAATATCTATTGAAAATGTTTGTTCTTTTCGTTTTGTATTTTTATGTTCATACTATTATTGTGAAAATTTGATACGATAACGCTAATAGCAGTAAAACAAGCTGAATATCTAATATCAGTTAAACAAGTTGTAGAATGCAGTGGAATTAACTTTGATTTTATGAAATGATTCGATCTAATTTAAGATATCTATATCCCTTTTATAGTCGATCTCAACAACAAGCATGTGGTATATGCATACCATTACGATATTTCAACTTTAGGCATGATTAAAAAGCACATATAAAAAAATCCCCAGACAATTTAAAGCTGCATGGTCCGATTTTTTTGGCTATCATAGTATCAAATAATTTTCCATACAAACCAATTATCTTAGAAAGTTATAAACTTTTGCCTAATTACACCAGCAGAATCGGTCTCCTTTCAAAGTTAGAAATATTCAAAGTAAATAAAAATAATTTCTCTTTGGGCAAACAAAAAAACAAACCAAAATGCATTATGGGAATGTTTAGGAAAGGGAACCGTTTAGTTTCGTCCCCCGAATGTTTGGGTTTATTCAACCCGCATTTCATGCATCGATTGTAAACAAAACAAACTTATGTATTTATTAAAGGTATGATGACACGTGTGTCTATCGAACACGTGTTTTTGTTTATTTATATTTATACCGGAAACCAAATTTGATTGGTTTCTATAATAAGTATTTCACCTGTTATACAGGTATTTAAATTAGAGAGGCGCGACTTCTCGTGTTAAGTGAATAAAGAATTTAGCGCCATTCGAAGGCTCTCTCTTCGTGCAGTTAGACGTGTTTTGGTTAGCTTCCTCATGGCAGATAAAAGCGACGAAGAGATGCTCGAAGAAGTTATCCTAACCCCAGGAGAAACTACAAACAATTCTTTCGCTTTGACTGACGCCGTGAAACTGCTGACATCAACAATAAATTCTCAATTTCAACAGTTAGCTGAAAAATTACAGGAAAACAGCACAAACTCTGCACAGTTGCTCAAGAAAAAGCTGAAAGATAACATCGCCGGAAAGCTCAAGTTCGAAGGTAACAGAGTGAAATACATATTCAACGAAGAGTGTATTGAAGAACTTGATAAGTTAAAAGATTTGTCTTCCAACGATAAAGATACTGTTAAACGTTTGAGAGAGAAAATTAACACAAGACAAAAGCATATAAGAATTGCAGATGGGTCACCAGCTGGGTGGAAAACGGTACAGGAGTACCAACTCAACGACGTGGCTGAAAACTCGGACGACGAGAAACGAATCCGCAGTGCAGAAAACAGGGCGCTCAAACAGACGAAACAGGGGAAGAAGTCCCGGTTCTCTCCTTATCTCAAACCTGCACCAGCAGCTGCGGCTGGCTCTCCTGCTCAGCTGCCTTCTTATGGTCTGCAACAGCAGAACAACGTCCTACAGACAGCAAACCCATTCCTTCAGCCCTTTCGTGCAGCTAGCAGGCGCACACCGCAACCAAGTGACGTCTGCTACAAATGTTTCCAAACGGGACACTGGAAATCAAGATGCCCCTCTCAGTTCGGCAGCACTGCGCCCTCCTCCTCAAAATGAAGTTGATGATAAGTATTTACTCAGTTTTGACATGTTTGATCAATGTAATGATAATGATATCTTAATGAAAGAACATATTCAATTTTTTGATGAAATGAATTTTAGTGGTTCAGAAACCAATCAAGGAATAAAGAAAAGCTTGTCAAAGAATTTTAATTTCTGGAAAAGAATAGGTACTTATGATCAAATCTTGCGTATTATTGAGCACGGGTATCATATCAATTTTGAACAAAATCCCCCCAAGATATTTCTAAAGAATAACAAGTCCGCTGAATCTAATTCTGATTTTGTTTCAGATAGCATTGGTGAATTGCTGGAATCAGGTTGCGTTGTACAGGTTCCGTTCAAGCCTTTTGTTGTCAGTCCTTTGAGTGTAGCTGAGAACAGGGAAAAGAAGCGTCTAATTTTAGATCTAAGTGTTTTAAACAACTATATAAAGAAAGAAAAGATTAAATTTGAAGATTACAAAACGGCTTTACAATATTTCAATAAAAATTGTTTTTTAGTTAAGTTCGATTTGAAATCCGGATATCATCACATTGATATTAGCAAAGAATGCCAAACATTTTTAGGTTTTCAATGGAAAGAAAAATATTATTGTTTTACGGTACTACCTTTTGGTCTATCGAGCGCACCATTTGTATTTACTAAGTGTCTTAGATCTATGGTTAGATACTGGAGAGCATGTAACATCAGAATTGTTCTGTATTTAGACGATGGTTTAGTTATGGCTCAGACGTTTGAGGAATGTCAAAGTATTTCAGATTTCATACAAAAATCCCTGGAACAGGCCGGTTTATTTATTAACCATAAGAAATCTGTTTTCAGTCCAGTGCAAGAAATTGAATGGCTTGGCATAATTTGGAATTCTATAGAATTTAATATTTCCATTCCAGAAAGAAGAATAAAAGATGTGGAAGAGACATTATCTAGATTTATCGATATGTTACCTCATGTTTCAGCAAGATGTCTGGCAAAGGTTGCAGGAAAGATCATGTCTTTACATTCTGTTTTAGGAAACATATGCAGATTAATGACCAGATTTTCTTACATGGAGATTGTTTTAAGGAAATCTTGGGATTCAAGACTTAATCTCAAATTTCAGGAAAAGACAATTAGAGAATTGCGATTTTGGTTACAAAACGTACGTAATTATAACATTAGAAAGCTTGCAGATACTGGTCCAGAATGTATTATTGTTTATTCAGATGCTAGTAACGTTGCAGCGGCGGCCTGCACGGTTGGGGTAGACGAATCGAAATTTCACCTGATGTGGAACGAACAAGAAGCGCAAAAGAGTTCCACCTGGCGGGAAATGAGAGCAATTGAACAGGCTTTGTTTTCATTTAAAAATAATTTAAGCTGCAAGTCTGTCAAATGGTTTACAGATAATCAAAATTGTGTCAAAATATTCGAATCAGGTAGCATGAAATTAGAACTTCAAAAATTGGCATTAAGCATTTTTGAATTCTGTAAACGACATAACATCTCAGTCAATATTCAATGGATTCCAAGGGAAGATAATGAAAAGGCTGATTATCTTAGTAAATTGATAGACTATGATGATTGGGGTGTGTCTGTAGATTTTTTTCAGTTTATTGATTCAAAATGGGGTCCACATACCGTCGACAGATTTGCAAATGCAAATAATAAAAAGTTACAAAGATTTAATTCTGTTTTTTGGAATCCTGGCACAGAGGCTGTGAATTGTTTCACACAAGATTGGAGAAATGAAAATAATTGGCTTGTGCCACCAGTTTCTTTAGTTATTAAAACTATTAAATATGTAATTAATTGCAATGCTAAAGGGACTTTGATTGTCCCAAAATGGGTTTCAGCGCCTTATTGGCCCTATGTGTTCAAAGATAACTTGAAAACGTTTGTTTACGTATCAGATGTACTCGAGTTTGAAGACAGTACAAAGATTTTTATTCAAGGAATGAATAAAAATCCCATATTTGGTTCTGAAAGATTTTATTCATCAGTATTAGCTATTCGGCTGGACGCTACAAAAATGTGACTGATTTGATTGTTTTATATTTCAGAGGTGTGTACTGCAGTGAAAGGTCCTGGTACACTAGATATATTATTGATAAGGTCCTGGTACGGAGGTACTGCAGACGATCGAATTTTTTAAAAACTGCTATTTAATGTTACGGTCCTGGTACTATGGTACTGCAGACGACAATAGTGTTTATATACTTTATACATGTGTATGTTAGATTTCTTGTGACGGCGTATTTATTGAATGGACCTGATACGATGGTACTCCAGACGATATTAAAATAAAATTATTGGTTAAAATTGATAAAGGTCCTGGTACGAAAGTATTGCAGATGATTTGGTAAAATTAAATATATTAATTAACGATTTGTTTTATTTTACAGAAAGTAAGAATCATCTGATAAGATGTTCCTGGTATATATAATGATTTTGCATACTTAGACTTGATGTTTTTAGATATACATATTCATGTATATGTATTCATTTTGTACGATTTGCAGATATATTTTCAGTGGGGAGGTGGAGTAATCTATTTTCCAGAATACAAGACCCAAAGCTCCAAGAGTTGGCCGAACTCCTACCATCGTATTGTCTTAAAGCAAGGGCCGAAAATACAACCAAAAAATACAGGTACACATTTAACAGATTTTCTAAGTGGTGCAAGACTTTTGAACCTCATGTCAAAAATCTACCAACAACAGATGTGAATGTATCTCTCTATCTGATTTACATTGCGAAAACTTTTAAATCTGCTCCCAAAATAGAAGAGGCTGTTCATGCTATAGCTTGGGCACATAAACTGGCAGGTTTTTCAAACCCATGTGACTCAACTTTGGTGAAGTTCACAAAGGAAGGTTGTTTACGTGATACCAGTCAACCCGTTACAAAAAAGGACCCTATAACACCAGAAATTCTGTCTTCGATCGTGTCTTTATTGGGAGGAAAGCAAGCATCGCTTTTCGATTTACGTACTTGTTCCATTTTTTTGTTGGGTTATGCAGGGTTTCTGCGTTTTTCTGAAATTGTCAATATTCAAAGATCTCATGTAACTTTTCATGAATCACATTTGAAATTATTTGTTCCCAAAAGCAAAACTGATGTTCAAAACAAGGGTAGTTGTGTATATATTTCACGCACAAGTTCTCAAAACTGTCCTGTGAACCTACTAGAGAGGTATTTGAATTTGTCTGGTATAGAAGAAAATTCAGATGAATATATTTTCAGACAACTGTCTTATAGCAAGAAATTCAATATTTATAGACTCAAGAAATGTAAGGCACCACTGTCATATACCAGAGTTAGAGAAATTGTTTTGTCTACATTAAATACTTTGGGTTTAGACTCAAAAAAGTTTGGTGTGCATAGTCTGCGGTCGGGTGGGGCCACGGCTGCCGCAACTTCAGGAGTGAGTGATAGACTCTTTAAAAAGCACGGGCGGTGGAAAAGTGATAATGCTAAAGACGGCTACGTTCACGAAAATTTAAAAAGTAAACTTTCTGTTTCCAAAAATCTTGGTATATAACTCTTTCTTTATTTGTCGAAACTGCACTCTTGAGAGCGCTTCTGTACCTACACACTGTGTTTATT
>WFKH01011801.1:16697559-16715103 GCA_016163765.1 Magallana hongkongensis
TTTATAAATTATTTATGTTCGGTTGAGTGTAACGAATTAGAACATAACAGAAATAATAGTGAAAAAAATGTACACAGGTTTATTTTTTATTAGCCAGAACATTACTCAAATTTAGACTCTATTGAAAGCGATGTCAAAGGTGTAATTACAACCATCCGCGCCTCGATGCCAGGGGCGAATTTTGAAATGAGGCGAAATAACGCGATACCCTTTTTATGTCGTTTGTTTTGTAAAAGAAATTTTGTACATTATTTTTTCATTGAAATATGGCTTAATTGACCGGGAAAGCTACTGTAATGTATATTAATATACACATATTTAGCTTAACCATCGTTTAAAAGCGTACACAAAATTTGATATAAAATCGGACCAAGCAGCTTTAAAGGAAGGCGACATTTATATAAAATTGAATTGAATTTTATATGATAACCTGTTGCTGTTTAGAGTTTGGTCTAAAGACGGTAAGCTTTTTTGAAAAGCTATACTTGTTGATGTGACTTGCTTTGAAGTACATATATTTAAAAATTCTAGTAAGCAACTATGGGCAAAGTTTGGTTGGTATTCTCATGTGAAAATATGGCTAATGATCCTTATGTTATGATAATATTTTATCAGTTCAAATTTTTTTCTAAAGAAAAATTTATGTAATTGTTTTGGTTGTCAGTGATGTAATTAAAACACAAAATTTAATGATTATTTTGAATTCATTTAAAACAATGTATTTAGCAATGGTAAAGGGAATAACTTGAGGATAAATGAAAAAAGCCCAGATGGTGTTTGTTGGAAATTGTGTCAATAAACATCAAAATAAAAATTTACACGTTTGTGGGGGATTTAAAATTACATAGAATTAACAACAATTTTGTATAAAATATTCATCGACCCAGTTAATGATATACAATCATAAGATGACAGCACTCTACTAGTAATTGGTGGGAAAGTTAAGACAAGGATTGTTGCTGTTTTCGCTTGTGGTCCCTATTCATTCGTTTCTAATGCTAAATATTCATTCATAAAGATTTTCTCTATATAAACCAATAGCTTGTACTTTCTTGTTTGAAGTAAATCTTAATGCATGTCACTAGGGCGAGGTAATTGAATCAAAATATGATGACATTAAAGTGCATTTTATTATTCTGAATATATTTTTTGACTTTAAAAAAACCACTGTGGTTTGATGTAAAATTATTTTTCATCCTCTGGCACACATTATTATGCAGCTGGAATTCCCACAACAAGGCGTTCCATGGTCATTGACCTCCTTGAACAACAGACAGATCATTGATATATTTGCAAATACTATAACATAGTTAGAGCCTAGTGATTGAAAATTATTACTCTTCTTAACTCTCTATGTATTATACTAAACGTAAAAACTAATACTGAACAAAATGGATTTTACTTTATTTTTTCGAATTATTTCAGACAATGTAACTGAAAAGACTCTTATAATTCATATGAATTTAATCAAAGAAACTGTATTGTAAAAAAAACCCCATAAATAACGATTTCAGGAATTCGTATATTTAAAGAGCAGTTTGTTTCCTTGCAAATTTTATGATTCGCGTTGCAAGGGCATCTCGAAATGCCCCATTGAATTTATACAAACGTAACGGTTACTTACTACTTTAATTTGTATGTTAACATTCGTAAATTGAACTGGAGCCGTTGTTTACAATATGTTGTTGTCAAAACGAGTATACAACCTTTAATTAACGTATTGTAATATGTATGATCAAATATTGTTATAGAATTTGTCCTACATTTAACAAGCGTTATATCAGTTGTTCAGAACGATGTTAACGCTTTGAATCTGTAATGTTGAAATAGATATCAATGCCTTTTGTTTGTATTTAGTTTTAGAACTGAATGACGATAAATTTGATTTTTTTTTTCAATTTACAGAAGCAAACCCAAGATTTGACAAACAAAGGTCAATGGAGCTCAAGAGACCTGTCTCTTCGTACGTATGAGAGGTAAACTTTAGCTCTTTCGTGTCGCCTCATGTCACTGCAATGTCAATTATTTGCCTTTGAGATTACTGGCATAAAATAGAAAGTTAACTGAACTTACTTGTATTTATACAATCCCAATGAGGTCAGCTGTGTAATAATAAATAAGCTTTGAATGTTAATTACCTAATAAATTTGCAATTCCCGATCAAGAATTGGTTCACTGACATTTTAACAGAACAGTATGGCTTACCACAAGATCATCTAATTTATTTTGAGCCAATAGAATCTGCAATTGTATTGTAATGTTTTCAGTTTCACATAGCAAAGGAAATTCTATTGAAAAAAAATTAATATTTCCTTCAGGTGCGTCAAGTGAATTCATAGTTTTTGGCATATATTTAATCTTTTAATCATTATTTAAAAAAAGAAGTCTTGGTCTTTTACCTATCAAGAGTACACGTAGTATACTACATCTATCTAGCTACTTATAACTGTAGAAATTAAGCTTTTTAAAAACGAACATAAATAAAGGTTGATATCAACGAACAGGATTTAATCCATCATTAGATATAACCAGTATCACATCCGATTACTGTAAGCTTATATAAATTTTGTGAATCCTACCGGGTTTCATTTTCCGACGATGAACTAAATCTGGCAAAGGTCCTGTAATTATACATATGTCTTATAATCATGTATTATTTCAAATTTTATTTCAATATTTAGTTAAAAGTGGGATCCAATTATTTGAGAAGTGTAGATCCGTTCTAAGGTTCTTTGGTTTTCGGGTCTAGTGAATTTCGCACAAAAATTTACAATTTTATTGGCGGTGTGTTGTATCTTTCAACAATTTTTGTTGGAAATGAAAGTAAAAAACCAAAGGATCATAATTTGTAGAAACAGTGATAAGTAAACTGTATATTTTCAAATAAAATGGAAAATATTGTTAAAAATAAAAACTTAATTAGTAAAGACATATATCTTTTTAAAAGAAAATATATTATACTGCATTTCAAGAAAAAACCATATAGAATTTATGTAATAAATGATATAAAGCGTACTACCATCCATTAATAATTGTGTGTCGCATGGATTTCTTATCGGCTATTCTAACAACAATTTCTGCAACTTTTATTTCGGTTTACATTATCTCACTATCATTTATGTTTGCTAAAGAAGCGCCTAGATGAATATCTACATTTAGTTTACTTTGCAACATATTTTTGAAAATGAAAATGAAAATTTCCAAATTGCAACCTAGCTAGTCATTTAGCCATTATTATATGAAAGGTGATTTGCTGCTGTGTCTGTTCTACATTAGCACAAATCTGGGTTTTTTTTCTAAACTTTTATCTGTCATAGTCAAAGTACAATCAAATTTGAAACCGAAATGAACCTTTAAGAAGAGGGTTACTTTCTTGGCCGGGTAAATGTTGATTCTCGAAAATCAAATAATCACTTTATAAGTTTTTTTATTGAATAGAAGCATCAATCTCATTCGACACACTTAATGTTGAATTAGAAGGATTTGAGCTGCCATATTTGTGGTTAACCAAAGTCTCATTAATGTTAGAAAAAAAAACAAACAGAAAAGAATGTTATGTAATTATTCAATCAATCGCGAAATTTTGAGATGATAGAAAAATTCTTTTCATTAGTGATTGAACTATATCAATATAATTTGATCAATGATAACGTTCCTAGCATCAGAGACAGCAGTGACTATCCGATGTGTTCGTTGTCAAATGATAATGTAGGTTGTTTGAACATTTTCTGTCAGTGAATATAATTATTAAATTTAATTGTATTTGATATGTTAAAACATAAAATATATTATATGCTGGGGAAATTTGTCACTTCTTCCTATTTTATTTGAACGCCGGAAAGTTAATTTTGAATTTTGCTGAAATAGGTTTATTTATTCCAAATGTATGAACATGATTGTAAGAATTAGTACTATCTTTTACTGAAAAACTCCAACTGAAATTTCCCTTAAAAACAATTCCCTCTAAAATACTCACATTTGGTTTTAATACATTATGACCAATACCAATACTTATATAACATCTGAGAAAACAATATTACGTGTGTAAATTTTTTAATTTTCCTTTGTAACTTTAGATGCAATTATACATGTATATGTAAAATATTAAAATAGAAACAACCTCTTTCTGCCTAGTTAAATTAAATTATTTAAAATTCATTTCAACAGAAAGGTGTTTAAATTTTTTTTTACAACTGCAACAAATGTTGGTTGACCTCCAGGTTTTTATTATTAATGTGTCATAATATTGATCAAAACCAATGTACAATACAAGAATATAATAATTTTGGCATGTCCATGATAATATTTGATTAAATATTTTGCTTATTTAAAAACATTTTATCAAGCACCTGGCACAGCATTAATTATGGTTCTTTGTTGCAAATGGCTGTTTAAATAAAGAATAGGACATGTTGCTAATTCAAATTGAATAATTTGTATGTCTCTTGACCGTGTCCATAATTGATCTAAACAATATTTTTAAAAAGTAATATTTTAAACTATTGCTCTTTTATAATTTCCTATACAAAAAAACAACACATTTATTCAAGAAAACCCAATGTTGGTATTTTGCCTTTTGGTTCTATTTGTGATGATTTCAATCAAATGATATCTTGTTACAGAAATTCGCACATTAGATGTTCGGTATTTCTGAATATTTTATTTATTTATTTCATGTATGAAAGTGATGACATGAAAGACAACTCTTAGTACATTGCTTGGAAAATGCTCATACGTACTTGTAATATTTGTTTCAAACTTGGTTTAATTGGAACGTTTAAAATTGTTTAGAATTGTTTAATAGCCCCACGTTATCTCCTTTATACGTTAATTTCTTTTTCATGTCCTGTATTTTGCGATGCTGAATAAAATATTATAAGCCAGTTTTTAGTAACCGCGTCTATTCAAATTGGTGATATGGATCAATTACAAATTCAATATTTCATCCAGAAATGTGTTACTTCTAACCATTTTTGTTCTTTTTTGAGTTTTTTGAGGTAAAGGTTTCACGTTACATTTACCCTTCTTAAGAAATCCATCAGTAATTTACCCCTAAAATTTACAGAGATGTAGACTTCATTAGTTATTTGTCATTCTGTCCTTATCATTTATAGATTTAAAATGAGCAATATTCTTTTTTATATCTAAATAAAGAAAAATGAGGAAAAAAATAAAAAAGGGGTTAGCTAATTTCAAAGCAGAATTCAATCTGTTATCGGCAGCTGCCTATTCTAATGTAGACTTGCTCTTTGGGTCAAGGTTTAAAATTACTTGAATCTACATTAACAGTACATCAATACACTTGCTGATGTAACAAAAGTAAAACAAGATTTTATAAAAGTGTACTGCCGAAGAGTTTACATCTTTCCGTTGAAAGAGGGAAACTGGAGAACCCTTATACCTAAAAGGAAGGAAAGGTCGTCCCAAGAACAAAATGGTATTTTTAACTACAAAACGGGGCTTACCTGCAATATTTTCTATTAACTTTATATCAATGTTACAATAAAAGAACACTAAAAATAAAATCAAACGACTGAAATAAAACAAGATAGAAATTGTTTGAATCGAAACCTTTATGTATTTTCCTGGAGATTAGTCGTTTCAAACTAAAAAATTGTTTAATGTCCATAAACGTTGTGGACTAGAATACTACATGTACATCATGTATCGATGTTTGTAAAATGCACTGTCTTTCCAATTTACCACCACGTGAAATGTAGCATTGTAGCATTCTTCATTATTTTTCAACTTGTTCTGGGTTAAAGTTTTATAACCAATATATTTTTGAAAGCAGCCAATTTTGCAAATTAAAATAAGGTTTTTATTTATATCCTCAATTGCATCAACGAATCGACCATGGTAAATAACATTTTAGATAATATTCATGAATCATATATTGCTGGGTGTCCCGTTATTGTGTTTCTGTTACCAGAGTCATCATATCTGTCTTCGTCATTAACATGGACGACGACATTATCTATGTCAGTTCGTCTATACCGTGCCGGAAACAAGAAGAGTAGAACAAATCCTAGAAGCAAACTTCCTGATAAGGACCAGTTCATCCAGCTTGTTCCTATAATTAAACAAGGAATCTGAATTGCATTGTTGATTTTTTTCTATCATAAAACAATATACTGATCCTACCTCTAATTATATTAAGAGGTCCATGTTTGCTCTGCACCTGTTTTGTATTTTTCCTTTGGACTTTTGATTTTGAACACTGTTCGTTATCACCACATGTCATTCTATAGATTTGGTTATGATAAATTGTAGAATTGTACATATTTACAGATTTAATTCTAAATCAGCTTAGAATTAGTCTTCATTTTGTCACAACTACAATAAATGGTGAAGTCATCTTAAAAATATTTGCACTTTAGCACATAGAAAGCATTTCATATACAAATAATGTTTCTGGAGCATTTGGCATGGGTGCAATGTCGATTTCTATTTCAACAATTTAAATTTTTCAATTTCTTATTCCTTGCAGACGTACGTTGTACATGTGATGTTCAAATGAGACATTTTACATGTAATGATAATACATACCTATGTCTGGGATCAGAAGAACCAATAGGAAAAAAATTCCGAAAATCTCCATGAAACATGTCAGGAGTCCCCCAACTATTGCCTCCGACACAGGGAATGCCAACTCAGATCCCATCTCGTAAACCAATGGAAGAGAGCCATTGATTAGCATTCCTCCAATGATAGCTGATATGTAGATTTCAACTGCAAGGAATCATAATATTTTGTTGAATTTTTACCATGTTTTACATCAAATGTGACAAGGTTTCTACATTTGCATAAAATACTCTACTAAAATACAATAAGTTAAAATTTCAACAACCGCGTCTGCACAGTACTTCTAAATCAAGGTACATGTATCATCTAAATAACAAGTCGTGATCACCATCATTGGGAAATAGAAATTCAGTCTCTTCAAAAACGTATTGATTGATATAGAGATAACACTTGTTCTTAAATTCATGAATATGAAACAATGATACCTTTAGAGATATGTATGATTCCAGAGCTCATGAGAGAAAACCAAACATATGCTAGGACTGCTCCACCATTCATCAAGATTAAAAAGAACTTGGTGTTTCTCAAAAATATATCCGAAAATCTACAACAAAATATAATAAAGATAATTATCACAGCTACTTATGGATTGTCATTCAACCTGATAAACATGATTACAAAAGGTTTTGTGTCCAAAATACCTCCCAATAAGAAGTCCAGACACACCTCCAGCTGCTGTCATGTAGAATCCTAACCATCCGGCTTCACTCTAAAAATATTGGGGAGAAAACACAGCATATTGCTTGTATACTTTAGTCTAAGGGGACAAATTATTCTTGTTTGCTTGAAGGTCAAGGTCAAAGAAATGCCTACAAACTGTCTTTATGGTACAAGATATACATGTAGTATAACGTCATTATTGATATCAATATACATGTAGTTTGCTAAACTCCCTGACTGTAAGTGTATTATACAGAAAATGAATCCTTTTAGACATTCTAGATCTATCTGAAAACAAAACCCTGAAAAATAATGCTTTGACCTTTATAATATTGGTTTTCGCGAGACAGAAGGCAATCTGGAGACTTTTGTACTTACTTGGTTCATACCGACTGGGTATAATAACACATCTAATACAGCCTGCCAGCTTCCAAATACTCCATTTGGTATTGCATTGGCCAAACCCAACAATATGAGAGATTTGTTCCTTTAAATATTTGAGAGGATGCTCACTTATTGAATAACACGTACGAAGCCGTATTTCCGCGAATGTTGCATTATAAATTGCATTTGCTCAGCCGTTACTGTGTCTAAATGAATCATTCTGTTCAATGAAAGCCTAGGAATATCAAGAAATCCACGAACAGTACAAGTTTATGGTTTATTGATAACAATAATACCCATACCTTGCCACACTTCCAAGAGCTGCCTTGTAGTTGGTTCTCTGGACAGAAGCAGACGTACTTGGTGGTGTTGGCGGTTTGGCGGGAAGATACAAAAGACAGAGTAAAAAGATCAAACCAGCAAGGCTGCACTCTACCAAAAATAAACCGAAGCAATCGAGAGCTATTAACTGAATATTACATTTACAATTGATAGTTGGTGTTATTCTGTTAATAATGCTTTAAAACATTCGTCAAAAATATGTTGTGACAGGAAATCTTCAAATAATTGCAGCTCATTTTATACTTAGTTTTACAACTTATAAGGACCTATTAAAGTAAAAATAATTTTTTTTTACAATACATACCAGAATACATCAAATTCATAATATCTGTTCGCATTGAATCCATGTTGGTTACTTTAGCTAGAAAAATCACATTATCATTTAATAGTTTGAGATTAACACAATCTGATTATTTACCATTAGCGTCGATGTTTTATCAGCATTTAAAGAAATACATGTAATCAACTGTGAAACATTTGATATACATGTAATGTACTGACGAAGCGAAAAACAGATTTTAGAAGACAATATTCATGCATTCACTTTAAGCCGCCTTGTCAGTTGTTACACATATTCTTATTTAATAAATTTTCTGTCTTCGTAATAACTATATTTTAGTAGGACGATCATCGCAACCTACATTAGTACATTATCTACAGCTAGATCCACTATAAAGAAATACTTTTTGAGTCTTTTTAATGCGATTTTTATTTCTTTATTTTAATTTCCGACTGACCCTGATGCTAGAGAGCTGCCTATAGTTAGTATGAATCGTATGATTGAATTTCAAAATCAACGGGTTGCTTTTCTGTTGTACTATTTGTGATAGTATATTATTATTATTTACGTAACAAAAATAAACCATGGTGTCAGCCGCGCTTGGGTGGTGGTCCAGCACTGATTGCTGGTGTTGGTTTTATTAAAATTGAATATGAAACATTAGAGATGACAACGATAACAGCAATTATTTGGTGTGAGAAATTATAGCCTGTTTTCATCTTTAAATGGGCATGGTCACGATTTTTGTCAAATTCTATTTTTCTGTTTTTATTATTTACAATGCTTTAGGAGTGCATTTCTAATAGTCAAATGAAATTTGAGAGTCAGTCGTAGAGTCATAAGCAAGATACAGGGCTCACAATTCTTTGTCATGTAAACAAGGCTCCTGTCCTGTTTTTGTTTACATAGGTTCAATATACCAGTAAAAAATCTTTTTCAAGCTAAATTGTCTATCTTCTTTTTTATTCTAAGCATAAATAAACAATTCCTAATGTTTAACACATTTATTTAGGTCTAAAACTGGAATTTTCACTTCAACATTCAAAATGTAAACAAAAGCTTTGTTTGCATAGCAAAGAATTGTAAGCTCTGTAACTCGCTTATGACTCAACGAATGACATTCAAATTTGGTTGCCTATTAAAAATGCCTGACTGAAGCATTGCAAACATTAAAATTGGAAAATTAATTATGAACCAAAATCGTGACCATGCCCCTTTAAGAAAGGAAGACAAGAAAAGCATTGAATGTTTTCGTACCTGAATAATTTGATGTATACACGGTTGAATCTGAATTCAAAGATGATAGCCTACAAAGAGAATTAACATTCATATCAGCATAAAGTTTCTTTTAACTATGGCAGAAATTGTCAAACAACTTACCTACTTATGGACTCAATATCAGCAGTGGACTCAACATCGCCCGTAGAGTTTACCTGCATGGGGGATGAAACCCATTCAGATCCTAAAACCATAAAATGATTGGCATTACTTTTGTTCATTGTCATTCTAATATTACACGTCTGATCTATTTATCACTAACAACATTAAAAATGATGACATGTATGCGAAAGTTGATTTGATAAGATTAAATGAAGTTTTGCGTATTTCATGAGTCACTGTCAGGATCGTTGAGTTTAATTAAGGTCTTCCGTTTCCAACGGAAGACCTTGTACTGATTCTGATGGAAATTCTTCATTATTGTTATTCTTCTTCTAGACGTTTTTTCAAACTGTAATATCTCGCTTGATTTACATCCAATTACATTCAAATTTTCGGGGTATATTGTAAATGAAAATGCATTTCCATGACACAAAATGATATAAAATTGCTACTTCCTGTTTCGAGTTATCCCCCTTTTTAAATATTTTAGGGGTACTCCATTCCGGACAAAGGATCCGAGACGGTCCGTAGCAAGTAATTTTAAGTTATAAAACTTCAAAAAATATACTTTGAACGTTGTCCTCCCAGTTTTATTTTTTCGATTTTCCTTATAAAACTACTTAAAAAACTAAATCGAAATCAATGTTTTGAAAACTGTCAAATTTTGTTCATGTTTTTGCTCCATAACTTTTAAGTTTGAAAACTTTTGAAATCACATATAGAACAAAAGTTGTTCAATATATCAAGAGGTTTCGTTTAATACCAATAAAAAGGGGCTGGCCCCTAAATTTAGGGATCTAAAGCCCTTGGAAATATTTGCTTTATAACTCGAAAACGATAAAAATTTCGATGTTACCATCGCTGGAAAAGTTGTTCTTTGTGATCTTAATTATCTCATGAAAGTGTTATTTTGTTTGGGTATAGCGTAATATGATAGGAAAAAGCTAAACATGAAGACAGGTACCCGCTTTCATTTGGCATATAAACGATAATTCAATTGTGCGTAAAACTGATATAAAATCGCAAAAGCATTGTTCTTTACTATGTGGGAAGCTACAATTATAAAAAAAAAAAAGGGTGTTTAATGTGTCCCGTGTTTTTTCTACACTCGTTTTAAGATACATGTATTTATTTTTCATTTGTTAAGTTACTTTTTAAAAAAAACACCTTTAAAAGCAATATGTGAAAAATAGTTATATCTCTAACTTTCATCTTGTTTAATAACTAAGCACATAAATAAAAACTATAAGGCATGTGATAACTACAACGGCTTTCTAAATCCACCCTTTCCTGAAAGTTGTGTGTATATGTTTATGTAACTCATCCCTCGCATGTGGCCGCGTGAAGAGCCATCGAGCGTGGATCGACTGGCGATATGCGGTTATCTAATACACAAGCTTCGCGTACTTGTACCGACTCCAAAAATTACTACTCTCTATCAATCTTAATATCTTCGATTTTGCATGAATTTTAAGCTTAGTTTACATTTTACCTACGATGCTTACATGTGCTATGTACATTATGCAAGGCGTTTGATGTGGATTTTGTTTCAATGTTTCAATTATGAATTCTGTGGTCATTACAAATTTGTTAAACTAAATAAAATGATAAGTCCGTAGCTTGTGTAAATGTCATACTACATGTATATATCGCACTAAATTCATTTGGTCAAGCTTAGTGCGCCGATCGGTTAGCTGCAGATAGCCGATCGGTTTGCATACAAGTATGAACGGTTTGCATACAATAATGAACAGCATGTTTAAGATAATTTACACGGACGTTGAAGACTCACCGAAATGGTTAAATGATTCTCCAAAAGCAAATATTCCGCATAGAGGTCTCTAAATCATTGTGCAGCATTAAATAATCCCCACATTCATCGTACGTAACTATTTATGCCAAACTTTAATTGAGAACCCTTGCGAAAATTTGCATGATGTCCAAATACCTGTTAAATGCAGTTTGCTAAATTTTGTGTTATGACGCCCAAAAGCGCACAGAAAACCATCAGAAATTATCCGCAAATTTAATACAGGTTGAAACTCAAGTACCAAACATCAGGGGGAAGAAAAGTAAAACAATTTTTAAACATCTTCTGAAAAGGCGACCTGTTATTAACAAATAAAAATAGATTAAATTGTGCTTGGTATCTTGCATAACAACTACGCATACTAAAACATGGGTCATTATGATTAATAAATCAATTTAATATAATATGATCAAGTAGTTGTGATTTTAAATACAACTATATTGCTTATTAGTCGCTGAAATCAATCGCTCATCGACGCTTTGTGAATCGTCGATATTAAAGCCACCAATACACCCATGCAAGTAAATGCTTTAAATTATGCTGTAAGTTGATATATCAAAAAAAATCTTGAAGATACATACATTCCTATTATTCTAAACGATTTCATTATCTTTTAGTTCAAACATATAAACTAACCCTCTCTCTCTCTATCTCATTTTCTCTCTCTCCTCTCTCTCTCTCTCTCTCTCTCTCTCTCTCTCGGGCGGTGCATATTATGTTACGGAGCCTATGCGACTATTGTGTACGAATTTTAGTTTCACATAAAAGTGTATAGACTCTGGAATTTATGTTTACATTATATAAGGGCTTCGGTCATTTCTCGCATTTGCGATTTACCCAAACTGCACAGTGGTTGTGCGGATTATTCTTCATAAGCAGTCTTCCAGGAAACTTCAAGAAAGACGATTTGATTCAGTGCGAGAATGTGAAAAAGGAGATAATTAAAATATTGCAGAAAACCATGCCCTTTCTACAACTTATGAATTCTCTCCAAAAGATTTTTTTTCCTTAGACATTAAAGGCGAAGATCTTGGAGGAGAGTCTTCCACCCCTGGGTTTGATAGTATTCACCTCACCACCACCCATATTCTTTTCATATGGTTAAAAATAGCAATTTTGGTGTGCGTGTGGGATATTTTCTATTTTGATTGCTTTCATGACAGTTCAAGACACAATTTCTATAATTAAAATGTGATCCAAACTCTTAAATTCATTGGTTTGGCAACTCCACAGCGCCACTTCATATAGTATTTTTGAAAAAAAAGAAGATGATGTGCAGAGATTGATTTCATGTTTTAAATTTTTGAATGTATAATACACTATTTGTTTTAAATGAATGAAAATTGTTTCATGTGATGTACAACTCTACCTTACCACACCCCCATATAAATGAAACCTCTGGTGCGCTCTCCTAGCTATATTCCTATTATGTACTCAATTAAAATATATATTTTATAATAATTTGATACACAACAAAATTCTTTGTAGACCTTGTTCACTTAAAAACCGCCAAATGTGAATCCGCTCCATTTACTTAATTTTATGTGACCCTGAAGCACAGGTCTTGGAAATTACCAAGTTCAAATTTATTCCAGTTCAAATGCCGGATTTTTAGTACTTATTTTTGTGGATTATTAATTAAATTACGCTAGTAGAAAAAAAACCCCGATTGGCACAATTAAGTTACATAGAATGTATATAACATATAGTATAATTGAAAGTTCTTGACAATCCTATTTGCCTGTATTAAAGCACAAAAATCGAGTCCATACTTTTAGTAGATAGATACATGTTTACTTTTTTTGGCCATTATTTTTTTTTATTTGAGAGAGAGAGAGAGAAAGGTGTCCGAACATTCGATTTCTCAGGGCACGTGGTCAAAGCACGAGCGCTGTCACAGAGAGAAAGTGTTATGTAATAGTTATACACACGCTTTTACACAGGGATAACTTTTCTTCAAAATTGTGCTTTTCTTGTGATTTTTAATGTACCTGTCTAAATCAATATCATGCATAATTTTATGTTCGGTTTTAGCATGGACGTATATTACTGCTTTATTATTATTACCTCTTTTTTTTTTTTTTTTTTTTACCGAAAACGCCCGTCACTGCAATCTGTGCACTTACATGTATGCAGAGATCTGTATTTTGATCAGATCAAACGCCCGTCACTGCAATGTATTTTGATAAGATTACCGTTAAGGCTACATGTATACATAAAATATTAGTTATTTGCAACGAGAGAGAGAGAGAGAGAGAGAGAGAGAGAGAATGAAAGGTGTCTTAACATACTTGAGACGTGATCAGACCACGGGTGCTGTCACGGACAGGAAGTGTTATGCAATAGTTATTCACACCCGTATACACAAGGATAACTTACATGTACTTTACATGTACATAAGAGTTAAGTTTTTTGAAACGAGAGAGAGAGAGAGAGAGAGAGAAATATGTCCCAACATTCGATAAGATTTCTCACGGCACGTGGTCAGAGCACGAGCGCTGTCACAGACAGGAAGTGTTATGTAATAATTATACACACGCTTTTACACAGGGATAACTTTTCTTCAAAATTGAGCTTTACTTGTAATTTTTAATGTACCTCTCTGAATCATGCATAATTTTATGTTCGGTTTCAGGTGGTCTACCAAATGCAAAAATCGAAAGCTGTTATGATATTACTGCTTCATTATTATTATTTTTTTTACCGAAACGCCCGTTACTGCAATCTGTGCACTTGTGTAGAGATCTGTATTTTGTTCAGATTACCGTTAAGGTTACATGTATAACTTTACATAAAATATTAGTTATTTGCAACAAGAGAGAGAGAGAGAGAGAGAGAGAGAGAGAGAGAGAGAGAGAGAGAGAGCGACCGGAAAAGTAGATACATTAAAAATAAGCGTCAGATTGAGGGGAAAAAAACCATACAAGTTGAGTTGATGCCTACAGTAGCGATCTTATAAGTTAGAGTACATCGTAATATTTGTCCTCTTAAAATATGTGGCATATTTTCAACTCGTAATAAGAAAAACATTAATACATTAAAATATTTATAATTTTCGTGTTTTCGTATATGCATGGATTGCATTACATTGCTATGTTTGGGGCCCTTGTACAATATTTAAAAAATAGCAATACATTTCTAGACAATACCGCGACGGTGTATCGCGGAAAGGATAAAACACCATCACGGGGTCGCGGGAAAATACGGGACCCGCATTTGCCGTAGTGTAGTATGACAGGTACATGGGCCATCAGCTTACAATTTTTAGACAGCAATCACAATCACTCAAATCAATGTCTAAAACAACTTGGTTAATTTACAAGTCTAATTCTGGATGAGTTTTAACGACTTTAAGAGTGATAGGCGATGACTTAAAATTCGTGAAACCTCCCGTATAATCATATTTCGTATAATTATTTCTTTTTATTTCCATTTTCATAATCAAAAAGTAAAACATCTTTTTTGAGTCACCGTGTCACTTTTAAAAAAAAGAGTGTCAATCGTAAATTGTTCTTTTTCGCCTCGCAGCTGCAACGGAAGACCTACTCGTTGCTTTGCAACGAGCATTGCTCTAGTTGATAATAAAATTCTTCATGACAAAAAGGTTCTCACCAATGATAAAGGAAAGTCCAACGCCCATGTACATGAAAACAGATGACACTGCAGTGGCTGTAGCACGCTCACTGAGTGGAAACCAAGTGTTGGCCACTAATGATGGTCCAGCAAACGGCACTACTCCTCCTATTCCATTCAGTACTGAACACACATAGGACAACCTAGTTGATTGCGCAATTATTCTATCATATAGCAAATTTTAAAAATTGTTGTTAATATTACACGTTCAACAATGCAATAAAAACATTCAGAAGTATGCTTTTGTCAGATTTTTGTTCTAATTTACCATGTTGCTGCTTCTTTTTCATGCGTTATACACCTTAATCCTGTACCAATGAATATCAAAAGAGTACAACCAAGGATCGAAATACGTAATCCTGTAATTGACAGAAAAAGTTATGCTTCGTGACGTAGTGATGTGTAATCAAGTAAAAAAACTGTTCATACATGAGAAAATACAAAGAGAAATACTGTAAAGAAAGGCAGATATTTTGCACATTTTATGAAGCATGTACATGTATTTTATGTAAATTTGCATTAGGGATAAATGTATGAATATAAACATAGGTTGAGACATTTAAAAAGATATACACGGCGTATTGTCATGATTCAGTTTCAAAACTTCAGTAAAACTTTTAAACACAGGTTTTAACCTTCACTATATTCTTTTGATGAAGAGTTAACTTTTCTTCAAATTACAATTTAAAGTGATTCCAAACACAGCGATATCGATCCTCGTTTGCCTATTTTTGGTGGGGAAAAATCAAAAACCAACAAATATTAGTCACTTGATTTCATCAACAATAAGGACGACAGATTGAGTTACTTAGGATGATGTAATATACGAAAATTTATTGAATGGATTAATGGATATCGTAAGAGCGGGACAGGAAACTACGAGATATGAGCCAGATTTTGAAATGTTATATAATTTTATGTGTATACGTGTATTTGTCGCACTTCTTCGTCCTCTTAAGCGTCATGTGTTGTTCATAAACAGAACGCAATGATGTACGTAGATAAAGGTTTTATCGGAGTCAACGCTCGATCAAGGAGTTTGATTTTGATATACATATTATATAAGACTTATCTGTGATCAAATACCTATCAAATATTTTAGGTCAGATAGGTCATATATACCTCAAGAATAGCCTAGTGGGTTGAATGGCTATTATCTACCCTGATTTACATGAATGTGTCCAAAATACCTATTTATATGTATTGAGAATCATTGCTGATTACATTCATAAGGACCGAGATTTTGTCGATTGTAATTTTTTAAAATAGTTTTAGGAATGTTTAAATTGAAATATAAGGGATTTTTATTTTTAAAATATGAAATGTTCTTTAAATTACAGGACAGTCGATAAAATGGTCTCTCTAGAAATTATAAAATACGTACCCAGTCTTCCAATCAGGTAACAAACAGGAAATACCGTGACAAGGTATGCAATGTTTCCAATATTGGCAAACTGTCCTATCTGACCGTCACTCCATCCAAACACAACCTTTGCAGACTGTGCAATAGGACCCCATGTGTTCCAAACGAGATTCTGTGTGAAGGTAACCATCCCAAACATTGTCAAAACATACCATCTTCGAGTGTATACCTGCAGTAGCCCATCCGCGGGCAGAAGAGATGCGGTAGGATCATCCGTCTCTTTATTCATGTTTCACTGGCAATATCGGTTTGCCTGTTTCACTTTGACTTTAAAGAATATAGAACACAATGATTCCGTACAGCTGATCTTCCGGTTTCTGTTTTCATTTAGGTACATCCATGGGGGAAAGTATTAGGTAACTGGTAGCTGTGACCCAATATAAAATATTTGATGTAGTTCTAAACAACTACAACTTCTCGTTTCTTACCGACAGAGCTCGAGAAAAAAAATTATTTTTACTTGTTGTGATCTATGGAAGGGAATTACCGCCAAAAGTCTATGTCTTATTATGCTTACTTCTTTATTCTTCGGTACATTTACACTTGCATGTCACTTTATTGTTTTCATATTCATGCTTATCCAATTTCACTTTGATTCTCTTTGATTCTTTATTGTTGGCCTAATTCGATGTTACAGTGTTCTCTTCTCATTCGTGTAAGTTCTTATTTCTATCTTCGTTACAAACGTGAATTCAAACACGCAAACCATAAGGCACTTTCAATAAAGACGAATAAAAGTTGCGTGAATTTAATGCTGTATTATGACGCCAGGTGGCAGTGTGTGCGCTACAATTGCTGCTCCCCGAAAAAAAAAAAACAACGTAGCTAGCTTATTAAAAATGTGGGATGTTTTGCACCATGACATTTCGCTCCAATATTTATATGTTCAGATCAAGAATTGGAGGGGGAGGTTTATGTACTAAGGGATAATTTATAATTTTATTTGCCGGGGAGGGGGGAGGCCGATTTCTATTTTCAGTAGGTTTACTATGAGAATTTAAAAAATGTTTGAATTTTCAAGGGTGGTGGGGTGACTTGAACCCCCCC
>WFKH01011801.1:16744466-16775601 GCA_016163765.1 Magallana hongkongensis
TTTAGAAATCTGCTTCTGTGTTTTATGATGGCTACAGCGCTAGCTCACCAATCTTTTTAAAAGATAAGCTTGTTGATTGAAAGGTATTATAGCAGATAACTCTGCGTTTTGATTCACGCCAATACAAATAATTTCCAAGTTTAAACATTTTTCAAAACATTTTGGAGAGATTATTTTTAAGTCTCCAAAATATCATTTCGTTGCGGGTTGGAATGACCACGTCGACCTTGACCTTTAATCCGAAGTCAGGTGTTGAAGATACATGTATTAAAATAAAAACATACTCAACAAACGCATCAATATTACTGAGCTAATTACTATTACACGTAGATAACAATAAAGGTTCAAAGATGAATATTTTAACATTCATTCAGCAAAGGGATGCAAAACAATAAAATTAACGAAGAAATATACACACCTGGAGATAGTCATCAGCGCCTTCCGGTATTCCACGCGGGCTGTGGAGGCGGATACGCTAGGGGGCGTTGGCGGCTTGGACGGCATGAAGAGACTGCATAGGAAGATCAGGCCGGCGGCAGCACATTCTGGTCAAGGCAAGGGCAACAAAGTGGACTTATTACATGCATGTTTTTTAATGTCTTAATATAAAGGTCAATTGGTAACAACGACATATAATGGTTCTTTTGACTCTACAACAATTTAGAAAGGATTGAGGAATATGAAAGAAAAAGGTTTAAAAGGAAATTAAAGATTTTAGATTCAATGTGCAACTCAACTTTAGGAACTGATCTATATACCTATTTATATCTATCATGTGACGGTATGATACATCACTTCTCCGTTCAATGTGTAAAGGACCAATGCGCTAGTCATACACAATTTCTTAAGTTTTCATTTTTAAAAGTGGGGATGAGAACTTGTGAAACGCAAGTTCTGTACATACAGTCATTGTGATTGAAGCATTTATTTCCGAATGGATGTGAAGATGTGTAAACTGATGCTGCCATGTGTCATGTCTTAACAGTTTAGATATTCCATTACTCATGAAATCTTATCTTGCCCTATATAAATTCAAATTGTTGCATTAAACTGATTATTAGACTTACACCTTAAGCGCATGTTATACTCTCTCTCCCTAAAGATACAAATAACACCAAGTCTAATGGAATAGCTTTAAGTTAACCAAAAGTACATATAGATATCAAAAGTTGATTACATAGTTTATTTCATTTAACCAAGAACTTACATATTTACAATTATAATTAACCTTACTTACCATAATACATTAAATAAACTATATCTTCTCGCACGTGGGTAAAATTGATTAATACTATAAAGAAAAAAAAAGATACAATTATAATATCCCTTAGACCTTAATAACATCATATTATCTAGAATGATTGTTCATATGATGCAAAAATTGATATCCAGGAAGATGCTAACCTTGAGTTGTATTGGATACATTTTTTGGACTATGTGTTCCTGTTTCCAGACTAATGGGCAATCTGACAACAAGCAACAATCACTTTATGTAAAACGTTTCTAGGCCTTCGGTAAATGAATATGCATCATCTGAATACAATAAGTTTCGAGATTATGCGGAGAGACCGTTGTTCTGTAATTCGATATGATATTTAATGTTAGTACCTGTGTAATACAGAGATGTTTCGAGTTTCATTGTTATACTTGTACTTTGGTGCAGACACCAACTGAGGCCCTAAAAAGAAATAAAATCAAATGCTCATCATTAGTTCTTCCCAGACCGCCTCGGTCTATGACCCTAACAATGGTCCATTTAATCTGAGCATCGAATGAGTCATTAAAGCATATGACAGATTTCAAGCACATTAAAAATGTTGATTTGGTGACAACAGCCGTTATTCTTACCTATACATGTACTTTGATCCCAGTTTATAACATTTGTATTTCAATGCTATATATCTATTTCCACCCTACATTTACACAATTCTATAAGGGCAGTTACATTTAAACATATCATGTAACATGATTTCTTAACAGTATACTTTACGATAACTATATTAAAGTAAGTGTGTCGTTGATTAAACAACTACTACATGTATTATATCACCGTTGATTTTAAGTCATCGGTTTCATGGGTTTGATAAAGATCTACGTACTTTTGGTTTTTAATATTCTTGCACATTACGAGAGTACAATTTCATTATCATATAATGTTATAAATACCATATGACATGTCATCATGTAATATTAATATTATATAATATGATATATGTATGTGTGATTCTGGTGACACCACACACCTATAACAAATGCCATTGCCACACCCCCATAGTTAAATACAGATGATACAGCTGTAGCAGTGGTTCTCTGTTGGGGCGGGAACCAAGTGTTGGCAACCAGCGCAGGACCAGCAAATGGCACTGTTCCAGCAATTCCATTCAGTATAGCACATAGATTCATTAACCTATAAATTAAAAAAAAGATTGTAATGGAAAAACCCAGAAATAACATTACACATCATTTATATACTAAGTACCTTTCATATGAATTGAATCCCCAACCTTCTCCTCGTATGGTAAATTTGCATTGTAACACGAAAACAATACTTAAGAACCTTCCTACGGGGATTAGTTACAATTGAATACATGTATGCTGACATAATGAATATTTTTTTTATTATAAATATATTCGATGAATAGTATAGTTCGATGAAAACAGGTGGTTTTTTTTTCATTTAGGTAAAGCCAAAATCAGAACTAGCAAAGTCAAGGGAAGATCAGCAATCATTATGGTTAAATTGCTTTCATGAAGTTTCATAGAAAAAACAGTTTGTTAGACACCGGGCTAAATGCAGACAAGAGGCCCATGGGTCACATTGCTCACCTGAGCAACAATAGACATGATAAAATCAGTTTAATGGAGTCATCATACAAAATATCTGGACAATGTGGTATAATGCATGTCGATCCTGTATAAATAAATCCATTCTTTCCCCCTGGATATTCTTATGTTTATAATTAAGTCCCATTTCTAACAGGATGATTTTAAAGTCATATCACATGTTGAGCATTGCAGTTCTCAAAAAGATTCTAAACAATTGTTTATATATGGGATATAAACCTACATCGAACTCTGAACCCCTTGTGAGGTTGATAAATCGTCCAAGGGCCAAAGTCTAAACAATCTTAAAAAATCAGCAATATGTCAAAATGCTTGCATATAAGTTAAACCATATATTATAACATTTCAGTTTTTGTGAATAATTAAAATGTTTTCCTTTGTAAAATTGGATCCCCAATGTGGCCCCACCCTACTCAAGATTTTGATTTTAACGAATTTGAATCTACACTATCTGAGGTTGCTTTCACTAATGTAACAGCTTTTCTAGGCAAATGGTTTTTTAGAGGAAGATTTTTAAAGATTTTTCTCTATATATTCCTATGTAAAAATGTCTCCCCCCCCCCTTGTGACCCCACCCTTACCCTGGGGATCATGATTTGAACAAACTTGAATCTACCCTACCCGAGGAAGCTTCCACACAAGTTTCAGCTTTTCTGGCCAATCAGTTTTTGAGAAGAAGATTTTTAAAGATTTTTCTCTATATATTCCTATGTAAAAATTTGACCCCCCATCGTGGCCCCATCCTACCCCCGGGGATCATGATTTGAACAAATTTGAATCAACCCAATCTGAGGATGCTTCCACACAAGTTTCAGCTTTCCTGGCTGATTAGTTTCTGAGAAGAAGATTTTTGAAGATTTACCACCAATTTTTCATAAATTTTAAATTTTCCCCCTTTAAAGAGGGCCTGGCCCTTCATTTGAACAAACTTTAATCCCCTTCACCCAATGATACTTTGTGCCAAGTTTGGTTGAAATTGGCTCAGTGGTTCTGGAGAAGAAGATGAAAATGTGAAAAGTTTACAACGACAACGCCAACACCAACGCCAACGACGACAGACAACGGACAAATTTTGATCAGAAAAGCTCACTTGAGCCTTCGACTCCGGTGAGCTAAAAAAGAATAGTGAGACCAAAGTTATTGGAAGGCCAACGTCAGAAAATTATGGCACAGTTGAGTTGCTCTTACTAATGTTCATCTAAATGTAGCTTTGTCTTTGAATGAGGTTTAAGGGAGGAAATATTCAACTAGGATTCAAACTAGACTGAACACCAAATAAGGTATAGTGAAGACAATTTCTTATGCTAGTGTGTGATAGGTTAGGGTCAGAAGGGTAAACTACAGTCAAATTGCTCTCGCTCATGGGGTATTATTAAAGTTTGAACAGTAACTAAGAAACCAAACTGCAGAAAAAAAACAAACCTTCTTTTAAAATGAGCTACATTCTTTGGTGAAGATAATGTGTGAACGAATGGACAGAGTCAAAGATAGAGGGCAGACAGACGGGATATGATAAATACAACAGAATAAGCCCCGGTCATGAAGGAGCAATGTCTGAAATAGGAGTACATTTTCTAGATAAAATACTTCTTTCTCGCTTACTTTGTCCTCGTTACATGTAGGTTACGGACGAAAGGTATCATGAATTAGGTGACAGAATGAACCATACTACAAAGTTCAAATACTTCTATGAACACAAATGCCCAATGTTCTGGCAGTGCATGTGCAATGACATGCATTCAATGTACGTGCATAACGAATAAATTTCCATGCCTAGCTTAATGTCTCTCTTTTATGGCAGTAGAATTTTTAGTATGTCCTTACAACGTTGATGTTCCCGTCTCCATTCACTTACCAGGTCGCATACTTTGGATTTGTGGTGATACATCTAACCCCGGTCCCGATCAGCATCAAGGCTGTACACGCCATAAACGATATCCTTAAACCTAGAGTGTAAACAGATTACGAAACTTAAAGCCTTAAGAAAACTGTAAACAAATGAAAATTCAACGCAACAGGTTTTTTCATTTTTCATTGTAGGTGAAATCCCAATAAGTATAAAACTATGTAAATATTCAATTTCTATATGCATACTGGTACAGATGATCGAAGTTTTACATATATACATGTACGTTAAAATATACCCGTATAGTATATTAAATAACTTCTATGGCATCTAGTATGACATAACGCACGTTAACAGTTTGACAAAGTACACGTGTAAGTTATTTATTACGTACTTTATGATTTGCGTGAAAATAGAGGTACATGAACATGTATTATAATTAATATATGATCAATGAAAGTCCAGAAACTGTTTGTTGTGAATAAACATAGGTTAGATTGTATGTAGATAAGATAACTCAGTTTGAATGGATTCAAAATTATACCTTGAATATTCCAAAAAAAAGCATTTGAATGGCAAAAAGCTAATTTCATTATTGGGTCATGTCTATCCTTAATGAAAATTCATTCAATTGATAAAAATTGATCTAAGACTTTCAATTTTTCTCTTTTTTAGTATAATGCATGTACATAAATAACCACACCCAAGGAATGTTACCTTTAGATATTCATGTGTTATATTTATTATACCCGGACATACTGATTTCTGACCATACCACTTAAACTGTGTAATTATTATCACTAACCTCAAGCACACTAAACTCTTATGTAAACATTAGCATATCCCCCATATTGAATTAGACACACTATACATGCTGTATGCATTTCGCATTATTCATCAAGATATTTCAACGGAATAGCAATATACATGGCCATGTACCATGGTATTGAATATTATATATTTTCTACATTTTTTTTTTCATTAAAAGAATTCTAAAATTTTCCATTAAACTAGTGAAAATTGAACTTTCAACTCAAATTAAGCAATGAATGTACTCTATTGCAATGTTGCAATTTTTTTATGATTGTCACAATTCTAAAGAAAACATAATGTATCTTTTCCATATGCTCATATTGTATTTAAATATCGCTCACAAATTTTTCGTTGATTGTGAAAGTAGTTCATAATACTTTGTACAATACCGGTATCATGCCATATGTTATAACAAATGCATGTATGAACAAATGTTTACTAAATTTTTGCAATCTTGTATGAATAAATATAAGTAACTGCGATTCTGTTGTCAACATCCCTATATACGCAGATACAAATGTACATGTACCAGTGTAAATGGAATACGCTGAAACTTTTTTTTTTGTTCCAGAATTTAACGGACGGTAATTCACATACCTTTAGTGTCCATGAAATAGCATGCTGGGAAGACAGTGAATATGTAGGCTATGTTTCCCCAGTTGGCCAACATTCCGATCTGGCTGTCCTTCCATCCAAACACCACCTCCGCGGACTGTGTGATGGGTCCCCACGTGTTCCAGACGGCGGCCTGCAGAAAGCAGGCCATGCTGAACACCCCCAAAACGTACCATCTCCGCCGGTATGTCTTGTATTTATCCTTACTTTGAAGCAAGGGGGTTCCCTCGTCCGTCGACTTGGTACAGTCATCATGCTGGACTATGGTATTCACTGTGCTATTCACGGCGGCTCCATTTATTTCACTTACCGACATGGCTTTTTCAGAATCTGTGCAGATGTAAACTGTTTAGAACCGGCTTTTACATGCGACATAATGTGCTACATTGTCTTGTTGCAAAAACGAACACAGACCGGTTGATCAGCTGTTGCACGTATGTTGTTTACATCCGGTAAACACATTGTCACATGATCTGAAGTCACGTGGACGACAGAAATATCACATATAAGAAATGTGTCGTTATCTTTAAAAATAGCTAGGGCACAACTCCAAGAAGGATTTGGGTCGGAGGGACAGGGCGAAGGCACATTGGGGGTGGGGATGATGGGATAAAAACCGGATTTTTCTATAGATTTTTTAACAATTTTAAAAACGCTCATTAATCAATGATTTTTTTTTTCAAATAGTTTTCACCTTAAGGCTTTAGGCATATAAAGCTTTTTCCACAATAAGTAGATACTAGTATATATTTAACATTTTCAAATTCGGCGAAAGTGAAAGATTGAACGCTCTTTCCCTTAAATTTATACATCCGACTGACCAATATAGTACCAATATGAACCGTGAGGACAATGAAGAATTCGCTTTCCATTTTCTTTTTCAAAATGCTTGATTTTCTTATACCCGAAAGTCGCACCATTTAAGGATCACCCTTAATTATTATTGTACGTACAACGGCTAATTACATGTACATGTAGTTAAGTCAGTCTCAAAGCGTAGCTTGAAAATGTTTTAGTGGAATTTCAAATGTTTGGTTAAGTCTGTTTTATAAGCTTTAAAAACAAACTAGTTCCTCGATGCCAAATATATGGCATTAATTGAATTGTATTGCACTAACAACTCCAAACCTCTATCATGCATCCGAAAGTAATTCCCAAAGAATTTGTTTTTCATATAAGTTGAATGTTAAAAGATATGTTTGACACACAGGTTGAGTAAGATGTACAGAGTAAACCATAGGATTTGTACCAAAAGTTTGCTTTCTTCAATCGGGAACCGAATAGTAAATGCTAAATAAAGTCAATAGAAATAAGACAAGAACCTTTAATTCTTTCTTTTTATATACACGTTACATTTCATACATTCAACATTTTCTTTCAAAGAAATTGTTCCGTGGGACTTATCATTGCGAGAGGACGTATATAGAGAGAGGTTATCCCTTGATCCAGCTTCTTCGCTCTTCCCTCTGGATATTAAACTGGTACATAATTGCCCGTATTAGGGATGCAGTTCTCCCTTATGAAATGTTCCATAACCTCTATTATGCATCGTTTAAGTCAAAGTGAAATTTTAAAAAATTTAAAATTTTTTTGTTTGTTTGTCGTTTGTTGTTTTTTTGTTTTGTTTTGTTTTTTTTTTTTTTGCATTTCTAGCCTCCCTCCCTCCCTGGTAAAATAAACCACACTATCACACTTTAAAGTATCAAAGTATTTCACTGTTTCCGTAAATAGGAATTTCATTTTACTTTAAATGTTTCTCTATTACCTCCCCTTTTCGACATCTGTCACCAGCGAACGCAAGAAGACGCACAACAATCGAGTCCATTTATATAGATTTATCTTGATATATTTAAAATTTTCAGTGTCTTTGTTTGTGATAAACTACGAAACGATTTTGTACTGTACAGTCCAATAATTTCAAATGACGTATTGTTGGGGCGTAAGCGGGGTTTGCATAATTAAAAGAAATGAAAATCACATAAATATGTCAATATTCTAATATTTAATCGTACAATTGCTGAAAATTATATAAGTAATAAGGAATCATTCTTTGAATATCACCTCATAATACTCAAAGAATGGTTCCTTTTTCCTTAAATATAGGTATAATGCACCGATGTTTACTAGTAAGCTCAGTCATTAGAACTTAACAACTGCTACCTTTTATTTACTAAAATCCTATATACAGATGCAAATCATTCAAATACATGAACATTTTTGTCATAACAAAGATCTCGATTGACTTATAATAACACATGTAATACTATATCAAACGTCGGCCTTTAGATTCTTCCATTACGTATATGAAAATGTTCTAGTTATGAAATTTCCTTACCCAGTTAGAGAGAGAGAGAGAGAGAGAGAGAGAGAGAGAGAGAGAGAGAGATGTTCTTAAAATTTAAATACACTTATTGTTAAAAAATTTATTAAAATTTTCATGCTTTAATATATATATTCGGGAATACAAATAATTAAACATGCCGGTTATCTTTCTTTAAATGTGACATACATTAAATATGTACAATGGCGTTTACCAACGAAGTATAGTACCAGTGCACTAATAGATCCGTGGTGGGACTTCATGGACGACATATTAACAGAGAGTAAACTGTGCATTGTTGTCGTCAATACTCTCTGTCGACCCTGCTCCTCTCAAGATGGCCGACTCTGTGTTTGTGTCGGAGTACCCGGATGATCGCAAGATGGCCGACTCCGTGTTGCCATCTACAGAATATTCCCTTTGAATGATGTTGAATGTGTTCATACGGATATTCAACGGAAGCTCAACGGCAGGACTCGATTGAATGTCACCAGTTGAAGAAACTGGAGATATCAAGCCCTCACTTCTGGATTCTGTCGACAGATTTTGACCACTTTTTGTGAGTTCTCTGGATCCAGAAAGGCCAGTTTTCAAAGATGTCACAATATTTTGAACAAAATGTAGTTTTGTCTTATCGCTTCTTTGATCATTGAATATATCATCGCAAGATTTGAAAGCTCTCTGTAAAGTTTCTGCTGGTTCGGAGTTGGATCGCTTGGGTGAAGGCGCATTGGAAGATCTAACGGAATCGTCCATCAGGGACTTGGAACTTTTACTTCTTAACCCAAACGTTTTCATGAGTTTTGACACAAATTTTCTGCTGGATTTTTTCACTGTTCCCGGATTGCAGCCAGAACACGAACTCTCAGAAGAACGTAGCATTCCAGACATTCCCTGGTCGCTCTTAGAGTGATGAAGACGTACCGTAAAATCATCTTTTTGGGAAGGCTGGACTTTCTTACAACCATTCACCAATGTGGTGGTCGGCAAAACATTCTGGCAATGATTCGACAACGATGTATTTGAACTAGTACTGGTCGTCGAGGACTGATGTTGGAAACCGTACACCCGAGACACATTTTCGTTATCGATAATACTCTCAAGAGATTCAACCGAAAAGGTTCTGGATGGGACAGATTTGCCGGAGAACGACGAAGGATATGAAATGTTTGAAGAAAAAGAGGGTGAGGATGAACTAGACGTGTACGAGGTTGAAGACTTAGGTGCGCCTGCACTTGATGGCGACAGCAAGGAACTGTCGGTCTGACTGTGTTTAGGAATGTACTTAATATCCAAAGAGGCGGACAAGAGTTTCCAAAACGGAAGAGTAAACTTGAGGCGCTGGAGCTTTATAGCATTAATGCCGCGCAAAACTCTGGGATATGTCGCATCTTCATCTTTGATGATAGGGATAATCTTCCTTCTCTTTGCGTCTACAATAATAGTAAACATACCTTGTTAGTGATAATAGTTTTTATGTAATTCAATAAACATATTGCTGATCAATAATATTTTGATTATCGAAATATATTTATGACGTGTGATTAAAAAAGAAACTTTGCAAGATTAATCATTTTCTTGATGCCTACATTACAAAAAACTACATGTCTCTTAAATTTATTTTGTTTAGAATTACCAAAACATGTCGAGATAATCTACATGTAAGTTTATTTCATTTTTTGAAGAACTTTATATACAACGTTATGTAGCCATAACTTGGATTAGCAAAAACTATTTACCATCAAGATCAATTTATGGAACAGTTATGTATACATTGAACTCAAATTGAGCTTGGAATACACGCTAATACTTATTTAATCTAAATACTTCCTATTCCTATCAAATAAAGTGAATTTATACGCATCGCATATATTTGCATAATATAAAGAAGAATCAAGCCATTGATTTTATCGATTGATTTTAATCAATGCCCCTCCCAATCTCCACAAACTAAACCGTTTCTTTCTTGACAAGGCATTTCTTATTTCAAATAACAATGGGATAATTATTTGATTGACGTCTTCACGCCGGATTATGCCAGCTGTCACCAGCGTTAAATATGCCATGGAATTTCGGCGACACAACTCTACCTGAGGAGGTAGAACATAAAGGGGACACTGTTCTCTTTCTCGCTTAATACATATATTCTGCCGTACAGAATGATTCAGAAGTATCATATTTAGAGAAGACGTTTTTTTCTCACTTTTTTATATTAATAAAACGTAGTAAAGAAGCATAATGTTTTACTCATTTTGTTTCATTGGTGCAACTGTAGACCAATGAAATGGCTTTAAATCTTGATAGATGTAGGTAGGAAATGTACTCAATTTTGTCCTCATGGTCTGGCGTAATTAAGTAAGTTTACCAAAGTCATCATTTCTTAAATGAAAAAAATTAAGGATCTTTTTCAGGATGGGAGGTGTATTTCTGGATGTTATATGTTATCATACATGATTTTATTTATTATCTATCAAGTTTACATGCGCGGTAGCAGTTGGCTGAAGGGGAGCTAGGGGGTTACGATGCCTTTTTTCGATTTTACTATAAGATATTAATAAGTGTGAATTTTCCGGGGGATTCCGGACCTGCGACCCCCCTTTCCCTCTCTAGATCCGCGCATGAGTTTATAATTATTTCAAATTGACCACAGTGAATATAATTAGATGTTCACATTATAAGCATCTGTTGTGTTACATATATTGGACATAAGCTATAATTGCTAAGTCAACTTTTATACCTGGATCCAAGGATTTGACGAATTGTGTAGAGAATATACAGGCGGGACTGGAACCATAGGTTCTGGACATAATCACCAGAAGACGGCCATCGCACCTGCAAAAGAGTTACACTTATCAAAGCTCTTTAACCAATGAAACCATAATCTACATGTTACTGTTTTTATTCAGAAAATGAAATCAGTCTGCTGAACAATATGTGTATATATGTCAATCCTTGAATTTGATTGACAATGATAGTAATAATACCTTTAAAGAATTACGACTGCATTAATCACTTGCAACTAAATAATTGTTTGGTATTAACTGAAGTATACATTAAATCATAATATGAATACTTAAATACTGTTAATATCAACTGAAGGTATGTGTGAGTTACTGGATAACGTTATAATGATATAAGCATTCACATTATTCTTTTTTCTTGATAAATCTAAACTAATGAAAATTTGGGGGAAATAGCTAATAAAGTAGGCAATTGATCTTTTATTTCTCTTACCTGTCCTCTATGACTTCTGCTAGTGACTCGTATTCGTACTTTCCTCCTAACAGTTGCTCCTGGGGCAGGAAGAACTGCACAGTGTTCGTAACCTCTCGGTAAGCTTCGATGATCGTGTGCGCAATCTCTATGTCCTCATCAGAGCAACATATGCAGGCAACATACGAAGCTTGGTTTCCGTCAACTGCAATATTCGAATTTTTTTAATTAGGCTTTAATTTTTTTAATGTGCGGGTTTGTTTAATCGTTGCTTTGTTGTGTTAAACCTTTAACGATTAACATTGGAAAAATTTGATAGCATAAGTACATTAACAATGATATTGAGCAATATCAATTATACCTACAAGACGATGTTAAATAAAGAATAGAAATAGAGATGGTGTAGAAAAAAGATAAAAAATCGTTTATTTTACCAATAAACAGTTTTCTGACATTGAGAAAGATATGAAAAGTCAATTTGTAAAGCGACAAATATTTCAAGCTTCAATGCTATTACACGTACAGTACTAACTAAAAATGCCACCTTTTTCACAGTCACACTGACTGTCAGACCTATGAATAGTGGAATGATTATAAATAGATTACTAGCCCGGCAGATAGAATTTATGATCCGTGTAGTATGACTTTGCTGTTTACTCACGGTCGTCCAAGGTTAGCGCCCCATCGATGTGGTCTGTGGGGTCACTTCCGGTTGACCTGGTGGGAGACACTGGCGACAATACATAGTCCTGGTGCTGTTTGTTGCTAGGTGTTGCTGGGGAGATTTTCAACTTCGGCGGTTGTTCGCGCGGAATGTCTGCACCTTTACAAAGCATATGTCAGATGGATTTGAAAGGGTGTCTTTGAATATCTTAATCTTGATTTTTTATTACAATTATCGGATATGAAGTCAAAAAAAATTTGCTGGTATTCAATACCTAGCTGGTTTGGTTCCTTGGCATCACTCTGTAACCAGTTTTTGATATCTCTTGCTGAAACATAGACAGACCATTGCTTTCAAGGACTCTGTTTTTGAATTTTGTGGTCCCCAAAAAACATTTGTTTATGGATGTGAATCCATAAAAGAAATATATCACTGGAAATTTATTCAAAGTATACAACGATTTTTTCTCGAGATAATAGAAACTGCATTATCATTTCGTGATAAATATTTTAATTAATTGCTTCACACAAAAATCCTTTTCTATTATAATAATTCATTTCAGCAAAAACCAGGTGCATGATAAATGGACGATTTAATATAAAATAAATGGGTTTATTCCTTCTAACAGTAGTGATTTATTTTTTTTGTTTTTCAAAACGATATTCTAAATGCTATCATCGAGTTATTACTTGAGATCAGCAATGGTTGCACTGTGCATTCTATTAATAAGATGTTACTAGTTAGTTAATTTTTCATATCAATATTGTAATGACAAAATAATAATCTTAAAATATCTACTTTCAAGTCATTGATGTATAGACCTTTGGTTTTCAAACACGTTTCATTTCCATTTTGAAAAACTGATAGTTTTCCAGAAATTAAATCTCTAACCCTTATTACTATTTATAAACAAAATGTTTATTTATGTTATACATGAATATAATCTACATATTCAGTGCTTTTGTCTCAGTAAAAACAGGTTATGGGAACTGTTCACTTCCACTGATGTTTTAACAGCTAGCTACTTAGAGTTCTGTGTTCTATTAGCAAATGTATTCGCTCAAACATGAGCCATTAACATTTTGTTATAGAGATAGAAATCAATCAATCAATATGTCTGCGTTTTGTTTTCATTAATGTCACTAGGCAAAGAAAGGAATGTATGCAAAGAATGGAAAAACAATGGAAATATGGTCATGGATTTCAGATCTGGGTCATCAAAAGCCTTTTTTTTTTTTATTAGGGCTGTAAGTCAGTATGGCAAATTGCAATAAAACAATGTTTGATTTGTAAACAAGCTTCACCTTTAACTAAATTCACATATCTTAAAGTTCAAAATAATTTGTCAAATTACAATCAATTCAAAAACCCAACTACATGTACTAGTATTTTACTTAATCGTTTTCATTGATTATGTAAAGTATATTATGGCTTGCTATAGTTTTAATATACGTTTTCATTAGATAGATTAGTTGAAAGCAAGGAAGTGGACCTACCAATACTTGGTGTAATATCTGTTTTACAGTCCAACCTTCCAAGTGTATCTAAGGAGGTCAACAGCTTTCCTATAGTACCGTCAGGTTTTCTGGACCATGCATCTAACAATGCAATTGTCTTTTCGGATTTAGACGCTAAACGCCTCACGTAGCTGGAATCAAATCCAGCCAGCTCGGCTAGTCCAAACACATCTGGAGTGAGGCCATTTTCTGTCACAATGTCTGCAGGAATATCCAGATGGTTGGAAAGCAGTTTGCAAGTAGAGTGACCAAGGACTTTGAGGGATAAGCAAGAGTAGCCATTCTGGTTCTCCAGTCCCTCTACCATCTTGTTAGATGACTTGGTCATAGATTTTAAATTCGCTTTATCCTTCATTCATATCCTTTTTCAGTATACTAATGAAAATTTCAGGTATTTAATGCTTCGAGTGTCTGATTCTGAGGGATTAAACAACAAACTAATATTCCTTGAAATTATCCGTTGATAGATCCACAACAATAAAGTGGTAATTGAGAGAAACCCGGAATAAAAAGTTATTTTATTTCATAAAATCACATGGAAAATCAACCTACAAAAGAAAAAGGAGACACATTTAAGAGTCACGTATAATATACAACATAATTTATGAAAAATAAGGTATTAATTCGGGTTGGTCACGTGACAAAGTGCTGATAAACAGAAAAGAAAAACTATTTGTTCAAATAGTTTTATATATCAAGGTAAACATCGTCAGTGTAATTATGTTTATGAACATATTTCATGTCACATACTCGTATATACATCTTGCTGTTGTAAATGGTATTCAATGTATTCACTTTATTTTACTTCTCAAGGTTTTATTATGAGACACACAAACGCAAGGATATTAACAGAATCAGTTCGTGTTATATAGATCCTTTTATTTTCTATTACATCTACAAAGATCTTGCAACCTTAAAAATACTACACTTATATAACTGTTCACATACGTTCATCTCACTGGCTTCCTTTGACATTAGCATGCCTTGCTACAACATGCTCTATTCATGAATGAACAAAGATTTCAACATCACTATTAAAAGATAATTTATGAGAGTTTTGTTATGTTATTTAAGAATGTCACTTCCCATTTCATGCATTTTGATTGATTAGATGCTATTCACCTCTGATACTGAACTTGCACATTTATGAATTTAACATAATTAATACAGGTGAGAATGATGCACTTTGTTATTTTTAGATTTCATTTTTCACGAAGATCCTTTATCCGCTATATAAACATTGAAAGAGAATGTTACTCTCTTTAAAAATTTAAAAATAAATTAAGCTATTTAACTTACTACTTACTAAATGCCAGAATGATGTGTTGTGTCTTTTTAAATCTAACTTTGTCATGATTACGCAATAGTTCAACTTTTGAATGTCAGATAAGTTTCGTGATAAATTTTGAAAATAAATAAAAGTAAGAATTCATAGTATAAGATGGAATAGAGATTCCCATAAAACACTTCTTATATCAATGTTTCTATAAGACGTGCTGACTTGAACCTGGTTGTATTTAGCCCTCTGGGAAGATGTCACATGCTGGATACATCCATAACAAGGGAAACCAGGTGACACAACGACACATCTCATCTTAACACCTTCTTAAACACATACCTGTTATTTAATTATTTCAATTCTAGTATGTAGATTTCTCTTGTTTAATTTCAAATTACGTAAGTAACATTTTAACTATTAATATCTAAAGTCTCACTTTGTTCCCTGAAGATGTACAGTACAGTTGAACGACATTTGTAACATTTGTATTAAAACGACATACAGCCTTGAAAACTGTGCTATTAAGTACATAATATTCAGATTTCTATAATAGCCGCTCTCCTTGATCTCCTAATTAGCGTAACACCAGGGAACATGATATTCAGTATATTAGTCAGCTTATCAAGAGCGTACGAAGCCTAATGGCCATATAGGATACGAAACTTTGATCTACATGTATGCGCAATAAAACATTTCTTATATCTAGGATAAGATTTTAAGATTATACACATGAAATATGCCAGGATCCTAGATTAATCTCCTCTACAGTTTACATGTATGGAGTTTTATTTCCATGAATATTACAACAGTTGTTTGAAACAAACATTCAACTCGCTATATTTTCATTCTATGTAAATCGTAACAATATTGATCGATATCGAAGTTTCTGACCATCTTTGAAACTAAAGCAAGATATATCGTGAGTCTAATGAAGAAAAGAGGTTTCAGAAGAGATGAGAAATAGGAACATTACCTGATTTTGCTACACTTTTCACGTCGCCATTTTACCTTCCTTGCTCTGGTTCGTATGTACGTCTTGTGGCCCGAGGCAGCATATCTACTCGAGTGTGACAGTAGGAAACCACTTCTTAGAACACGTCTACCTCTTTTTTTGTTTTAGGTCAGTGCAAAGCTAAATATAAATTCAAGCATTTTTCCGCTCTAGCAAAGCACTTGATCATTGACCATCTATCCAAGATAAACACCAACAAGCGTGTGCAAAGCGCCGAGTGTTGATGCCTAAACGTTTTCTGGATGCTGAGCAGAGAGGCTACCATGGGGATATTTGACTTTTTGCTAGAAAAGTTGCCAATTTTTTTTACTATGAAAATTTTGTAGTTAGGAAATAGGATGACTGGGATATAAAATTTCATTGTGCGAAATTGAAATACTGCACTTCTGAGAATGCAATGAGACTAAATTTGCATTAAAAACTCTTTATAAATCTAGATCACTGATACATATTATTAGATATTATTAGAATGTTCAAAAAAGATTTTTTTTTAAACTTAATTTGACAACATGTGCATGTCCCATCAAAAGTACGTTATAAATGTAGGTGGAAAGGCCGTTGCCCCGATTCTATCAACAGCATCAACGAAGACGAATTTATCAGTAATAGAAGACAGCGAGTGTTTGTGTTAAAATATGATCTTCGTCAGTTTCTGCAAATAAAAAATGAAGTGCATGTGCATGGTGTATGCAGCAGCAGGATACTGGTGCAAAGTTCTGATGATATATGGAAAGTTAAGTTTACGTCGGCATACACCTGAATCATCTAGACTCTGTGTGGGTTGATTAATTAGTTTATCGACTCCATCCTTATACTCTTAGCTTCATTGATTATAATCAACCTGCTGTGTTTGCTTGTACTATTAGTACTGCAATATTGCAGATTTTTTTTAAAGAAATAAAATATGTCAAAGAAGATATTACAAGTAGTTTAGATTTTGAGTTTTGACTGCAGTAAATTGATGGTGTTCTAGAATTTAGAATTAGGAGAATATTCATTATTTATTTTTCATTTGACGGATGCATATTGACTATTTTCAGCAAGGTTTGCTTTTAATTACATTCCTTATGATAGTACCATCATTGAGAGTGGTGACGACTACATTTCAGAAGCACGTTTCTGACTGTAATATAGCATGTAAAGCTTTAACAACTCACCAAAGTTAAATAGATTTTTCATTCCATGTATGTCTTTTTGTGATGTACTACCTTAACATTCTCAGCTCACTTCAAAGTTTCTGCTTTCATTTCTTTAACACGGCATCCTGAATTTAGGATCATGAAGCAATCTTAGACTTAAGTCAAAAATTGTACACTGTCTTAAAGTCTCTAGATTGAAAACACTGACAAAATTGAAATGCAACTAAAAGTGCCTTGATATAAAGTTGTTTATTACAAATTTCAATCGGCATATTATGATAAACAATAATTTTATGACTGACTGAAACTTTGACTTAAGTCTGAAATTCCTCCATGATCCTGAGGCCTGGTGTTCGGCGGATACGATCAACATTCATCAAGGTATACAAGTGCATGGAATATAGGCAGCCTTGCTATTACCAATATTAACATGTTTCTATAGCAGATCCTCATCTAGCTTTGGGTAATATCCAGCTTAATTCCATTAATTCAGTATCAAAATTAACTGGTGTATAAGAACCAAGTTAACAAAATTAAATGTTTGCAAGTTTTTTAAAAAAAAATATAGTTTTAATCTAAAAAGAGTGTCATAAATGAATTATGTTGGATTGTTTTATATATTAAAAAACTTAGTGTTCTTGTTCATAAGAATACCATCATACATTTCGGGTTGATAAATAAAGGAGAAGGGTAAACGAGTTATATAAAGTCAATTTATCAAGTTAGGCTAAAGAAGGAGACCGGGTTTGGCATATGACATCTCAGTTTATAACATACAGTGTGCACAGCACTATTCTGCAAATACCGGTCTACCTGCAACTCTGTATTGAGCAAGACTGTTTCCCGAACAGTTGTCAAAGAGCCGAAGCATATTACAATAACATTGCCTTTAACCGCACAATTTTGTGCTTTCACTGTCTACAAAAGTGCAGATGTGAAGGTTCTAAGATGGTTTAACATGTATTTGGTAGATATAATCAAATTTGTTGTTGAAGAATTTATATTAGTTCGTCAACAACGATATTAACTATTATGATATCTGCTATGTAATTATTTAAACAAAGAAACCTAGTTGTCCTTTGGTTTTTTTTTGGTGTCGTTTCTCTAATCAATATATCGTTTGAAGTAACATTTCTTTGTTCCAACGTAACCTTTAAGATAAACAAATTGTTTTAGTAAAAATTTCCTACACTAAAAAAAATGGACGAACATAACAGCTGTAATTCGATTAATCATATGGATTAATTAAAAAAAATGTGTGGATGTGTTCACACTAAATCAGTTCTTGATCAGATGACGACATCTATACGCTTTCACATGCATCATGTACTCGTATATAGAAATACATACTGTAGAAACAGGGCAAACTTTAGGTAGAGTACATTAGGTAGAGCTTTTTTAAAATATTGGTGTTAAATGCGTATTATTATTCATACTCAGTATCTTCGTTTGATGTGTTAAGAGCAACGCAATTAGTACAAAAACTTTCCAGTTTATCTCTTCACATCTAAACTAATTAAAATCTTGAAATGTCACTTTTACAAACCGTACACTATTACCACCAAAAACCAGCTTTCTTGACTCTATCTATATTGTATAGAGTATGTTTTATACGATACTCGTTCTTATCTTCATATAAAGGTCCTGGTTTCCGGTGTAGAAGCAATGTGCTTTATCAACAATGACATTCTCTTGTGACTGTGATGACGCAGTGCCCCCCTTGCAAATTTTCGAGACGTCGAGACCTCTGGTTCAAACTTATGGATACTTATATACGTTTCCGTCTCTGAACGGATATAGCCCATTTGCATAATATAATCCATGGTCGGAAATTTATATAGTGAACGTGAGACTGATTTCTTTTTTTTCCAAATCGAATTTGAGCAGGAACATGTAAAAGATAGATACTGTCATCCTAAAAAGCATAAACTGTGGGGTTTTTTTATTTACATACAAGATGTATTTTAAAAACTAAACAAGTCAATGGATATCCATGTTTGCAAAATTAATCCCAACAATGTCCTTCCTTTTAGATATTGTTTTTATGAGCAATTTCCGTAATAGTTTATATGGGTTGTACGACTGATCCCGTTGACACGAGCTGTGAAAATGTTTCTCTATATAATGTGGTTTGGAGTTTTATTTAGATTTAGTAAGTATCAATTGTACTTTAAATGTATGACAGTGCTTACACTTCTTTTTTGACTAACTATTGATTTTTTAAGTTTATGTTTCATCCGATGATGTATAATCCATTTATAATTTCAATATACACTTAACTGATATATTTAACATAAATCTTTTGATTCTAAGCCTCGGGATTTGAAATAAAACTACAGGATGGTAAGGAATGGTCCCTGGCCAACCACACCTGTACAGTGGACCTGGCCGGGGGTCTGTTGTCTACCGTCGATGTAATGATGGACCCTTCCTTAAAGAATATCACCACGCCCAAGGATCAGTATTACTGGTCCAGTAAAACGACTACATTTACAGATTTCATACAATATGAAGGTTGGCACAATTAGAACTAGAACTGCAAGAATAGGTGTTGGTATATTAATTTTAAACTGGTTTTAACTCTAAGTTACAGGTTGCTTACTTCTGTAAACGCACAGAATGTTCAAAAAGGTTTGATGGATTTGGTCGAACTATATGATTCAGTCATTCTATGCAGAGAACTCCACAGACTTAATTAATTGATTATAAAAAATCGAAAGATAATCAACTAATTTTTAAAGTTTTTCAAGATGGGAGAGCATGTTTTGTTTGTGCAAGTTTTAATGATGATAAAAGATACATGTAATATTATAACCAGGAAATATAAGAATATCGTGATAACGTTATTTATACACTTGTAATCATATTTTCCATCATTCCAGGTTGTTTTAACTCATCCCTCTTAGAACCAATGAAAATAGTGTTGCCATCGCTGCATCCAGTAGCAGCCTGTTTTGATTACTGTGACAATACGTCCCGGATTGGCCTGACGGTCAGTGTGAGAGAGTACTTGGGAAATTATAGTCAGATTCGAGAATATATCAAAATTAACTTGCATGTTAGTAGCAAACACGTTGTGTATATAAAACTAAACGTTCACTAGCTACCTGTATGCGGTGCCATTCTAGCAGGAAAACAGGATTCATTAAAATTTAGTTTGCAACGTCCCTTCTGTGATTATTAAGGAAACAGGTTTCATTTACAAACCCAGCTGCGCCTAGCTATCATGCTTTTACATCGGTTTTTCCACGATGGATGAAAAAATCAAGAGTGGTAAATTGCCCAGCCAAAAATTGATCTCAATTTTAAAAGCTCTCCAATTTATGAAAAGTCAATACATTTGTATACCGGAAATAATTCCTTCAGAACAAAACCAAAACTTACGTTATTGGTTAAACAAAGTATTTCAAAATAATTCGTTTGAAGTGACATTTATAAGCGCATTGAAGATTAAGACATTGGTTGTATTTATTAAAAAAAGCAATTAATTATAGCAAATAAACAACGGTCACTGGTTTGTTTTTGTTAAACGAAATAAAATTATGAAGTATGGATGAATTGTAGATATCAAGCATGATGGATGTGTACTGTCTGTGTCTGGAGGAAGGCGTGGTCGTCCATACACGTGACAACATCAGCAGTTGTAACGTCCCTTGTCCAAATGACGTAATGATGAACACGTGTGGCAGTAAGGACTCCATGTCAGTGTGTAAGTTCTAAATAGTATTCAACACAATTATCATGTCGAGTTTATTGACATATAAACAGAGTTTGTATCTGTTTATATCTGCCATAGTATAGTTCATCTAAATCCTCATGGTGTGTTGAACTTTGTATATCTGATAGCAGTCATTTTCAATCCAATTTCATTTGCTACGATCAAACAGATTACAGGGATCAGTTTGGTGCACCGAATCCGAAGGATATGGTACAATGCGTTGCCGTTATGAGCAATGGGGACAGTACCTCACTCCTTTATGATGACTGTAGAAGCACAAACGACGGTTACATCTGTGATATATGTAAGTAATAGTGTTTATCGTGTACATATGTGCAAACTGATTGCTAAGTATGAATCAGACCTGTGGTACATGTATACTTCCCATGGATTAAATAAGAATGAATAAGAAATACTTACGCATAATTATATAAAATCATTATTAAAATGTTCAAGCAGAATCATGAACTATACAAATAAATTTGTTGTATGATTGCAATTACACATATTATCCAACTTGCTCTCTAATTTACATGTAAATACATTCTGACAGAATAATTTGTTGGGGTTTTTGCAGGTGAAGATGGCCAGTGTTCTAAAGAGGTTTACTCAGAAGGTGTGAAACTGACATGGGATGAGGCTCAACAGGCTTGTCAGAACAGAGGAGGGTACCTGGGCAATTTCGGTTCAGCAAAAAATAAAACTATTTGGACTGGTTATAAGAGATGGTTTTTAGAAGATAGCTGTATGTTAATCCAATAAAGCTCTCCTATCAAAACGCATAACACTTCATTTTATCAAGCACACCTTGAACTTTGAGATTTTGAAGGGCTTTACAATTTCCTTGATTACATCAACTTAAAGTTATTTTTACTTTTTTGAGTTCAGTGATGGAAGTGCTTAATATTTTAACCAACTTAAGTATCTGATCAGAACACGTAAAAATATTAGATATAAAATCACAAGCAAAACAACAAATACAGAGTTCTAAGATCGTTTTGTTACAATATTCCAGATGCCATCTTCCCGACGTTATGTTTGGCATGTAGTTATAAAGTGGGCGTGGCAGACTGTATGTATACCAATTGTACCAGAGAACTCACATCGCTGTGTGTGACCGGTATGATGTTGCTTAATATCAGTTACTAGTAATGAATATCCAAAACGACTTTCTCCGCAGACTAGCTGCAGAAATGTAACTATCTCTCTTTTTAATGGGGGGGGGGGGGGGGTCCAGAAAACGTCAGATACAAAAAATAGGAGAGGACTTCATAATTGCAGCTATCCGCTGACTACAAATCAATGCAATACTTGATAGTCATGTGGCTACGGTCAAGTTTTTAACATTCAAACTGAATTTATGTATGAGAGAGTGAGTTTTGACAGCCTACCTGGTATGCTATCATTCAGTTTTTATGTTTTAAAATTGATTCTGATTTAGATTCTGAGAATATACCAGTCCGCAGTTGGTTTGATGCAGAACAAAAATGTGAACTCTCCAATTCTCGACTTCTAAATGGCAGTGAGCTATATGATCGCAAAATCAAGGAAGACATTTACATATCCCAGTATTACTGGACATACGGCTTTGCGGAATTCACTCCTTGTGTCAGATCCATAGGTAATGTACATGCGTTACAAGTTTCATAAAAAACATAATTTTCAAAAGATGTTTATCATAAATAATTTTATATGCAATGTTTTACGTTTACTTTTTTATGCTCTGTTTGCAACGTCAAATTGAATTTGAGGTTGCATCAATTGTTCTTCAGCAGTCATAAACTATCAGTAAAAGTTGCAAACACTTTGCCCTTGTATTGTTCTACAGTAAAGAACGCCAAACATAATGGACAACGCCGACGCCTCTTTACGAATACTCTCAGTGAGACCTAAAACAACAGAGTATAATATCAATCTTGGATATTCCAACACATTTTATAAAGAGAGAATGTTCTTAATAATATAAGTGTCCCAAAACTGATCCTATCAAATACCGTAAACGTACTACATTTAGCTGTGTATTCTATTTAGCCCTTTTGGTGGAATGCGGCTTCGGCTAAATCGAGAACATCGCTAAATGTCATGCATATATTTCAAAGAATAGTCACATTCAGCAATACGCTAATTCAAATCCATGCCAACTCTTTCAAAAACTAATTTACGCCAAATATCGTACACGCCAAATATAATACGTTTACAGTATTCGATCGACATTAAAGCTATGTTTAGTTTATCCAGTTGAGGAAGTGGTATCTTATATTATAAGTGTTATGATGACAACTATCTTGAACTATTTATTATCAATGGATAAGTGTCATATGTCTGTGTAAAGACATGAGCGTTCTGTTTTCTCAGGTTGCTATGACATTTCCAACAGTTCCGGTATATCATCAGCATACAGCGCTCAGGGATCTATCCTTGGATGTTTGGAGTTCTGTAAAGGCTCAAAGTATTTTGGTCTCACTGTAAGTTAAACACAAACACACAATGCATGTATGAGTCTATCTCATTAATAAAATGCGTAAAACAGCTGGTTTGTAAGAAACTCTTTGAGATACCGGTATTAATGTGGAAAAAGTACCTCAAAGGCTTCCTTAAAATAAAATAACCTTTTTCAAATTTTTGAATTGTACAATATTTGACAACATTTAAAGGCATATAGAACTGCAAGAGTAAAAATACTTGCCCCAGCGGGCTTGGTGGCTGTTTGGTTTTTGTTTTGTTTTGTTTTGTTTTGTTTGTTTTTTTTTTGTCTACTGGCTTCAATCTGGTTCAATAAATTACAAGTAGTATTGAAAAGGAGATTTTAAAAAAAAGTAGCAATCTAACACCTTTTAATTCGGTATGATTGATATACAATTTCGATATTAATTTTAGAAAGAAAATGTGACCCAGGACAAATGCATCTGTATAGAAAATACTACCGACTTGTCGTTATCAAACGCCAGTGAGTGTATGACGTCATGCTCAGACGACAGCACTGACACGTGTGGAGCAGAAGGCAGAATGATTTTGCATGAAATTGGTAAAATAGATCTTTACGTTATGGTGTTATTCCTTACATCTGGCGTGTTTCACTTAAAGAGGTTCGCTCCTTAGGTTTTGGGTAGCCATTCTGGGTCACCTCTAATCTGAAAATTCTGCATCACATATTAACTCTAGTAGAATATTTATATTTTACAATGCCATATAAACTTTATTGAATAAAATTGTTTAAGAAAAATTAAATTTTTACAGAGTTTAGTAACAGACTTTATTTTGTGGCGGAAGGTTTTCAAGAAGAAAATGAACAATTTTCGTAACTCACTAGTTTTAGAGTACTGTTACTTTAGCTTCCTAATTTTCAGCGCAGACCGAACTTCTAGATAGTTTGTGTATTACGATATATTCATGATGTTCTATAAAAAACATATTTAAACAATATTTTGAGATTTCTATCGATATATTTTGGCATATCTAGCTTATATTTCATAGAAGTTAAGAAAAAATTAACTCCAATTTTGGTCTAAAATTAGCTTAATATTTCATGCTATATCTCATTTTCTTGAGATGTGACCCCTACTTGTTTTACTTTTAAATGAGACATTAAATGTATGTCTATTTGTATGCAAAGTTTTGGAAAGATGACATTACTATATTTTTTTCAAATTTGCGTTGTAATTTGATTACTCCAAAATTTTGTAACATCTGTTTTTGTGTTCATTATGTACTGGCCCTTGAAGCCACCAGTAAAGCAAGAATTTTTAAACTTTGACTTAGATTTTACTTTTATAGTCACTACATGTGTTCAACTTCATACTGTATTAAAATCATAACTAAATAATAGTTCAAACTATAAATATTTGTTTGATTTCTTCAAATTATCAATTTCCATGTCAAATTTTAGCAAACATTTCAGGAAAATTATCATTTCGGTTTGGGGCCCCATATTTCCAAAAAATGGCATGTGACATGGGTCACAAATAAAATAAATGAACATTTTAGGTCCCCATCTTTATATCCAAGAGGTTCTCGGATGATTGACATTACTATTATTTCAGGTGCCAACCTCCTTAAGCATTGAATGCTTATTTTTGGATGTCGTCGGTCCTATAACACACCAAGCGGTGCAGACAAATTGAATACGCGCGTTAGCTGATAATTTGCGGGCTTCACAGGATTTGATCACGTGACCAACCAACTTCATATCCCGCTGAACTTTTTAAATTGCTGTTTATTTCTTAATTGAACGTCGCAGATTTCCTATGCAAACATAAATGCTTTGCACGGAAACGTTCACACAGAATTGAACGTTTTCGCTATTCTATAGGTTCATATAAGGAAGCATATTTGCAAATGTAAATATTTTCCTATATTTACATTAATTTTGCAAATATGCTTCCTTATATGAACCTAAAGAATAACGAAAACGTTCAATTCTGTGTGAACGTTTCCGTGACGTCACAATGATAACCGCACGCGCTTATCGCTTGGATTATTGTAAGCATAAAATCTCGATAATTTTACAGTTCTGAACGATTTGTCTCTCTCAAACGTAAATATAAGTAATAAACAGCAATGTTAAAAAGTTCACCGGGATATGAAGTTGGTTGGTACGTGATCAAATCTACTGAGAAGACCTTCGGGCTTCATGATTTGATCACGTGACCAACCAACTTCATATCCCGGTGAACTTTTTAAATTGCTGTTTATTTCTTAATTGAATGCACTTAGCTAATTCATGTGCCAAGAGCTCAAATATAAACGTCATCACGCGTTTTGAGTATATTTTTTTTGTAAGATTAAATTAAACGTTCAATCTTCCATAACCAATTTGATATATACTTAAGAAAAATATTCATTAAATCATATTTACTCGTTAATAAAAAAGCTTTTTCTCTACAAAGTTTTTAGCACTATATCTTAAGTCGCAGAAGCAAACTAAATAACATGTTAATATGGCTGTTCCATGTATGTTTCATATCCCTGACTAAGAGCGTATATAATGGCTTTACAGCGACGATACACATATATTTCATACAAATAGACATCAGTATGAATATAAATATAAGCATCGAATGCTTATTTGTGATTATTTACATTTGCAAATATGTTTCCTTATATGAACCTATAAAGTAGGGAAAACGTTCAATTCTGTATGAACTTTTTCGTGACGTCACAATGATAACCGCACGCGCTTATCGCTTGTCGATTGGATTATTGTAAACATAAAATCTCGGTAATTTTAACAGTTCTGAAAGATTTGTCTCTCTCAAACGTAAATATAAGTAATAAACAGCAATGTTAAAAAGTTCACCGGGATATGAAGTTGGTTGGTACGTGATCAAATCTACTGAGAAGCCCTTCGGGCTTCACAGGATTTGATCACGTGACCAACCAACTTCATATCCCGGTGAACTTTTTAAATTGCTGTTTATTTCTTAATTGAACGTCGCAGATTTCCAATGCAAACATAAGGGGAAATATACACTGAATGTAAATATTCTATATTGTTTTGCATTTGCTTAGTAAACAGATTTAGATGATGGTTAGGGGAAGTTAGTTGCTTTAAAATTGCTTGATATTTAACCCACTACTTTTTTGCCTTGTCTAGAATTTATATTTTCAAGTTAGTATACAAAGTTTTCCGTTAATAGTTCACCAGCTTTCAGTTCATTTAAAATTTCTTTGCGTATTGCGCCAACTTTTTATTGCTGGTAGGGTCTAAGTTTGGATCAATACTGCAGTAGAATTTAATCAGTTTTTCTCATTGTACCTTATGCACTTTCAACATTCAATCTTATTAACATAAATTCAATATCTGTTTTATTTGGCAGATATGAACAATATAGCCGTAAGCAGTTTTGAAACGGGAATGGAGTGTGTTTATCTTCATAAACAAATGGATTTCATGCTCATGAATTCTGCAGACTGCCTCCATAATGCTAGCGGATATATCTGTGAGATCTGTGAGTTCCGAGACCAAGATCAGAAATACTTATCAATAAGTGGTTCAAAGGGTTACAAAGAAATGTTTGTTATAAGATGAGATACATAATTGTATCATTATAAGTATGTAATCTAGAGTGTAGATATTCTGGGCAATAAATGCACATATAATAACTCAATTGTGTCTGTAACCTATATGGATATAATTTTGTTATCAAAATAACTTAGCTATAAATTCTTCTTTATTTTGATTCAGCCATCACTGTTATTTTAAATATCATTTCATACATGTCCATTACTATAGGCGACAATGATAGGGAAAACTGCACACAGATTGCTTACCAAGGGATGTACAACTGGTACGAGGCTTCTATGGAGTGTCGGGATAAGGGCGGGAATCTGGGAGACAGCTCGCTCGATGATTACAGCACTCTGTCAGACGGTGCCTATTGGAATGGATGGAGACGTTGGTTATTAAAACAAAACCCCACAGGTACAACGCCGGTAACAAAACCAATATACCATTACATGTACAATCTCATAGAGAACAGAACACAATCACGGGGGGGTTGTGGGGGTTGTATTTCGCTGAGACATCTAAAATCGGTATACATAGCCTACTTTTTTTCACCTGATTATTTCATTTGTTTAGGAGTAGCTCCGCGACCAGACAAAGAGGCTTGTGAGAGCTGTAGAATCAACAATGGTCAGTTACAGTGTTCCTATATGGGCTGCTCGGAAACGATGCAAGGAATTTGTACAGAGGGTAACTAAATTCAAACTACTAGTATCGTTTTACACAGATGAAGAATTCCTTGTTTAAAAAGTTACCGTTTGAATGTTTATTTTGGGGGGATGGTTGTAGCCACTGCCCAGACTACCATTGCTGGAACAACAACAACAAGGACTCTTGAGGACCTGACAAGCATGACATACAACACTGGATTCGACATAAGGACCACGATCAAAGGTAGCACAAAACCCTTTTTTCTAAAGGATAGGATGTTATAAAAAAAAAAAAGGCTATTCATAAAACATTTCTGAAATAACTACATAGCATTGTTTTTCAAAATTGAGGGTCCAGACAAAAAGTGGAGCGGCCAGCTAGTTGGCTTAAAATCAAGCGAGTATTTTTCTGTATAGTGAATTTGAGTAAATGTACCTTTTCCCCCAAAAGTGGAGGGGCTAATAAGGTTTGATTGCTGTGGTACAAATTGTTAAAAAAAACTACCTGTGTTATAATATGACATTGAAACGTTACAAGGCAGGATAACTACAACAATGCCTGGAATTAACGAAACGTTTTTACAATATTTGAATATTTGCGTATTGAAAAAAAAGCTTGAATTTTACTTCGTTGTTTTTTTTTTTTGGTATGTCTTTATTAATGAATTGACACAAATAAACCGTTGAGAATAATATCTCAATGTTCTTAATTAAATTTGGTAAGCATCTGACATTAATTGTTAGAAACATATGATATTGCTTCCTTTTTATATTATCATTTTACATTTAAAAAAACCCAAACATAAGCATAAGCATTAAGTAATTTTTCAATGTGGTTTATGAGAGTAACATGTAGTTGAATGTCACTGTGGGATAAAATGGACAAAGTTAAATTAGTGAATAGCAATTACGCAGTTTCATCTGTGTAAGTCAGAATTTAATGAAACCCACGCCACAAGGATTGAGGGAGAACAAATTTCAAAATTGGTGAGTGTAAGTAATTTTGTTGTTGTTGTTTAAGAAATAAAACATATTTTCTGTAGATGTGGTATCAACAGAAATCCTATAGAGTATTATTGAGCAATAAAAAATCATTCTTTAACTTTTATGGAGTGATCATTACAGCCGGGCACTCGATCAAATTCTTTATGATAGATTTGATCACGTACCGCCTGTAATGCTCAACCCCATAAAGTCAATGAATGATTCCTTATTACTTATATTTACATCATTTTTCATTAAAATATTTTCATTTTTACATTTAGTTTTATCATGCAAACCTGATTATGTCCCAACATCGTATGTATTTGACACAAATTGATTTTTCAAGTAATGTAGACTGTGTATTACCACCCGATGAAAAACTATATGATCCTGTTGAACACGCCAATTTTAAACAATGTGCCAATGATAAATTTATTGAATTTTTTTTTTTACCTTTTTTAGTGTATTTGTCTGCAATAACACTAGAAATCAAATTTGTAGCATATAGTTCAATACATTTCATCAAAGACGCAAATGACGTACTGTTGGGGCGCAAGCGGGGTTTTAATATTATACGAAATGAAAATTACCTAAAAATGCTAATAATTTAATGCTTAATCGTATAATTGCTGGAAATTATATAAATAAAGTAATAAGGAATAATTCTTTGAATACATGTATTATGGTGTGATGATTATGGTCGAGGCGGGTCTACATCCTTCTTACATTTTAACATACAAACATTAGCTTGCGAGGTGAATTCATACACGGTTTGAAATTAGACATAGCAGTAAGGTGTATGCAATTTAAGGTATGTATAATTTAAACTGTGGACAGCCAAGATTTACTTTCATGCAGAATGAATATGCAGGCAATATTAACAATACCGATCACATTGATACACCAAAACCTATTTGTACGTGTAGGTATACAGCATAAGGTGGACAACAATTTTGTCGTCTTTGATTTATTTATCATAATGACAATTCAAACTAATACGATATGTTACTGACATTCAATTTTTCAAATTCTTCTTTGATATTTTTCAAGAATTTTCTTGTGGAATAACACCTTTAATTGTGTGATGCCAATTCTGTGATAATACAATTTTAATTTGTAAAATGTTTTTTGTTTTAGACTGTTTAAATATGTCTAAGGTGTGCACCGTCAAGATTAAACACAATGATTTTTCACAAAATTTAAAAACGTTCTCATAATGCTATACATATTCACAAACAATTTCTTTAAATCGTTCTCAAAACATTTCTCAGTCATGTTTAAATGTGAAATCATTTGATACTATTATAAAACGCAAATTTAAAAAAATCGTATAACGCTTTGTTTTGTTTCGTTTTTTTTTTTACAGTCTCAACAGAGGAACCACAACGAGAGCCCGGCAATTCCAAGCCCCAGCTAGAGCAGGACGACATGACCGCCAATATCATCGCTGTTGTCATCGCTGTGGCGATCATAGGCACGGTGGTGATCATTTTAGTAGTAACTAAGCTGTAAGTCTTTGTTGATTTTGAAAGCGGTGTGCTGGGGTGGGAGGAATGGGTAAATATTAGGGGACAGGTAAAGTGGGACAAGTGATGATCGTCTAAAAGAAATTTTAAATTCAAAAGTCTTCATTATGGGAAAGCACCATTGTTTTCCTGCATTTGACAAATACCTTGTAAGGGGAACGGTCTCAAATTAAAACGTGATGTAAAGCATTTCTAAAGTCTCGATTCTTGTGGTCCTGAAAAATCATGTACTTCATAAAATATTAAAAATCATTCAACGTGAATTATTGTCATATATGCTAATTATAATGTATTGCAGGCGAAAAAGTGAGAAAGTTACATCCGATGTAACGGACTTGATAGACACCAAGAACGGACCAATCAAATTCAGTACACTCAGGGACAGCACCAGTCGCCCGCCATCTTTTAATCACTCTCCGTTAGAGAGACAGCGAAGTTTCTCCAATCCCAGCTTTATGGACCACGACATTGACATCTTGGCTCAGAATCTGGAACAAGAGCCTCAACATGATACCGAGCAGCTACAAAAAGAGAATTAGAAGTATCAACTATTGTAATTTGTATGAGTGCCACAGTGTATTGTCATCCCAAGTAGTCCACTATAACTTTTAACACGATCATACTTCAAATATTAATGAATTGATAAATCAGTGTGAGTTTGTTTAAAAGAATGTGCATGGTCACTCCCAACCAAAAACATCCTCTTTGACTAATAACACATACATGTATACACACACCCACACGTATACACTTTACATTAAGTTATAATTATATACATGTGTTAATCTAATGTTTGCATAGCACATTTTCATGATTCAAATATTACTGGTGAGATGTGAAACGAAATCCACTGAACACATCGACACATTGTATAATCTTCTGAAGTGCCAATTTATTTACCACTATGATGCTTTTTTATGACTTTTTATAGAAATATTTATTTTTTTATACGTGTTCATTGTGAACAAAATACTTCATTTTATTTTCTCTT